>OX596012.1:32302382-32902382 GCA_951394025.1 Heteromyza rotundicornis
GTTTTCTTTTGGGGCAGTCGGCCATTTAGTTTTCGGAAATATTAATAAAGTTTGTCAACTTGTGTTAAGGTGTTTCCCGTCGGCAAATTTGAAGTTGTGTTTTTTTTTCCTTTGAAATTTTGTTTGACCGTTTGTTACCGCGAGGGCCGGCAGTGTTACCAACCCACGCGTCGCGATTGAGCTAGAGGGCAAATTAATAAACCCATTATTTGACCGGGCAAAATTTACTTTATAAATGTGTAATTGATGGAGCGTTTTTTGTCCATACATCCATTTATTATAGTCTTAAATACGTTGATTTAGACAAAGTGTAATATTTCAATTACAAAAGTTTTTGTTTGTATGTTGGCAGTTTTGTAAGACTTTGTCTAAATTAACCATTGATAGAGTAGCTTCTTAATGTAATTTTTCTTTATTGCCTTGTTGTGTAATTGAAATACCTTGATCTATGATTATAAGATAGATCGATACGTCACTTTGGACGACCTCTAGATCATTTACTACGATGGCCTGTGGTCTTTCTAGTTTGGACTGTTGTTTTCCCATTTTTTAATTTTATTTTATTTATGATTCTCTGTTTTTGTTCTTGCAAGTAATGAGGGAATTATGAGTATTTCAATCCTGTTGGCCCTGGTAAAAATTGTAAGAATGCAGGTCCCCCAGAAATTGGTTGGGTTTAATTTATAAGACTCACAAATTTTTTCTAAAAACAATTTAGCCTACTTTTGGGCTTTGTTAATTTTTTAGACTCTCTCGGAATGTTAAAAAAAATGTTGCCCATTTTTGGATCTTTTTGGATTATTCCCCCATCATTTGATGCATATTGGGATGCCAAAGTTATTTAATATTTAGTGTTTCTATAAATTTTTTTCACTATCCTTTTTCACTAAATCCTTAATAACTTTGTCCAATTTTATCCGACAGTGCCCAAATTGGTAGTAGAAGTTGCACAATGAAATGTCCTATTGAATAAAAAAATAAAACGATTTTTTTGCAATTACTTCTGTCCGCAAAAAATTATTTTATTTGACTTCGATCTGAAAAATGGTCAAAAATGGTAATAAAACCCAACTTCCTGCACCGATCACTCAGTCATTTTTATTCCGATCTTTATCACCTTATATTGGTTGGATGCGTATTTTTACAATCGGATGTAAACTCATTGCGCTAGACTAGAAACAATTCAGAAATTCTAATTTTTTTTACATTTTTTCTACTTTAACATAAGTTTTGCAATGAGTTACATTCGATTGTAAAAAGTTTACACATGTTTTTTAAAGGTACATTTTCCCCTATCAAATGCCTATTTAAAATCCAATCCAAACTGTATTTTTGAAGACTTGTTATGTACATGAGAAAAATGCAAAATGCATAAATGCTATTTAAATGATTTTAAGAATTGATCTATAAAAACTGGGAGACACGGGTACTTTTTTGTAGCCCCCTCTAAAAGAATCTGCCGGTCCCGATCATGTGCGTTACCAAAATTTTTTGTCGAACGGTGTAATAGCTCTAATAACATTAGGGAATAAAATATTTAACCTTTTTATGGGTTTATATGAATTTTTAATAATTAATTTGGATTTATTACACTAGTTAACAGCGAAAATATAACATTACGCATATCACTGTTCGCGAAATATTGCCAATTTTCGAAATTTGGGGCTGTGGCTCTACTTACTTTAGAATATTTCAAGAACGATAATTTTGATTGAAAGTAACTTTTTACCATTGCAAAGACAATAAAAATACGCATCCAACCAATATAAGGTGATAAAGATCGGAATAAAAATGACTGAGTGATCGGTGCAGGAAGTTGGGTTTTATTACTATTTTTGACCATTTTTCAGATCGAAGTCAAATAAAATAATTTTTTGCGGACAGAAGTAATTCCAAAAAAATCGTTTTATTTTTTTATTCAATAGGATATTTAATTGTGCAACTTCAACTACCAATTTGGGCACTGTCGGATAAAATTGGACAAAGTTATTAAGGATTTAGTGAAAAAGGATAGTGAAAAAAATTTATAGAAACACCAAATATTGAATAACTTTGGCATCCAAATATGCATCAAATGATGGGGGAATAATCCAAAAAGATCCAAAAGTGGGCAACATTTTTTTAACATTCCGAGAGAGTCTAAAAAATTAACAAAGCCCAAAAGTAGGCTAAATTGTTTTTAGAAAAAATTTGTGAGTCTTATAAATTAAACCCAACCAATTTCTGGGGGACCTGCATTCTTACAATTTTTACCAGGGCCAACAGGATTAAAATACTCATAATTCCCTCATTACTTGCAAGAACAAAAACAGAGAATCATAAATAAAATAAAATAAAAAAATGGGAAAACAACAGTCCAAACTAGAAAGACCACAGGCCATCGTAATAAATGATATAGAGGTCGTCCAAAGTGACGTATCCATCTATCTTATAATCATAGATCAAGGTGTTTCAATTACACAACAAGGCAATAAAGAAAAATTACATTAAAGAAGCTACTCTATCAATGGTTAATTTAGACAAAGTCTTACAAAACTGCCAACATACAAACAAAAACTTTTGTAATTGAAATATTACACTTTGTCTAAATCAACGTATTTAAGACTATAATAAATGGATGTATGGACAAAAACGCTCCATCAATTACACATTTATAATGTAAATTTTGCCCGGTCAAATAATGTGTTTATAGACAACAAAAACACTATAAAATATTAATAGAAAATTATGATCAGGCAAAGCAAGTAATACAAGTAAAGAGCAATTCACTTTCATTAATCTAAAAGAGGGAGGCCGCAAACACACTCAAAGGTTATAAAATTAAAATTAACCAACTTTTGGTTCTAAAAAGACTTCACTTCAGTAAAGAGAACATCGCGCTATTTTTATCTAAACTTTAACTTTATAAAAAAAACTCTTCAAAATAAAATTCCCTAATTTGCCCTCTAGCTCATTCGCGACGCGTGGGTTGGTAACCCTGCCGGCCCTCGCGGTAACAAACGGCCAAACAAAATTTCAAAGGAAAAAAAAAACACAACTTTAAATTTTCCGACGGGAAACACCTTAACACAAGTTGACAAACTTTATTAATATTTCCGAAAACTAAATGGCCGAATGCCCCAAGAAAACACAAAAAAAAAACCACAAGCTGGCAAAATACACAGCGCGGAAAAATACTCCCTTGGTCAAGATTATTCTGCAGCCACAATCTCGCGTTGAATCCTCCTATCACTCAAACACCAAATAAACCACAAATAAAAAGAAATCAGAACTCTAGGGACCCTAAATCACTGGTCCAAACCAAAATTTAAAATTGAAAATTTTAAAAAAAGCAAATATTCTTTACACGCCCGATCACTCTAAAATTTTCGCACTACCTTTTTGCCTGTCCAAAAAGAACCAAAAAAGAAATAGAATATATGAGCGCCTATGACGCTCACTTTCCATTTAATTTCCCACATACATAGAGTGCGGCTTACGCAGAAACCAGTGTCCGCAGTCGGGGCTTTACCCATACCTATATGCGAAAAATCTCTTCAGATTTTTCTAGGTGTGTTTGGCAAATTTACATATACCCCCGTGCACCCACCAAAATGAAATATACATTTTGGCGGCACTCATGTACGTATAGGCGAAAGCATAAATGTTCTCAAATTCCCCTCCCTCAAACAGGTTCAAAGAGTACAAAAGCTTTAGTCTAACTTGTTTATGACATATTTCATTTCTCCCGTGTGGCAATGCTGGTTCCAACACAAGATCATGGCCTACTAAACAAACAAACACTTCCAACGAAGGCGACACAAAAGAAAGTAAGAAAACTTGACAGATCAAATGTAGTTGTCAATTTCCCCCGCGCCGGCATTTCTACCGCGAGTGCATTATTTGGTTTACCAAATAATATTAATTAATAATTAATACTTAATAAAAAAGTGTCAGTGCGCGTTTCCGATCGTGTCTATGTGTTTCTCCCTTCGGTCCTGTTCACCCGACGCTCCGAACAAAGGCAAACACATAAAAACAAGAACAATAAACAACAAGTACACAAACAAAATTCTGCAGTGAATTTTGTACTGCGACAAGTGTATTGTGGATTGTGACTCTGTCACAGAGTAAGAGGAACTGCCTGCTACAAGCAATACAGAAAAACAAACAAAGCAGACAAAATGCCACAAACAGCTGTAGATTTCAAACAATTCTGTTCTAATACAATTTTACAGCATGATAAGCGCCAAATTTTTCTTGAGTCGTTCCTTTAGAGTTGGAAACGAAGTCCGGTATGCAGATGCGGCGGAATTCCGTTTGGAAGAAATAACATATTTCTCGTTTAATGAAATTGTAAAAAAAAAACAAGTGAGTAAGTTTCAGTCGGACAAGCCTACTTATATATACCCTACACCTACTGGGCCATATTGGATCCGCCATCTTGAATTTTGAAAATTCGACATCAAATTTGAAATCAGCGACCCCAAAAACCCCACTATACAAAATTTCATACTGTTTTGATGAAATCTTAAAATTTCGGCCGCCATATTGGTTCCGCCATCTTGAATTTTTAAATTCGAAATCAGCGACCCTGAAAACCCCACTATACAAAATTTCATACTGTTTTGATGAAATCTTAAAATTTCGGTAAAAACACGATGTTCACTTATATGGGAGGTAGGCGTGGCAGTCGACCGATTTCGCCCATTTGCAATACCAACTCTTTCTAGTGCCTAAAAAGGATAAATCCAAAATTTGGGATCCTTAGCTTTCTTCTAGCTCCTGCAATCGTGTTTACATGAAAAGAGGACGGACAGACAGGGAGGTAGGCGTGGCAGTCTACCGATTCCACCCATTTTCAATACCAAGTCCATCTAGGGCCTAAGAAGGATAAATACAAAATTTGAGATCCCTAGCTTTCATCTAGCTCCTGCAATCGTGTTTACAAGAAAAGGGGACGGACAGACGGATAGACGGACAGACAGACAGACGGACAGACAGACGGACAGACAGACAGACGGACAGACGGATAGGGCTAAATCAACCCAGGAGGTGACGCTGATCAAGAATATATATACTTTTCCATACCGGACACGTCTCCTTCTTGGTGTTACAAACATCAGACCAAAGTGAATATACCCATACCTCATTTTTATACCCTACTAAAAATGTTGTGAGTGATTGTGCGGCTGATAGAAAATGTTTTCAAAGCAACGTAAAGGTCATTTTAACATAAAATCAACAGCAGCAGCAGTCGTCGAAATTGTAATTCGTGTAGTGGAAGGCACCACACGCTCAAACACATCGAAGAATCAAAGTCGAGTACATCTACCCGAACGTCCGTTCACGCAACTATCAATTACGAAGCGCCTACATGCGATGTTCTGCTGCCGACTGCAGTCGTCAGTATCAATACAGTAAATGGGCAGCCATTACCCTATCGAGCCTTCCTTGACCAAGGTTCGCAAGCATCGTTCATTACTGAGCGTACGGCTCAACTGCTACGCATACCAAGGGAAAAGGCTTAGCGGAAATGAATGTAGCAGAATCGCGCTCTTACGTGACACTTACAGTGAGCTCACACGTCAAGCCACATACTAAACACATCGTTATAGCTTATGTGCTTTCAAAGGTCAGCCACGCAATGACTTGACCTTGACCTAGCAGATCCAAGACTTTTCGAACCGCAACAAATCGACATTTTACTGGGGAATGATGTCTATGACGATTGTAAGATGAGTGACATTCGGCGAAAAATACGGCTTTATTTCTCTTTCGTTGAGCGATGACTGAATGGATCACGATGCGTGGATATTGGAGTAGGGTTTTTTTTTTTTTTTTTTTACGACGAATCCCAACGGTTTCACTAACCCGCCCAACCGACCGAGGGGCACATCCGCATGACGCACGGATTTGGTGACCGAACAGCCGTAATCCGGATTACGCTGTGTAACCGATCGCGGGTAAACATATTTGGAAATTCGTTTCAGCTACAGATTAAAATCATCAGCTGATAAAACGCATATTAATAAAACGCGAATTAGGTTATGAATGCAAGAGAGAATTCTTCCAAACATAACATTATATAAGATTAACGTGATAATAAACAATAGAATTAAAAGAAAATATTATGAAGCATCAGAATTTATGCGACGAATATGAATTTGATCAAATATAATTTTTGTCTACTTTACGATATTAGACTTAACAAAAATACAAAGACAAAATAATCCAAACAGTTAATTTACGCGACAAAGATTACAAATATTAATTTTAGTATTTTATTTTTTTATACGAAATATAAAAAATCAAATACAAATAGAACAGTTAAGTAAACAGTAACGGAACGAATGTGAATTCAGCTAACAATTTGGTTTTATTTGTATACAATATGCAGTAAAAAATAAAATTCTGCTGAAATATAAATATAAAATACAACAAAAATACAACACTTTCAAAAAATCGATAATGCCGATCTTTGTGGAGTTTGGCAACCCTGTCTTTTCGTTAGACCCTAAGCGGTCCAAAAACTCATTTCATTCTGCGCGTAATTAGAGCGGCACATACTTAATATCAAAGAATGAAAGATCTGGAACGACGGGTTGGGATATTAAAATCAATTTCTTGAAGAATGTAGAATTCAGAGAGCCATTTATCAATTTAATCAAAAATGTTACATTAAGCATCGTTCTTCTATTTTTTAGAGTAGGAATGTCCAAGAGTTTTAAACGATTTTCGTATGTAGGTAGGTTCTGATTCGGATTCCAGCGAAGGTTTCTTAAAGCAAATAAGAAAAATTGTTTTTGAACCGATTCAATTCTATCAGAGTGGCAGTTGTATTGTGGATTCCACAAGACTGATGCATATTCCAAAATTGGTCTTACAAGTGATATGTAAAGACTTTTGGTAACGAATGGGTCATTAAATTCTTTTGACCATCTTTTAATGAAACCTAGAACACCCCTCGCTTTATTCACACATAAGTCAATATGTAGATGAAAGCGAAGTTTTGGATCCATAGTAACACCCAGGTCCACAAAAGTAAAAACCTTTTCTAGATTACAGTTATTTATATGATACAGCGATGAAAGTTGGTGTCTTCTAGCAAATGTAAAATAAATTTACATTTTTTCAGGTTCAGTTCCATTAAGTTATTATCACACCAGATAGCTATACTGGTCAGATCTGATTGTAACAATTTATGTTGATCTAAGATGTCATAGGATAGAAACAATTTAACGTCATCAGCATACAACAGTACATTCGAATGTTTAATGACAGAAGGAAGGTCATTTATAAAAAGATTAAACAGAATAGGACCTAAGTGACTTCCTTGAGGAACTCCAGAGGTGACGTCTATAGTTTTTGATGTTGATGATTCGAATAACACCTGTTGCTTCCGATTTGTCAGATACGATTCTACCCATTTTAAAAGAAGATCTGGAATCCGTATCTTTTAAGCTTTTCAATCAACAAATAATGATTAACTTTATCAAAAGCTTTACTAAAATCAGTATATATGACATCTGTTTGAAGATTCTTTGAAGGTGTGAACGTGGGTACAGTAGAGCATGAATGATGGTCAGAGAGTCCACGTAATTCGTGGTGTTGTAGTTGTATCAGCATTATTTATCATCATATCATTAGGTTCTAGGCATCTATTTCTGGGCCTAGGAAAATAGCAGTTTCTGCACGGCCTCCGCTCCTGCCATCATTCCAGGCTTACAATTTTCTACTCTACACTACAATTTGATACCACTCACCCAATAGACCAAAATCAGGGTGAGTGCTCGCCTTTTATACTCTCGTCGATTCACCAATGCTCGTTGGTGAATTGTTGCGTATGATTTTGTTGCTACGCGTGGGGTATTTTCGCGTTGTGCCTATCGCCGATTTTTTTTTTCTTGTAGCTTTACCAGACACGGTTGTACCTGAGTGACCAGTTAGTCTGTTGGGTGATCTGGATGGCCATCGTGCCACCGTCGTGGTATCGGTGGACAGTGTACCACTGCTCGCTCTAAATTAAGTACTACTACTAATTTTAACATTCAGGATTTTATATTATTAAACTAGCTGTTACATACCCGGCGTTGCACGGGTTGTATAAAATTTCAAAATAAATATATATAGGAATTTGCGACAATTTCAATGGCGCTGTAGTTGATGGTTTATTCCCCCCGTGAAACTTGGTGCCAGTTGTAATCCCACCCGGTAGGAATCATCCAAAAAATGTCCAAGGACGCACTTGGTTCCAGCTGTAATCCCACCCGGTATGATTCAGCCAAAAAAGTCCAAGGACGCACTTGGTGGCAGTTGTAATCCAACCCGGCATGATCCACCCAAAAAATGTCCAAGGACGCAATTGGTGGCAGTTGTTATCCCACCCGGTATGATTCACCCAAAAAATGTCCAAGGAAGTGCCAGTTGTAATCCCGCCCGGCATGAGCCACCCAAAAAATGTCCAAGGACGCACTTGGTGGCAGTTGTAATCCCACCCGGTATGATTTAGCCACAAAAAGAGTCACAAATAAAGAGTCCAAGAACACACTTGGTGGCAGCTGTAATCCCACCCGGCATGATTCACCCAAAAAATGTCCAAGGAAGCATTTGGTTCCAGTTGTAATCCCACCCGGTATGATCCACCCAAAAAATGTCCAAGGACGCTCTTGGTGGCAGTTGTAATCCCACCCGGCATGAGCCACCCAAAAAATGTCCAAGGAAGCACTTGGATCCAGTTGTAATCCCACCCGGTATGATTCACCCAAAAAATGACCAAGGAAGCACTTGGTGCCAGGTTGTAATCCCGCCCGGCATGAGCCACCCAAAAAATGTCCAAGGACGCACTTGGTGGCAGTTGTAATCCCACCCGGTATGATTTAGCCACAAAAAGTTTAAGGACGCAATTGGTGGCAGTTGTAATCCCAACCGGTATGATTCACCCAAAAAATGTGCAAGGGCGCAGTTGGCGGCATGGACCACTTAATATTCGATAGTTACTAAGTTACTTTTTAATAATATTTTTTGTTGTATGGGAAGTGCTACGCCCCGTTGTCCAAATCCAACCTCTTATGTCGTATTGCAAATTCCATTACTAACACAATTTTACCTTAAAATTTCAATAAAATCAGTAAAGCCGTGATATGGGGTAGAAAATTGTATGGGCGGTGCCACGCCCCTTGTCCAATTATTCTCATATTCGACACATAGCAGTACAGCTCCATTCCAAATTTCATTAAAATACATCCAATAGTTGCTTAATTAGTAGTTATTTAAGTTACGTGTTGTGTGGGCGGTGCCACGCCCCTTGTCCAATTATGCTCATATTTGGCATAAAGCTTGGAAAAGTTATTATGCAACTTCGTGATAAATTTCGTATTTATTATTCAATTTTCTATTCAAATTCAATTCAATAGTTACTAAATTACCTTGTAGACATATTTTGTATTGTATGGGAGGTGCCACGCCTCTTTGTCCAATCCCAACCGCATATAGCCTATGTATAGCCTGAAAGTTTCAAGAGAATCGGTGCAGCCGTTTAGCCGTGATTGAGGGACAAACAGACAGACATACAGACAGACAGACACACACTCAGTTTTATAATATATATAGGGATTATTATTTATGACATAAGTTAGTGTATTGGGGCCTTATGGTTGATGCATTCCTAATGCAATGAATAAAAATAACAAATTACGATATTTTAGATTTCAAACGCCCTGAATTTATGTTAATGTGACGACTCTATTTTTAGGGGTCGTTACAACATATATTACTTAGAATCCTTTTGGGCTTCCATCCCGCACTTCCCGTTAGCGATATCTGCGAACAAGCTCGATCCACCTTAATGGACATAGAGAACTTTGGGGTACAGCCTCTCCCTCCAATGTGGAAAAACTTCAGAGAGCCCAATTAAAAATCCTGCTACAAATTACACTGTGCAACACCAAATTCTGATTGCCGATCTGAAAAAAATCTGATATGTCTTGCTCAACATTATAATTCACTAAAAGGGGTTTTCTGGAGTAGCTCAAAGTTCAAAGTTTTAAGACCACATTTTAACGTGTTAGTATCGTCAACAAAAATATTATATACTAGCTGGGCCCGACCCGCTTTCTGGGCCTAAAAAACTTTTATAGTTGCATTGTTAAACTTATCCTATAAGCAAATTTTTTCCCTGAAACCGAAAGTGAAAAATTTCACTGAAGTTATGCATTAAACAGAATTGCAACCGTTGACGGTTGGGCGGACGACGGCTATGCTACCGTCGGTGGCGGCAATCACTTGACAGATGCAAATCATTGGTGTCCTATGGTGAAAATAATGGAAATGGGTAATATATATTATTCATGGCATTTTCAAAAACACAATAGACCTGTTTTATTTGTGTTGTGTATACAATTAGCGGTAGTTGACAAAAAAACTCGGATCCACAATTAACCATGTCGATCGAAAATTTCACATCGCTAGCTATAATTTTAGAAACTTGTAAACTTCCATCATTTCAGTTTCGTTTTTTGTTTGATATTTCGGTCGAAACATTATCGAAACACATTCGACACCATATTAGCTCTCCAAGTCAAGTCGTAAAACATGATTGCGTCTCTGAAATAAAAAAAACCCAATTGACATTTTTTTACATCTTTCTTAAGCCTGCTGCACACCTCACTTGAAAATTTATGTACAGTTGCGTTCACAATAGCAGCGCATTTAAACAAAATTAAAATTGTAGTGTAGCTCAAATGTATTGAACTTTTTGGAAAACTTTATTTAACGAAAATGTACACTGAAAGAAAAAACAAGTTTTAAAATTAAACATTTTTTTCAATTTGCATTTTAAAACATAGTTTTTTCTGCAGTACATTTATGTTTTCATTTTTAAAACAAATGCTTTCAATCTCAATCGTCTAGCTCTTTCGTTAGTCATTTGAAATTGATAATACTGTTGTTCCAGGCTTGGGTTCGAATTCCGGTCTCGAATTTAAGAAAATAAAAAGTTAACTAAATATAAATAAATAAATAAAATAATTGCAAACAAAAAAAACAACAAAACAAAATTTTTTTCTTAAAAACAATTTTTTTTTTTTTGTAAAAAATGTTTTAAAATTGATCATTTGCGTTTTAAAATTCGTTTTTAGCACACGTGTTTTAAAATTTAACAAATCTGTACAAAGCTCTATTTTAAAAACGAAATCGTTCAATTTTAAAACATTATCGTTTAATTTTAAAACATTATCCTCTCAGTGTAGTTTTACATGTTATGTAACTAATTTAAAAAACAGAAGGCAACCGTTCTGTTTTAAAATTTAAAAAAAAATCAAAATAAGAAAATATTGGATTTTATAGTGTTCACAAAAATAGCAGTGCTTTTAGCTTTTTATACATATTTTTGATTAAAACTGAAGGAAATTTATGAAATATAAGTTTTTTTTATAATGAGTTATTAGTGTTCTGTAGTGTACCCATTATTTTTTATAACAGCCTCACCTCTTCCTTGGTATAGCAGCCCAACCTTAGCGCACAGCTTCCCACAACACACTGGAATTCTTATGTTTTGCCTCGTACACCGAACGTTTAACGTCGCCCCATAAGTTCTCAATCGGGTTGAGGCCGGGGGATTGAGCTGGCCACTCCATTACGGTATTGTTATTATCCTGAAACCACGATTTAGCCCGTTTACTGGTGTGTTTCGGATCATTGCCCTATTGAAATACCCAACGGAGCGGCATTTCAAACTCAGCATACGGTAACATGATCTCGCTAAGAATATTGATGTATTCGAATTGATCCACTATGCCTGGGATAACATATACCGAACCAACACCGTGTTATGAGAAGCAACCCCAAACCATAATTTTGGCACCACCATGTTTGCCCGTCTTTACTGTGTACTGTGGCATTTCTGCTGCCAATTGTGGTCTTCAAACATATTGTCGAGAACCTACATATTGTTCCTCCATTTTTTCTTGGACCAACCGAGGTGTTCCTTAGCAAATACCAACCTTTTCTCTATATGTTTCTTGCACAATAAAGGGACTTTTCGGGGACTTCTAGCAAATAAATTGGCTGCGAAATCCCGAAATTTACCACGAAGTACAAGCAGAAGCTCATGTTTCACCCAAACATTCTAGCTAGAAACTTGCTAGGACCGCTGAATCCCTCTCGTCTTAAGCGAAACTAATTTATTCCCCATATATTAGATATATCATGCCCAACTCAATGGACGAAGGGCAGAACTAAACATAGTATAGAATTAAGTGAAATTTTGAAATCCTTTCTGAAATCTTATTGTTAGATCTAAAATAACTTATAAATTGATAAATAAAAAAATAAAAACTAGAGAGTGGACTATCTTCGGCTATACCGAAGTTGAAATACCCCCACACAGTAGGAAGAAGTACCTCGAACATATAAAAATGTGGTCTCAAGACCCTATTTTGAACTAATTATAGGTGGTTTTGGAGCCCGGACCATGTCCAAAATCCATTTCTAAAAATTTCCAATTAAATCCACAAAAAAAAAAAAAATTGGTCTCAAGACCCCATTTAGACCGTTATATATGTGGCTGCGGAACCTCGGACCATGTCAAAAATACGTTTCTAAACATTTTCAATCGAATACAACAATAAAAAATTTTTACCTTTTTTTTCGGTGTATGGGAGCCACGCCCAGTTTTTGTCCGATTTGGCTGATTCTCGAACTTGATCTCAGTATTCACAAGAAAAACATGTACCCAAAGTTTCAAGTTGATATCTCCAAAACTGCGACCGCTATCGTGCGGACGGACAGACGGACAGACAGACGGACATCGCGAAATCGACTCAGGAGGTGATACTGATCAAGAATATATATACTTTTCCATACCGGACACGCCTCCTTATGGGCGTTACAAACGTTGTGACAAAGTGAGTATACCCTGCCACAGTGAGTGTGGGGGTATAAATATATATATGCATGAATGTGCTTGTTCCATGTGAGTCGGCGATCGAGGTGCATACCAAGGAAAAATATGCTGTAGTTTGTAGATTAGTCCTTCATGCCAGACTTTATCAAAGGCCTGCGTGATATCAAGGAAAACAGCGGAGCAGTACTGTTTGTTTAAAGTGTTTTTAATTGAGTCGATAATGCGATGCACTTACTCTATAGTGCCATGCTTTTCTCGAAAGCCGAATTGGTGATCGGGAATCACTTTTTATCTAGAATTTTGGGTAAAATCTATTTTACTTGGAGTTTTTCGAAGAGTTTCGATATTACAGAGAGCAAACTTATAGGCCAGTATGAAATCAAATTCTTGGGATTTTTCCATCATTGTAACTTGAGAAAGTTTCCATGTTCTGATAATCGCGTTAAATATGTACAATAAATAGGTTATTGCAATCGTTGGCAGCTCTCTTATCATTGTGGGCGTCATTAAATCCAGTCCTGGTGCTTTCTTTGGACCCAAGCAGTTGTGTATTGCCTTCACAAGTTCCGTTTTCTTAAGCACTACTATACTAGAGATATTGTGTGGGATTAATCTTGGTAATGGGATATCACCAGTTGTCGCGTTTGGGGTGAACACGCTTTTTAGGTGGTTGACAAAAGCTGCACCCTTTTCTGCATCGCTTCTTTCCCAGTTTCCGTTGTGAAGCCGTATGGGAGTTCCGCAAGCACAGGTTTTTTCATATTTTTGGCCGCATGCCATAGAGAGTAATTTGTTGATTTTGTAGGTTCGAGATGTTCAACGAATTGTTGGTAGTCTCTTTCGGTTTTTCATTTTAGCTGATTTTGTAGATTTCTCGTAATATCTTTTATTTGTTTTTTCAAGTTGGGCAATTTGTGGTTCTGCTTTTTTTTCTTTTTTAAAATTATCATTAAGAATAACTACAAAGAAACGTACATTTTAAAACAAAATCCTATAGCAAAAAATTAAATGTATGAAAATTTGGAATGGGTAAATATCCAACCTATCCATAACTGCGTAATATATTTTTGAAAAAAATTATTTGGAAATTCAAATGAATTTTATACAAACGTTACTTTGCAATGATTACTTTTCTTATTACTGCAATACGACTAATGCCTGGTTTTCTTTATGTTGAAATCAATGGCATCATAAACTGGCAATGACTGACGCAAATTCAGAACTTTGCTGAATTCACTGGCCCGATTCACAAAAACTGCTCACTTTTCGGTATATTTTGAATACCTTAAGGTATAAAATGTAATGTATTAATTATGGGTTTTAGCTCATTTTCAAAAAAATTTATTTTAGAAAAGGGAGTACAACAACTAAGCAAAAACTCAGTCTGGCTGAGTGTGCAGCTGTTTCGGATCCAGCCACGGATCCTCGTCAGCACTCTTTATGCATTTTATTTAATCCAAGTGACGCTATAAGTAAGCATTATTATGACGCTGTACACTCTGCCAGACTGAGTTTTTGCTTAGTTGTCCCTTTTCCAAAATTCTCTACCCATTAGCGATAACCTAAAAACATCAACCAATTTGCGATCAAATTGACTAAGTCTTAGCTGAACATTTTTTTGATTACAACTTTGGATGCTCATCTTACATACCATTTAAAGGTTTTAGTGACTTAAGATGTTATTCAAAATTGAAAATACTAATAACTAATTGCAATAGGAGCAAACCGATTACATAGAATTGTAGGTATCCTAAATGCAAAAGTATTGCCATAAAAATCTCGATTTTTACCTATGTCGACATAAGATGTTATCGCTAACGGGTAGAGAATTAAGTTTTTGGAAAATTAGCTAAAACCGATATTTAATACATAAATTATGAAAAGCTCAATAAAAATCTGAATTTTTTACTAAATATATTTTTGGTCCAAAAAATGTACGGTCTTTGGTTTAATTTTTCCTATTTATGCTGCAAGTAGTACATATTTTATACAATATTGTCTAAATAATGAAAAAAATGTCACACTGATCTTAACCCATTAAAGTAAATATAAAGTGTTCATAAATAGTCCAGAAGACAAAAGATGCTATTTTTTTATTTGTGATATTTTGCGTGCCTGTAAAACTGACATTAGGGGGTAAAGATGTTTAGCAACATTGCTGCTAGGGCTAAGAGAATATTTTTGCTAAAGATACCAACATGAGATCACTTACCGTTGAACAATTTTTTCAACGAGATTGCAGTGACCCAGCTGTGACCTTTGACTTCGAATAACTCGTTTATTTCAGCTAATCCAGATTAAACGATGACGTTAACATTTTTTTTACTTTTGATAAATTACTGAATTTGGCCAAATCGATTTTTTTTTAACTCCTTATATTTGGGTAAAATTAAAAAAGTTTTCGAATAACACGCATATTTCAGCTTGTAGTTTATTTAAAAAAATAATATTACCTGATATGACGAAATGTCTCGAACAAATGTATGTTCACTGCGACTCATGAAATCGAACAATACATCTTGCTGAACGTCACGATTTTTATCTACAAACCCTTCAACAGTATAAAGTACACATCCAGCGTAATGTTTAATTCCGAATTCTGTTTCCCAGTGTCGACGGTCATATCCTTTCACATAGTAAGGATTATATTCAAATTCTGCATGCAAATTATTTAGATAAGCCAAATCCGATCCTTTTGGCATGTGACATTGCTCTGTTAATAATTTCAAAATGCATCTAGGAGGTTTTTCAACAAGCTCTAAACATAAGGAGTTGTCCGTAAATTCCACATGAGAATACATTATTTGTTCTTGTTTGTACTAGAAAAAAATGAAAAATATAGGTATTTAGTACACACTTAATATAGAATAACTAGAGAGTGAACTATCTTCCGCTAAGCCGAAGCTGAAATACCCCCACACAAATGGTCCATTTGGAAGTACCTCGAATATATATGTTGGTCTCAGGACCCCATTTTGACCTATTTATATGCGGGTTTAAAACCTCGGACCATGTCCAAAATTCGTTTCTA
This sequence comes from Heteromyza rotundicornis, assembly GCA_951394025.1. Taxonomy (NCBI): domain Eukaryota; kingdom Metazoa; phylum Arthropoda; class Insecta; order Diptera; family Heleomyzidae; genus Heteromyza; species Heteromyza rotundicornis. The sequence continues at coordinate 32,318,297 of OX596012.1, forward strand.
AACATTTCCAATACAATAATTTGGTTTCTTGTCGTTTTGTGTGGGAGCCCCGCCTAGGTTTTGTCCGATTGGGCAGATCCTCGAACTTGATCTGAGTTTGGGGGATTGCAGAAAAACAGAAAACAAATTTCTGCCTTGCCCCAGGTAGGAGCCGAACCAGATACCTTCCGATCGTGAAGCAGAGGTCTTAGCCACTGCACCACGGCCACCACTCTAGAAAATCAGTCTACATAAAAAAAAATTTTGAAAAATCCACTCCTCATCACATCAAAAGAGTTTAAGCGCAAAAAATTTCTTCATTTGTTTTCCGATCGACAGTCGCGGTATAACGTTGGGAAGCAACTTTGAAGTACTCGTCAATACCTTTCCAACGATAAATCGCGTTTGTCGGTCTGATATCAAATGAAGAAAAATCAATTTAGGCTGTTTTTTGGGCATGCCTAATGTAAACATTTTTTTGCTCTGAAACTCTTTTGTAAGCTTTCAAATAAGGGGTGGACTTTTCCAAAATTTTTTCGTGACCCACCTTACTGTATATGACGAGCCCAGAACAAAATCGATGATTTTTATTTGACAGAGTAAGAACACGTTCTTTTTTTGCCAGCGTAAAAAGAATTAAAATTCTCTGCGTGTGAATTTTGCATGTATGCGTGCGAGAGATATCTTCGTTGATGTTCGGGTATTTGTTTTTAAGTTGATCGGCAGATGATTGTTTATTTGTTTTCAGTCGCTGTAATCTTTTATAGAAGCAATTTTACATTATGATTTTGAATATATTCCCAAAATTTCGAATATAAATAAATACAATTTCTTCATGTTATTTTGCAGATGGTTTTTATTAAATTTTTTTCACAATAACCTTAAAAAGTACAAATAAAGAAATTAAAATAAATTGCACAATTCCATTTAAACAAAAGGTTTTCTGAAATAATTTAAATAACATAAAATTTAGGGTTCTCAAACTTTTATTTATTAGAAAAATGAATTAGGAAAAAATTATAAGAAAGGAAAAATATTTAATTGTAAGTCTATTGGGTCTAAGTACCAAAAAAATGATTATGAGATACAATTAGTGCAGAATTATATAAAAACGAAGCATAGTACTAATTTTTGAGGATTATATTCGGAATCAGAGTGAAAAATACATGAAAAACCGCTTTAGTTTATCATTTAACCAAATAAAAATCGACTAGAAACAAAACTTCTCCCCTTTTACAAGAGCAAAAAAAAATATGTTCATAATTTTATGCGTTTGAGTTCTCGTATCTTAAAAACTAATAGATGTTCTGCAAACATTTTCAAAACTTTAAAAATCGGGTTGGTCATTCCAAAGTCTTAGTACTAAAACTACGAAAAGTGCATTTTTGACGTTTACGGTGAAATGGTCTTACAACCCTTTAATTGTTGTACTTAAATTTTCTGCTTTTCGATCTGTGCATAAAATATGAAAAATTTCATCACTTCAGACAACTTTACTGAACGAGAATCCGTCCCCACGCCTTCAACATTTACTTATGAAAACAATTAAGTTTTGAATGTTTCATTCAAGAATTACTTTCGTCATAACAATACCGTAGTCAATATCTGAATCATCAAAAAACACAAAATTTCAATTATAAGTACAACAATTAGTTTTGTGTACTTATAAAAGGATGAAAAAAAGTTATAACTTCACCGCTTCACAAAAAGAAAATCTGACCCTTGCAGAAGTTTCACAGTTTGCACTCAAGAATTACTTTCTTCGTCACATTCAATAGTTTTTCCTTTCTTATATTTTTTTCCTAATTCATTTTTCTAATAAGTAAAAGTTTGAAAACCTTAAATTTTATGTTATCTACAGTGTGACCCAGAATAACTGTTATTAAAATTAAATGCAGTAAAAACCAAAGTAGTCTATGAAATTAAATTTTGTATTTTTTATGTGGTTTTATATATTCCAAAATTAAAAAAATTAATTGGCTAATTCAAATCTTTCGCCTTTATCTTTGATTGTTTGTCGCAAACGTTTAAAAAATTATTTACAAGCGGCACACACCATATCCTGATCTATTTCGTCCCAAATCTGTACGAGCCGACCTTTGAATTGACCGATGTTTAGGCCTTTCGTGTTGCCAATTTTGCTAAGCATATATCCCCATATACAATAGTCGAGAGAATTAAGGTCCGGCGATGCAGCTGGCCATTCTTTGATTGATATGAAATCAGGCAAATTTTACTGACACCAGTCTTGAGTTCGTTTTGCCTTGTGCGATGGAGCAGAATCTTGCTGGAAGCAAAAATATTCATCGACATATAACTCCTGAGCATGAGGTAACAGATGTGCTTCCAAAACGTGTTCATTATAGTATTTAGTTTAAATTTTGACCCCTTGATCGAAGAAAAGCAGCGGTAACTTCCCTTTTCCTGATATTGCTCTCCAGACCATCACTTTTGATACATTCTGGTACCGCTTCACAGCCAATTTATCCCTGGGAGCTTTTGCGAGACTAGCTGAGTACACGCGATTGGTTTGCTGGTTGTAGCTATCTTGTAGGAGAAACATTTTTTCTTCCGAAGATAACATTTCATCTCCATCGAGCCAACTGAGTAGCTCTCTGCTTTTTTTAATTCTAAATTTCTTTTGAGTGTCCGTAAGTCCGTGCGCACGCTGCCTCTTATAGGCTGTGAACCCTAAATCATTTCTCAATATTCGCTGCATTGATGTTCTGGATATCTGCATGTCCTTTGCCATTAATCGGCCCGATTGAGCTGGATTTCGTCTAATTCTTTCTCGGACGCATTTAACGGTCGATTTTGTTCTCACAGTCCGCTTACGTCCAGATTTCTTCCGAATTTTAAAATCTCCCGTTTCATTAAACCGTTTTATTGTCATATATACAAATCTTTTCCCGATATCGAGCGGTTTTAGCTTTGCGATAATCTCACACTTTTATAAAAATATAACCCTTTAAAATATAACCCTTTAACCGACTCAAAAGCAGAAAATAAATTTCCTTTAAATAAATTTCAGCAATTTCGAATTCATGAAACTAAAATTTAAATCTATAGCGAGGCAAACTATAGAAAAATTATCGAATCCTTCGATAATTCAAAAAAGAGCTATTCCACTGTCAATGGTGGTTTCATTAAATATTACCGACAACCATTAGAGTTAAAAAGAACGATTCTGCTTACATTGGTCCACAAAATGTTCCTCCGCATTTCCTTGTTTTACCTTAGAAAATGCAAACCATTTTGCTAGATATTACTTGGTCCGGTAAGAGACTTTCGCGGACTTTTGAGGAAAAAACCGGCTTATATTAGACGTATTCTGATTATAACTGCACTCTCAGAAAGTTTTAGCTCGTACCTGATTTGCATGGAGCAGATAGAAGGATTGTTCTGGGATAACTGGATGGTTCGTCTGTCAATTCGTTCAGACGTTACCGCTTTGGAGCACCTGTTTCGGGTTAATTTACCCATTTCAGACCGTTGGCAGACCCACAAATGATATCTTGTAGTTCCACAAAGTATATCTGGTCGTTATCCTTGTCCTTATTCATGTCCTTATCAATTTCTCTCAATGCTTGTATAATATTTCGTAGTTCGTCTGAGCAATGTTTGGATCGTCCCATTCTGCTAAAAAAGACTAATTTTGGAAAAGGGGAGTACAACAACTAAGCAAAAACTCAGTCTGGCAGAGTGTACAGCTGTTTCGGATCCAGCCACGGATCCTCGTCAGCACTCTTTATGCATTCTATTTTATCCAAGCTACGCTATAAGTAAGTATTGGTATGACGCACAAGAAAATTACTTCTCCTTTGCATCACACGCCAACTCACTGAAGCAGCGAATGGTAAAATGGTAGTAGGTTGCTATACAACAACAAGTAAAAATTCAGTTTGCTGCATTTTACCATTCGCTGCTTCAGTGAGTTGGCGTGTGATGTAAAGGAGAAGTAATTCTCTTGTGCGTCATACCAATACTTACTTATAGCGTCGCTTGGATAAAATAGAATGCATAAAGAGTGCTGACGAGGATCCGTGGCTGGATCCGAAACAGCTGTACACTCTGCCAGACTGAGTTTTTGCTTAGTTGTTGTACTCCCCTTTTCCAAAATTAGTTTTTTGGAAAATGAGCTAAAACCCATAACTAATACATAAATTATGAAAAGCTCAATAAAAATCTGAATTTTTTACTAAATAAAAAAGACAATATTATTCCTTTTATAACCGTTCAGAGCAAATAAAAGTTTAAAAGCAGCCAATCGTTGCTTTTTAGCCAATTTTTTTGTAACACTGCTATTATTTTGCTCTGCACTTTTCGCTGACCCAAAAACAAATTATCCAGTAACTTGAAAATTTTAATGCTTGAACGATTACCGTTATGTTTATGAGCACCGTTAGATGCACAAAAAAATTTGTTTATGGAGAAATATTGACTGAGCCGAAGGATAGCGAAACGATCGTAAAAACTAAAAGTGCACTGCTATTTTTTTGCTCGCAGCTGTATATATATATACAGGGTGGCCCAATTGAACTGCAACTTTTCAAAACACTCTATTTTTTTAATTTGAAACTATATTTTATTGATCCAAAAGAAAAAAATGTTGGAAAACAATTAAATTTTTCGACTTCATTTGAAGTTTTTGATATTGCCGCCTTTTGCGAGAACTATGGCTCTGAGTCGTGTTGTAAACGAGTCACACGCTGCACGAATGTGAACCTGCGGAATCTTCCTCCATTCACGAAGAAGGGATTTCTTGAGCGCATCAACACTTTGGTATTTTTTAGTGCTGACCTTGGCCTGCAAAATGCCCCATACCGAGAAGTCGAGCGGATTTGCATCTGGTGACCGTGGGGGCCATTGTTTCGACGAAATGAAGTGTGGAACGTTGGCTTTCACCCATTCTTGGTTGACGCGTGCAGTGTGTGACGGCGCAGAGTCTTGTTGAAACGTCCACTCTCTCTCGCCGAAATGTTTGGTTGCCCACGGCTTCAGAGCAGCTTCCAAAACTCTTTCGCGGTACACATTCGCATTCACCTTGACGCCACGGTCCAAAAACACCAAAGGGGATCGGCCATCGACCGTCACGGCCGCCCAAACCATCACAAATGGTGGTGCTTGACTTCTGGTAGCCAATCGAATGTCCAAATTTTCATATGACCTTTCTGGAAGGTAGACACGATCATTTTGTTGGTTTACGAATTGCTCAATTGGAAAATTTTTCTCATCAGAGAAGACGATATTCGGTAATTGACCACGATCGTGCAAGCGTAACAGCTCCTTCGCTCTGTCGAGCCTAATTTTTTTTTTGAGAATCGGTGAGATATGTGCAGCTCAGCAGCCATTTTTTTGCCACTCCGTCGAGGATTTCGTTTAATCCGAGCCTTCACTTTGCGAACAACTTCTGGCGATGATGCAGTCTTTTTCCGATCACCACCATAGCGTTTTTCAACACTGCCAGTAACGTTGTAACGTGCTATTGTTCGAGACACGAAAGATTTATTCACAATTGACACTTGTGATTTTCCGCTCAAATAAAGCCCTATCACACTTTTGCGTTTAAATTCCATTTCAATTTTTAATTTTTTTACCCAATCGAGAAGCACGTGCTTTTGCACGCTTGTAAACAATGAAATTAGCTGTCATTTGGCGAAATATGGGCTCTGTGCTACCAGCAGTTTGAATTTGGTTGCAGTTCAATTGGGCCACCCTGTATATATATATATATATATATATATATATATGAATAGTCCACCCAAAGCAAGTTAATATAAGGGTTATAAAAAGAGGGACAGTTATTCTGGGTCACACTGTATATATGTATATAAAAATGGAGGGTGAAAAATGCATAGTAATTCATGAATTGAGAACTTCTGGGCCCATTTGGCTAACAAATTTTTTACGAAAGAAAATTTTCGGAAAAGTTTCCGGAAAAGTCGGAAAATTTGAAGAATCAGAAAAGGCTTTTTTGTATTGGATTTTGTGTGCAGTCGTTCCGGAATGGTGTTTCTAAGGGAAAAATGGTAAGTTCTGAGTGGAAAATTCCGAAAAATCTGGAAAAACCAGGAAAATGTAAATTTTTGTTCGATATCATTTAAAATTTTTCTTTTTTGGTACAATTTCAAAGACAAAAGTACATTGGTACTACATTGACATTTTTGGTACAATATATGCGAAGGGTATCAGATTAATGATCAACTTATATTCCAATTTTTTTTCTCAAATATTTTCGTTGTTTAATGTTTGTTTCCAGCTCTAAAGTACTTTTCCAACTGCATTTCGAAAAAATTGATAAGTAAATTTCATTTCGTAAATTTTTTTTATCGTATCTACTTCGCTACAATTTTTTTTATCTTTTGTTAACGAAATGCGACACGGCCACTCTGTGCCCTCTTCAGAAATTTGGAATTGTTTCCAATTTCTTTAGAAAAGTTGACATTATCAGCTGTCAAATTTAGATCACAAACAAAAATTGAAAGCAAAAGTAAATGAAGAATAGTGAAAATGATCCAAAAGGCAAAAGCGCAATGCAAATTTTAGCTTAATCATTTGTCAAAAAGTTCTAATCTAATACAATTTTACGGCATAAGGAACTTACATTTTTCTTCAGTCGTTTCTTTAGAGCTGGAAACAAAGCGTTTCATTTATGTAACGTTAAAAGTAACTTCATTTCGTGCCATTTCTGTTTTTATTATTAAAACTTATTTGTTAAAAGCTTTATGAATTAACGTATGCATATAAATATATGTAACTTGCTTACGTTTTTGAATATTAATAACTATTCTGTTCATACTATAAACTATTTTCGTTAAAAAATTTGGACACTTTTTTAACAGATTTGGTACTATTTTTTTGCCTTTTTATACAAAATAGAACAACCCAAATATCATCCCTGTTTCACGATGTAAAGGAGGAAAAATCTATGCAATGCTTGGGCTCCCAGTGGATATTCTTCAGCGAGACTTGGTTTTATTCTTTCAATTCTAATCTCAATGCAACATATGGTCGGAATCGGACAGCGGTTCGTGGCACTTCCCATACAATTAAATATTTCAAAATGTTACACCTGGGTTCTCAATAAATATATTTTGCAATTGTTTTCATTAATTTATTATTACCTTAAAGGCAAAAAAACTTATTTAGGGCCAGCAAAGTGGACCGGGCCCTGCTAGTTTAAATATTAAATGAAATTGTGCAATTTATTTTTATTTTTTTATTTGTACTTTTGAAGGTTATTGCGAAAAAAATTTAATAAAAACCATCTGCAAAATAACATGAAGAAATTGTACTTATTTATATTCGAAATTTTGGGAATATATTCAAAAATCATAATGCAAAATTGCTTCTATAAAAGATTACAGCGACCGAAAACAAATAAACGATGCGACAATCGTCTGCCGAATGTATATGTTCAAAAAAGATATATAAAAAAAATGTCAAAATAATATTCATACAATAATTGGAAAGCCTGTTTGATTCTGATAAAAAAAATTTCTCGCAATCGTTGCCCCAACTTGATTCAGTAACGAGACATTCAAAGTTAAATATCCGCACGATACCGGTCGCCGTTTTGGAGATATCAACTTGAAACTTTAAGTACATGTTTTTCTCGTGAATATTGAGATCAAGTTCGAGAATCAGCCAAATTGGACAAAAAGTGGGCGTGGCTCCCATACACCGAAAAAAAAGGTTAACATTTTTTAAGTCTTTTTATTATAACCCTTATATTAACTTGCTTTGGTTTGACTATATATATATATATATATATATATATATATATATATGTCGGTATATATATCCTAAAATCTGCGTCGAGCTTTTTCATACACTTCCACATGAGATAGAGACCTGAAATTTGGAACACTGATAGAACTCCGGTGACAATGCATTCTATTAAATTGGGTCCATGGGGTCCATCAGAGGAGTAGGGGCCGTGGGGGGACTCAAACCCCTTTTTTAAACATGGCATAACTTCCTATTCCTTCAAACTACAATGATTGGTAGGTGGGTTCATATAGACAAAATGCAATTTTATCCCCTATGGAATGGGGGGTGTGGGGGCAAAGGGGAGCGGGATGGAGCCAATTTAAAGTTCTAGCTTTCGTATTTTTTAAGCTACAAGGCTTAAATTAGTTACTTAGGTTCGCAAGTGAAAAGAGTAAAATAAAGAAAGAGTAAAAAACAAGTTTTTAAAAATATAACCCTTTAACCGACTAAAAAGCAGAAAATAAATTTCCATTTAATTAATTTCAGCTATTTCGATTTAAAATTAAGGGATTTTTGCCAATTCAAAATTTGCAATGATATTAGGAGGAAAGTAGCCAAAAACCCTTAATTATACCCCCACACACACTGTGGCAGGGTATACTCGCTTTGACACAACGTTTGTAACGCCCATAAGGAGGCGTGTCCGGTATGGAAAAGTATATATATTCTTGATCAGCATTACTGCCGGAGTCGATTTAGCGATGTCCGTCTGTCTTCCGTCCGTCTGACTTGAAACTTTGGGTACATGTTTTTCTCTTCAATACTGAGATCACGCCCAGATTTTTGGCTGAGAGAATCAGCCAAAAACTGGGCGTGGCTCCCATACACCGAAAAAAAAGGTCAACATTTTTCAAGTCTTTTTTATTGCTGCATTCGATTGGAAATGTTTAGAAACGTATTTTTGACATGGTCCGAGGTTCTGAAACCACATATATAAGGGTCAAAATGGGGTCTTGAGACAAAGTTTTTTTTTTGGTCGATTTGATTGGAAATTTTTAGAATCGGAATTTTTAGACATGGTCCGGGCTCCAAAACTATTTATAGATGGCTCAAAATGGGGTCTTGAGACCACATCATTTTATGTTCGATGTACTTCTTCCTACTGTGTGGCTATAGCTTCGGTATAGCCGAAGATAGTCCACTCTCTAGTTTTAAATCGAAATTGCTGAAATTAATTTAAAGGAAATTTATTTTCAGCTTTTTAGTCGCTTAAAGGGTTATATTTTAAGAAACTTGTTTTTCACTCTTTTTTTTTCGCTGTTATTTCATCAAAATCGGAGAGGTCGAGGGTAATTTTTTCAAAAATCGTGTCGATTTGATATGAAATAACCAAAGCTTGGCATTAACTAGTTAATTCGTTAATAGTTAATTAACGAAGTTACATTTTTACTATTTTTATACTATTTTTAATAATCTACCTAGCCACACTGTTGAAAAATTGTAAACACAGACAATTTTGTTGTTTTTGTATTTTCTGGCAAGTGAATTGTTGTGTGTGTATCAGAGCACACACAATGTAAAAATTTATTTGCCATGCAACTTGCTTGCTGGGACTTTGAGGAAATTCTTCAACCAGGCATAGTAGTAGGTTGCTATACAACAACAAGTAAAAATTCAGTTTGCTGCATTTTACCATTCGCTGCTTCAGTGAGTTGGCGTGTGATGCAAAGGAGAAGTAATTCTCTTGTGCGTCATACCAATACTTACTTATAGCGTCGCTTGGATAAAATAGAATGCATAAAGAGTGCTGACGAGGATCCGTGGCTGGATCCGAAACAGCTGTACACTCTGCCAGACTGAGTTTTTGCTTAGTTGTTGTACTCCCCTTTTCCAAAATTAGTTTTTTGGAAAATGAGCTAAAACCCATAATTAATACATAAATTATGAAAAGCTCAATAAAAATCTGAATTTTTTACTAAATAAAAAAGACAATATTATTCCTTTTATAACCGTTCAAACCAAATAAAAGTTTAAAAGCAGCCAATCGTTGCTTTTTAGCCAATTTTTTTGTAACACTGCTATTATTTTGCTCTGCACTTTTCGCTGACCCAAAAACAAATTATCCAGTAACTTGAAAATTTTAATGCTTGAACGATTACCGTTATGTTTATGAGCACCGTTAGATGCACAAAAAAATTTGTTTATGGAGAAATATTGACTGAGCCGAAGGATAGCGAAACGATCGTAAAAACTAAAAGTGCACTGCTATTTTTTTGCTCGCAGCTGTATATATATATACAGGGTGGCCCAATTGAACTGCAACTTTTCAAAACACTCTATTTTTTTAATTTGAAACTATATTTTATTGATCCAAAAGAAAAAAATGTTGGAAAACAATTAAATTTTTCGACTTCATTTGAAGTTTTTGATATTGCCGCCTTTTGCGAGAACTATGGCTCTGAGTCGTGTTGTAAACGAGTCACACGCTGCACGAATGTGAACCTGCGGAATCTTCCTCCATTCACGAAGAAGGGATTTCTTGAGCGCATCAACACTTTGGTATTTTTTAGTGCTGACCTTGGCCTGCAAAATGCCCCATACCGAGAAGTCGAGCGGATTTGCATCCGGTGACCGTGGGGGCCATTGTTTCGACGAAATGAAGTGTGGAACGTTGTCTTTCACCCATTCTTGGTTGACGCGTGCAGTGTGTGACGGCGCAGAGTCTTGTTGAAACGTCCACTCTCTCTCGCCGAAATGTTTGGTTGCCCACGGCTTCAGAGCAGCTTCCAAAACTCTTTCGCGGTACACATTCGCATTCACCTTGACGCCACGGTCCAAAAACACCAAAGGGGATCGGCCATCGACCGTCACGGCCGCCCAAACCATCACAAACGGTGGTGCTTGACTTCTGGTAGCCAATCGAATGTACAAATTTTCATATGACCTTTCTGGAAGGTAGACACGATCATTTTGTTTGTTTACGAATTGCTCAATTGGAAAATTTTTCTCATCAGAGAAGACGATATTCGGTAATTGACCACGATCGTGCAAGCGTAACAGCTCCTTCGCTCTGTCGAGCCTAATTTTTTTTTTGAGAATCGGTGAGATATGTGCAGCTTAGCAGCCATTTTTCTGCCACTCCGTCGAGGATTTCGTTTAATCCGAGCCTTCACTTTGCGAACAACTTCTGGCGATGATGCAGTCTTTTTCCGATCACCACCATAGCGTTTTTCAACACTGGCAGTAACGTTGTAACGTGCTATTGTTCGAGACACGAAAGATTTATTCACAATTGACACTTGTGATTTTCCGCTCAAATAAAGCCCTATCACACTTTTGCGTTTAAATTCCATTTCAATTTTTAATTTTTTTACCCAATCGAGAAGCACGTGCTTTTGCACGCTTGTAAACAATGAAATTAGCTGTCATTTGGCGAAATATGGGCTCTGTGCTACCAGCAGTTTGAATTTGGTTGCAGTTCAATAGGGCCACCCTGTATATATATATATATATATATATATATATATATATATATATATTCTGGGTCACACTGTATATATGTATATAAAAATGGAGGGTGAAAAATGCATAGTAATTCATGAATTGAGAACTTCTGGGCCCATTTGGCTAACAAATTTTTTACGAAAGAAAATTTTCGGAAAAGTTTCCGGAAAAGTCGGAAAATTTGAAGAATCAGAAAAGGCTTTTTTGTATTGGATTTTGTGTGCAGTCGTTCCGGAATGGTGTTTCTAAGGGAAAAATGGTAAGTTCTGAGTGGAAAATTCCGAAAAATCTGGAAAAACCAGGAAAATGTAAATTTTTGTTCGATATCATTTAAAATTTTTCTTTTTTGGTACAATTTCAAAGACAAAAGTACATTGGTACTACATTGACATTTTTGGTACAATATATGCGAAGGGTATCAGATTAATGATCAACTTATTTTCCAATTTTTTTTCTCAAATATTTTCGTTGTTTAATGTTTGTTTCCAGCTCTAAAGTACTTTTCCAACTGCATTTCGAAAAAATTGATAAGTAAATTTCCTTTCGTAAATTTTTTTTATCGTATCTACTTCGCTACAATTTTTTTTATCTTTTGTTAACGAAATGCGACACGGCCACTCTGTGCCCTCTTCAGAAATTTGGAATTGTTTCCAATTTCTTTAGAAAAGTTGACATTATCAGCTGTCAAATTTAGATCACAAACAAAAATTTAATTTTACAGCATAAGGAACTTACATTTTTCTTCAGTCGTTTCTTTAGAGCTGGAAACAAAGCGTTTCATTTATGTAACGTTAAAAGTAACTTCATTTCGTGCCATTTCTGTTTTTATTATTAAAACTTATTTGTTAAAAGCTTTATGAATTAACGTATGCATATAAATATATGTAACTTGCTTACGTTTTTGAATATTAATAACTTTTCTGTTCATACTATAAACTATTTTCGTTAAAAAATTTTGACACTTTTTTAACAGATTTGGTACTATTTTTTTGCCTTTTTATACAAAATAGAACAACCCAAATATCATCCCTGTTTCACGATGTAAAGGAGGAAAAATCTATGCAATGCTTGGGCTCCCAGTGGATATTCTTCAGCGAGACTTGGTTTTATTCTTTCAATTCTAATCTCAATGCAACATATGGTCGGAATCGGACAGCGGTTCGTGGCACTTCCCATACAATTAAATATTTCAAAATGTTACACCTGGGTTCTCAATAAATATATTTTGCAATTGTTTTCATTAATTTATTATTACCTTAAAGGCAAAAAAACTTATTTAGGGCCAGCAAAGTGGACCGGGCCCTGCTAGTTTAAATATTAAATGAAATTGTGCAATTTATTTTTATTTTTTTATTTGTACTTTTGAAGGTTATTGCGAAAAAAATTTAATAAAAACCATCTGCAAAATAACATGAAGAAATTGTATTTATTTATATTCGAAATTTTGGGAATATATTCAAAAATCATAATGCAAAATTGCTTCTATAAAAGATTACAGCGACCGAAAACAAATAAACGATGCGACAATCGTCTGCCGAATGTATATGTTCAAAAAAGATATATAAAAAAAATGTCAAAATAATATTCATACAATAATTGGAAAGCCTGTTTGATTCTGATAAAAAAAATTTCTCGCAATCGTTGCCCCAACTTGATTCAGTAACGAGACATTCAAAGTTAAATATCCGCACGATACCGGTCGCCGTTTTGGAGATATCAACTTGAAACTTTAAGTACATGTTTTTCTCGTGAATATTGAGATCAAGTTCGAGAATCAGCCAAATTGGACAAAAAGTGGGCGTGGCTCCCATACACCGAAAAAAAAGGTTAACATTTTTTAAGTCTTTTTATTATAACCCTTATATTAACTTGCTTTGGTTTGACTATATATATATATATATATATATATATATATATGTCGGTATATATATCCTAAAATCTGCGTTCAATACTGAGATCACGCCCAGATTTTTGGCTGAGAGAATCAGCCAAAAACTGGGCGTGGCTCCCATACACCGAAAAAAAAGGTCAACATTTTTCAAGTCTTTTTTATTGCTGCATTCGATTGGAAATGTTTAGAAACGTATTTTTGACATGGTCCGAGGTTCTGAAACCACATATATAAGGGTCAAAATGGGGTCTTGAGACAAAGTTTTTTTTTTGGTCGATTTGATTGGAAATTTTTAGAAACGGATTTTAGACATGGTCCGGGCTCCAAAACTATTTATAGATGGCTCAAAATGGGGTCTTGAGACCACATCATTTTATGTTCGATGTACTTCTTCCTACTGTGTGGGTATAGCTTCGGTATAGCCGAAGATAGTCCACTCTCTAGTTTTAAATCGAAATTGCTGAAATTAATTTAAAGGAAATTTATTTTCTGCTTTTTAGTCGCTTAAAGGGTTATATTTTAAGAAACTTGTTTTTCACTCTTTTTTTTTCGCTGTTATTTCATCAAAATCGGAGAGGTCGAGGGTAATTTTTTCAAAAATCGTGTCGATTTGATATGAAATAACCAAAGCTTGGCATTAACTAGTTAATTCGTTAATAGTTAATTAACGAAGTTACATTTTTACTATTTTTATACTATTTTTAATAATCTACCTAGCCACACTGTTGAAAAATTGTAAACACAGACAATTTTGATGTTTTTGTATTTTCTGGCAAGTGAATTGTTGTGTGTGTATCAGAGCAAACACAATGTAAAAATTCATTTGCCATGCAACTTGCTTGCTGGGACTTTGAGGAAATTCTTCAACCAGGCATAGTAGTAGGTTGCTATACAACAACAAGTAAAAATTCAGTTTGCTGCATTTTACCATTCGCTGCTTCAGTGAGTTGGCGTGTGATGCAAAGGAGAAGTAATTCTCTTGTGCGTCATACCAATACTTACTTATAGCGTCGCTTGGATAAAATAGAATGCATAAAGAGTGCTGACGAGGATCCGTGGCTGGATCCGAAACAGCTGTACACTCTGCCAGACTGAGTTTTTGCTTCGTTGTTGTACTCCCCTTTTCCAAAATTAGTTTTTTGGAAAATGAGCTAAAACCCATAATTAATACATAAATTATGAAAAGCTCAATAAAAATCTGAATTTTTTACTAAATAAAAAAGACAATATTATTCCTTTCATAACCGTTCAGAGCAAATAAAAGTTTAAAAGCAGCCAATCGTTGCTTTTTAGCCAATTTTTTTGTAACACTGCTATTATTTTGCTCTGCACTTTTCGCTGACACAAAAACAAATTATCCAGTAACTTGAAAATTTTAATGCTTGAACGATTACCGTTATGTTTATGAGCACCGTTAGATGCACAAAAAAATTTGTTTATGGAGAAATATTGACTGAGCCGAAGGATAGCGAAACGATCGTAAAAACTAAAAGTACACTGCTATTTTTTTGCTCGCAGCTGTATATAAATATACAGGGTGGCCCAATTGAACTGCAACTTTTCAAAACACTCTATTTTTTTAATTTGAAACTATATTTTATTGATCCAAAAGAAAAAAATGTTGGAAAACAATTAAATTTTTCGACTTCATTTGAAGTTTTTGATATTGCCGCCTTTTGCGAGAACTATGGCTCTGAGTCGTGTTGTAAACGAGTCACACGCTGCACGAATGTGAACCTGCGGAATCTTCCTCCATTCACGAAGAAGGGATTTCTTGAGCGCATCAACACTTTGGTATTTTTTAGTGCTGACCTTGGCCTGCAAAATGCCCCATACCGAGAAGTCGAGCGGATTTGCATCCGGTGACCGTGGGGGCCATTGTTTCGACGAAATGAAGTGTGGAACGTTGTCTTTCACCCATTCTTGGTTGACGCGTGCAGTGTGTGACGGCGCAGAGTCTTGTTGAAACGTCCACTCTCTCTCGCCGAAATGTTTGGTTGCCCACGGCTTCAGAGCAGCTTCCAAAACTCTTTCGCGGTACACATTCGCATTCACCTTGACGCCACGGTCCAAAAACACCAAAGGGGATCGGCCATCGACCGTCACGACCGCCCAAACCATCACAAACGGTGGTGCTTGACTTCTGGTAGCCAATCGAATGTCCAAATTTTCATATGACCTTTCTGGAAGGTAGACACGATCATTTCGTTTGTTTACGAATTGCTCAATTGGAAAATTTTTCTCATCAGAGAAGACGATATTCGGTAATTGACCACGATCGTGCAAGCGTAACAGCTCCTTCGCTCTGTCGAGCCTAATTTTTTTCTTGAGAATCGGTGAGATATGTGCAGCTCGGCAGCCACTTTTCTGCCACTTCGTCGAGGATTTCGTTTAATCCGAGCCTTCACTTTGCGAACAACTTCTGGCGATGATGCAGTCTTTTTCCGATCACCACCATAGCGTTTTTCAACACTGCCAGTAACGTTGTAACGTGCTATTGTTCGAGACACGAAAGATTTATTCACAATTGACACTTGTGATTTTCCGCTCAAATAAAGCCCTATCACACTTTTGCGTTTAAATTCCATTTCAATTTTTAATTTTTTTACCCAATCGAGAAGCACGTGCTTTTGCACGCTTGTAAACAATAAAATTAGCTGTCATTTGGCGAAATATGGGCTCTGTGCTACCAGCAGTTTGAATTTGGTTGCAGTTCAATTGGGCCACCCTGTATATATATATATATATATATATATATATATATATATATATATATATATATATATGAATAGTCCACCCAAAGCAAGTTAATATAAGGGTTATAAAAAGAGGGACAGTTATTCTGGGTCACACTGTATATATGTATATAAAAATGGAGGGTGAAAAATGCATAGTAATTCATGAATTGAGAACTTCTGGGCCCATTTGGCTAACAAATTTTTTACGAAAGAAAATTTTCGGAAAAGTTTCAGGAAAAGTCGGAAAATTTGAAGAATCAGAAAAGGCTTTTTTGTATTGGATTTTGTGTGCAGTCGTTCCGGAATGGTGTTTCTAAGGGAAAAATGGTAAGTTCTGAGTGGAAAATTCCGAAAAATCTGGAAAAACCAGGAAAATGTAAATTTTTGTTCGATATCATTTAAAATTTTTCTTTTTTGGTACAATTTCAAAGACAAAAGTACATTGGTACTACATTGACATTTTTGGTACAATATATGCGAAGGGTATCAGATTAATGATCAACTTATTTTCCAATTTTTTTTCTCAAATATTTTCGTTGTTTAATGTTTGTTTCCAGCTCTAAAGTACTTTTCCAACTGCATTTCGAAAAAATTGATAAGTAAATTTCCTTTCGTAAATTTTTTTTATCGTATCTACTTCGCTACAATTTTTTTTATCTTTTGTTAACGAAATGCGACACGGCCACTCTGTGCCCTCTTCAGAAATTTGGAATTGTTTCCAATTTCTTTAGAAAAGTTGACATTATCAGCTGTCAAATTTAGATCACAAACAAAAATTGAAAGCAAAAGTAAATGAAGAATAGTGAAAATGATCCAAAAGGCAAAAGCGCAATGCAAATTTTTGCTTAATCATTTGTCAAAAAGTTCTAATCTAATACAATTTTACAGCATAAGGAACTTACATTTTTCTTCAGTCGTTTCTTTAGAGCTGGAAACAAAGCGTTTCATTTATGTAACGTTAAAAGTAACTTCATTTCGTGCCATTTCTGTTTTTATTATTAAAACTTATTTGTTAAAAGCTTTATGAATTAACGTATGCATATAAATATATGTAACTTGCTTACGTTTTTGAATATTAATAACTTTTCTGTTCATACTATAAACTATTTTCGTTAAAAAATTTGGACACTTTTTTAACAGATTTGGTACTATTTTTTTGCCTTTTTATACAAAATAGAACAACCCAAATATCATCCCTGTTTCACGATGTAAAGGAGGAAAAATCTATGCAATGCTTGGGCTCCCAGTGGATATTCTTCAGCGAGACTTGGTTTTATTCTTTCAATTCTAATCTCAATGCAACATATGGTCGGAATCGGACAGCGGTTCGTGGCACTTCCCATACAATTAAATATTTCAAAATGTTACACCTGGGTTCTCAATAAATATATTTTGCAATTGTTTTCATTAATTTATTATTACCTTAAAGGCAAAAAAACTTATTTAGGGCCAGCAAAGTGGACCGGGCCCTGCTAGTTTAAATATTAAATGAAATTGTGCAATTTATTTTTATTTTTTTATTTGTACTTTTGAAGGTTATTGCGAAAAAAATTTAATAAAAACCATCTGCAAAATAACATGAAGAAATTGTACTTATTTATATTCGAAATTTTGGGAATATATTCAAAAATCATAATGCAAAATTGCTTCTATAAAAGATTACAGCGACCGAAAACAAATAAACGATGCGACAATCGTCTGCCGAATGTATATGTTCAAAAAAGATATATAAAAAAAATGTCAAAATAATATTCATACAATAATTGGAAAGCCTGTTTGATTCTGATAAAAAAAATTTCTCGCAATCGTTGCCCCAACTTGATTCAGTAACGAGACATTCAAAGTTAAATATCCGCACGATACCGGTCGCCGTTTTGGAGATATCAACTTGAAACTTTAAGTACATGTTTTTCTCGTGAATATTGAGATCAAGTTCGAGAATCAGCCAAATTGGACAAAAAGTGGGCGTGGCTCCCATACACCGAAAAAAAAGGTTAACATTTTTGAAGTCTTTTTATTATAACCCTTATATTAACTTGCTTTGGTTTGACTATATATATATATATATATATATATATATATATGTCGGTATATATCCTAAAATCTGCGTCGAGCTTTTTCATACACTTCCACATGAGATAGAGACCTGAAATTTGGAACACTGATAGAACTCCGGTGACAATGCAATCTATTAAATTGGGTCCATGGGGTCCATCAGAGGAGTAGGGGCCGTGGGGGGACTCAAACCCCTTTTTTAAACATGGCATAACTTCCTATTCCTTCAAACTACAATGATTGGTAGGTGGGTTCTTATAGACAAAATGCAATTTTATCCCCTATGGAATGGGGGGTGTGGGGGCAAAGGGGAGCGGGATGGAGCCAATTTAAAGTTCTAGCTTTCGTATTTTTTAAGCTACAAGGCTTAAATTAGTTACTTAGGTTCGCAAGTGAAAAGAGTAAAATAAAGAAAGAGTAAAAAACAAGTTTTTAAAAATATAACCCTTTAACCGACTAAAAAGCAGAAAATAAATTTCCATTTAATTAATTTCAGCTATTTCGATTTAAAATTAAGGGATTTTTGCCAATTCAAAATTTGCAATGATATTAGGAGGAAAGTAGCCAAAAACCCTTAATTATACCCCCACACACACTGTGGCAGGGTATACTCACTTTGACACAACGTTTGTAACGCCCATAAGGAGGCGTGTCCGGTATGGAAAAGTATATATATTCTTGATCAGCATTACTGCCGGAGTCGATTTAGCGATGTCCGTCTGTCTTCCGTCCGTCTGACTTGAAACTTTGGGTACATGTTTTTCTCTTCAATACTGAGATCACGCCCTGATTTTTGGCTGAGAGAATCAGCCAAAAACTGGGCGTGGCTCCCATACACCGAAAAAAAAGGTCAACATTTTTCAAGTCTTTTTATTGCTGCATTCGATTGGAAATGTTTAGAAACGTATTTTTGACATGGTCCGAGGTTCCGAAACCACATATATAAGGGTCAAAATGGGGTCTTGAGACAAAGTTTTTTTTTTGGTCGATTTGATTGGAAATTTTTAGAAACGGATTTTAGACATGGTCCGGGCTCCAAAACTATTTATAGATGGCTCAAAATGGGGTCTTGAGACCACATCATTTTATGTTCGATGTACTTCTTCCTACTGTGTGGGTATAGCTTCGGTATAGCCGAAGATAGTCCACTTTCTAGTTTTAAATCGAAATTGCTGAAATTAATTTAAAGGAAATTTATTTTCTGCTTTTTAGTCGCTTAAAGGGTTATATTTTAAGAAACTTGTTTTTCACTCTTTTTTTTCGCTGTTATTTCATCAAAATCGGAGAGGTCGAGGGTAATTTTTTCAAAAATCGTGTCGATTTGATATGAAATAACCAAAGCTTGGCATTAACTAGTTAATTCGTTAATAGTTAATTAACGAAGTTACATTTTTACTATTTTTATACTATTTTTAATAATCTACCTAGCCACACTGTTGAAAAATTGTAAACACAGAAGTCTTTCGTGTTGTTGACAAAAATTTAAAGTGCCTAGCCAGTCGTCAAATGTATCGGCTTGGTCGGCGGCGAAATATTGAGTCGATTGTGTCGGCTCAACGGATATTGACATCGATTTGTTCGCACGCCGATTGAAGCCTATTATGGTCGGCACGAAACTGTTTAACCGCCGCCGACATTTTCCAATCAACTTGGAACTCTGGGTGCGTAGTGACAATCAAAAAAAAGCGCGTCGGCAAATTCGTTTTTTAAAATTTTTACAAAGTTTTCATTTTTTAAGTTAAATTTGCATATAGAGGGCTGAAATCGATCGAAAAAAGGGGCTGTGAGTGCAGGCATTCAATTGTATATAGTTAAAATGTTTTTTTTTGCGTTTTTTGGAAAAAAAAAGTTTTTCTATAGGGAATTTAACTATTTAATTTAACTTTTAATGAAGTTAACTTTTCAACGCAATTAACTTTTTAATTTAACAAAGGTCTCATATTGGTCATAAAGTCATATTGTTGTATAAATATACAAAAGTCATAAAAATTTTACTTTTTTCCATACAAAAAATTTTACGACCAATACAACTCAGCAAACTGTGCTTTCCGACTCTTTTACTCACTTTTCCCTTAATTTTAAAGTTATTGCCAAAAAAGTTGTAGGAATTTGTGAAATTGGACTATTTTTAATGCATAAAACGTGCACGATTTTCCGAAAATATTGCAACAAAGATCGTGGAGACCACCAAAACTCTTCCGACCATCAACTTTGGCCAGATGGCCACTTGCAAAACCGGGCACACGAATACCGGGCCCAGAGGATTTCGGAAGCATTTTGAATGCATTAAACATGTGCGACTGTTTGAAAATATTGAAACAAAGCTCACGTGAATCACAGAATTACTTCCGACCGTTGATTTGCATCACCAGCTCCGCGATTGGTGGCGTGCAACCCGGGGCCAAAGAATTGGGTTAGGTTCGACATTTCACATGTAAGAGAGTTTATTTTGAAATGAGTACGCTAACAACTATCGTATTTGCTTCAAATTGATTATATGACAATATGACTTTATGATTACTTGTGAACTCCCTTATTATTACATCTAATCTTAATTGAAATATATTGCGTCTAAATCGGTATTCATTTACATTAAAATTAAGAATGGGTGAAAAACCATAACAAAACTTTATGCATCTCGAAATTGAGTCATTTGAGACAGAGTTAGTACTATGAGCTGATTCTTCGAAAATGCGGGTATTTCTTAAGTCCCGTGGTGGAACACAGTGGCGCAACCACGATTTTTTAAAATTGTACAATTTAGAAAATTTCATATTGATATTCATACTAAATTTGGTAATCCCAGGCTTTCTTTTTGCAATCCTTTTTTTTCCATGTAGTTTTATTCATTAGAATCACCTAATATTAACTTAGGTCTAACAATGATTATTCATAAATTCATAAATTCAACTAAATTTAAAATTCAGCTTAAACTATGCTGTAAGATGTGTAAATTGGCCTATATCCATTGATTTAGGCAATGTGGAGTTATCGTATCTAATATATTGGGAATATATTAGCTTCGATTAAGACGTCAGGGATTCAGAGGTCTCAGTAAATTTCTAGCTTTGGATGAAACATAAGCTTCTGCTTGTACTTCGAGGTAAGTTTCGGAATTTCGTCTTTTACTGCAGGAATATTCAAATCATTGTGGATGTTTACATTTCTTATAAACCAAGGAGCTCTGGCAATTTGTCTTAAGATTTTAGATTGGACTCTCCAATTTAGTTCTAATTGTTAGTTTAATCTGGGTGATTTTGGATTGAATGTGCTTATGCCATGTGAGTCGGCGATCGAGGTGCATTCCAAGATACTTTGTTTCGGAACTTTCAGGGACAACTTGGCCGTTTATCTTCAGAGCAGGACACGTGCCCCTTCTTAGGGTGAAGGTTAAGTGGCAGCTTTTGAATTCGTTGACTTTGATTTTCCATCATGATAGCCAATTACTTAGATTGTCCAAATGTTTTTGCACGTAAAGAGTTGCCATGTCTGGGTTTGAGTAAGATAGCAGTGTCTTCAGCAAAAGTCGATATAAGAGTTCTATCACTTTTGGGCATATCTGCAGTATAGAGAATATATAGCAGGGGCGCAAGGACACTTCCTTGTGGTACTCCGGCCAGTATTTCGTATTTTCGGGAGACAAAGCTTTTATATTTTACAACAAATTTTATATTCGGCTGTAATTTGTAAAAAAGTCCTTCGTGCCAGACTTTATCGAAGGCCTGAGAGATATCGAGAAAAACAGCGGAGCAGTACTGTTTCTTTTCGAAAGTGCTTCTTATTGAGTCTACAATACGGTGCACTTGTTCGATAGTGCCATGCTTTTCGCGGAAGCCATACTGGTGATCGGGAATTACTTGTTTTTCTGTAATTGTCACTGTAAAAGGCTAACAAACAATACATAATCGGCCAGATCCTTTCTGACACTCATTTAATACATACGCTGGCAACACTGACCAAAAGAACGATCAGTAGTAGTTCACCAGCCGCTAAGCAAGCACCAAATTTTAAACGCAACCACGAGCGAACGCACGCACATCGAATGCGAATCAACGTACGCGTACCCACGTCACACGTATCGCGAAAATCAAAATTATTTCAAATTCTCTAAACTTGATACATTTCATTATTAAAATAAATTACAATTAACATTAAAACATTGCCGAATACTTTTTGGAAACTATTACTCCCGTCGCCTACAGTTTTTTTGGGTAAAATAAATTTTATTTGAAGTTTTTCGAAGAGTTTCGATAGCACAGAGAGCAAACTAATGGGACGGTATGATGTCACATTGTTGGGATTTTTTCCATGTTTGGGAATCATTGTAACTTGAGAAAGTTTCCAATTATCTGGGTAGTGACATGTTCTAAGGATTGCGT
Source organism: Heteromyza rotundicornis (assembly GCA_951394025.1). NCBI lineage: Eukaryota > Metazoa > Arthropoda > Insecta > Diptera > Heleomyzidae > Heteromyza > Heteromyza rotundicornis. The sequence continues at coordinate 32,340,556 of OX596012.1, forward strand.
TAAATATGTGCAATAAATGGGTTATTGCAACTGATGGCAGTTTTTTTATAATTGTGGGCGTTATCAAGTTCGGTCCTGGTGCTTTTTTTGGATCCAGGCATTTATTTATTGCTTCCATAAATTCATTTTTCTTAATCGCGACTGTACAGGAGTTATTGAGTGGGATTAATGTTGGTAATGGGATATCACCAGTTGTCACGTTCCATTTGGCAGCCGTATGGGAGGTTCTGCCAGTACCGGTTTTTTCATATTTTTAGCAGCTCGCCAGAGAGAGTAATTTGTTAATTTTGAGGGTGCGAGATGTTCAACGAGTTGTTGAAAGTCTCTTTCAGATTTCCACTTAAGCTGTTTTTGTAGATTTTGAGTGATATCTTTTAACTGTTTTTTCAAAGTGGGCGATCTGTGATTTTCCCATTCACGACGTATTTTTCTTTTATTTTTTAGAAGCTGCTCTATATGTTTTGGAGTACATTTTGTATAGCTGCGAGCTGAGCGTTTTTGGATTTATGCGGGAGTGGCCGCTGCACCTGCTTGGAAAAGAAAAAGTGTGAATTTACTAACAGCTGTGTTTATTTCGTTTTTCGTTTTTAGTGACACATTAGGGTTAATGTGAGAGCTTTTATACTTTCGATATTTGAGCCAGTTTGTGAGTTTACTAGTCAATTTATCTGGTGAGTTGACCTCAGAGCTTCGGGTGTACTGATGAGTCTGATGAGAGATCTAGATGAGAGATCTAGATGAGAGATCTAGAGAAGATTCCATTGACTTTACAGTTTTAAATACTGCAAAGTCAATGACGTCGGGAGTTTTTCGACTGTCAGTTGGCCAATAAGTTGGAGTGCCAGAGGAGACAACGTCAAGGCCGAGTCTGTTGACAGAGTTCAACAGGAGCCTGCCCTTTGGTGATATTAGGCGAGAGCCCCAATATGTGTGTTTGGCGTTGAAGTCGCCGGCAACGAGAAACTTTGGTCCAAGAGATTGTTGCTCAGTTATTTTGTGTCTGGGCTGGCAGTATATAGCTGTTAATGTTAGGCTTCTTAAGTATTCATCGAGAGAAATACTTGTCGCTTGAATATATTCTGTACAATAATTCTGTAGAGCATTGTTGAGGCGCCCTATACCATTTCAATTTCCCCTTTCTACATTTCAATTCTTTTATTCTACCTACATTCATGTTCAACATAAAATCAGTTGCCGATAAGAAGCCGCCGCGAAAGCACGTAAAAATACAATGCAGTAACAAGCCAGTCAATCGTCGATTAAGCCATCGTGAAATCATCGTCATACATCATAAAATCGAACATTAAACATTCACACATTATATTTCATACCGTCACATTTCAATAAACAATACAAACCACATGCAGTTGCAACTCAAACAATTTCTTCAATAAATGTTAAAACTAAATGCCTAGGTTTTTCATTTCGCCAAAGTTTTTGCCAGTTTGTCGCCTTACATTCGTTTACTGCATTTTGTGCACGCGATTTCTTCGTGAATTGTATCGAGATCGTTCTGCCAGAGCTAAATGAACACTAGTGCCGTCTCCTTTTGACGCATGCTTTCAAGCATAATTTAGAAAAGAAAATTGAAAAAAAATCCCATAGAAACAGTCGTTAAAAAATAGAAAAAAGAAAAGGACGCCGCCGCCATTATAAAATTTAAATTGTTCTAGAAGTTTCTAAAAATTGAGAATTAAGCGTGGGACACTAGTACATGTCGATCCGGTATAATTTAAGAAGTAATCCACAGGAAAGTTCAGACGAGGAGAGCGATTTGGATACTACACTAACACCGAACGCAGAGCCACCAAAAACATGCCAGACGAAGCTTCCGACAGTATCACCGCCATTCTGGCGAGCCAAAACGCACTTAGGACTTCAGTAGATGCATCGCAGAGCAGCACCTCGGAAAACCAAAGAGATTTAGAAAGACTTCGGAGCCAAGTGGGTACCATGCCGAACTCTGCACTTATTCCGGAGGATCAAAATAGCGCATCGCCAACAAATAGTGATACAAATCAGCCACAACCAGAGCTTTCTGCATCGAGTGAAATTGTATGATCTGCCGACGTTTTCGGGAAACGCGGAGGAATGGCCATTGTTTTTGGCTAATTTCAAGGATACCACTAATGCATACAAATATAGTCATCGCCAAAATCTGATGCGTTTGCATAAATTTTTGATTGGCCCAGCCAGGGAAGCAGTTACTTCGATGTTGATTTTTCCAAACGATGTACCGAATGCGATTACAGAGCTGGAGTTTCGTTTTGGACGCGCCGATTTGATTGTACGATCACAGCTGAGTAAAGTGCAACAATTTCCCAACATTAACGAGAAGAATTTGGAGCAAATCGTAGCATTTTCTACGATAGTGCGGAACGTCGTTGCCTTTATTACGTCAGCCAATTGCCAACAACTAGTTTCGAAGCTGCCTTCAAATAAACAGTTTGATTGGGCTAAACATGCCATGTCGATCACACCTTACGCCACAGTTGTGCACTTTTCCACCTGGTTGAGTGACCTTGCCAGAGTAATTAGTTTGATGCCGCCATCAGGTCCAGCCACTCAGAAAAGTTATGCGCCGCCACAGCAACCACGACGTGTCATGCATCTCAACGATAATGACGCAGCGCCAATTAAGTTTAAATGTTATCAATGTGGTGAGGGTCACTCTATTTCGAACTGCAAGATATTCAATGAATCGATGACTGTTCCAGCACGGTGGGAAAAGGTCAAAAGTCTGCAACTGTGTTTCTCCTTTTTGCGTAAGGGCCACAACACAACAAACTGTCGAAACAAAAGGCCCTGCGGAATCGATGGCTGCCGTCGTTATCATAATCAAAGGCTTCACGAACAGGGTCCCAGTCCAGCAAGTCAGACAGCACCCTCAGAGCAGAGAAGTTCAGTTCAGCCGGTATTAAGTTGCCGTACAACACATGGAACCAGCAGCCAACTGTTTAAGGTACTGCCCGTGACTTTATTCGGACCGAATGGAAAGTTGAAAGTTTTTGACATGTTTGATGAGGGCTCAGCCATTTCCATCTTAGAAGAACGCGTCGCAAATGAATTGGGACTTAAAGGTCATTCACAGCCGTTAACGCTCCAATGGTATGGAGAAAACACAACAACTGAAAGTTCGTCACGAGTCAGCCTAGAAATCGAAGGAGAAGGTGAAAAGAAATTCGTAATTAAAAATGTTCGCACAATTCGAAATTTAAGTCTGCCAACGCAATCATTTACAAAATCGAATTTCAAACATTTTGAATTTGTACCAATAACTGATTATGCTAACATCAAGCCAGTAATTCATGCCTATTTGAGTGCACCTTTCACAAACATTGAGGCCTGCACCGCCAATCCTATTGCCGCCAGAACTAAGCTTGGTTGGGTTGCCTATGGGCCAACTAACATGCAGTCGCCGTCGTATCCAGTAGTTCTTCACATTCTCCAAGAATCGCAGGGTGATTTGCATCAAATCGTCACCGAGTATTTTCGGAATCAACAATCAGAAAGCAGCGCGTATTACGGAAGACACAGTTCAGCGTATTGAAAATCACTTCGAAACAGGTTTGCTTTGGAAAAATTATCCGCTTACACTTCCAAACAGTTTTGAAATGACAAAGAAGCGCCTATTTGCAATAGAGAAGAAAATGAGCTACGACCTGAAGTTTGCCGAAAAATATCGCCAGGAGATGATGAAATATTTGGAAAAGGGATATGCCAGAAAACTTTCCGATGAAGAACTTCGAAACAATAGCCAAACGATTTACTACCTGCTCCACTTCGCCGTCTACAGCCCGCATAAACCAGAAAAACTACGTATAGTTTTTGATGCCGTAGCCGTTGTGGATGGAACGTCACTCAACTCAGCTTTACTGAAAGGCCCCGAAAAAGCCAAGCCAAGGTGTTGTGGGCGTCGCCGCTGATATTCGTGAAATGTTCTCACAAGTCAAAATTCGTCCAGCTGATCAGAATGTGCAACGTTTCTTGTGGCGGAACGGGAGCACAAGCGAACCAATTGAAGAATACGCCATCAATGATCTTCGGAGCAATATGCTCGCCTTGCTGCGCTGAATTCATAAAAAATGGTAACGCCGAGGAATTTGTGAAACAGTATTCTGACGCCGTAGCTGCCATTGTCGACAAACATAACGTCGATGATTTCGTTTGCAGTTTCCACCAAGAAGAAGAAGCATTGAAAATTTGAAGAAGAAGTTGTAAAAATTCACAAACATTTACAAACAACGATGAATCGCGAAGAAGAAACTGATGTCAACACACAATCGGTAAACATGGAAAGACACACAGCTGTAGAAAAGGTTCTCGGGATGTATTGGGATACATTCACTGATACGTATCGATTCCAAACCATGTTTTACCGCATTCCCCAACAAGTCTTACAAGGAACTCGCCCACCAACAAAAAGAGAATTGCTGGGTATTGACATGGCCGTTTTTGACCCATATGGACTATTGGCAGATTTTTTGGGGTACTCTAAAATTCTCGTTCAAGATACCTGGAAGTTCAAGCTGAATTGGGATGACCAAATTCCAGCAGAAATCAACAAGAAGTGGCTAGCCTGGTGGCACGAATTCCAAAAAGTTCGAGAATTCAAAATCGATCGCTGCTATTCGCCACACATAAATGAGTGCAGCACAATTGATCTACACGTTTTCGTCGATGCAAGTAAAGTTGCTTTTGCATCCGTTGCTTACTTTAGATTTGTGCATCCGAATGGCGTCGATCTTGCCTCTGTTGATGGCAAGTCTCGTAGCGCGCCCCAGAAGCTGATGTCAATTCCAAGGCTAGAACTACAAGCTGCTGTGCTCGGAATACGTCTGTTCAAGATGATTCGCCACAGTCACGACGTGAACATAGCGAGGGCGATATTTTGGAGTGACTCACGTACCGTTCTGTACTGGGTTCATTCGAGAGAGCGCAAGTACAAAGCGTTCGTTGGACACCGTATAACTGAAATACTCAATGCATCAGATAAATCACAATGACGTTGGGTTCCTACCAGTCAGAACGTCGCAGATGTCGCGACTCGTCCCACTTTTCCGCCAAAATTCCAAGTCAACAGTCGCTGGATTAGTGGCCCAGAATTCCTACAGTACAACGAAGAGCATTGGCCAAATTCACATATAGGCCTGCCGCCTGAAATTCTGGAAGAAGAAGTGAAGCCGTGTCATCTTACAAAGTCACAGGCAAGTCAAGAGGTTATTAAGTTTAATCGATTCTCGTCTTACTTAAAGCTCAAAAGAACGATGGCATGGGACCTGCGTGCAAGTACAATTTTAATGAGCACTCTACTCAAAGACATAAACTCACCAGTCAAAGGCCCCCTGACAGCTTGTGAAATTTACAATGCCGAAAAATTAGTTTGTAAAATTGTACAGAAAGAACATTTCTCTGAAGAAATTTCTGCATTAAGCCAGTTACGCCGAATTCCGAAAGGAAGCCGAATACGGTGTCTTACGCCGTATCTTGACGAAGATGGTCTACTCCGGGTCTATGGCCGCATCGATGAAGCACTATATCTGCCATTTGACGCCAGACGACCTATCTTGATGCCAAAGAAACATATCGTCACTGAACTTATAATGCGATATTTTCATGAGAAACAACATAATCAGAATGTCGCCGTTACGATCAACGAAATACGCCAAAGGTTTTGGATCCCTGATGTCAAAACAGTCTTGAAATCCATGCAGATCCGCTGCATGCAATGCAAAATCGACAAAGCAAAGCCCGTACCGCCGTTGATGGGTCAGTTACCAGTAGGGATTTCGAAATGGACCGGGATCCCGGGATATTTTTTCCTAAATCCCGGGATTTTCGGGACTACATTTTAAATAAATTAGTAAATAAAAAAAGTTAAATACAAGAAAAATACCACTTTTCATCGCTCATAAAATATAAAAAAAAATCGTCTAAGCAGAAAAATAGTTTTTGACAACATTTGGACAAACCCTAAATGAAAAAAATAGAAAACTCAAAACTTAAAAATTTTTAATTTATTAAAAAAATTACGAATAAAATTGTTTGTGCTTGAAATTTTTTCTATAAGAAAAAATAAATTTATATTTATTTCAGAAGAAAATTGGTATTATCAGTCTTAGCGAACGCACAAAAATGCATTACTTAATAAAAATATTTAAGTATAACTGAAAACTTCAGAATTCTTACTTAAGCATATTTTGAATTGAATTGTGTCTTTCCTAAAAAAACAGAAACTCAAATACTAAAAATAAAAAAAAAATTCATTTAATAAATGGAAATGAATGTTTATGTTTATTTATTTACGCTAAAATTATCAGTTTTCCAATAAAACATATAAAAAACTTTTTTTTATTTTTTTAAAATGCAGTCCCGAAAAATACCGGGATTGCAATTTTCAGTCCCGAAAATCCCGGGATTGCGAAAAGCCTTCGGGATCGAAAGCCCTAGTTACCAGTCGACAGAGTCACACCATACGTGCGTCCGTTCTCCTATACGGGTGTAGATTTATTCGGGCCTTTCAATGTCGTCATAGGTCGTCGTAAGGAAAAGAGATGGGCTGTCATCTTCACATGTTTGACCGTCAGAGCAGCTCATTTAGAATTGCCCGAAAACTTGTAGTCTGATGCGTTCATCATATGCCTACGCAATTTCGTTAATCGCCGAGGAACACCGATACGTTTTCGAAGCGACAATGGAACAAATGTCATTGGCGCGCAGAAAGAGCTGAAAGAATCTGAACGCTTTTTGGACATAGATCGCATATCAGATGAAGCCGCTAACAGAAATATCGAATAGATCTTTAATTGCCCCGGAAATCCAAGCTCCGGTGGATGCTGGGAACGCCTGATTCGCATCATAAAAGGAGTGCTTCATAAGACTCTGCGAGAAGTGACACCTAGGGTGGAGACACAGCAAAGTGTGGTAATCGAAACCGAAAATATAGTGAATTCACGCCCACTCACCGACATTCCTTTGTTATCAGAAGAAGACGAACCGCTTACGCCCAATCATTTCTTGCTGGGGTGCGTCAACTCTACACAAACGCCGCATCCAGTTGATGAAAAGATCTGCCTCAGAAAGCAATGGAGAATAGCCCAGAACTTGAAGGATCGTATATGGAGGAAATGGACGGTGGAGTATCTACCACAGCTTCTACGCCGCTCTAAATGGCATGACAAAGCGACACCACTACAGGTCAACGATTTGGTGATCATCTGTGACCCCAGTCAGCCCCGAAGTCATTGGGAAAAAGGACGTATAACGAAAATATTTAAGGCCAAAGACAATCAAGTACGTTTTGCAGAAGTACGCACATCGCATGGTCTACTCCGCCGACCAGCCACAAAGCTAGCAGTCCTAACCGTTGATGGTGAATCCCAGAGTTATTCACGGGGGAGGAGTTTTGAGGCGCCCTGTACCATTTCAATTTCCCCTTTCTACATTTCAATTCTTTCATTCTACCTACATTCATGTTCAACATAAAATCAGTTGCCGATTAGAAGCCGCCGCGAAAGCACGTAAAAATACAATGCAGTAACAAGCTAGTCAATCGTCAATTAAGCCATCGTGAAATCATCGTCAAACATCATAAAATCGAACATTAAACATTCACACATTATATTTCATACCGTCACATTTCAATAAACAATACAATTCACATGCAGTTGCAACTCAAACAATTTCTTCAATAAATGTTAAAACTAAATACCTAGGTTTTTCATTTCGCCAAAGTTTTTGCCAGTTTGTCGCCTTACAAGCATAATGCTTTATTCGACTTTTAATGAGAATAGCGGGACCACCTGTAGCGTTTGCGCTTGGATGCTTTGTGTCATAGAGTCTATATCCAGGTAGATTGAAAAACTGTTTTTCAGGGAAGTGAGTTTCAGAAATTAGCATAATGTCTATGCTGGACTCTTTCAAGAACTCGAGAAGTTCTAGTTTGTGAAGACACAGGCCGTTTGCATTCCAAAATGATGTTTTTAAGCCATTCATGGTTTAGACATGAGATGTTGTAGTAAAAGACTTTGATTTTTAATCATTTCTTGCATCATATTTTGCATACCAGACATAAATTGTGACATATTTTGTATAAACACTTGCAGAGTTTGTTCAAGAGAACTGCTAGGGGGAGCAGGTTGCGTGAACTCGGGGACTGAGTTTTGTCCTTTTAAAGCGCTGGCGTAGGAAACGCCTTGATTTGTAATGGGATTTACATAAGTAGGTACTAAGGCATTCAATCCCGAAGTGTTTTTGAAAATCCCGGGATTTCGGGATTTGAAAATACAATCCCGGGATCCCGGGATTTGTTCGGGATTTTCGGGATTTTCCAATTAAATTCAATAGTTAATATAAAATTAAAGAACAAATTGTTGCAACAATATTTTAAGTTTAATTCGACAAAGAAAACATATTTAATAAATATTACATTAAACAAAACAAATAATATTTAAATAAATATAGTCCAACAAAAAGTAATTCTTTTTAAATTAGATTGATCGAAAAAATTATTTTTGCCAGCTTCATTACATGCTAAAAACGAAAAACTTAAGCCTGGTTTTCATTATGTCATAATCAATGGCATCACAAACTGACAACGATTCAGCAAAGTGCTGAATTTGCTGGCCCGTGCCATATGCAAATAAATTTGCCAGCATGTTGGCAAATACAAAACGTATATGACAAACGGTGACGTCACCTCATATTCATTTTTCGATATTTTACATCAGTTCGTTAAATTGACAACGAAATGACAACAATTGCCATAACTTTGACATAATGAAAACCACGCATTACTTTCAGTAGTTTTAGTATTATAGCGGGAACAAATACACCAATTGTTGTTTAAAACTATTGAATTTGATGTCCATTCAAAAGTAAAACACACACAAAACCATTTATCCAATTCGAAAAGTTTTCAATATACGGTTAACAAAATAATTTTAACATATATCTTTTTTTAAAAAAAAAAATGGTTTAAATTAAAAAAATTTTATTCAGATCGATAAAAATTGTTTGTTAACCGTTTTTGACAAAAATGTTGTAAATTTTTGTGTGTTTGTAGCACTAAATCTACAAAAGTGGGTTTTTTTGATTTACCAATTAGATTGAAAGTAAATGCAAGGAATATTTTTGTGGAAAAACGTCAAAAATATCTTAAACAATGCATAAAAAATGCATTTTTGAATCCCGGGATTCCGGACTCAAAATCCCGGGTTTCCGGGATTGAGAAAACTTCCGGGATCCCGGGATTTCGGGATTCGGGATCCCGGGATTGAATGCCTTAGTAGGTACATTGGATTGTGAGGGATTTGTTGAGATTTTTCTTAAATCCTGTTTTAGGGGGAAAGCATCAGCTTTGGGAATAGCCTTGCTTTTGAAGAATTTGTAGATGGGGCAGCCTCTCTAGTTTGCTGACTGATTGCCACCGCAATTGCTGCTTTTTTCAACATTCGCATCCTCTTTAGTTTTTTGCACAAGTTTGTGGGGTGGAGATCGCAACATATTACGCACACGCTGGGAAGTGTGCAATACGATTTTGTGTGACCGTATTCTTGGCAGTTTTGGCACTGAATTGCTCCTCGGCGCTTATGAGGCTCTTCCACTGTAATTTTGCGATGGAGGAGATACCGCAGTAAGTAAATTGGGTGAGATTCCTTCTTTTTAAGGGACTTTGGATCAATTTCCAGTTCCACTCGGAATAGTGGTTGGGAATTTTATCTCGATTTTGTATGTTAAAAACGGATTTGACGTGGAAGCAATCTTCGATTAAAGCGCTTTTGATTTCATTGAATTCAACAAACGAGTCAATGCCTTTCAGGACAACGGAGAGACCTTTGGAGCTTTTGATCTGATATGTGTAATAGCTCATTTTTGAATTATCGAAGGATTCGATAATTTTTCTATAATTTGCCGCGCTATAGATTTGAATTTTAGTTTCATGAATTCTTCCCTGGAGAATAGGGATTACATGAAATGTGTGGTCACCAATGATTTGGGAAACTATTTTTATTTGAGGATTTGAGTTTTTTTCACGTAAGTAAATTGGTGGGGCTTTTTGAACTTTCGGAATCGGATCTGAAGTAGTTGTTTCTGCAAGAATGGAAAATCGGTTTTCCCTAACTTTTTGGGATTAGTCTTTTGCATTTTTGAGGAATTCATATTTCCGGTAGGAGAACCTCTTCGTTTGAAGTAGGCGTCAATGCCTGTCTGCGCTGCCGTTGCCTTTATATTATGCTCTCTAGAGATAGAGCTACTTTGGAGTTTTGTTGTTTTTAATGTATCGACAAATGTTTTTTTGCTAATTTAAGTTCTGAGCGGGAGTAACGCAAAGGGGAATTTGCATATTGTGCTGAAATGGAATTTCGAGAACAAAAGGCGAAACAGTTACATGTGTGTGTGTTGGGAGTTGCACATTCTTTACTCCATGAGAGAACAGGAATGAGAGATCCACCGTGTTTAAGTTGTTGAACGGGAGTAGTTGGCAACACCAACGATAAAGTGTGCTTTGAGAGAGTTGCATTTTGAGATGATGGACGAGGGGAGTCATCGCTATAGGGGGCAAGCGGGGACACGTATGTTTTCGCGGCTCTCCCACTTTCTTGTTACATTTTCGCACTTTCTTCATCTGTTTCGCTTTCGTGTGAGCGGGAAGCAGAATACGGTGTGAGAGACGCGTTCGATTTTTTTGCGGAATGTTTTATTCCCATTTTTTGCGATATTTATTTCACGTTTATTGTTGTTTAGCGGCTCCGACGATGCCCACTCCATGCAAAATAGAGATGGTCACTTTTTCGTTTTTTTTCGCGGACTTTATGTTTAATTATGTGTATTTATTCCGTGTTTATTTTTGATTTTTTGTGGAGCCGAAAAGAGCGAATCGCTTAATTTGCAATCTGTGTTCGGGATTTTTGAAATATTTTTTTTTGTTTTGATAAAAAGGAAAACGTATGCTATAAGTCTTCTTCATGCCACTAAAGACAAAAATAATTTGTAACTTCTATTACACCACTTCTAAAAAATGCATCGTTTAAATTGCATTTTTCCTTTGCAAACACAAATTTTTGAAAAAACCCGTTTTCATTGAATATGATGTAAATTCATCTCGCTAGATTAAAAAGAACTCAGATATTTTTCTTTTTTTTTAGATTTTTTTACTTTAAAATTTTTGACTTGTAAACAAAATTTGAAAGTTCTGAAGTGTTTCTAGCCTAGCGTGATGAGTTTACATCCTAAAAGTTACATGTTTTTTAAAGGTATGATTTTCCTCTATCACATGCATATTTCAATTTTAAAATCTAATAATTTTTGAAGAACTCTTATGTGGAAGTTAATACCCTACTATATCATATAACTTAATACTTTTAAATTCCACTGTAGAAGATTAGCTTTAGTTTACCAGATTATAATACTGAGTTTTCGTAAAATAATGTTTGTATTAATCAAATAATATCGGCTTTTTCAAAAACCCGAAAATACTCAGGAATTAAATAATTTGAACCGTATTAAGAATTGATCCAGAAAAACTTGAAGACACGGGGACTCGGATCAATTCAAAAATGGTTTTATTACACGAAAAAAATGGCCCACACTTAGATTTAAAATACATTTTTGATTTGAAATCGAATCAAAAAATGACTTGTAGTTCGATATAAAAATTAATTTTTTAGATTTGAAAATGGAACTTCTTGCAAGAAGGGAAAATATAGCCGTGTCAATACTTTTTATAATTTTCGGTTCAAAAAAATAAAGTCCTATATTAAATTTTGGTTTTGGTGAAAAATACATTAAACTCATAATCATTTGTCCATTTTAAACTTTTGCTGATTTTTTTTAGGTGTGTCTGTTTCATCAATATATTTTTACGAATCAAATTAAAAAAACATTTTTCTGTAGTTTGGTTTGGTAATGCGAATTTCGGGGGGTTTCAAACCACTAAACACCCCCCTTGGGTGCGCCTCTTGTGGAACATATATATTAAATAACGTTTTAATTAGAGACCGACCGAAATTCGGTTTCGGGTTTTCGGCCAAAAAAGCTGTTTTGGATTCGGCCAAAAAATAAAATATCGTTTTCGGCCGAAATTTCTATATTTCTGCCTAAAATTTGTAACAAATAAATAATAAAAATTACACTGATCGGCAAAACTGAACTTTTTGTGTGTTAAATAGACTTGATAGACAAATTCTTATGTATTTTCAATGGCATATGCCGGATAAATCGAAAAACAACTATTGGCTATTCTGTTAATTGCACGAAGATATTTTTACAAAATTAAGCGTATTTTAAAATGTAAGTGTAATCGATACTTACAATTGAAGGGTGTATAAAAGCGGTAAAAAAACTTTTTTTCAAAAAAGAAAAATTGAAAACTTTGAAATTTATTTTTTTGAAAGAATTTGTATGTTACATACCGCTTTCATCCATTCAATCTACTCTACACTAAAAAAAAAAAGTTTTAAAAATTAACATTTTTTTTTAAATTTTAATTTTCAAACATATTTTTTTCTGCTGTACATTTATGTTTTCATTTTTACTACATGCTTTTTACTGTATGCTTTTACTACAAAGAATGTATATATAATACATTTAGACTCTGTTAAATAATGTTAACAGTAATCCAACCTGTTGAGCGTTTAGCGCGCCATCCAAACTCCGTAGGCGTGGGTTCGAATCCCGCTCTCGAATTTGAGAAAATAAAAAGTTAACTAAATATAAATAAATAAAATAATTGCAAACAAAAAAAAACAAAAAAAAATGTTTTTCTTTAAAAAAAAATTGTGGATATGGATATGCTGTAATTTGTAAATAAGTCCTTCGTGCCAGACTTTATTGAAGGCCTGGGTGATATCGAGAAAAACAGTACTGTTTATTTTCGAAAGTGCTTCTTATTGAGTCTACAATACGGTGCACTTGCTCTATAGTACCATGCTTTTCTCGAAAGCCAATTTGGTGATCGGGAATCACATTTCTTTCTGTAATTTTGGGTAAAATCAGTTTTATTAGAAGTTTTTCGAAGAGTTTCGATAACACAGAGAGCAAACTTATAGGCCGGTATGAAGTTGTAAATTGAGAACGTTTCCAATCATCTGGGTAGTGACATGTTCTAAGGATCGTTCTTTTATCATTGTGGGTGTTATCAAGTCTGATCCTGGATGCAAGTCTTTTGTGTCTGGGCGGGCAGTATATAGCTGTTAATGTTAGGCCTTTTAAGTATTCATCGAGAGAAATACTTGTCGCTTGAATGTATTCTGTGCAATAATTCTCTAGAGCATAATGCTTTATTCGGCTTTTTATGAGAATAGCGGTCATACACAGAAAAAAAAGGTCGGTAAAATTAACCGAAAAAAGTGGTTGACGTACAGCATTTCAAAATGTATGAAAATTGTAAATTTTTTTACCGAGCTCGTCGGTAGATATAACCGACTAAAAATGTTTAAAAAAAATAGTTGAAATAACCAAAAAAAATTGTTGTTGTACAGAAATTTTAGGTTCTTTTACAGCAATTGTTGGTTAAATTTGAATTTTCACCAACTTGTGCAATTTACCATTCGCGCATCTTCAGTTGAATCGTTGGGATTCAAAGAAAGAAGAATTCCCAATCGTGTTATGAATGTTGTGCCTTATAGAGGCAGCTTGAGCAGAGCCAAACAGAGTTTTTTGCTTGTAATACTACTTTTGGAAAATAAGTGCTTGTGTCAGTTATGCGCTCAAGCTAATATTTATTTTTTTAAATATATTTTTGTGTTTAATTTGTTTTTTTTTGGTTGTTGGGCTTTGTTTTCAAATGAAGAAAAAAATTAATTCATCGAAAAAAGTTTTCTTATTAAAAAAATATGTATCGAAACAAATTTTTGTTGTATGTTTACAATTAAAAATTGTAAGCCAACAAATTTAAATGGTTTTCTAACTAAAAAAATATGTATCGAAACAAATTTTTGCTGTATGTTTACAATTAAAAATTGTAAACCAACAAATCATTAAAGTAAATCAACCACTTCTCGTCGGTTAGATTAACCGACGAAGAAGGGTTCTAGCGTTTTTAACCGTCTTTTTCGGTTAAATCTACCGACTTTTTTTTTTGTGTGTAGAGTCTTTATCCTGGTAAATTGAAAAAGTGTTTTTCGGTGAAGTGAGTTTCAGAAATTAGCATAACGTCTATGCTGGACTCTTTCAAGAACTCGAGAAGTTCTAGTTTGTGAAGACACAGGTGTACACGGTGTACACGGGGACTGACTTTTGTCCTTTCAAAGCGCTGGCGTAGGAAACGCCTTGATTTATAATGGGATTTACATAAGTAGGTACATTGGATTAAGAGGGATTTGTTGAGATTTTTTTTTAATCCTGTTTTAGGGGTAAGTCATCAGCTTTGGGAATAGCCTTGCTTTTGAAGGATTTGTAGATATGGTTGCCACCGCAATTGCTGCATTTTTTAATATTTCCATCCTCTCTAGTTTTTTCGCACAAGTTTGTGGGGTGGAGATCGCCACATATTACGCACACGCTGGAAAGTGTGCAATACGATTTTGTGTGGCCGTATTCTTGTCAATTTTGGCACTGAATTGATCCTCGGCGCTTATGAGGGTCTTCCACAGTAATTTTGCGATGTAAAAGATGTCGCAATGTGTATATTAGATCACCCATGAGCTATATGGGAATTGCAAAAGCGTTTTTTGTTCGCTCCCCGCACATTTTCGGAAAGGTAGGGGCTCAAAAAAAGCATCAGCAAAAAAAACCGGACTTCGGTAGTGGACTTTTGTATTAAAAATTTACTAAAAAAATAGTATATAGCTTTATTTATCTGTAACTTTTAAAATAAGGGATTTAGGCGATTCGACTATATAATAATTTTTTTGCAGAATGAGAGGATAAACATTTCCCCATAAACACTTTTAACCTCAAAATATTTTGTAAAGCGTTTTTTAAAATTGATATCATGCATATTTGCATGGAGGTAAAATGTAGTACTTATCATCATTTAATAGGTCATTGAATGAAGTTTATTTCAGCACAGCAGGACAAATTTTCATTGATGAATTTGTATGCATGATTTCTTAAAGAAATTTTCAACATGTTTGTAGGAAATTTCCGACATCTTTCCTGAAATTTTTTTTCCAAATATTTTAATGCAAATAGTTGCGTTGTACAAAATCTGACCAGTTTACTATAGAATATTTTTTTTCAAATATTTGCTCCTGTGAACTATTAATTGATGCGATCTTTGTACTCGTATTCTATCTGAAAAAACCGAAGGCGCCGCCTTCGTCTTCTTTGAAAGTCATCCTTTAGATCAAAGAAGAAAATGTACACTAAATTTAAGTCGAAATATTGGACAATAAAAACAACTCAATTATAAATACAACAAAGAGTATTTTTAATTTGGACCTAAAGCCCATTAAACCATCACATTTAAAAATTAGAGGTCGCTAAAAAACAATTAAAACATAAATAAAAAACTTAATTGCCGCCGGCCAGTCCTGAACCTACGACCCGTGGAATTTGGAAATAATACATTCACACTCATCTATCATAGGCACAATTTTTCTGTGTCTAACTGAAAAACAGAAAAAAATTTATTTTTTCAGTTTCTACATTTTTAGAAAAAAAAAATAAAAAAGAGTGAAAAAGAAATTTTTTTAAATAAAACCCTTTAACCGAGTAAAAAGCAGAAACAAAATTTCCTTTAAATTAATTTCCGCAATTTCGATTTAAAATTAAGGGTTTTTGGCTACTTTCTTCCTAATATCATTGCAGATTTTGAAGTCGCCAAAAACCTTTAATTTTAAATCGAAATTGCGGAAATCAATTTAAAGGAAATTTTTTTTCTGCTTTTTAGTCGGGTAAAGGGTTTTATTTTAAAAAGCTTATTTTTTACTCTTTTTTTTTAATTTTTTTTCTCCCCTCTTTTTCCCCATTTTTTACTCTTTTTCCCCAATGCTAACCTTAGTAAAAAATTTCAGCCCTGTAGCTTAAAAAACACTAAAGTTAGAACTTTAAATTGGCTCCATCCCGCTCCCCTTTGCCCCCACACCCCCCTCACCAAAGGGTATAAAAAATAATTTTGTCAATAAGAACCCACCTACCAAATTTAGTCATTGTAGCTTGAAGGAATCGGAAGTTATGCCATGTTTATAAAAGGGGTTATAGTGCCCCCACGGCCCCCTACGCCTCTGATGGACCCCAACATTTAATAGAATGCATTGTCACCGGAGTTCAAAATTTCAGCTCTCTAGCTCATGTGGAAATGTATGAAAAAGCTCGCCGCAGATTTGAGGATATATATATATAGTCCACCCAAAGCAAGTTAATATAAGTTATAAAAAAACGAACACTTGTTGAGCAATATACAATTGAAGTTTCTGTTTTTGATTTGAAAACTTTAATTCATACTTTTAGAAACCAAAAAAAAATGATTATTTGCTGAGAAATATACAAACGTTTAGACGATTGTCAATAATGCCGGAGATAGACGAGTCCGTTAGAGTGCACTCCAAACTCCAGAGGATGTCGGTTCGAATTCCAGGAAAACTCAATTTGAGGAAAAGTTGTTAGAAATTATCGCAAGCAAATTGGCAAATAAAAGAAGTTAAATAAAAATATAAATAGACAACTACAAAGATGTGCAAAAAAAGAGAAACAACATGTTTTTTAATGTTTTGCTTTTGTTTTGATGCATGAATATTCCTCTATGATTCTCTCAACAATTCATGCACGAAAACTCCACCATCTTTCGCTCTTGTGTTCGTGCATGAAAATTGGGACATTTGTATGAAATTTTCGTTAATGAATTGTATGGGAAATTAAGCAAGTTTCGTGCACAATGTACACTTTTCCGGCGGAATTCCTCAACGATTTCTGCAAAATTTTCCTACTGGGAGCATTTGAAATTTAGAAAAAATTTTGATTTTTAGGGAAAAGATAGATTTTACAAGAAAAAAAAATTGGTTTCTTTTTTTTATTGGTATTAAAAAATTTGTGCAGGTTCAAGATACTCCTCCTCCTTCATGTATATATTTCAGGGATACTCGGAGAGTGTTTTAAGATCAAATACACAGCAACTATTGATAAAATTTATAGTACAGTCGAACCCGCTTAACTAAAACACGAATTTGTCAGACATTTTGTTTCAGTTATGCGGGTTTTTCATTTAAGCGAATTTCGCATAACAGAAAAATATTTCACTAAAACGAAGTACGGTTTAAGCCAAAATTATCAGTTTTACCCAAATTGTTTTCTTATAAATGGGGTCTTGCCAAAGGCAAAGCTAGGATTTCATTTCTTCACATATACAAATATGTTCGTTTAATTTATGGGTCGATGAGAGACCAACGTTTTTTCTTTGACTTAGGGTAAAAGGGGGCGCATTATCCAAGTTTTTTCAAAGATTTTAAAAAAATTAACCAATTATCTTTTCTTACAAATGTTTGAAGCTCACATTTATTAACTTTAATATTTTATCGTCTGAAAACATATATCTAAAAGCTTTCCACTACTTTTTCAACGAATTTCAAAAACTGCCCCATCCATGGGGTAGAATCGCCAAGGGGAATAATTTAAAAACGCGCAGACTTTTTCGGCAAATTTAATATTTTATTTAGGTATGGAATATCAGAAACTAAAATAAAACATTAAACAAAACCTTTATTACTTTTTTAGGAAAAATTTTTCACAAAATGTAAAAAAAGTTAGTAATTGAGATCCGAGTTAAATGCAACTTGTCGCGGCATTAATTTGCGACTGGTGTTGTTGTTTTGTTTTTTTGTATGTTTCCCTTTTGTTTGGGGCGACGGGCGAACAAAATCGGAGGAACAAAACAAAATCACACACGCACTGACCAAAGGAACTCACTGCACAATCTTATTAATTGTTATTTTTTTTATATAAATATATTTGTTTTGCTTAATTTGTTAAGCAAAACAAATTCGCCACTCGCGGCTGAAATGCGACCGGCGCGGGGAAGAAGACAAATGAATATTTTGTTTGAGCTGTCAAAGTTCTCTTTCTTTCTTTTCCTTTCTTTCGCTTTTGCTTTCGTTAGGTTAGCTAAGTGAACGGCGGCGATCCGATGAAGGTATTGCCAACCTCGCCATTACAATAGTAAAATGTCAAAACCTGGACTAGAGCTTTTGTACTCTTTGAACCTGTTTGAGGGAGGGGAACCTGTCGACATTTATGCTTTCGCCTATACAGACATGAGTGCCGCCAAAGTGAGTATTTTCATTTTGGTGGGTGCGGGGGTGTATATGTAAATTTGTCAAACACACTCTAGAAAATCTGAGAAGATCTTTCACATATAGGTGTGGGTAGCCCCGACTGTAAAGGTACAAATTAATGCATTTTTTTATTTTATTTGTGGCAGTCGGCCATTTAGTTGTTTTGAATTTTAGAAATTTAATAGAGTTGGACAGGTTGTGATCCGTCGGAATTTGTTTTTTTTTTGTGAAGTGTTTCCGTCCTGGGAATTTCAAGTTGTTTGCTTGGAATTTGTTTGGCCGTTTCCCCCTCTTCCATTATTCCTATTTTTTTTGTTTGTGTCGTCCCGCATCTGAGCCAAGTGGTTGCTGGACATCGATTTTAACGAAGTGAATTGATTCTGCAAAGAATCATGCGAGGGATTTCAGACAGGTCGGTCTGGTCCCGCAAATCAATAGCGTTTTAAAAAATATAGTTTTTGGTGAACAAATAATTTCTTTTGGTTATTTGTCGTTTTGTGACAATTTTGGAAAGGGTTCCGTTATTTTCGTTGTGTCGGGAAAGGTTCAGTTTCTTTTTATACATATATATATATACTTATATATCGAGGCAGTTTCGGTGTAGTTTTTAAAAAAGTTCATGTATCGGGTTTTCGCGTGTTCGTGTTATTCTTTCGGCCGGGGATACCATACCGCGAGGGTCGGCTCTAATCCCACCCGTCGCGATTGAGCTACCGGGCAATTAGGGATTTTAATTATCGCGTGGGAATTTTTGATTTTAGCGCGATAAGCTGGCGCCCAACGTGGGGCTATTTTAACTAAAGTTTTCAATTATATTTTGTATAACCCTTATATTAACTTGCTTTGGGTGGACTATATATATATATATATATATATATATCCTCAAATCTGCGGCGAGCTTTTTCATACACTTCCACATGAGCTAGAGAGCTGAAATTTGGAACACTGATAGAACTCCGAAGAAAATGAATTCTATTAAATTTTGGGGTCCATCAGAGGCGTAGGGGGCCGTGGGAGGCCTCAAACGCTTTTTTTTTAAACATGGCATAACTTCTAATTCCTTCAAGCTACAATGATGAAACTTGGTAGGTTCGCATTCGGGAAAAAGAGTAAAAAGGGGAAAAAAGGGGGGAGAAAAAAATATTTAAAAAAAAAAGAGGAAAATAAAAAAAGAGTAAAAACAAGCTTTTTAAAATATTTAAATATATTTTGGGGTCCATCAGAGGCGTAGGGGGCCGTGGGTGGACTCAATCCCCTTATTTAAACATGGCATAACTTCCACTTCCTTCAAGCTAAAATGATGAAAAACAAGTTTTTTAAAATAACCCTTTAACCGACTAAAAAGCAGAAAATAAATTTCCTTTACATTAATTTCAGCAATTTCGATTTAAAATTAAGGGTTTAAAGGGTTATATTTAAAAAAACTTGTTTTAACTATTTTTTTATTTGTTAGTTTTTTTTTAAATTTTTTTAAATCGTAGTTTTTAAAAAAAAAATTTTTGTTGTTGTGATAAACGTTTTTGTTGTGGTATACCTTGTGTTTTTTTTTACCGTTTTACTAATTGGTTTTTATTTTGCAGTTTTTTTATCGTTTGGAGTGGCAGCGGAGTAGCGGGTTTTTTTGTTGTCCGGTGAGTCCGTTTCTTTTTGGTGCAACAAGATAGATTTTAAATAATTTTTTTTTATACATTTTTTTTTGAAATATTTTTTTTTTTTAATTAAAAATTTTGCTTTAATTTTTTTTTTGCACCTCGTTTTTTATTATTTTTAGTTTGTTTTAAATTTTTTTAATTAATTTTTAATTTTTAATTCGATTGGAGCGGAGAATTAGGGCACCTCAACGGGCTAGGCGTCCGTTCAGGTGCTTTAACTGCAAGAAGTTTGTGCATGTTTCGGTAAACTGCCGAAAGGCGGTTATTTGCCGCGGCTGCGAGCGGCCTGGCTTTATGAAGCGTGATTGCCCCCGATGCTCTCCGAGAGCAGGGCAATCACATGAGCGCACGGACAGGGAGGCGGCCCCGAGAGCTGCTCCGAGGGCCCGCGACGAGTCGGGAAATGGGCAGCAAAGCAGGCCAGGTAGCTCGCCAGTAACAGATAGGTTGCCTGCGAACAAGGGTAAATAGTGATAGGTTTCAGAGGCAACGTCCGTCCGAAATTTGTTTGAGTTTTTCTCTTTCGGGAAAAGAATTGGATAATAGGCCATATTTAGGTGTTAAAATTTTTGGAGTGCGTTTGTTAGGGCTTTTAGATTCTGGGGCCACCAGGACGATTCTTGGTAGGCCGGGCTGGGACACGTTGAAGTCCTGAGGGTTGAGTTTGGTAGCGTCTGCGGTCAGCAAGGTTGCGCTTGCTGATGGTGAACAAGTTCCGGTTAGGGGGGTAGTTTCGGTCCCTTTCGAGGTAGAGCGCAAGTCGGTCCTCGTTGAATGCCTCGTAATACCGGATTTGCCCCAATCATTGATTCTTGGAGTAGACTTTTGGTCTAAGGCCGGTGTAGTGCCAGATTTGGCCAAGAATCAATGGAGGTTTTCCGACCAAGTCGAGGTCTCGTCAGTAGCGGCGGTAGTTGATAGGTCTTCGTTGTCAACTAGGGAAAAATAGGTTCTTGAAGAGTTAGTCGTTGAAGTTTTTAGAGCTATGCCTGAGGGACTCGGTTGTACACATTTGGTCGAACATCGGATTCGCATAAAGCCAAATGTGGAACCAGTCAAGCAGCGATACTATCCGGTATCGCCCGCTATTCAGAGGCGCATAGATGAAGAGATAGAAGATATGTTAGATAAGGGTGTGATTGAGATTTCTCACAGCCCTTGGGCATCACCGGTTGTGATGATTAGTAAAAAAGATGAAAGTTATAGGTTTTGCGTTGACTATAGGACATTAAATAAAAATACGGATCGTGATAGTTACCCCCTCCTTTATATTTCGACTACTTTAGATAAGCTAAAGGACGCCAAATATCTCTCGGGTTTGGATATAAAATCCGCTTATTGGCAGATCCCAGTAGAGAAGGAGTCTAGGGCCTGCACGGCATTTACAGTTCCGGGTAGGGGGCTCTACCAGTTCAAGCGCATGCCTTATGGCCTGCACAATGCGCCTGCAACTTGGCAGAGATTTATAGATGAGGTCCTTGGGGCTGACTTGGAACCCCATGTTTTCGTGTATTTGGACGATATTATTATTGTTACAAATACATTTGACATGCATGTTGAGGTTCTGAAGGAGGTTATGAGGAGGATTTGTTCGGCAGGGCTTAGATTGAATAGGAAGAATGTAATTTTTGTCTTTCTTCGCTACGGTATCTAGGTTATGTTGTTGATCGACAGGGCTTGCATGTTGACCCCGAAAAAGTTGAGGCAATGCTGAAAATTCCAGCGCCCAAAAATGTAAGGGAAGTCCGGTCGTTTGTTGGCACCATTTCTTTGTATCGTAGGTTTGTTTCGAATTTCGTAGATTTGGTTAAACCTCTAACTGATCTTCTAAAGAAGAAGAACAGGTTATTAATAATAATCTTTTTAATTATATTTTCGATTAGTAAGATCGTCCAAATTACAATTGGACTTTTCTATGGTCCTTCGAACCTCTTTTTAAAAAAAAAACCAGTGGCAAATAAATAAAAAAGATAAAAAAAAAACATTTATAATACGAAAAAGTGAAAAATTAAACTAATACAAATGAAGGCACTCAAAATAAAGTTAAATGTTTGTTTATTCGGTTGTTAAAAAAGTAATTACATTAAAGTAGATTATTTAGAGTTCGTTCTTATCGTTCGCGTTTTCACGTCCGTCGTTCTTCGTGGTCTCGTCGCAACTCTCTTCCTCGATCGTCAGTGTTGTCTAATTCCTTTCTTTCGTCAAGTTTTTGTCAGGGTTGCTTACACTCGGCCGTTCCTGCTAAATTAGAGCGACCTCGCTCCTAAAAGCTGTGTTGGAGTCACTGATGTCATCGTTGGAGTGTTCGTCGTTGGAGTCGTAATCGTCGTAATCATCACCATCAGACGGAGGACATGTGCACCACTTCTTCAGCTTGTCCGATGCGTATACTGACGAATAATGACGTTGTTTTCGCTGCGAGTTTGGGAGGTCAGCAATGACGTATCTGTCGTTTCCCAGTACTTTGGTTATCAAAAAGGGGCCTTTGTAGTGTGGCTCCAATTTTCGCGAATGTCCAGTACTAGCTGGCTCGTTCTCTGCTAGCACCAAATCGTCTACGTTGTATGTCGTCGGTGTCGCATGTTTTTCGTCGAATCGTGCTTTAGCTTTTCCTCGTTGCTTGTTAATTCGTTCTGCTGCCTGCGCTCGTATTGCGTGTAGCTCGTCCTCAGTTTTGACATCATCAGAATGCAATGCCAAAATAATTTTGTTTTTCAACGTGTCTCGAGGTTGAAAACCATATAGGAGTTCGTGTGGCGTTTTACCGCTGTTCTTATTTTTCGATGTATTCATAGAATGTTGAATCTTTTGAAGTTGTTCATCCCATCGTTTTTCAGACTTCGTTGAGGGTAGGAGCATTGATAGTATAGTCCGGAGTTCGTACTGCGTTGAGTATGTGTTTGACGTTATGTTCGTGGCAGTACTTCTGGAAATCTTTGGATGTGAATGCTGTTCCGCGATCGGTGACTATTCGGTCAGGGGCACCCACATAACTGAAAACTTCATCCAGGATACTTGTAACGTATTTAGTCGCTGTG
Organism: Heteromyza rotundicornis; assembly: GCA_951394025.1. Taxonomy (NCBI): domain Eukaryota; kingdom Metazoa; phylum Arthropoda; class Insecta; order Diptera; family Heleomyzidae; genus Heteromyza; species Heteromyza rotundicornis. The sequence goes on from OX596012.1 coordinate 32,363,458, forward strand.
CTTCGTACAGCACGTATTATCGTGAATTTTGTAAAAGAGTCTACCAAGACTAAGACGTGTTCGTTGCGTTGGCTACTACGTGGGAAAGGTCCTAGGTGGTCTAAATGAATCGTTTTGAATGGGACTGGTTCAATGTCGTCGTAGTGGTATTCCGCTTCTTTTTTCCCACCGTGGTGTTTGTTGTAAGCGCATTCGATGCATGACTTAACATACGCTTTAACAAAGTTTCGCATACGTGCGAACCACATGTGATTTTTCAATTTTTCAATCGTTCTGTCTACGCTCAAATGACCAGCATTATCGTGACAGTCCATTACTACTCGACTACGTAATGATTTTGGAACTACCCATAATTTCTTTCCACATACCTTTCTGTATAATCTGCCGTTCTCTAGCGCGTAGTCGTCTTTGATTTTCTGATCACCTGCGATTATTTTGTTGATCGTTGCCTTCGTGTCTTCGGCTTGTAGCTGCATACTAAATAACCAATCAGCGTTATCTAGCTCAATTTTTGCCACCTGCATCGTTACTGCTTCCGGTTCGCCTACGTTCGGTATTGGTGCTCGGCTCAGGGCATCAACATGTAACATCCGTAGACTTGATCTGTGTTCAATTTCGATGTCGTAGTCCTGTATTCGTAACCACCATCTTGCAATTCGAGGTATAAGTTCTCGTTTTTCCATCGCGGTTCGTATTGCGCTGCAGTCGGATACTAGTTTTATGGATTTTCCGTGAATATAATATCGAAATCTCTGCAATGACTCGACAGCCGCTAGCGTTTCTAATTCGTAGCTATGGAATTTCTGCTCGGAATCACTTGTTGATCTGCTAAAATATGCCACTGGTTTCAGTGCATCGCCTTCTCGTTGCAAAAGTACACCTGCCAGACCGACTGAACTTGCGTCTGTATGTATCTCGTACTCTGCGTTCACATTATATGCGGTCATCACCGGCGTCGACGTAAGCGCTTTCTTTAACTGATTGAAAACCTCTTCTTGAGCCGATGTCCACATAAATGGTTGACTTTTCCGTAGCAATCGTCGTAATGGTTCCGAAATAACAGCATATCCCGGTACAAACTTTCGGAAATAGCCGCTCAAACCAAGGAATCGTCGAATTTCTGTTACATTTTTCGGAGTTGGAAAGTCGTTAATCGCAGCAGTCTTCACCAATCCAGGCGTAATTCCTTCAGGAGTCAACTGATGACCCAGGAATGTAATTGTTTCTTTGATAAAGTTACATTTTTTTAAATTCAATGTTAGGTTTGCCTGACGTAGGACTTCGAGGACTCGTTTTAACTTTTCAAGCATTTCCGGTTTCGTGTTGCTTCCGATCAATATGTCGTCCATATAGTGAAGCATGTCGTCTTTTATCGTGTTTTCTTTTATTTTTGCCATAAGTCTTTGAAAGACCGCTGGCGCGTTTTTAAGTCCAAATGGCATACGTTTAAATTCATATAAGCCATCTGTCGTGATAAATGCCGTATATTTTCTGCTATCCGTTGCTATAGGTATTTGATGATAACCGCTATTCATGTCAAGCGTCGTGAAGTACTTATAGCGCGCTGCGTCTTGAAGTCGTTCTTCAATGTTGGGAGTAGGAAATATTTCTTTTACCATTTTTTTGTTCAAACGTCTATAGTCGACACATAGTCTGTCGCTACCATCTTGTTTCTTTACTAAGACGATTGGGCTTGCGTACTCCGATTCTGATTTTTGAATTATACCCGTTTTCAAGAGTTCATCTATCATGGTGTTTACTATTACCTTTTTTGGTTCGGGTACTCGATAGGGTTGCTGCACAATTGGTAGTTGCGTATCTAATTTAATTGTCATTTCTACTAACTGTGTCGTACCAATTTCGTTGAGGTTATCAGCGAACACATCTCGATATTCGTTTAACAATGCTGTTAAATTGTCTTTTACGTTTTCGTGGTCGGTACCACATTTTACCTCGTTCACTTCAATTAATCGTTTTTCTTCAGTAGCGCACTTTGAGTTTTTCACGTTTTCAAACATGAATTGTCCTTTACCGAAAGTTGCACTACATGAATTGTTCATTATCACGTCCTGACCAAGAAGTATGTCAGTAGTGAGCAGGTTATCGTCGACAATAAGTAAATCGCATTCTATTGTTACATTGTCTATATTCATTTTAACTCGTATCTTTTCGTTGGCAACACGAATGCCGCCGCACAATCCGTTAATGTTTATGGAACACGTTTCCCTTTTAATTGGCATATTTTCCGCTATTGATTGTTTTATAATGCTACATTGACTTCCCGTGTCAATAAAACTAATATATGTCACGTTGAATATGCGAATTCGTTTTTCGAATGATTTTTCGTATCTGTTAAAATCACTTTTTCGTAAGGTTGCCGCTCTTTTTCCACAATTTTCTGGTTCACCTCGGGTGTGAACCTTTTGGCAATCTTTACACCGTGGTCGTTTTGGTGGTTTTGGACACTGAGTGGAAATATGACCGAACTCTGAACAGTTGTAACATTTCACTAATTTGGGTTTCGTACCATCATTTTTCGTAACGTTTGTGGCACTCGTTTCATCGTTTTTCTTTTTGTTATTTTCGTAAGTGTCTTGCTTCTCAAATTTTCGAGTTGGTAAATTTCGCACATATTCCTCAAAACATTCGCGCATTTGTTTTATCGTATCGAACCGCATTGCTGCGGTAGCCGTTTGCAGTTCTTTGTATTTTAAACCGTCACGCACATATTTTATGATGGCTTTTTCACTTAATTTATATCGCCTACCAAGCGCACAAATTCTAAAACAATAGTCGCTTATATTTTCGTTAAATTTTCGTGTCGCCATTGTCATTTTATAATGCACATCGGCTTCGTGAAGCGAAGAACCGAATTCTTCAAGTAGCCCACTTGCTAAATCGTTCCAATTGGAATATAGTTCTGGAGAACAATCAAGCCACAACCTAGCCGCACCACGTAATCGACTATAAATTGCAAGCATTAAACATTTTTCGTCCCAATTGTATGCTCTCATAGCTTGGTTCACTCTGTCTACAAATTGTTCCGGCGATAATGACGTATCGTTTGTCGGGTCAAATTCTGGTATTGTCTCAGAAATTTCCTTCACTGTATAATTGTTACGCATTACCGGAAGATTTGACCGATTTGGTGAATTTTCGATTCTGTTTTGGTTATTCACATTCGTTTCGCGCTCACTTGTACTCAGTGATTCTCGTGTTGGATTGTTTTGGTTCTGATTTGTCACTAATTGTAACACCGTTTCCATCATACTTCGTAACTCGTTAATTTGATCTTGTACGCGATCACCGTTATTCGAATTACCGATTTCAATTTCATCGCTGTCAACAGCTTCGCTTAAACGTTCCTCTAGCTCACTCCTTAGGCCACTTGTTTCTAATTGCTTTTCACGTAGGAGCGCTTTCAATTGTTCAACCTTCAATGTATTTATTTTCACCATTATGAACCGATTTCGTTTACACTTTCTTATGTTGTTTCTCTTTACTTTTTTCAAGTTATTCTTATTAGAATTTCGTTTCTTTGCTCTCATCGCATTTCGTTTTTCGCAAGTTAGAATTTCGTTGTTGCATTTAGAACTTTTCGCACTTTTTATGTTTTCGTTTATTTCCCCTTATTTTCGTTAATCGGGTTCCGTTCTTTTCGCACTATTAATGCTTTTGTTTACACTTTCTTCGGTTTGTTTTGTTTACACAGATGCTAGAATATGTTTCGTTGTGCCGTTTGCACTATTCACGTTGTCGCGGTCTTCTTTAACACCGTCGCTTGTACTTTTTCTGTTTCTTTTGGTGTGTATTGAATTTCGTTGTGCCGTATGCACCATGTATTCACGTTTCATCCTTGGTTTTGTTAATTTCCGTATATTCACGTTGAATTCCGTTTGGCCGTATGCACTCGTTCGAATTCACGATTTGTCTCGCTTACACTGCTTCTAGAATATATATCGTTGTGCCGTATGCACTATTCTCGTTACCGCGGTGTTCGAAAATACAAAACTCACTTCTCCGTTCACGCACTCGTTAGTTCGTGTGCACGCTTTTTTTTATCGTTTGCGCACTCGTTAGTTCGTTTATACGTTTGTTGCCACGCTACATATTCGAATTTGTCCGTTAATATTTCCGTTGCAACGCTTTATGAAATTTCTAGAAGTTTTTGGAAGTCCCGTTACCGTTTTCGTTTCTGGAAGCTTCTCGTACAGTCGCGCGTGAACTAACACGATTTCGCAACGCACGTTTGGTTCAACTTTCATTACCGTTTGCCCATCTCGATTTTAATGAGTAACGCCATTGCTTGTTTAAAATCACAATTTTGCGTATCGTTTTCTCTTCACGTCTTTTTTTTCGTTTACGCGTCGATTCCGATCCTACTTCTGATTTGAAGGCACTCAAAATAAAGTTAAATGTTTGTTTATTCGGTTGTTAAAAAAGTAATTACATTAAAGTAGATTATTTAGAGTTCGTTCTTATCGTTCGCGTTTTCACGTCCGTCGTTCTTCGTGGTCTCGTCGCAACTCTCTTCCTCGATCGTCAGTGTTGTCTAATTCCTTTCTTTCGTCAAGTTTTTGTCAGGGTTGCTTACACAAATTATACACAAGCTCTACAAACATTGAAAATTTTAATTTTTAAACAAAAACCAAATAAAAATTCAAAAATTACAAATTCACGAAAACCCACAAAAGCAACATGCATTGCAACAAAACAAACGAAAGCTCATCAACAAGAACAACATTAACCAGTGCATTTCAACTGGCTACACAAAAGCCAAGCAACAACAACAACAGTGAGAAGAACATACCCAATAAACAAAACAGCTAAGTAAAAATGCAAACGGACAAAACAGTAAGTAATCTCTTTTTAAAATTAATATGCTTAGCCCTTTCCCGCGAAAGGTTAAATGCATATGTATATAAAAGTGCATCCGAAATTCGCTTCCTAAAATTTTGGCAACATATACGTAAATTTTACATATATGTGTGTAACGGACTTTATATCCGTTGTCGCAATATACATAATTCCCGGTACACACATATCTCTATGTAATTTTACACCCTTTGGAAATTGTTAAGCCAACATTTTAGTTGTATTTATTTTTAATGCATCTAATACATACATATCTGCACATTCTCTTGGCATATATAGCTTTTCTCGTTAGCTTCACTTCGCTAATCAGTAACTTCCACTATGTTACACAAAAATAAAAAAGTCCCTACAATTTTTTATTTAAAAGTTATTAACATCACACTCTCAAAATGTTAGTACACAAATTTTAAATGGTTTTTAAATGCATCCAATACGTAAATATATGCACATCCTCTTTGATATATGTATTACTCGTTCGCGGATATAATTAAATTAATTTTCATTATGTAGTAAAATTTTTCCCGCTTTTTTCAACAATCAGCACAATTTCTCTATTGTGTACACCTCAAAAAAATACATATTTTTGAATTTTTTCAAAATTTTTTCCCTTGTTCTCAAACAATGAAACGGTTTTCGGTTGAGTACATTAATTTCATTGCTATTATATTGCAATACACCCACTCGTGGGAAAAAAGTTCACATTTTCGAGGCAATTGGATAATCACACTATTCTCTGGTTCCTGAACATCTCATCTCAGAGCCTGATTTGCAGTACATTCCCGCGACTGCAAATCATTCAGTGTAAGACTTACAACCTCCTGGCAGTGGTAGAAAGCACTGTTCGATACAATCCCGTATTTGGTCCTAACAGTCGAACCCAATCCTGTTAGACCCGGCAGGATGACTTTCACCAACCATGGTTCGAGTCAAGGTGCTCCCTCAAGGACATTGATTCGAAGACACTGAATTTGATTTTTGTGACAAACCCGGTTCTCTTTGTAAATGTCTCTTTCACAGTTAAAGAAATCCAATCTCGATGATTTCTAAACTTTGTATTCCCGAATTGAATCACCATTCTCATTTAACTTTCTCCTCTCTCGCAGGAAACTAATTATTTTCTAGTTCTCACTCTAGATTAATTCAACAAGGGGCTACGCTCCTGGTGTACAACCAAAACGATGTCCTACATCGCAATGGAGTGATGTCATCCTCAATGAACGCAACAACAATATTCGCCCTGCCGATGTCTGGATGTTTTTAAATACCCGATAACAAAATTGTACTCTAAGTTAATCTTAGAACATCAGCTTACAAAAAATCCCTCTTTTTACATATATATATCACTCAGACATTATGCCTACTCTAGTTTTCCAATTCTAAAGTATATCATTTTACTTCACAGATGCAGCACAACTGCAACCGTGTTCTCCCAACACTATCGAACCGATACCGAACTGAGCTTTTCATTATGCACTAATAGTGCATGGCTTTCAACAGAACATTTTGCGAATTATTACCTTCAAATATTATTATACTTACCCTATTATACTTACCTTAAATACTTACCTGTTAACTATTTAAATATCATACCTTTTATTTGTTACTTTCGGCAACCCTAAGTGGAGACTTTGCTTCTACTAATATGTAAAGGGTCAGTCTTTCGTCTTTTGTGCTTTTGTCATTTACTCTCATTTCAACTTTCTCACAAAGCACTTCTCTGTGCAGATCGCCATCGCGCGCGTTATATTCTTTCACCCAATAAAGATTATAACGTTAACACGAAAACAATAATCTTTTTAATTATATTTCGGATTAGTAAGATAGTCCAAATTACAATTCGACTTTTCTACCTTTTTTTTCGGGGCGACGGGCGAACAAAATCACACACGCACTGACCGAAGGAACTCACTGCACAATCTTATTAATTGTTATTTTTTTTTATATAAATATATTCGCCACTCGCGGCTGAAATGCGACCGGCGCGGGGAAGAAGACAATTGAATATTTTGTTTGAGCTGTCAAAGTTCTCTTTCTTTCTTTTCCTTTCTTTCGCTTTTGCTTTCGTTAAGTTAGCTAAGTGAGCGGCGGCGATCCGATGAAGGTATTGCCAGGCTCGCCATTACAATAGTAAAATGTCAAAACCTGGACTAGAGCTTTTATACTCTTTGAACCTATTTGAGGGAGGGGAACCTGGCGACATTTATGCTTTCGCCTATACAGACATGAGTGCCCCCAAAGTGAGCCAATAATTAAACGAACTTTTTACGAAGATCGTATTTTACGAACTTTTCTCGATCAAAAATATTCGAGAAAAGTCCGACATTCACTCGTATATTACGATAGTCGCAATTTCATCGATAAAATATCGTTTACGACTTCGCAATCGAAATCGTTAACGACTTAGTTAAAGAATTCTTTAACGACTTCGCTTACGAGTACTTTAACGAACGAAATTATCGTTTTAAAAAGCTATTAAATATATACGACTTCGCAATCGAAATCGTTAACGACTTAGTTAAAGAATTCTTTAACGACTTCGCTTACGAGTACTTTAACGAACGAAATTATCGTTTTAAAAAGCTATTTTTAGATGCAATGGCTTTCAAACTGTTAGAAAAAAGTTGTATAACGATTTCTCAGCAAGATAATATCTATTTTTAAAATCAGTGTTTTTCAAACTGTTAGGAAAACAATTTTAAAATTTTTGTTAAGTTATTCTTTTAAGCGCTTGTCCAATAATGACTGAGTTAGGCGAATGTGTTAAGCGCTCGGCACATACTTTAAAATCGGGATCACGTGAGTTCAATTCAATCCCGGGTGAAAAAGTTACAAGTTACAAATTATTCTAAAAAAAGTCGGAAAATAAAAATAAAGTAAAACTAGAGAGTGGACTATCTTCGGCCGAAGTTGAAATACCCCCACACAGTAGGAAGAAGTACCTCGAACATAAAAAAATGTGGTCTCAAGACCCTATTTTGAGCCAATTATAGGTGGTTTTGGAGCCCGGACCATGTCCAAAATCCATTTCTAAAAATTTCCAATTAAATCCACAAAAAAAAAAAAAATTGGTCTCAAGACCCCATTTAGACCCTTATATATGTGGCTTCGGAACCTCGGACCATGTCAAAAATACGTTTCTAAACATTTCCAATCGAATACAACAATAAAAAATGTTTACCTTTTTTTTGGGTGTATGGGAGACACGCCCACTTTTTGTCCAAAACTGCGACCGCTATCGTGCGGACGGACAGACGGACAGACGGACAGACAGACGGACATCGCTAAATCGACTCAGGAGGTGATACTGATCAAGAATATATATACTTTTCCATACCGGACACGCCTCCTTATGGGCGTTACAAACGTTGTGAGAAAGTGAGTATACCCTGCCACAGTGAGTGGGGGGGTATAAAAATTCCAAGTTTAAAAAAATATATATTTTTTTAGGTTTTGTTAAAAATATCGTAATGATGATCGTTTACGAGATTGTTAACGAATTAGTTAACAAGCACTTCTTTGTTCGATAACGACAACTCGTTTCGATGCAAAATTAAGAACGAAGTCGGAATCGTGTGTCGCCTACGATTGTTTTATCCGCTTTTCGATCAAAAAATCTTCGTTTACGAGCTCTTTAACGATAAAATTATTAGCTGGGTATTTTCATTTTGGTGGGTGTATATGTGAATTTGCCAAACACACTCTAGAAAATCTGAGGTGTCGACTGCGAATACTGGCTTCTGCGTAGGTCGCGCTCATGTATGGGGGGGGTTAGATGTTGGAGAAATGGAAAGTGAGCGCCATATATGCGTTCATATAGACAGGTTCTTGAGTTCTTTTTGAGCAGGGAAGAAGGAAAAGTGCAAAAGTTTTAGATATTTAATTTAATTTGATTTTGAATAATTTGTTTGAAAAAATTTTGGATAATTTTCTTTCTATTTTTTTAAATTGTATTTTTGAGTGGTGAAGTGGAGCGGTTGCCATCGTTGGATTGAGGCTAGAGGACAAGTGTTCCAAAGGGAGTATTTTTCCGCGCTGGTATAGTTTTGCCAGCTAGGTTTTTTTTTGCTTTATTTTATTTGTGGCAAATTTACTTACCCAAATAAAATTTCGCAGCACCACTAAAAACAAACAAACACGTTTTGCCGTGATCACGATTGAGGTAGAAAGGTCATGTACTTAGGGAAGAAACTTTATCGATATATGCACAAACTACCCATAATGTCAATTTCAAAGAGTTTTTAGTTTTAAAAAAAAGTGGGGGTGGCATATGCGCCCCACTGGCGAATCCTCCCCCTTCTACCCTACACTTAAAATTTTCTTTTATAAACCTCATTTTGTAGGTAAAAATAAAAAAAGTTTCAATTAAAATAAAATTTGTATCGCGTGTTTCATTTATGCGGAGTTAAATTGGTATAAATTATTGATTTGGGAATGAAATTTTGTTTCAGTAAACAGGGTTTTTCAGTTAAGCGGGTTTCAGTAAAGCGAAATAATTTGTAAGAAAAAGGGAAAAAAATCATGGGGATTCCATTTTTCTTTTACTTAAGCGAGTTTTTCACTTAAAGGGGTTTCACTTAAGCGGGCTCGACTGTATATACCTATACTAGCCTTATAAAGTCTGCGTATAAAGCTATTTCATTTTATAGTATCGATATTGGTATCATTGGAAAGGTCTAATAAATACCTTTCGAATAATTCTAGGACGCATTAATCCGTTATGTACCTATCCAGAAAATTTAATTTAAAATTAACCTACTTTTTGAACTTTTTTCCTGGGGGTTACAAAATTATTTTTTGTATGCAAAAAGGGTCTATGGTCAAAATAAAGCAACTTTGCAAAAGAAGGTTTAGCAATAAAACCATTTCCTAAATTTTGAAAAATTTGTTTGAAAGCAAATAAATTTGTATCGAAATCTTAAAAAATTTGTCAAAATTCAGGCAATGGTTTTATTGCTAAACCTTCTTGTAACCCCCAGGAAAAAAGTTCGAAAAGTAGGTTAATTTTAAATTTAATTTTCTGGAAAGGTACATAACGGATTATGGCCTAGTTTTTATTCGAAATGTATTGATTAGACCTTTCCAATGATACCAATATCGATACTATAAAATGTGTCTGTTAGTCACTGCACAAGAAATAGCTTTATACGCAGACTTCATATGGCTAGTGTAGGTATATACTATAAATTTTATCAATAGTTGCTGTGTATTCGATCTTAAAACACTCTCCAAGCATCCCTGAAATATATACATGAAGGAGGAAGAGTATCTTGAACCTGCAGAAATTTTTTAATACTAATAAAAAAAGAAAGCAATTGTTTTTTCTTTTAAAATTTATTTTTTACCTAAAAATCAAAATTTTTCCAAAATTTCAAATGCTGAAATAAACTTTATTTAATGCCCTATTAAATGATGATAAGTACTACATTTTACCTCCATCCAAATATGCATGAGATCAATTTTAAAATATATTTTGAGGTTGACCGCTTAAAACACCATGAACGGTTCCACGTAGGTTAAAAGTGTTTATCCTCTCATTCTGCAAAAAAATTATTATATAGTCGAATCGCCTAAATCCCCTATTTTAAAAGTTACAGGTAGATAAAGCTATATACTATTTTTTAGTCAATTTTTAAGACAAAAGTCCAGCCGGCCTGGCTTTTTTCCACTACCGAAGTCCGCTTTTTTTTGAGCCCCACCTTTCCGAAAATGCGCGGGGATCGAACAAAAAAACACTATTGCATTTATGGGTGCTCTAGTGGATATCGCGTGAGATTCCCCCTTTTTTAGGGACTTTGGATCAAATTCCAGTTCCACTCGGAATAGTGGTTTATCTCGATTTTGAATGTTAAGAACGGATTTAACGTGGAAACGCTCTTCGATTAAAGCGCTTTTGATTTCAACGGAGAGACCTTTGGAGCTTTTGAGCTGATATTATCGAAGGATTCGATAATTATACCCCCACACTCACTGTGGCAGGGTATACTCACTTTGTCACAACGTTTGTAACGCCCATAAGGAGGCGTGTCCGGTATGGAAAAGTATATATATTCTTGATCAGTATCACCTCCTGAGTCGATTTCGCGATGTCCGTCTGTCTGTCCGTCTGTCCGTCTGTCCGTCTGTCCGTCTGTCCGTCCGCACGATAGCGGTCGCAGTTTTGGAGATATCGACTTGAAACTTTGGGTACATGTTTTTCTCGTGAATACTGAGATCAAGTTCGAGAATCAGCCAAATCGGACAAAAACTGGGCGTGGCTCCCATACACCGAAAAAAAAGGTAAAAATTTTTTATTGTTGTATTCGATTGGAAATGTTTAGAAACGTATTTTTGACATGGTCCGAGGTTCCGAAGCCACATATATAAGGGTCTAAATGGGGTCTTGAGACCAATTTTTTTTTTTTTTGTGGATTTAATTGGAAATTTTTAGAAATGGATTTTGGACATGGTCCGGGCTCCAAAACCACCTATAATTAGCTCAAAATAGGGTCTTGAGACCACATTTTTATATGTTCGAGGTACTTCTTCCTACTGTGTGGGGGTATTTCAACTTCGGTATAGCCGAAGATAGTCCACTCTCTAGTTATACCCCCACACTCACTGTGGCAGGGTATACTCACTTTGTCACAACGTTTGTAACGCCCATAAGGAGCCGTGTCCGGTATGGAAAAGTATATATATTCTTGATCAGTATCACCTCCTGAGTCGATTTAGCGATGTCCGTCTGTCTGTCCGTCTGTCCGTCTGTCCGTCTGTCCGTCTGTCCGTCTGTCCGTCCGCACGATAGCGGTCGCAGTTTTGGAGATATCGACTTGAAACTTTGGGTACATGTTTTTCTCGTGAATACTGAGATCAAGTTCGAGAATCAGCCAAATCGGACAAAAACTGGGCGTGGCTCCCATACACCGAAAAAAAAGGTAAAAATTTTTTATTGTTGTATTCGATTGGAAATGTTTAGAAACGTATTTTTGACATGGTCCGAGGTTCCGAAGCCACATATATAAGGGTCTAAATGGGGTCTTGAGACCAATTTTTTTTTTTTGGTGTATTCGATTGGAAATTTTTAGAAATGGATTTTGGACATGGTCCGAGGTTCCGAAGCCACATATATAAGGGTCTAAATGGGGTCTTGAGACCAATTTTTTTTTTTCGGTGGATTTGATTGGAAATGTTTAGAAATGGATTTTGGACATGGTCCGGGCTCCAAAACCACCTATAATTGGCTCAAAATAGGGTCTTGAGACCACATTTTTATATGTTCGAGGTACTTCTTCCTACTGTGTGGGGGTATTTCAGCTTCGGTATAGCCGAAGATAGTCCACTCTCTAGTTTTTCTATAATTTGCCTCGTTATAGATTTGATTTTTAGTCTCATGAATTCTTCCCTTAAGAATAGGGATTACATGAAATGTGTGATCACCAATGATTTGGGAAATTATTTTTATTAGGCGATTTGAGTTTTTTTCACGTAAGTAAATTGGTGGGGGTTTTTGAACTTTCGGAATCTGATCTCGTTGTTTCGGCAAGAATGGCAAATCGGTTTTGCCCTAACTCAATAGACTTTTTGGGATTAGTCTTTGCATTTTGGAGGAATTCATATTTCCAGGAGGAGAACCTCTTCGTTTGAAGTAGGCGTCAATGCGCTGCGTTGTCTTTATATTATGCTCTCTAGAGATAGAGCTACTTTGAAGTTTTGTTGTTTTAAATTTATAGACACATTTTTATACCCCCACACTCACTGTGGCAGGGTATACTAACTTTGTCACAACGTTTGTAACGCCCATAAGGAGGCGTGTCCGGTATGGAAAAGTATATATATTCTTGATCAGTATCACCTCCTGAGTCGATTTAGCGATGTCCGTCTGTCTGTCCGTCCGTCTGTCCGTCTGTCCGTCCGCACGATAGCGGTCGCAGTTTTGGAGATATCGACTTGAAACTTTTTTTACATGTTTTTCTCGTGAATACTGAGATCAAGTTCGAGAATCAGCCAAATCGGACAAAAACTGGGCGTGGCTCCCATACACCGAAAAAAAAGGTAAAAATTTTTTATTGTTGTATTCGATTGGAAATGTTTAGAAACGTATTTTTGACATGGTCCGAGGTTCCGCAGCCACATATATAAGGGTCTAAATGGGGTCTTGAGACCAATTTTTTTTTTTTTTTGTGGATTTAATTGGAAATTTTTAGAAATGGATTTTGGACATGGTCCGGGCTCCAAAACCACCTCAAAATAGGGTCTTGAGACCACAATTTTTTATGTTCAAGGTACTTCTTCCTACTGTGTGGGGGTATTTCAGCTTCGGTATAGCCGAAGATAGTCCACTCTCTAGTTTTTGCTCAATTATGTTCTGAGCAGGAGTAACGCGAAGGAGAATTTGCATGTTGTGCTGAAATGGAATTTCGAGAACAAAAGGCGAAACAGAGTTACCTGTGTGTGTGTTGGGAGTTGCACATTCTTTACTCCATGAGAGAACAGGAGTGAGAGATCCACCGTGTATAAGTTGTTGAACGGGAGTAGTTGGCAACACTAACGATGCAGTGTGCTTTGAGAGCGTTGCATTTCGAGATGATGGACGAATAGAGTCATCGCTATTGGGGGCAAGCAGGGACACGTATTTTTACGCGGCTCTCGTACTTTCTTGTTGTTGCAACATGTTCGTACTTTTTTCATCTGTTTCGCTTTCGTGTGAGCGGGAAGCAGAATTCGGCTTGAGACGCGTTTGATTATTTTGGGAAATGTTTTATTTTAATTTCTTGGCACTTTATTTTTGATTCGTTTTTTAGTGTTATGCAGCGGCTTCGGCGATGCCGACTAAATGCAAAATAAAGATGATCACTTTATTATGTGTATTTTTTCAGTGTTTATTTTTGATTTTTTCTGGAACCGAAAGGAGAGGTTTCAATAACAAAAAAACCGAAAAAGATAGAGCATTTCTGTGGACACCATCTTTTAAGAAGCAATAGGTCTGCTATTTGGAGTATGAAAATTTAAAAGGACTTTTAATGTTACACCGCTATGCAAAATGCTCTTGTTTAGACTCAAATTTTAAAAACTAGACTAGATAAAGCAATTATGTGGACACAATCTTGTTCAGTACCAAAAAATCTTTAAGGATCAATAGGTTCGCTTTTAATAATACTGCAATCAGATTTTTAAAGTATTACCGCGTATCACTTCTTGGTGGCAGAACCGAAAAGGGAAGAAGGAATTAAACTAATTTGACACTTGACATTTGAAATTCAATCTTCTTCTGCGTTGTCAACCTCTCTACTTCTTATAGAAAGATGATAATCTGGGGTCCACACGGGAGGTCGTTTACGTCTACCAGAGCGTCGAAGTTCCACAGGTGCAGTTGTACTAGCGATTGGAATAGAAACTTCTTGTAAATCTGTATCATTTTGCGTTGCTGCACGTATCATGTTGAATGTGACAGGCAAAACGTTGACGCGATGTATTTTATGTCTGCTTCAAGTTGTACGCAGGCGATAATAGTTTCTTCATTAGGTTTTGTTGTGTTACTAATAAGACGCGACAGAATATTCGCTGCTCCAAATTGATGCGTTGAGATGTATTCAAGTTCGAAATCGTATGACATGAGTGTTAAAGCCCATCGCTGAAGGCGATTTGCAGAATGTGCAGGAATTCCCTTATTGTTATTGTAAGTTAAATTTTTGGTTAACTTTTAACGTTTCAATTAATTAATATTGTGTATAGTCGGGTTCAAGCTCAGTGCAACTTAAATCAATTAAGCTGCGAATTTTTACAACAAAAAGTAGACAATATTGAAAAATATAAATGTCTAACTTCAAATTTTGAAATAAAAATTTGCACTGGCGACAGTGTCGATCATATAGTAGCGTCTTGTATTGAATCTGAGTAGAATCGCTCAGCTATAATGTGCTTCTATACAACAAATAAATTGTGTGCGAGTAGAAACGGTTTATACAAATTTAAATTCGCTCGTTGTCAATTTTTCTAGATCAAATCGTCTATAATTGAAAAAAATTAGACGTCTATATTAATATAGTATATTGAATTATTATTTTTTTTTTAAGCACAAAAAAATTGTTTCCTCCAATTTAATCAGGGCATATTTTAAGATTTTTTACCACTGCCCAATTAAAAAAATTACCACGTTTTCATATAATTACTTTTTATTTACAATTATTTACATATCGCTCATTCCCTGCAATAAAGACACAACTCAGATTTCGGGTTTTTAGTGTTATGAATGCCAAAACTCCAGGTTAGGACAAAAAATTTTCATTTTGAGGTGCACTAATATAAGTGGTTTTAACTCTGCCATTTTAATATCGATTTTAATTTTCAAATATGATTTAGAAATTAAGGTGTAGAGAATTAATTGGTTCTGCAGCAGAACCATTAAATTCTCTAGCTTCTGCTAAATCAGCTATAAAGTTTTTAACTTCATATATTGAAGACAATAACGAAAAATTATTTGGAAAAGGTGGAAATTATTAAAACTTAAATGTCAAATGCCTTTATTATCATGGATTTAATAAATTAACATCATACCGCCTCTTCAACTTTAAAATATTTTTAAAAAAATGTACATAACGCTTTAGAACTTGCAAATCTCCGACTACATTGTGAATACTTACATTTTAGAAGAATTTAAGGCAAGAGATGAACCTAACATCTTCAATTTTGTAATAAAACCCATGTTGAAATTTATGTTACATACCTCCGTCATCCATCCACTACCTGACCGAGCATTGCCATGCTGTCAGAAAAATTTGTTGTCCTCGTCGACACTGTTTTAACCCGCTTGGTTAAGAGTAAATTAATCTTTATTTAAACAAATAACAAAATATAAAATAAATCAAGGATTACAAATATATAATCAGATTTTTAAAGTATTACCGCGTATCACGATGCTTGCTTCTTGGTGGCAGAACGAAAAAGTGAAGAAGGAATTAAGCTAATTTGACACTTGACATTTCACATTCGTTCTTGTTCTGCGTTGGCAATAGAGCAAAATCTTGTTGAGTTCTGTTATCAATAAAATATTGAAAAACTCTCGTTAAAATTTCCGAAAAATTGCCTAAAGGTTACACGATGCGTGCAATGTTCGAATTTTGCGTTCAACTGCACAAATTTCATTCGTTTATCGTATAATAAGGGTATTCATTTAAAAGTGGAAGTTGTGCAGTTGGTGACTAGCGAAGTTTTCCCCGGTCTGTTTCATGAAAGCACCAGAAAATTATTTGTGCACTTCTTTTGATTCTTCTTCTTCTTCGAATTTTTGACAGCTGTTGTTTAAAGTGAAAAAAATGCCTAAAATAAGCGAAAAAGGAAAATTAATCAAACTATTTGAAGAAATAGCTTTCGTTGACGGCGGTAAGTAAATTTGTTTACTTACCGCCATTTTCGAAGTAAACTATATTAGTGTTGTGAGCATACTCAGTTAGACAAAAAACGAGTACCCACTTACACGTACTCGATATTCTGCACAGCTTTACAATTATAAATTCAATTAACTTTTATTTTACAAACAATTGTTACCTATAGTTCTTTTTTAAACTTATATATATAATTATACATTTTTCTTTTTAATTTGCAGCCGCATTTTATTACTTTTGATGATTACTTTTTTAATTAATCGAATATCAATTTTATTGTTCGACATCACTACAATCGCACAACATTTGTGCAGTTCTTTCCGTACCAAAATTGACGCGCAAAGTTTTCCACTTTGTGCAATTCTCTTCTCATACAGTTTTTGACAGTGCTCGTCAACAACTGAACCACTCCGCGTTTCCCAGGGTTTTCCCACTTTAAATGAATACCCCATATATTGACAAATGTGCAGAAAGTTGTTCAAATTTTAAATTCGTTCGCATTTGTCACAAATAAAAATTTTAGTAATACACACATCGTGTAATCACCAAAAAATTTCTGTATAATAATTTTTCAAAGTTCCTCCACACATAATTCGTACGAATTAAAATTTTGATTCGTTAAAAAATTTTGTCAAAAAATTTTGTTTAAAACTGAAAATTTATTGAATTGAATCGTCCAAATGGAGGAAAAGTGGAGAAAAAGTGGGACCATAACGCTCATAACGCAATCGGAAATGCATTATTGAAGTTCGCTACGCATAATATTTGTCCAAGCAATGTAATATATGTGCGAATATGTTCAAATTGTTCAAATTTTATTCACCTTATTCGTGCACGCATTAAAAAATTCGATAAGTTAACCGAATCGTGTAATATGTTATAGTGAAAAATTTGTTTTCAACAAAATTTAGCCACATTTTGAAATACTTTTTTAATAGAATTTTTTGTACATTGCACGCATCATGTAATCTTAGCTTAAAAATGAACGTACACGCATGAGCAGGGGTATTTTATCAATTGGAAATTTTTTAGAAACAGATTTTGGACATGAGACATCATTTTTTTATGTTTGAGGTACATACTTCTAAATGGGACATATTGTGTGGGGGGTATTTCATCTTCGCATTAGCCGATGGTAGTTCACTCTCTGGTTTTCAAAAATTAGCTGATTCTAAATTTAAGATGACAAACTACTTACAATATCCTGTTCTAACGCGAAGACATAATGGTTAAAAAACTTGTGCAGCTTTTCGTTGGTGTAATTAATACAAAGCTGCTCAAATGAGTTTTTGGAAAAATTTTCAAATCCAAAAATGTCTAAAACACCAAGAAACCTCTTTCCATCCTGTCCTGGGTTTGTGCAACTATTTATTTTTGCCACAAGCCAAGCAAACGTTCTTGAGTATAATGCTTTTGCCATAGCATGCCGATTTTCGTGAGCCTGAAAAGAGAAAAAACAGTGACAATATACATTTTCTGTGCTAATAACACCGTTCGACAAAAACCAACTTTTGGTAATGCACATGATCGGGACTAATAAATTATGTTACGAAGTACTTCTGCATCGTTGTAAATGCTGAACAAAGCCGACAAAACTAATAAATAATAAATTCTGTTAGAGAGGGTTAAAAGAAAGTACCCGTGTCTCCCAATTGTTCTGGATTAATTCTTAAAAGCGTTTAAATCGCAATTTTGCATTTTGAATTTTTCCTTTGCATATAATAAAATATTAGATTTAAAATTAAGGGTTTTTGGCTACTTTGTTCCTAATATCATTGCAGATTTTGAAGTCACCAAACACCTTTAATTGTAAATCGAAATTGCAAAAATTAATTTAAAGGAAATTTATTTTCGACTTTTTAGTCGGTTAAGGGTTATATTTTAAAAAACTTGTTTTATACTCTTTTTTATTTCCATTCTCTTGGACCAAAGTTTCTTGTTGCCGGCGACTATGCCAAACATACGTATTGGGGTTCTCGACTGATATCCCCAAAGGTCGGGCTCCTATTGAAAACTGTCTATAGACTCGGCCTTGACGTGGTCTCTTCTGGAACGCCAACATACTGGCCAACTGACAATCGTAAAACCCCCGATGTAATCGACATTGCAGTCTTCTAAACTAGAATCTTCCATAGATCTCTCATCAGACCATACGCCTACCATTATCACAATAAAGTACGCGCCAAGTTCTGAGATCAATCCACCAGACAAATTGACTAGTAAACTCACAAATTTTCTCAAATATCGGCAGTATATACGCTCTCACATTAGCACTAATGTGTCACTAAAAACGAAAGATGAAATATACACAGCTGTTAGTAATTTCACACTCTTGCTTTCCCAAGCAGCTACAGCGGCCACTCCCACCTAAATCCCAAATAGCTCAACTCGCAGCTACGCAAAATGTACCCCAAAAGACATAGATCAGTTAATAAAAAATAAAATAAAAATACGTCGCGAATGGCAAAACAACAGATCCCCAAATTTGAAAAAACAACTCAATAACATCACTCGAACTCTACAAAAACAGCTAAAGTGGAAATCCGAAAGAGACTTCCAACAACTCATTGAACATGTCGCACTCACAAAATCAACAAATCACTCTCTCTGGCGAGCTGTCTCTGGTGATTCTCAGAACATGTCACTATCCAGACGATTGGAAACTTTATCAAGTTACAATGATTCCCAAACCTGGAAAAGATCCCAGTAATACCGGCCTATAAGTCTACTCTTTGTGATATCGAAACTCTTCGAAAAACTCCTAAGTGATTCCCGATCACCAATTTGGCTTTCGAAAAATTTTCTCGAAAGCCAATTTCTCGGAGAAAAGCATGGCAAGTGCACCACATTGTAGACTCAATAAAAGTCACTTTCGAAAATAAACAGTACTGCTCAGCTGATTCCCTCGATATCACCCAGGTCTTCGACAAAGCCTGGCACGAAGGACTTATTTACAAACTTCAGCATATTCTTCCCGCTACTATTTACTGTCTACTCAAAAACTATCTCACGAATAGAAAATATGTGGTAAAACATAACAGCTTTGTCTCCCTAAAATACGAAATACTGGCCAGAGTACCACAAGGAAGTGTCATCGTGCCCCTGCTTTATATTGTCCATACTGCAGATATGCCCAAAAGCGTTAGAACTCTTATATTGACTTTTGATGACGACACTGGTATCCTGTGCTCTCACTCAAACCCAGACATGGCTACTCTATTCGTGCAGAAACACTTGGACCCACTAAGTGGCTTTCTCGGTGGAAATCATGGTCAACGAATCCAAAAGCAGTCACTCAATCTTCACCCTAAGAAGGGACACCTGCCCTGCTCTGATAAAGAACGGCCAAGCTGTTCCCGAAAGTACCGAAACCTAGTACCTTGGAATGCATCTCGACCGTCGTCTCACATGGCACAAGCACACATAATCTATTTTTATACCCCCACACTCACTGTGGCAGGGTATACTAACTTTGTCACAACGTTTGTAACGCCCATAAGGAGGCGTGTCCGGTATGGAAAAGTATATATATTCTTGATCAGTATCACCTCCTGAGTCGATTTAGCGATGTCCGTCTGTCTGTCCGTCCGTCTGTCCGTCTGTCCGTCTGTCCGTCTGTCCGTCCGCACGATAGCGGTCGCAGTTTTGGAGATATCGACTTGAAACTTTTTTTACATGTTTTTCTCGTGAATACTGAGATCAAGTTCGAGAATCAGCCAAATCGGACAAAAACTGGGCGTGGCTCCCATACACCGAAAAAAAAGTAAACATTTTTCAAGTCTTTTTTATTGTTGTATTCCATTGGAAATGTTTAGAAACGTATTTTTGACATGGTCCGAGGTTCCGAAGCCACATATATAAGGGTCTAAATGGGGTCCTGAGACCAATTTTTTTTTTTTTTTTGGATTTGATTGGAATTTTTTAGAAATGGATTTTGGACATGGTTTGGGCTCCAAAACCACCTATAATTGGCTCAAAATAGGGTCTTGAGACCACAATTTTTTATGTTCGAGGTACTTCTTCCTACTGTGTGGGGGTATTTCAGCTTCGGTATAGCCGAAGATAGTCCACTCTCTAGTTTTGTTTCCCTTTTGTTCGGGGCGACGGGCGAACAAGATCGGAGGAAATCACACACGCACTGACCGCACTGAACGCACTGAACAATTTTATTAATTGTTACTAATTTTTATTTATTATTTGTTTTGCTTAAATTGAAAGCAAAACAAATTCGCCACTCGCGGGTGAAATGCGACCAGCGCGCGGAAGAAGAAAGCTGAATATTTTGTTTGAGCTGTCAAAGTTCTCTTGCTTTCTTCTCCTTTCTTTCACTTTTGCTTTCGTTAAGTTAGCTCAGTGAGCGGCGGCGATCCGATGAGGGTATTGCCAGCCTCGCCATTACAATAGTAAAATGTCAAAACCTGGACTAAAGCTTTTGTACTTTTTGAACCTGTTTGAGGGAGAGGAATTTGAGAACATTTATGCTTTCGCCTATACGTACATGAGTGCCGCCAAAATGTATATTTCATTTTGGTGGGTGCAGGGGGGTATATGTAAATTTGCCAAACACACCTAGAAAAATCTGAAGAGATTTTTCGCATATAGGTATGGGTAAAGCCCCGACTGCGGACACTGGTTTCTGCGTAAGCCGCACTCTATGTATGTGGGAAAATAAATGGAAAGTGAGCGTCATAGGCGCTCATATATTCTAATTCTTTTAGTTCTTTTTGAGCAGGGAAGAAGGAGAGTGTTAAAGCTTTGGTTTTCTAATTGAATTGAATCTTAAATTATTTGTTTCCAAAATTTGGATAATTTTCTTTCTTTTTTTTTTTTAAATTGTATTTTTTTTTGAAGTGGTGAGGTGGAGCTGTTGCCATCGTCGGACTGTGGCTGGAGGACAAGTGTTCCAAAGGGAGTATTTTTGCGCGCTGGTTTAGTTTTGCCAGCTAGTGTTTATTTTGCTTTATTTTATTTGTGGCAGTCGGCCATTTAGTGTTTTGAATCTGAGGAATTGAATAGAGTTGGACAGGTTGTGTTCGGTCGTGATTTGTTTCGGTGAAGTGTTTCCGTCAAGTAGTTTGCTTGGCATTTGTTTGGCCGTTTCCCCCCCTCTTCCTTATTCCTTTTTTTTTGTTCGTGTCGTCCCGCATCAGAGTTAAGTTGTTGCTGGACATCGAATTTCATCGAAGTCCAGCTGGTGAATAGATTCTGCAAAGAATCGTGCGAGGGATTTCAGACAGGTTGGTCTGGTCCCGCAAATCAATTGCGTTTAAAGAAATATAATTTTTGGTATATGAATAATTTCTTTTGGGTGATTGTCGATTTGTGTTGATTTTGAAAAAGGGTTTGTGTTCGGTATTATTTTCCTTGTGTCGGGAAAATTTCCGTTTCTTTTATATATATTTATATATATACCTATATATATATCTATTGCGGTAGTTTCGGTGTAGTTTTTAAAAGAAGTTTATTTATCAGGTTTTCGTGTGTTCGTGTTGTTCGTTCGTCCGGGGATACCATACCGCGACGGTCGTCTTAAGTCCCACGCTTCGCGAATGTGCTATTCGGGCAAATAGGGAATTTAATTATCGCGTGGGGATTTGTGATTTTAGTTGGTTTTATAAAGTTTTAGTTCAAAATAGCGCGATAAGCTGGTCATTGTTTGGTAATTGCGAAATTCGACCTATTCGAAGTGTTGTAATAAGTATATGTATTTCCCAGCATGTATTCGTTGCCTTACTTTTGTCTGGATTGACTGACTTGTAGTAATGTTGATATCGCTGCCATTGGTCAGCGAGCTGTTGTTGATGATATTTTTTAGCTGCACGTAGGATATCATATCGTTCTGATGTTGGGAAGAGGAATGATGGAGCATTATTAACCACTTTGGCAACTGCGTCAGCATATTTGTTCCCTCTAATTCCGCAGTGGCTTGGTATCCACATTATTTTAATTTTATTTGGATGTTGAATTAGTTAGTTTTTTATAACCCTTATATTAACTGGCTTTGGGTGGACTATATATATATATCCCTATATATATTATAAAACTGAGTGTGTGTCTTTCTGTCTGTCTGTCTGTTTGTCCGAGCATAAATTCTATAGGTATCGACATGTAACATAGGCTATATGCGGTTGGGATTGAACAAAGGGGCGTGGCACCTCCCATACAACACAAAATATGTCTACAAGGTAATTTAGTAACTATTGAATTGAATTTGAATTGAATATTGAATAATAAATACGAAATTTAGCACGAAGTTGCATAATAAGTGCGTCCTTGGACTTTTTTTGGGTGATTCCTACCGGGTGGGATTACAACTGGCACCAAGTTTCACGGGGGGAATAAACCATCAACTACAGCGCCATTGAAGTTGTCGCAAATTCCTATATATATTTATTTTAAAATTTTATACAACCCTTGCAACGACGGGTATGTAACAGCTAGTATATATATATATCCTCAAATCTGCGGCGAGCTTTTTTATACACTTCCACATGAGCTAAAGAGCTGAGATTTGGAACACTTATAGAACTCCGGTGACAATGCATGATATTAAATTTTGGGGTCTATCAGAGGCGTAGGGGCCGTGGGGGACTCAAACCCCTTTTTTAAAAAATGGCATAACTTCCAATTCCTTCAAGCTACAATGATGAAGTTTGGTAGGTGAGTTCTAATTGACAAAATTAAATTTTGTACCCTTTGGAAAGGGGGGTGTGGGGGCAAAGGGGAGCGGGATGGAGCAAATTTAAATTTCTAGCTTTTGCATTTTGTAAGCTACAAGGCTGAAATTTTTCACTTAGGTTCACATTCGGGAAAAAGAGTAAAAAAGAGGGGGAAAAAAGAGGGAAGAAAAAAAAATAGGAAAATAAAAAAGAGTAAAAAACAAGTTTTTTAAAATATAACCCTTTAACCGACTAAAAAGCAGAAAAGAAATTTCCTTTACACTAATTTCAGCTATTTCGATTTAAAATTAAGGGTTTCTGGCGACTTTAAAATCTGCAATGATATTCGGAGGAAAGTACCCAAAAACACTTAATTTTAAATGGAAATTGCTGAAATTAATGTAAAGGAAATTTATTTTTTGCTTTTTAGTCGGTTAAAGGGTTATATTTTAAAAAACTTGTTTTTTACTCATTTTTTATATTTTGAATTGGCTGTTCTTGAAGTAATTTTGTATTGCGGTGGTGCTTGCTTTGCTGTCGGTACATATGAAAAATTTACCTAGACTAGGTGTTCATTAAATTTAATCCAATCCGCTTTATCGCACAAAAATTTAGGTTTTATTATTTTCTCTGAATTAAATCCAGAACCAATATTTGTCAATATGGGATAGCGATCGCTACCATTTAGGTCAGGTAGCGTTGATGATGAGCATTTTGGTGCTAGCCGAACAAAGAGTAACGTCCACATGAGTAAAAGTTTGGTGGGTGGAGAAATGAGTTGGAGAGCAATCATTCAATACAATGAAGTTAGAGTCTAATATAACATCTTCCATTACTTTGCCTCTTGAGTTAGTTCTTTGAGAGCCCCAAAGGGGACTCCATGAGTTACAATCACCTATTAACATGTATGGTGTATTGATGTTTTGAAAAAGCGAGAGTAAATCGGACGTATTGAAATTTTGATTTGGTGGTATATACACTGAAATTATTATTATAGTAAAGCCTATATTAATTTCAATGGCGATTGCTGCAATATTGGAATTTATTGGTAGTATTTTGTGGGGAATGTCTTTTTTAACTAAAACACAGATGCCTTTTTTATTAGTACCATTTTGTGGGAGATTATGAAAATAACCCGGATAATTTTCTTTCTTTTTTTTTTTTAAATTGTATTTTTTTTTGAAGTGGTGAGGTGGAGCTGTTGCCATCGTCGGACTGTGGCTGGAGGACAAGTGTTCCAAAGGGAGTATTTTTGCGCGCTGGTTTAGTTTTGCCAGCTAGTG
This sequence comes from Heteromyza rotundicornis, assembly GCA_951394025.1. Lineage (NCBI taxonomy): Eukaryota > Metazoa > Arthropoda > Insecta > Diptera > Heleomyzidae > Heteromyza > Heteromyza rotundicornis. The sequence goes on from OX596012.1 coordinate 32,387,635, forward strand.
TTTATTTTGCTTTATTTTATTTGTGGCAGTCGGCCATTTAGTGTTTTGAATTTGAGGAATTGAATAGAGTTGGACAGGTTGTGTTCGGTCGTGATTTGTTTCGGTGAAGTGTTTCCGTCAAGTAGTTTGCTTGGCATTTGTTTGGCCGTTTCCCCCCCTCTTCCTTATTCCTTTTTTTTTGTTCGTGTCGTCCCGCATCAGAGTTAAGTTGTTGCTGGACATCGAATTTCATCGAAGTCCAGCTGGTGAATAGATTCTGCAAAGAATCGTGCGAGGGATTTCAGACAGGTTGGTCTGGTCCCGCAAATCAATTGCGTTTAAAGAAATATAATTTTTGGTATATGAATAATTTCTTTTGGGTGATTGTCGATTTGTGTTGATTTTGAAAAAGGGTTTGTGTTCGGTATTATTTTCCTTGTGTCGGGAAAATTTCCGTTTCTTTTATATATATTTATATATATACCTATATATATATCTATTGCGGTAGTTTCGGTGTAGTTTTTAAAAGAAGTTTATTTATCAGGTTTTCGTGTGTTCGTGTTGTTCGTTCGTCCGGGGATACCATACCGCGACGGTCGTCTTAAGTCCCACGCTTCGCGAATGTGCTATTCGGGCAAATAGGGAATTTAATTATCGCGTGGGGATTTGTGATTTTAGTTGGTTTTATAAAGTTTTAGTTCAAAATAGCGCGATAAGCTGGTCATTGTTTGGTAATTGCGAAATTCGACCTATTCGAAGTGTTGTAATAAGTATATGTATTTCCCAGCATGTATTCGTTGCCTTACTTTTGTCTGGATTGACTGACTTGTAGTAATGTTGATATCGCTGCCATTGGTCAGCGAGCTGTTGTTGATGATATTTTTTAGCTGCACGTAGGATATCATATCGTTCTGATGTTGGGAAGAGGAATGATGGAGCATTATTAACCGCTTTGGCAACTGCGTCAGCATATTCGTTCCCTCTAATTCCGCAGTGGCTTGGTATCCACATTATTTTAATTTTATTTGGATGTTGAATTAGTTAGTTTTTTATAACCCTTATATTAACTGGCTTTGGGTGGACTATATATATATATCCCTATATATATTATAAAACTGAGTGTGTGTCTTTCTGTCTGTCTGTCTGTTTGTCCGAGCATAAATTCTATAGGTATCGACATGTAACATAGGCTATATGCGGTTGGGATTGAACAAAGGGGCGTGGCACCTCCCATACAACACAAAATATGTCTACAAGGTAATTTAGTAACTATTGAATTGAATTTGAATTGAATATTGAATAATAAATACGAAATTTAGCACGAAGTTGCATAATAAGTGCGTCCTTGGACTTTTTTTGGGTGATTCCTACCGGGTGGGATTACAACTGGCACCAAGTTTCACGGGGGGAATAAACCATCAACTACAGCGCCATTGAAGTTGTCGCAAATTCCTATATATATTTATTTTAAAATTTTATACAACCCTTGCAACGACGGGTATGTAACAGCTAGTATATATATATATCCTCAAATCTGCGGCGAGCTTTTTTATACACTTCCACATGAGCTAAAGAGCTGAGATTTGGAACACTTATAGAACTCCGGTGACAATGCATGATATTAAATTTTGGGGTCTATCAGAGGCGTAGGGGCCGTGGGGGACTCAAACCCCTTTTTTAAAAAATGGCATAACTTCCAATTCCTTCAAGCTACAATGATGAAGTTTGGTAGGTGAGTTCTAATTGACAAAATTAAATTTTGTACCCTTTGGAAAGGGGGGTGTGGGGGCAAAGGGGAGCGGGATGGAGCAAATTTAAATTTCTAGCTTTTGCATTTTGTAAGCTACAAGGCTGAAATTTTTCACTTAGGTTCACATTCGGGAAAAAGAGTAAAAAAGAGGGGGAAAAAAGAGGGAAGAAAAAAAAATAGGAAAATAAAAAAGAGTAAAAAACAAGTTTTTTAAAATATAACCCTTTAACCGACTAAAAAGCAGAAAAGAAATTTCCTTTACACTAATTTCAGCTATTTCGATTTAAAATTAAGGGTTTCTGGCGACTTTAAAATCTGCAATGATATTCGGAGGAAAGTACCCAAAAACACTTAATTTTAAATGGAAATTGCTGAAATTAATGTAAAGGAAATTTATTTTTTGCTTTTTAGTCGGTTAAAGGGTTATATTTTAAAAAACTTGTTTTTTACTCATTTTTTATATTTTGAATTGGCTGTTCTTGAAGTAATTTTGTATTGCGGTGGTGCTTGCTTTGCTGTCGGTACATATGAAAAATTTACCTAGACTAGGTGTTCATTAAATTTAATCCAATCCGCTTTATCGCACAAAAATTTAGGTTTTATTATTTTCTCTGAATTAAATCCAGAACCAATATTTGTCAATATGGGATAGCGATCGCTACCATTTAGGTCAGGTAGCGTTGATGATGAGCATTTTGGTGCTAGCCGAACAAAGAGTAACGTCCACATGAGTAAAAGTTTGGTGGGTGGAGAAATGAGTTGGAGAGCAATCATTCAATACAATGAAGTTAGAGTCTAATATAACATCTTCCATTACTTTGCCTCTTGAGTTAGTTCTTTGAGAGCCCCAAAGGGGACTCCATGAGTTACAATCACCTATTAACATGTATGGTGTATTGATGTTTTGAAAAAGCGAGAGTAAATCGGACGTATTGAAATTTTGATTTGGTGGTATATACACTGAAATTATTATTATAGTAAAGCCTATATTAATTTCAATGGCGATTGCTGCAATATTGGAATTTATTGGTAGTATTTTGTGGGGAATGTCTTTTTTAACTAAAACACAGATGCCTTTTTTATTAGTACCATTTTGTGGGAGATTATGAAAATAACCCGAATAATTTTTTGGTGTAAAGGTGTTACATTTAAATGCAACGTGTGTTTCTTGTAGTGATATTATTGATGGTTTGTGTAATTTTATTGGGAGTTCCATTTCGTGGTAATTATTCCAATAACCATTAATATTCCATTGTAGGAGCGTAATCATAATTCTTTTGCTGTATTTATAAAATTACGAGAGTGATTTGTTGAGAGAATATACGAAATATTGAGAGTTGGGTGATTAGGAGTCGTCGTCAGATATTATCATTTCGGTGTATTTATTTAATAATGATGCGGTTTTGATAGTGGGTAAAGAAAGAGAGCTAGTTGAGGATTTTAAGAGATGATATTCTGAATTTTGGTTTTTTTGTAGTTGGTTGATTTTGATAGTTGAGTTTGGAATGGGGCTTGGAGTAGAAATTGTTGTAGTTGAGCAATTGTGGTTGAATTTACCGTTCAGTGGTTCTATTTTTTGTTGTTGTTGTGCTATGTTGTTGTCTAATGAAAGGTTTTTTGCTGGTGTTTTATGGTTGATGTCAGTAACAGTGTTATTTGATTAAAGTGTAGAAGAGAAAGAAGGAGAGGTATCAGTGAAGGAGGGGATTTGAGCTTTGTAATTTTTTGTTGCTTCACTCATAGAGCACTTATTTTAAATTTTAATTTTTAGTATTTCTCGTGCTTGTTGAAATTTTGAACAGTCTCTGGACGAAGCAGAATGAAAATCCTGACAATTTGCACCGAAAGTGCGGGAGCAATTTTCGGTGGAATGTGGTGGCAAGTTGCATTGAACGCAAGTGGGGGGCGTTTGCAATTCTTTGCTGTATGTCCTAAGAGTTGACAATTCTTGCAACGCATTGGGTTTGGAATGTACTCCCTAACATGGACACTGTACCAGGCAATATCAATTTTTTCGGGAATATGATAAAGATCGAAAGTTAATAAAACATCACCACTTGGTTTCATGATGCCATTAAAATTTTTTTGGAATTTATAGATTGACACAACACCTTGAGATTTTTATTCGTGGAGTATTTCGCTATCAAAAACATTGTTTAAGCATGGCGCATAAACAGTACCTTTTGTATTATTTAAATTATCGTGGTATTTTGATTTGATGGAGCAAATCCCAACAAGTTCTTTTGCAGCAATAAATTTTTCAGAATTAGAATTAGAAAAAAATGATTCGCGAGATACAAGAGATGAGCACAGAAAAGAATAACGATCTGATCGGCCCGAGTGTTAGTCGAAGACTGCCATAAGGAAGTGGAGTACCACAAGGAAGTGTAATTGCGCCCCTGCTATATATTCTCTATACTGCAGATATGCCCAAAAGTGATGGAACGCTCATATCGCCTTTTGCAGACGACACTGCTATCCTGTGCTCTCACTCAAACCCAGACATGGCAACTCTATACGTGCAGAAACACTTGGACACTCTAAGTAGTTGGTTATCTCGACGGAAAATCAAGGTCAATGAATCCAAATGCTGTCACTTAACCTTCACCCTAAGAAGGGACATGTGCCTGCTCTGTTAATAAATGGCCAATCTGTTCCTGAAAGCACCGAAAACAAATACCTTGGTATGCACCTCGATCGCCGACTCCATGTGAGCACATTCAATCTAAAATCACTCAGATAAACTTAAAACAATTGGAGCTAAATTGGCTAATCTCAAGGGCATCAAAGCTGAATCTCACATATTAACTCCAAATATACTAAAGTATAATAAAACCCATATGGACATATGGAATGAAACTCTTTGGTACAGACTCTCCCTCCAGCCTCCCTGGAAAAACTCCAGAGAGCCCAATCAAAAATCCGGCGACAAATTACCCCTTGGTATATTAGAAACACAAACGTCCACAGAGATTTGAATATACCCACAGTAAAGGACGACATTCTGAAGCACAAACATTCTAGCGAGAAATCTACTAAGACCTCTGAATCCCTCACGTCTTAAATCAAACTAATATATCCCCAATTTATTACTTACGATAACTCCACATTACCTAAATCAATGGATGTAGGGCAATTTATACAATCCACAATATAGTTTTAAGCTGCACATCAGAGCACCCATAAATGCAAAAGTGTTTTTTTGTTCGCTCCCCGTTCATTTTCGGGGGCTTAAAAATATGATCTGCAAAAAAACTGGACTTCGGTAGTGGAAAAAACCAGGCCGGCAGGACTTTTGTCTTAAAAATTTACTACAAAATAGTATATAGCTTGATCTATCTGTAATATATATAGGAGCTTCAGGCGGTTGGGGTTCATAGGCATAAGTTTTCAGGATAAACATTTTCTCCAGAAACACTTTTAGCCTACGTGGAACCGTTCATGGTGTTTTAAGCAGTCAACGTAAACATTTTTTGTAAAGTGATTTTTTTAAATTGATCTTATGCATTTTGGGATGAAGCTAAAATGTAGTGCTTATCATCATTTAATAGAACATTGAACGTAGTTTAATTCAGCATTTGAAATATTAGTATTGAAAAATATGTGCAGATTCAAGATACTCATCCTTCTGCAGTATTTGCCATATATTTCATTGATACTCGGAGAGTGTTTTAAGATCGAATATACAGCAACTATTGATAAATATATAGTATTTATATAGTATTTATATGCCTACACTAGCCATATGAAGTCTGCGTATAAGGCTACTAGCTGGCCCGGTCCGCTTTGCTGGTTCTAATTAGGGGTTCTATGTTGCTTCGCCTTAAAGGTAATAACAAAATAGTGAGAGAATAATCTTCGGTCTGACCGAAGCTGAAATACCCTGTACATGCGAGTACGATACATTCTGAGACCATGTGTTAGTAATTTTATCGAAAATCGGTATTTTATCGATAGTTTTTCGATATTTTATCGAAATTTGTCGATTGATTGTCGATAATTTCCATTCCCACTTCATACCCGATTAATTTTACCATTTTGTTCCAATTCTATTTTGTTCCAGTTTTATTCCAATTTCGTTCCCGACATAATTTCCAATCAAATACAAGAAACGGCGCACACTGGGAACGCTCCATACGTTTGATGTCAAAAAATAGGAGGAGTTGTCGTAGAAATTAAATTTTTTGCAAATCTAATTATTGTGTGGAAATCAAGAAATAAACGAAAAAAGGCGTGGTCGTGGTTATGTGTTCCAAACTTAAAATTTTGGTCGCGTATACCAGTATACGCTATAGCAAATATGACAAGCTGAATTATCAAAAGTGGGAGTGCGAGTTACGACTAAGGCAAAATGTGCTTACTTATCATTTCCCACGGTGCACTAAATTCCACACCTTTTGCTTTTGACGAACAAGGTTCGTCCAAAACAGAAAGTGCTAACTTTGCATTTTCTCACGGTGCACCAAATTCTACACATTTAGCCTTTGACGAACGATCTCGCCAAAAATGCTTAATAAGCTTTTAAAACAAGCAAAGTATTTAGAAAATAATTTAGAGTTAGAAAATAATTCAGTCTTAAGATCACAGCAGAAGAACTCGGTTCACTATTATAAAATACACTAAAATAAAAAACTTAAATTGTTTTATTATTTAGCACGAAAGTGTAATTGGCGCAGTCGCGGTAAATGATTACAAAGAATCATTAAAAATCGAACTTAAGCTTGAGGCTTTAAAGTGATTCCAAAGAATACACAAGTTTTTGTTATTTCAAAAATAATTACATTTTTAGGAGCAAAAATCGTGAAAAACTTTTTGATAAATTTCGCCCAATTAACAACACAATAAAAAAAATTTCCGAAAAAATACAACAGCTTGAAGCTACAGTGTTGCTGCAAAAAAGGCAAATTAAACAACAAGAGGAAAATGAGCAACAACAACAGATGGATCAGCAGCAGAGGCAACATCAACAGATGGAACAGCAGCAGAGGCAACAACAAATAGAACAGCAGCAAAGACAACAACAAATTGAACAGCAGCAAATGCAGCAACAAAGGAACCATTTTGGTATGACACCAAAGGATGTCATTGAACAGTTTCGGCGGGTGAAGCCCTTGGATGATCAACACAACTTTGGAGCTTTCATCAGAGCAGTTGAAACCTGCATTTCCCTTTGCGGTCATGATGTCGGGCTTAACCAATATTGCCTGCAAATAATTATAAATGAGAACATTTTTGGAAACGCCGGCTGCAGAGTGAGAGAACTTGCAGAAAACGCAACTTGGGAGGACGTAAAAAAGAAGATACTCCAGGAGCTTCGCCCCAGGAAAACGTATGCTGAAATTTTTAATAATTGCAGAACAATTAGGGTAAGCAACCTAATTTATAAACCTGAAATGTGGATAGAGATTTAGTTGACATAATGATTGAAAAAATAGATGGGCCAATAAGAGCCCATTTAGGTGAAAGTGAGACAATAAACGATATTGTCGTTAAATATACTAAATTAAAATTACTTACGGATAGACGAACAATAGATTTTAAGCATAGGAAAAATGTGGAAAGAAATAATATTAATAATAACCAAATTCCACAAAACCGACAACAAAAATTCTTTAAAAAATCAGATTTCCAACAGCAACCACACAATGTGGAAAATAATTATGGACATTTTAAAAATACACAAAATTCGGAACAATCCAGAAAACCACAATATTTCAACAACCATTCTGGACAATTCAAAAATACCCAATATCAAAAAAATAATTCTGCCCAATTTAGTAACGCAAATAGGAACAGTTCCGCTTTATTCAAAACTCAGAGCCAAATATCTCAACAAAGCGTAGAACCTATGGAAATAGGGAACGTCCAAGAACAGGAGGTAAATTTTTCAATAGAACCTCCCAATCAAGTTTACCCCTGATAGATATAACAATAGCAAATAAGATAATACGATGTTTGATTGATACAGGTTCAGATACAAGTATTATTAAACCGAATATGTTTGACACCCTATACGAAGAAGCTTTGCCAAAACCACTCTGGTACAACACAATTAACGGTTTAAATAAAATATCGACCAGAATTACAACACCAATACCTAGAGAATTTAACATCTCAGAAGATCTCAGAAGATACGACGCCATAATTGGCATGCATTTTCTGGTACCCCTTAAAGTTAAGGTTGACCTAGAGAATGGGTATCTTTCTGTAAATCAAAAAAAATATTATCTTTAAAAATAATCAATACCCCTTAAATTTTGACGAAATTTGTAGTTTAGAATACACCAACTGTGAAAAGATAAGTTTAGATCATTTAAATTCAGAAGAAAAACATGAAATAGAAAATATTCTTAATCAGTATAGTCACATTTTTTATAAGGAAGGCGATACTTTAACAGCTACATATACTAATAAACACGAAATTATTACAACAACTAATAATCCAATTTATTGCAAAGCATATCGGTACCCCCAAGTCCATGAAAAGGAAATTGAAAAGCAAATTTCCGAAATGTTACGACAAAAAATCATTACAGAAAGTAATTCTCCATACAACAGTCCATTATGGATAGTTCCAAAGAAACTAGACAATTCAATGGAACAAAAATGGCGTCTGGTAATTGATTTCCGGAAATTAATTGAAATAACTATAGACGACAAATTTCCTATTCCAAATATAGATGTAATTTTGGACAAATTGGGTGAAGCACAGTACTTTACAACTTTGGATCTAGCCAAAGGTTTTCACCAAATTTTGGTAAAAGAAGAAGACAGAAAAAAAACTGCGTTTTCAACACCGTTTGGTCATTTTGAATTTAATCGAATGCCATTCGGCCTTAAAAATGCACCTTCAACATTCCACAGAATGATGAATTCTATTTTATGAAATTTAATTAACAAAGTTTGTGTGGTTTATTTAGATGACATATTGGTCTTTAGCACTTCCTTAAAGGAACATATAATCAATTTGAGAAAAGTTTCCGATAAACTGCAAGAAGCAGGTTTGAAAGTACAAGTACATAAATGTAACTTTTTAAGAAAAGGGACAGAATATCTTGGACATATTCTGACCTCTGAAGGCGTTAAACCAAACCCAAAAAAAATCACAATTATCCAAGAACTAAAACTACCTAATACTCAAAAAGAAATAAAATCTTTCTTAGGAGTTACTGGATTTTATAGAAAATTTATAAAAGACTACGCTAAAATAGCAAACCCAATGATAAGATATCTTAAAAAAAATTCTAAAGTAAATGGTAATGATCCAAATTATATTGCAGCCTTTGAAAAATTAAAAGAAATCATAACAAACCATCCCATTCTTATGTACCCAAATTATAATAAAAAGTTTCAATTATTTACTGATGCGAGTAATTTTGCAATAGGTGCTGTGTTAACTCAAGACGGACATCCAATATGCTTGGCATCAAGAACACTAAACGACCATGAAAAAAATTACTCCACCATAGAGAAGGAACTTTTAGGCGTTGTTTGGGGAGCAAAGTATTTTAGACCATATCTTTATGGAAGGCAATTCGATCTATACACAGATCATCAGCCTATAAAATGGCTGTATATCAAAAATTCCGGAAAAGATATTAACCCTCGGTTACAAAGGTGAATACGATATAAAAATCGATTACCTTAAAGGAAATTAAAACACCGTTACTGATTTTTTAAGTAGAATAAAAGAAAGTGAAAACATGAGTGGACAACATCTTGAAATGTCTGACAGTTGTGTTGAAAATTTGAACGCAATAGAAGACGAAAATAACGAATCACTCGAAGTAAATACTGTACATTCCCAAGAAGAAAACCTAATGACAATTTTTTTATCCTTGATACAGTAGTTAACAGATTTAAAACACAAATAATTTTGAAAGAAAATAAAGACACTGAATCCGAAAATATATTTAATAATAAAAGAATTTTTATAGATAAACAAGATTTAACTAACGAAAATGTTACTAATATCGTCCGAAAACATATTATTAAAGGTAAAATTTGAGTTTTTTCTGAATTAAATGATCATGAATACAATAAATTACAAAAAGCACTAATTGATATGTTTTCACACAACCAAAATGCTACGTTTGTCAGATGTAGTTTTTTCGCAAATGATGTAGAAGATCTGTACCAATTAACTAAACAAATCTCTCTGTTTCATAAAAACGAAACAGGTCATTCGGGAATGATTCCCACTTATGAGGGTATGAAACATTAGATTTATCATCCAGAATTAAGAACAAAAATACATGAAATTATTAACAATTGCGATATATGTTCTGGTGCTGAGTATGATCGAAATCCAATAAAAAAAATGTTTAGACTTACTGAAACACCCTCAACAACAAACGAAAAAATACATGTGGATACTTACGTAAATAGTAAGCATTCTTCTATGATATTTATTGATAAATTTTCAAAGCATGTTGTTACCTTTTATTTAGAGGATAGAAATAACCAGACAGTGATTGAAAAAATTCGACAATTTTTGGCAATAAAAGGACATGTTCAAAAGTTTGCTTTTGATAAGGAATTCAATTCAAAAAACGTTAGGGCATTTTTAAGTCAGGAAAATATAGAATATCACATTACCAAACCTAATAGCCATACGGGAAATTCCGATGTCGAACGAATAAACAATACAATTACTGAACGGATTCGAAGTTTAAGTTTAGACGAAAAACTTCCAATTGTAACGCAATTGTTAAAAGCTGTAACATTTTACAACAATTCTTATCATTCGACAATAAAAGCAACACCACAACAGGTTCAAAATAATTTGGTAGACGACAAAATAATTGAAAATAGAATCAAAGAAAAAAAACGAAAGATGATGGATCCAACAGAACTAGGGAAAATCGAGCGGAAGGCTTCATATAAGTCACTTAGACCTAAGGAAGAACCAAAATTTAGAAAACACAACTTAGCCGGTGTTCATGAGACTAATATTAAAAGACCATTGAAATTTTCACGTTCCCAATCTAATACTGGCATTGTTTCTGATAATGAATCCTGTGACGGGGTTACTACAAGTCAATCCAGTACAGGAGCAAAATGATTACATTTCAAATGATTTAAAAATAATTGTACCTCTCTATAATACATATTATATGGAAATTGATGAGCCTAATGGCTATGTTATTAAAATTCAAGACCGTATACTAAATTACGAGGAAAACGTTTATTTAAAAAATTTTTAAAAATAGTAAACATTGTACTGTATTGGAAAATTGTAATTTTAAGTATAATAACAAAACACAAATAAAAGAAATTGAAGATGATATAATTTTAGTAAAAAATGCTGTCAATTTACATATTGAACAAACCTGTGACAATAGAAATATTATCATAAACAGAAACTATTTACTAAATTTCTATAATTGTGAGATAAAATTAAAAAATTAAGTTTTTAAAAAAATATCAAAACAGTAATACAAGATAAGTATTTTTATCCTAATAACAAAAACCAACCAACAGAGATAAAACCCATTACTTTCAACCCATGTAGAAACTTTTGCAAACATAAATGAAATAGATGAACTTAAATTCCATAGGAATGTTTCCTATGGCATAAGTACAACGTTTGTAGTTGTTCTAATAATTGTAATTATTATTATTGTAAAAATCAAAGGTCAAACTAAAATAATAAATAAAACTGAAATTGTAAATAAGCCAGATAAGGAAAATATTGAATTAGAAGAAATACAGAAAAAATATGGAATAAACAAATTCAATTAAAATTATAACAACAAGATTCAGGAGAATCTTATGACAAAGGGGTGAGGAGTTACGTCTAAGGCAAAATGTGCTTACTTATCATTTCCCACGGTGCACTAAATTCCACACCTTTTGCTTTTGACGAACAAGGTTCGTCCAAAACAGAAAGTGATAACTTTGCATTTTCTCACGCTGCACCAAATTCTACACATTTAGCCTTTGACGAACGATCTCGCCAAAAATGCTTAATAAGCTTTTAAAACAAGCAAAGTATTTAGAAAATAATTTAGAGTTAGAAAATAATTCAGTCTTAAGATCACAGCCGAAGAACTCGGTTCACTATTATAAAATACACTAAAATAAAAAACTTAAATTGTTTTATTATTTAGCACGAAAGTGTAATTTGCGTGGTGGGTTGCTTTTTTCGTAAAGCTGATAATACAAATCCCAAGAAATCAACTGTAAAAATGGTATTTGAAATGTTATATGCGTCGTATATGTCGAGATGAATGTTTTAAGATGAAATCAAAAATTTTATTTTGTTTTTAAACGTAAATTATGTAAAAGTTTTCAGTATTAATAATAAAACTATGAAGTGTACTTTTTGACAGCAAAAATTTTGAGTTGGTGCAAAACTTTGTATATTAAACTATTTTGTGTATCAAAAGAGCACACATCCTAAAAGTATGCACCAATTATTTTTTGAAATAACAACCAATTTGAGATTTTTTTCGAAGAAGGTCAGACATAATTATGAATTAAGAAGCGGGGGGCACCTACGTGCACCTAGATTTGGAAGAAAATTAAAGTGGACATGTTCACCTTTGATTTGATATCAAAGATTAAGGTGAAATAAATGGCAATCACCTAAATAAATGCCATTATGTAATTTTGTAAAATTCATTTTGAAACATTCAAGAAAATATTAAAATTTACAACTAAATAGCTATGAAAATTTAAATCCATAAACGCGAAATTATTAACAAAGAACCATACTTACTAAATATCCGAACCTAAAGATTTGAAAACTTAGAGAGGTCTTTTTAAAAAATTTTTATTACGTCCACTGTTTGCAGCATAAAATCGTAAAATTTAAAACAGTTGGCTAAAAGTTGTTGCTGCAGCGAGTACACGCAATATTTGAACCAGATCTTTTTAAAACATTACTATTAGGCCATAGAAAGTCGAAAAAGGTATTTTTTGGCATCTGCGCCCCAATGTGCGGCATCCAAATCGGTTAAGTATTTCTCCAAGTAATGGAAAATAGTTCCAATTGCATTTGTTCCGGTCCAGTATTTCTCAAGACAAACGAAAATAATACAAATTTGGCGGCCATTTTGTATGGGAGGTAGGCGTGGTTCTTATCCGATGTTTTCGATACCGTCCAACCATGCGCCAAAAAAAGAGGAATGCCTAAATTTGGGATCGATAGCTCAAAAGCTACGACAGTTATCGTGCGAAATGGCAGACTGGCGGACAGACGGACATAGCCTAATCGACTCAGGAGGCGGACACGCCTTCTTTTGGGCGTTACAAACGGTGTGACATAAAAAATATACCGGGTATAATAATTAAAGCAATTGTCAAATATACACACAAAAAAAAAAGTAGGTAAATCTAACCAAAAAAGACGATTAAAAATGCAGCAACCAAGAAACGTTGTAAATGGAACCGACTCAAAGTTGTTGGCGTACAATCAAATTTTGTTGGCGTACAATTAAAAATTGTTCGTATATTACTTTATGGAAGACAGAGAAAGCAATTATCCAATTGAGCGAAAAAATAAATAAATACATATTAGAAAAAGAATGCAAAAAAAAGATAGCTGATGTGTTTGGTATTTCTGTAGATGTGTTGTATTGAAATATATTTATGAAGCTTAAATTAATTTAATGTAAGCCCATGACTTTAAAAACGAGATAATTTACATTTCGTACACAAATTTGTCGGGCAACATCATTTCTACTGCGAATATATATAATATTCATTACTTAGAACTAACGCGCTTCCACAAAACGCAATATTTTAATATTTCATTAAGTTTACAATAATATTGTAATATTGAAATTAATGTTTTCCCTGGAAAAAACGAGCTGAAAAACATTCTGCACAATTTTTAAAATCGTAATATCACAATATTTGTTAATAATGAATTATAACATAGTCATAATTTGATTTTAAAAATTGTTTTCGAAATATTAAAAATGTAAAATGTAAACAAATTGGACGCCATCTTCTAGTGCTGCGAAAATTCGATTTTTTTGTATTCGATACAACCGGATACTTTCTTGTGAATACTTAATAATTTTTACGATAATTTTCATTCAATTTTGATTTGAAATAAAATCTCTGAGTAAAGTAAATGCACGTAGCAATTGCTCTAAGACGTTTTTATTATTACGACCCAACAATTTTCATACAAACTTCCCTAAAATACCAATAATAGTATCGCATACTAATGGAACCAAGTACTTCATGAGTCAAGTGTCGAATATAAATTATTCATATATTATGCAGCACTTGTTGCTTTGAGAGCGAAAACGAGACAGCCATATATAATAATTTTTCTCTCTTGTATTAAATGTCATGCTGTTTCAGAATTATGAAATATTTGCGGCATGGTTGCATTTCTGCATCGAGCGATGACATTGCGAATCATATGCCGAAATACGACCATGCTGGCAAATCATTTAACAATTTTTTGACGATTAGATTAACCACAACAATTGTAATTGTTGTTTGTGTTTTCCATATAAAATAAAAAATTGTTTTTTTACAACGTTTTTTGGTTAGATTAACCTATCTTTTTTTTTTCTGTGTATTTACTACATCTTCTAATCGAAGTCTATATAGGCCGTATTCAATCGAAGCCCAAGTGTAGCATTCCGAAATATTCGATTGAATGGGCCTTTGTCCAATTCCGTGCATATGTTGCATTGAGCTTATAATTGAACGCCATGTGCAGTTGAAAAATTTTTAATCGGAGTCTATGATAGCACTCTGAAATATTCAATTGTATGGGCGGTGCCACGCCTCTTTGTCCAAGCTACGTTTTTAAGATACATTTTTATATTTTCGATTTAAAATTAAGGTTTTTTGCGACTTCAAAATCTGCAATGATACTAGGAACAAAGTATCCAAAAACCCTTAATTTTAAATCGAAATTGTGGAAATTAATTTAAAGGAAATTTTTTTTCTGATTTTTAGTCGGTTTAAGGGTGATATTTTAAAAAACTTGTTTTTTACTCTTTTTTATTTTATTTTATGCCAATGTCCTGCCCATAAGGAACATACTGTGAAAATTTCATGTAAATCGGATAAAGCGTGTGGTAGGGGTTTTGGAACAAAAAAAAGCAAATCATTTTATAATAGTAACTAGCTTTTTGTGTTGCATTGCCTTCAAGGTAATAATAAATTAATGGAAATAATTGTCAAATATATTTACTTCATCAAATTGAATTGTGAAAGGATGTAGGCAATACTTATGCCTGTTTTTCATTATGTCAAAATCAATGGCATCATATTCAGCGCTTTGTTGAATTCGCGAGTCATTGCCATATGCAAATAAATTTGACTTAACCGATCGCCTCCATATTTTGGCGAATGATTGGACGGTATTGAAAATGGGCAACATCGGATAAGAGCCACGCCTACCTCCCATACAAAATGGCCGCCAATTTTATATTATTTTCGTTTATCTTGAGAAATACTTAAAAGATTTGGATGGGGGTTTTCGCATTGGGGTGGAACTAGGGCTTTCAATCCCGAAGGCTTTTCACAATCCCGGGATTTTCGGGACTGAAAATTGCAATCCCGGGATCTCGGGATTTTTCGGGATTTGATATTTTCACAAGCAAAATGCATTTAAAAAAAAAAAAAGTTTTTTATATTTTTTATTGGAAAACTGATAGTTTTAGCAGAGAATGTTAATTATAGAGAAGGTGCATAAGGGAATTTCTGTTAAATTGTGGTTGGAATTTTGGGCCAGATTTTTGAGGAACTTCCAGTCGAACATCGATCAAGTATTTTTTTAAGTTCGACTGGATTTTGATGTTCGGTTCAAACAGAAATGGAAAGAATGAAACCAAAAAAAGTAAGAAAAAAAGAACGCAACCAAAAGGTGGTGGTTTTTTCTAGTTCTCCTTCATGTTTGTGAATTGGTTGGTTTTGAGCTTTTGTTTTGATTATGCAAACCGGTTGTGGGTTTTCTAAGCAATTTGCAATTCTTGTATTTTGGTGATTTTCACAATTCTTGCAAACATTTTCCCAATTTAATTCAGTTTTGATTTTCATATTTTATATTTAATATTTTTATATGAGCATTGTAAATATATTTCATTTGATAGGTATTTGCAATACATATATTTGGATAACTTCATAAGTTCATTGACCTACATTTCAATTTTTTCCGTGGTTCTATTGTTTCCTTTTTTTTTTTGTGTGCACAACAAGGAAAACAAAGATTACTTCAAGATCAACGTCGACGTTGTTTTCATTTTTTTTTGCTGAGCTCATTCGTCGGCTTAAAATTGAAATGCACCAAGTACATAGATTTCCTTAAGCACTTAGTGCATTTCAATTTTGAATATACGCATTATACTTAGACAATTTTACTTCTCGCTATTTATTAGCCACGTTGCCGAATTTAATATTATTTAAATGTTTTAATACATTTTTCTTGTATTAATACATTCCTATTCATAAGGAATAAACAAATTGGGGGAATATGTGAAGAATAGACTTGTCAGTTTTGTAGCGAATTTTTGGTCGCAAAGTAAAAAAAAAGCGCAAGAATGCCCGTCCCACAGGAACACCACGTTGAACATGAAAATCAAAACTGAATAAAATTGGGAAAATGTTTGAAATGCAAGAATTGTGAAAATCACCAAAATACAAGAATTGCAAATTGCTTAGAAAACCCAAAACCGGTTTGCATAATCAAAACAAAAGCTCAAAACCAACCAATTCACAAACATGAAGGAGAACTAGAAAAACCACCACCTTTTGGTTGCGTTTTTTTTTCTTACTTTTTTTGGTTTCATTCTTTCCATTTCTGTTTGAACCGAACATCAAAATCCAGTCGAACTTAAAAAAATACTTGATCGATGTTCGACTGGAAGTTCCTCAAAAATCTGGCCCAAAATTCCAACCACAATTTAACAGAAATTCCTTTATGCACCTTCTCTACAATTAACATTCTCTGGTTTTAGCTTAAATAAATAAACATAAACATTAATTTCAATTTATTAAAGGTACAAATTAATGAATTTTTTATTTTCAGTATCTGAGTTTCCGTTTCTTTAGCAACGACACAATTCAATACAAAATATGCTTAAGTAAGGTTTCTGAAATTACTTTTGTATCAGTTTTCAGTTTTACTTAATTATTTTTACTAAGCAATTCATTTTTGTGCGTTCGCTTAGACTGAAAATACCAATTTTCTTCTGAAATAA
Source organism: Heteromyza rotundicornis (assembly GCA_951394025.1). Lineage (NCBI taxonomy): Eukaryota > Metazoa > Arthropoda > Insecta > Diptera > Heleomyzidae > Heteromyza > Heteromyza rotundicornis. Next base: position 32,404,540 of record OX596012.1, read on the forward strand.
ATATAATTAATTTTTTCTTAAAGAAAAAATTTCAAGCACAAACAATTTTATTCGTAATTTTTTTAATAAATTAAAAATTTTTAAGTTTTGAGTTTTTTAACCAACTTCTTTTTCATTTTGGGGTTGTCCAAATGTTGTCATAAACTATTTTTCTGCTTACACGATTTTTTTTATATTTTATGAGCGATGAAAAGTTGTATTTTTCTTCTATTATACTTTTTTTATGGACTAATTTACAGTGACCGACAAAAGACTACATACGACCCACATTTTCGCGATTCTACGAGTCCAGGATCTTTTTGAAAAAAAATAATAATGTAGTTTTGTTTGGTAGTCCATTTAATAAATAAATCCAAAAAAAAAATTTTACAAAATAAAAAAAAAATTCACAAAAAACAAAAAAAAAAGAATGACAAAAGTGTACATACGATATATAAACTAATAGAAAATACTTAAATTAAGGAATTTTTTTCTAAGTATTATTTGGTTTTAATATTTTGTTGGTCCACCACGAGCTCCACCACGACTGCCTGCACGAGCTCCACCACGAGCTCCACCACGACTGCCTGCCTGTGGTGTTTTCGGATTTTTCTTTGTAGTATTTCCCAAACGTGCTCAATAACCTTTAAGTCCGGGCTTTGAGGTGGTGGGTACAATTGACGTGGGGCATAATAAAGCAGCCAATCTCTGACGATGTGAGCTGTATGTTTAGGATCATTGTCTTGGTGGAAAATCCATTGGTTACCAAGATTCAAAATATCAACCGATGGCTTCAGATTTTCTTCTAAAATGGATTTATAGAAGTACCGATCCATAATTCCCTCGATAAAGACCAACCTGCCCACTCCAGATGCTGCGACGGCACCCCAAACCATCAAACTGCCACCACCATGTTTCACTGTAGGAACTAAATGCTTTGGATCCATGGCTGTATTAGGTTTTCGCCAAACTTTATCTCTGCCGTCACTTCCAAATATATTATATTTTGATTCGTCCGTAAACAAAACGCGTTTCCAGAAGTCGATTCCCTTGTCAATGTACCTCTGGGCGAATTCCATGCGAAGCTTACGGTTTTTTTCGCTAATAAGTGGTTTTTTCCGAGGAGTCCGACTGTGGAAACCGTTGGCATTCAACGTTCTTTGGATGGTTCTTGGATGCACAACTGTTCCCGCTCTTAGTGCTATCTTTTCGGCTAGCTTTGTGGCATTCTCCTTGGGATTCTGGTCTATTTCTTTGAGAATGAAGCTGGTGTCTCTTCTGCTAAGCTTCTTTGGTCGTCCACTGCGCGGTTTGTTTTCTGTACTACCAGTCCCATTGTAGTTATTAACTACGGTTTGAATAGTATCTTTGCTTAAATTTAATAATTTAGCAATTCCCAAGAGATTTTTTTTCATTTCGGTGTTTTATTACTAAATTTCGAACATCAATAGAAATTTCTTTCCGAGGAGCCATTTGCACAATTTTAAACTTTTAGTGCGGAGTCCAAATCACAACTGACACAATTTGTTTTGAATTGAAAACAAAGCAAAGATGTAAAACAAAATAAAAACGGTACTTTCCCGTTAGCATTCAACATTTCACAATAATATTGTCTTTTAATAGCACATCGTATGTAGACTTTTGTCATTGCTTTATTTGAGTTTTAAGTGAATATTTTTATAATTTTGTATAAAAGTAAAATTTTTTTTTTGGAATTATTTATTAAATGGACTACCAAACAAAACTACATTATTACTTTTTTTCAAAACGATCCTGGACTCGTAGAATCGCGAAAATGTGGGTCGTATTTAGACTTTTGTCGGTCACTGTATTTAAAATGTAGTCCCGAAAATCCCGGGATTTAGGAAAAAATATCCCGGGATTTTCGGAACCAAAAATGGACCGGGATCAAAAGCCCTAGTGTGGATGAAGAAAAAAAATTTGGAAAATGTGGATTTATGTTAAAAATATGGATTTAAATATTTTATATTTAAATAAACATAAAAATTAGCACTGTTGATGAGTTTACATCCGATTGTGAAAAGTTTACATATTTTTAAAGGTATGTTTATCCCCTATCACAAGTCTGGGTAAAAAAATTAAGCCTAAAAATATAAATTACGTTGCCGAGGAACAAGAACTGATCCAATCGGAATTAAATTGACAGCGTTTCCTGTTGAAGTGAATACGAAACTTTGGAGACCACCCACGATTTGGTCGAACTCTTTTGCTTCAGCCTACAGCATACTCGGTAAATATCACAACTTCGTATATCTAAATAAATTCAAAACTTTATGTTACTTACAACGCTTTTAACCCATTCATGACGAGCGTGCCCATATGTTAACGCTGATAGCGCTCTACGGTATGTGCAATTAAAAAAATATTTGAACGAAAATCACTAATCCGTTTTTTGATGTTTATAAAGCATACTTTGATCTTTCTTTTGATATATAACTCTAAGCAATCTAGTCAGTAGCGATCGTGGCGGATAATTGAAAAGTAGTGTTTTTAAAAAGTGGGCAAAAACAGCGAAAAGGCACGACCTTTCCAGTAAGATTATTTTTCATTGCCATAAAAAGTTATATATTTTGAATATTTTTGGCATTTGGGTAGAATATCAAAGTATTAGAAAACGTATAAAATAAAATTATTTATAACTTCTGTTTTACCTTTTAATCATTTTGAATTTCGCTGTTACCATATGGGCACGCTCGTCACAACCCTAGCAAATTTAAATTTTCTTACTGAAAATGTTTGTATGAGCTTTTTTTATGTAAAATGTAATATATTTTATTTGTATATTGATTTGAAAGTGTGTTTGTGTACTTAATATAATTAAAAAAAATGTTTTTTAATATTCAGATTTAAAATCATTTTTTGTACGTGTACATATTTGCGTACAAATTTGAGCATTTTTTGTAAAATGAAGTAAATTTTATCTATATATTGGTTTGAAATATATTTTTTTAGCTTCTTTCATATAAAGTTAAATATATTTTATCAATAAATTGTCTTTAAAGTGTGGTTATGTACTTGGTATGCTTATGAAAAATTAGCAGCACCTCTTAGATTGATTTAGCCATATCCGTATGTCTGTCCGTAATTTTGATTGCTATGGGCTATTGAAGGAGCTAAATGAAAGCTAGGCGGTCCAAACATTGAATTTATCCTTTGCAGGTCCTACATGGAGTTGGTAATGCAAATGGGCGAAATCGGTCAACTGCCACGACTACCTTCCATACAAGTGAAAGTCGAGTTTTGTAACAAATGTTACCCAATTTCACGGGAATTGTGGTAGGAAAATTCTCCGTAAGATATATTGTCCGCTTTGCGTCGACGGTGAGTGCCGTAAAAACTATATGAGCAATACCCCGATCATGACATGACATCATGACGCATACGAAATCCACGTCTAAGATGGCTAGGTCATGCCGGGCTGATGAGCGTAAAAAAGTACTACTAAATGGAGCACATGTGAGTACCGTCGGTGGAATGAGCGGAAGATGGCGACCAGGTCTCAGATGGAAGGGTGTATGGTATATATAGGCTTACTTCGACCGGCTAAAACTTACTCAATTGTTTTTTAACAAATTTACATTACGATGAAGACATTTAGGCGAGCATAATTTTATCCGGCTGGACAAGATTATTAGGAGGAAGATGGAGGAGGTACTTCCTATGGTCTTCATCGTACACCGCTTTTACAGCCATGTAAATTGTGTATGTCAAATGATGACGAGGACCTTTCCAATTTCAGTTCATATGGAGATATTTCTTATGTTATTGAAAACCTAAGCAGTATTTTGGTGTAGGTGGAGATACATATTATATACAGTAATTAGGGCCAGCCTTTTGTAGTAATTTTGAACGACTACCAAAATTTGAAGAATATCAACTTGATTACTATTGAAAAGGTCTATTGGACCCCATTCTATGATGACTACCAGGACACTTATCAAGAAAATCCTAGTTGAAAACTGACCTACTTTTCAAACTTTTTTCCTGGGGGCCTATACAAATTTTTTTTGATGCAAAAATGTGCGTTTTTTAAAAACAAATTACTTTTCTGAAGGATCTTTTGTGATCAGAAATGGTCCTGAATTTATAGAATTTTTCTTACCAACATTTTTTTTTTTTACGATAAAAATTTTTTTTGGTCGATAAAAATTTTTTTTCAAAATAAATCTTAAAACATTGCTAAACTTACAAGAATTTAAAAAAAAGAAGTTATAAACAATAATATCTTAAATTAGGTAATTTTGCTAGGGTTGTGACGAGTGTTACCATATGGTAACGGCCAGAGCTGGGCAAACGGTAAGCGGTCAAAAAAAAAAAAGTTAGAGATTCGTTTCTTAGGCCAATTCTAGGTATTCCTGAAAAAATCTTGAAAAAATTCCGAAAATTTCGCTCTCGTCATTAATGGGTTAAGGCGTGAAATGTATTATATTTCACGTGGATTATTCTTTACATATACTACAAATTGTCCTCATTCCTATTATTGCAAATGGGTTTTCCCATCTCCTGAAAACTCGATACGAGGTTGAATCAGTCGATATTTAATATTAAAAATCCCAAACTGTATTTTTGAAGAATTATTATGTACATGAGAAAAATGCAAAATGCATAAATGCGATTTGAACGGTAAATTGATCCAGAAAAACTGGGAGACATGGGTACTATTTTTTAACCCCCTCTAACAGAATCTCTCAGTCCCGAACATGTGTGTTTTTCAGTGTCGAACGGTGTAATAATTCTTCAAAAATACAATTTTGATTGGATTCGAAATGTTAAAAAAGAATTTGATAGAAAAAAAACATACCTTCAAAAACATGTAAACTTTTTACAATAGGATGTAAAGTATTGTAAAAATACTAGACTAGCTAGACAATTCCGAAATTATTTTTTTTTATGTTTAGAATCGTATACATTTTCAGAATTGGCTAGCTAGTCTAGCTTGATGAGTTTACATTAAATCGTAAAAAGTTAACATGTTTTTAAAGCTGTGTTTTTCCTCTATCAAACGCCCTTATCACACATTTTAATTTACCTACTTATAAATATTGAATGGAATTTTTTGTTTAATGGTTAAAATGTTTCTCAATGTTACGATATCTTTAAGTCTACGATTTATGATATTTGCCTATGTAATGTTCCCCGTATTTCTAACAAGGTTTATAAATTTCCTTGGCACACAAATAGCTTAGGAATTGCATCTGCATTATACTAAGGAATTTAACTGTTTTCCACAGAAATTATATTTTTAAATACAATGAAATTCCTCTGTGAACGACAGTCCTTATAATCGGTTCAATAACCGGATAAATTTCATGGACACTGCTTTTTCATTTAGGGAATTCACAAGGGTCTCGTAACGGTCGTATTGTTGTATTGTCGTGAAAAAATACGATAGTTGTGAAAATGTTGTTGCTGTTTTCCATACAAAAAAAAAAAACGATAATACAACTTTGCAACTTGTGTTTCTATGACTCTCGTATTGATTCTTCTTCTTATTTGAGAAGTAATTGGAGGAAATTGTTCACATTTATTTTAGGGACTGTTTTAAATGCATAAAACCTGCCCGACTTTCCGAAAATATTGCAACAAAGAACGTGGAGACCTCCAAAAGTCTTGCGACCATCAACTTTATCCACTTGCACTTACGGGCCGACGAATGCCGGGCCCAGGTGTTTCCATTTTGAATGCATTAAACGGGCTCGACTTGTTGAAAATATTGAATCAAAGCACAGGTCCTTGATCCTTGATTTGGGCCGTGAATGGTGGCACCCATCCCGTGGCGAACGAATTTAGGTTAGGCTGAACATTTGCAATATAATTTTTTCGCTCTCCTTTTCTCTCCCTCTGTGAAATGACAGTACTAGATTGTTTTCTGCAATAAGTGTGCTCACAACAATTGTATTTTTTCAAACACTATGATACGACAATACGATACCCTTGTGAATTCCCTAATTAATTTTTTCATTCAAATATCATTCCAATAGCCGGACGCTCTCATTATCGGACGCGGACACTATATTTCAAGCAATTTTGATCAATAAATCTCTAATAAACGGACAAAATTCGAATAAATCTCAAACAATATTTAAAAAAAATTGAGTTCCAAAACACAAACTGACTGAAAAAGCCGCTCTCGATTTGACACATACGGCATTAATGTGTGCGTACATGTTAAAAGGGGAATCACCAATTTCGTTTTTATCCCATTGGTATTTTTGTTGATAAAAGCGAAATTGGCTTTTTCATTCAGTTTGCTAAATAAGTTGCATGTGAATTGTGTTTTTATAAATCCGCAGTAACATGCCACCAAAAAAAAATATGCTGTCCATTAAAGAAAAAATGGAAATTATTAATTTTTTTCAATTTAGTTAGTTTTCGTTAAAAATAAAAAATTAAGTGAAAAAAGTCGAGTTAAGTTTGAAATTTTTTACTATTGCGTTCAATTCAATTCATTTATTCGTCATATAAAAACACCATCGGATAGTTTCTTCATGTAATGCCGTATATAAAAATATGCTGTGCAAAAATTTTTATCATTACATGAATCCTATGTAGGTATGTTTGTATATCGAGGGCTTATATTCAATACTCTCTATCAGCAAAAACACAATTGTTCAGGAGAGCGAAAAAACTGTTTTATTCGCTAATGGTAGAAGTAACCAATCAACTCATCTTCTACGATATTAATTAAAAATTACTTCTAATTGATTCATGTAAAAAAATTTGGACATTTCGCCTTAATCAAGCTGCTATGTCTGATAGACAGTATTGCATTTGAAATTTTATTTTTTTGAATTTTTGAAAAAGTCTGATAGAGCTAATTGCATAGTAGAAAAAATATTTTTTTATGAGTTCACCCGCAGTTATATTCACTTTGCCACATTTTTATAGATGTTTAGCATTAGTTTATATTATTTTTGAATAAAAAAAGAAAAGTATTACGATCATCGATAATCAAAACAAAATAATTCACGTATTTCAATGCATTTCGATGATTTTTTACTCCAACTGGCCTAAATTGTCGTAGAAGTAGAGATATTCAAATGGAATAACTGGCTTCAAATCCTGCAAATGTTTCCATTTGCTTGGCTTAATTCCAAGACGTCCTGAGTATAGCTTTTTTGGTTCAGTATGAACTTCGTATGGCTTGATTCGTGTAGGTAGGTCGACATAATGTGTATCAAAATCCACATGGTAGATATATAATTGATCTTAGCTGTGATACCGTCGGATCATTTTTGGTTCGACCGGGTCTAATGCTCGAAAAACCTAGAAGTTTTGCATCATTGTATTTTTTGAAAAATCGTTCAAATATACTGCTACGAATGGTTTTTTCACTACCTTATTATCTATTTTTCCGGCTAATATTTTGTTCGATTTGCTCGTCGTCGGAGTCTATGTACAATTTTTTATTAATTATTTTAGTTTAATTAATATCTAATAATGAACCTGTTGTGCCCGGCTTCAACATTCTCTTCACGTGATGATATGTAATCAATTGCAATAGGATGTAAGGAATTACTAGCAACAGCATTTTGCGTTTAACCTCGTCAAATTCAATATCTTCCAGTTCTTACATTCGTTCAAATATGAATGTTTATGTCTAATTTGAATTACATACTCAGTTTTTCGCCATCTCGTCAGGATTTTTTTGGCACAGTGAAAAGTGTAAAATGAGTAGACGGCGTGATTTTTTATCTTAAAGCGTGTTAAGTGTTGTAGCTTGAGTGTACCACTATACCGCTATTGATGAACAATTAAATAACAAACAACTTTGGTAATAAATCTTTGTTAAATTAGAGCTACAGCCAAAAAGGCAAAGCACCCGAAAATCGAAAAATATTTTTTTTGTATGCTGATAGACACTATTGCATTCATAAAAAATCATCGTTGCTGATAGGCAAATACAAAAGCGTGAAAAAATAGCTTTAGCGTTACTTTTTTGGTCTGAAATTAATATCATAGATGCACCTGCGATCAGGGAACAGTTTTGCATCAAAAACTCATTTCGCCCGAAATTGCTGATAGACAGTATTGAATATAAGCCCTCGATATATAATATTCTTTATTAAATATGAACATTAAAGTGGTTCTTATTTTTCGATCTTTCGAAATTGAACAAGTGCACCCCCGCAGTTTGTTCCTTTTCAGGAGAGGACCAAACTGTGAAATTTTCTGAAAAAAATTTTGTAAAGCCCCAAAGTTAAGAAAAATGGGTCACAACGTAGAATAAAAAAAAATACTGTTTTTGACTACTAAAATTCAGGGGCGTACCTCCTAAATATTATCCGATTTTTTTTGGAAGTATTTTAGGCCAAAAGGACAATATATTGTAACGAGGTAATTTTGGAGCCGGGGTGAAGCCGTCGGCGTCCAAGGTTCGTTGCAAAAATTTGTAAGTTTTGGGACCGCGCGATGGCCAAAATTCCGTCAAATTGATTGTAAACAGGATCTAACTTGGATATTCACTTTATTTAATTTAATTTTTAATTCATTTCTTAATTAATGTACACTCTTAATTATATTTTCCTGGGTTTATTATCTATTATAATTCTTCTGCTCCCTTCACGTTCAAAATCGCCTGCCTACCCAGAGTACTGGCCGCGGTGCGACTGTTGGGGTGTCCGTTTCACCAGTCAGAGGAGAATCAAACGAGAGGGGGGTTGCAACCATGCGTCCGTACGCAGGAGAAGAGCTACCAGAAGTTTTACAGGGAAAAGGGATTATGAGGGGAGAGGGTCGATAAATGGGACGGATCGTTGGTATTACGTTCCCACTACAAGAAAGCTGTACGCCACGAGCAATCAGTGCGCTGGCCAGAGAAAATCCTAAGCTATGTTCACTGGGCAGAAGGCTATGCGCCACGGGCAATAAGTGCTCTGGCAAGAGAAAACTAAGCTAGGTCTACTATGCGGGAGCTATACACCACGAGCGATAAATGCGCTGGTGAGAGGGGAAAATCCTATGCTATGTCCTCTACGGAGAGCTATGTGTCACGAGCAATAAGTGCGCTGACAAGAGAAAACTAAACTAGGTCTGCTGTACGGAAACTATACATCACGAGCGATAAATGCGCTGGTGAGAGTAAAAATCCTATGCTATGTCCTCTACGGAAAGCTATGGGCCACGAGCAATAAGTGCGCTGACAAGAGAAACTAAACTAGGTCTACTATGCGGGAGCTATGCATCACGAGCGATGAACGCGCTGGTGAGAGTAAGAAATCCTATGCTATGTCCTATACGGAAAGCTATGTGCCACGAGCAATAAGTGCGCTGACAAGAGAAAACCAAACTAGGTCTACTGTACGGAAGCTATGCATCACGAGCGATAAATGCGCTGGTGAGAAGGGGCAATCCTATGCTAGGTCCTCTATGAAAAGCTTTGTGCCACGAGCAATAAGTGCGCTGACAGGAGAAAACTAAACTAGGTCTACTATGCGGGGCTATGCATCACGAGCGATGAACGCGCTGGTGAGAGTAAAAAATCCTATGCCATGTCTTTTACGGAAAGTTATGTGCCACGAGCAATAAGTGCGCTGACAAGAGAAAACTAAACTAGATCTACTATACGGAAGCTATGCATCACGAGCGATAAATGCGCTGGTGAGAGAGGGGCAATTCTACGCTATGTCCTTTACGGAAAGCTATGTGCCACGAGCAATAAGTGCGCTGGCAAGAGAAAACTAAACTAGGTCTACTATGCGGGAGCTATGCATCACGAGCGATAAATGCGCTGGTGAGAGGGGGACAATTCTACGCTATTTCTACTCAGGCTTGCCTACTCAATATCGGAACACTCACCCAATGCCGAATTATCACCGAATCTCGGTGTGACGTTTTCTTGGTCTAGTCGAGGTGCGACTTATCCGTTTGACCGCTGATCAAGAACTGACCTTTTCTGATTTCTGAATTTCTAACTAACCTCAGCGCAGACTCATGTTCACCACTTGTAATTTCACCACTCACCACACTTAGTGTGACCGGTGTTGCCAGTACTAGGGAAATCTAAACCTAACGTGTAGATGCCACACGGACATTTTAATTAATAATATCGTTTTGAGATCGTAAGTTTAATTTATTCTGTTGGCCGGGAATTCAGGAGCCAAAATAAATGGAGAGTTTGGAATAATAATACAAAATAAAAGTATAATAACAAAAATTCAAAAGTAAAAAGAAAAGTATCAACTATAAAGATAAGGAGGGAAAAAAAAAGAAAAATAGCTGGTGCTGTCGTCGGATGTGGGTGGAAAACGATGGCAAGACTTTACTCCTCACAATATACATGGAGCAGTTTAAAATCAGAGCAAAAAAATGTTTCACTTTTGACCATTAAAAGGGGGCAATTGCCTAAAATGCCCCAAAGGGGGGCAAAATCCAAAAATTTATAATTTTGGTTTTTTTCCAGTATATTTGTGGTTCCGAAACGTATTTTTATTTATTTTATTTATGTACCGTTTCCGCAGTAGTAGTTGCGTTTTACATGCACCAAAAAAGGGTGATTATGACCCCTTAGGTCGTCCGCCGAAAATGGACCAAAATGGTTTTTTCACGAATTTTTCTGCCTTGGGTGCCACTCCTAAACGTTATCCGATCGGCCCAAACTTTTTTGAGGCGTTTTTAGGTCAAAAGGAAACATATTCCGCCCGGCGGCTTAAAATCTATTTTTAACGGCCAGTCTAATGAAAAAAAAAATGTGATCACTTGGAGCAATTCAAACCATTTTTATTATAACCCTTATATTAACTTGCTTTGGGTGGACTATATATATATATATATCTCTTACTTATATAAAATTCTTTGTGAGTTTGTAGGTTTGTTTACATTTCGGCGTTCGAGGTGGGCGTGGCAAATATTATTCTAAAATGCTATAATTTATGCAGTGTTTAACCGATTTCGCTGAAATTTTATATGTGGGTTTGGGTAATGAATTGGTAATATGTTGATTCTGAAAATTTGCAGTCCGCCCACTGCCACGCCTTAAAATTTCTAAAGCTCTGTCACTCGGGTCCTATTCAAGGGATTTCGGTGAAATTTTGGATTTGGTGCTGGGAGGTGAGTGGGCAGAGGGATGACTTGCAAAATCTATTTTTATTTGAGTTGCTTAAATAATACATATAACATTTCTACGTTAACTTGAAATTACTAAATTATTGCGAGCGAAGCTGTGGGTATAAGCTAGTATATATATATATCCTCAAATCTGCGGCGAGCTTTTTCATAACCTTCCACATGAGCTAGAGAGCTGAAATTTGGAACACTGATAGAACTCCGGTGACAATGCATTCTATTTGGGGTCCATCAGAGGCGTAGGGGGCCGTGGGGGGACTTAAATCCGTTTTTTTTTAAACATGGCATAACTTCCAATTCCTTCAAGCTACAATGATGAAATGATAAAAAACAAGTTTTTGATTTAAAATTAAAGGTTTTTGGCGACTATAAAATCTGCAATGATATTCGGAGGAATAATTTTAATTTTAAATCGAAATTGCGGAAATTAATTAAAAGGAAATTTATTTTCTGCTTTTTAGTCGCTTAAAGGGTTATATTTTAAAAAACTTGTTTTTTACTCTTTTTTTATTTTAAATGCACCCCCATAAGCGGTCATCTCCAATAACCGGACCAAAACACTGCGACGGCGAGTGTCCGTTTATGAGGAATTTCACTGTATGAAGCTGAACTGAAATCTAGCGCAAAGACGTTCTGGCGTTTTATCAAATCTAAAAATCTTGCTCTAATATGTCCTTTGGTGTTTTTCTCAATGTAAGGTGTGCGAATTTAGGAAATATATAAGTGCGCATATTACCCTAAATGTGTCACTGAAAACTGAGGAACAACTGAATGTGGCAGTGCGTAACTTTACCCTTCTACTTACAAACGCCGCACAGGTAGCGACCCCAAAAATCAATAACACTACCAAAAAAAAAGGAATTTGTGCCACAAAATATAGCTGAGATCAATAAGGCGTGATTGGCAAAAGTTCAGATCACCCTATCTGAAACAAAAGCTGACCCTCGTTACACGAAAACTCCAAAATGAACTGAAGGCAAAAAACGAGAATGATCTGCATCAATTCATGGAAAAGCTTACGCCGACGAGCTCAACAAATTACTCACTTTGGCGTGCCAAAAAAAATTTAAAACGACCCATAATTGCAGAATCGCCAATTCGTTTACCCAACGGAGACTGGGCGAGAAGTGATGCCGAAAAAGGTACTGCTTTTGCAAATCACCTACAAAATGTATTTACTCCAAACCCCCCAACTGCAAAGTACCCGTTACCACAGCTCGCAACCAGGCCAAACTATAACCCACTACTCATCAGAAGAAAAGCACTTATGGATGATACTGCCAAGTTGACCCCAAAAAAAGCTCCAGGTCAAAGAGCTACTATCAATTGCTGTTACTCACTTACTGCACATATACAATGCTATACTAAAAATAGGCCACTACACAGAGAAAAAACCGCGGTCAAAACAAATACTTCAAGCTCTTGAAAAATTGTAGTGAAAAAGCATTTCCCCCAACTATGATATCTTTGTATTAAGATTAATTACTTTAATGCAAATACTTTTTCCAAATACTGCGCTCTTCACACAAAAGTTGAGAAACTTTTAAACTGAAAACTAGAATATAATTTTTAACTCAAAGTTAAAATTGTTGCCATAAGAATATTATTCTTGAAAATCTAAATTGAGAGAATTTGAGAACTTATCGTTACGTCAAGTGGAACGTGGAGCTGAGGCAGGAGATATTTTTGAAGGGAGTTTTTTCCGCGCTGGTGTTATTTCCACCAGCGGGTGGCAATAGTGTTTTTGGTGTTTTTATATGTGGCAGTCGGCCATTTAGTTTATTCGAAATGTGTAAAGGAAGGAAAAAAAAAATATTAATAGAGTTTGTCAAGTTGCGGCAAGTCGGTTGTGGCAAGTCGGTTGTGGCAAGTCGGCCATTGGTGTTTCGAGGTTTTAATAGTGGAATTGGTCTCCGTCGGTTTTGTGGTTCTGGTTTCCCCTTCCAATTTTTTGTTGTGGCATCCCGTACCTGAGCCAAGTTGTTGCTGGACATCGATTTTGTCGAAGTCCAGCTGGTGAATTGATTCTGTAAAGAATCGTGCGAGGGATTTCAGGCAGGTCGGTCTGGTCCCGTAAATCAAGTGCAAATAAAAACATAATTTTTGTCATTAGTGTTTTTTTCTAAAATGCTCTCGTTTGACAAATTTCCGTTTTGTGTGTCAGTGAGTGGTCCAAGTGCACATAAAGGCGTGATTTTTGTCATTAGTATTTTTTTTTCTAAAATACTCTCGTTCGACAGATTTCCGTTTTGTGTGTCAGTGGGTTTTCGTTTTCATTTCGCGTTCGGTTATTTGCGGTATATTTCAGAGTAGGATTTGAAAAGTGTAGTTATCGGGTTTTCGCGTATTCGTGTGTTTCGTTCGGTCGGGGATACCATTCCGCGAGGGTCGGTCCCACGCGTCGCGATTGAGCTAGAGGGCAATTAGGGATTGTAATTATCGCGTGGGAATTTTTGGATTTTAGTTTAAATCAAGTTTTAGATAAAAATAGCGCGATAAGCAAAATTGGTTATCACAGTGGAGAATTAAAGTCAATGAGTCTAAAAACGCACATATAACCTTCACCCTAAGGAAAGACACTTGCCCCACGCTTAAAATAAATGATAGTGTTATACCACAATGTACCGAAACTAAATATCTTGGTATGCATCTCGATCGCATACTCACCTGGAAAAAACACATCGAGAAAAACTCGAACTCAATTGGCTACACACAAAAAAAAAAGTAGGTAAATCTAACCAAAAGAGACGGTTAAAAATGCAGCAACCAAAAAACGTGGTAAATGGAACCAACTCAAAGTTGTTCGCGTACAATGAAAAGTTGTTCGCGTACAATGAAAAATTGTTAGCGTACAATGAAAAAATGTTCGCGTACAATGAAAAATTGTTCGAGTACAATGAAAAATTGTTCGCGTACAATGAAAAATTGTTTGCATATGAGCAATGAATGCATTCATTAGTAGTGTTTTGGTTGCAATCTTGTCGAATCTTGACCCTTTTTTATTTATTTGTTTGCAACCAAAACACGACTATTGATGTGGCATGTATTGTCTGAAAATATAAATAGAAAAAAGAAAAATAGAAAGAAAATTTAATATTACAAAATTGAAATCTAAAATGCTATAAATGAAAAAAGAGATAAACGAAAATCTGTAAAAACAAAAGAATAAATAAATGTAAAAATATATAATAAAAACCATTCTCAATATAATATTACATTTACTTACCCTTTTATGCACTTCACCCTTTGACCATACTGAACGCACTGATCGTATACTCGAATGACAAAACAAAAATCGTTGCTGTTGTAGTATGACAGACACGAAAGCACGTCGCTGAGCATTCATCGCAAGCAACCAAACTCAGCTGAGTTGCGTACCGCAATTGGGTCTTTACAATTTTTTTGGTTGGCGAACAAACAAAAATTTTTAAGGAACAACTTGATTTGTTTGCTTTACAAATTTTTTGGTTAAAATTTGAGTTTTACAATTTTTTTCGATTAGCTAACCTGTTTTTGTAGTTAAAAATCATTTAACAATTTTTCGACAATTAGATTAACCACAAAAATTGTAGTTGTTGTTTGTGTTTTCCATATAAAATAAAAAATTGTTTTTTTACAACGTTTTTCGGTTAGATTAACCCATCTTTTTTTTTCTGTGTACTCTCGTAGCATTCGAGACTCAACACCACATATAAAATCCTTTTATACAAAAGTGTAATCAAAACCATATGGGCATATGGGATTGAACTCTGGGGAACAGCATCACCGTCAAATGTTGAGAAACAGCAAAGAGCGCAGTCGAAAATTCTGCGACAAGTCGTGGGAGCATGGTACATAAAAAATGCACTCATCCACCGAGATTTGCAAATACCGAAAGTATCCGAAGAGATCCCTAAACGAACAACAAAGTATGCAGATAAGCTTAAATTGCATCCAAATATTCTAGCTAGAAATTTGGTAAGACCAACCCGACCCCGACCCACCTAAAGCGTAACTATTCTGTTGCATTTGATTAGATAGCCCCGGAACCCTCGTCGCTTCCGACTTCCCGATTATGCCGGCATACAGTCGATGTCAACATCCTACGATGTCAACATCACCTGGATGCCGCCATAACCATCGAGTACTGCATAACGTTGTCCAAATCGATGGATTAGGGCAACAAGCATTTGTTTAAATTGTTAAATGTTAATTAAATTGTTAAAATGTATCGTTAAAAATTATTGTTAGTTCTAAGTATTTAGAAAGATCCAATAAATCAAATGTGAAGTTTAAAAAAAAAATCTTTTTTTCCGAAGACTGTATTACGGCTTTCCATGATGGTTTCCAAGTTGATAATATTTCCACTGATTTCTTTCGATCAGGTATTGCATAAGATCTTAATATCCAAATTGGCTAGTATGGGCTTTCATTCTGTTTTTTTGGAGTTGATAAAATCTTATATTTGCAATAGACGGTGCGTTGATAAAACATCGTCTCCGCCATTGACAGCCTCTTTTGGGGTTCCACAAGGCAGTATTTTGGGGCCTTTGTTTTTCATCCTTTTTATTAATGACATCAGTACTTGTTTTTTTTATTGTCTAAATTCCTACTCTATACTGATGACTTCAAAATCTCCTCAATCAGTAGAAACTCCTTGGATTCTTTGGATTTCGGTCCAATCTTAATAATAACATGCAGTTTTATTTGATATTTAGGTTATTTTTCAGATTTTAGAAAGTGTCCACAATTATACGTTGTAGCCAATGACTGTAGCTTCAAATCGTTTGACAATATCCGTATCTGTTCTAAAGTTACACACCAAAAACGAAACCCGTCCCAACTTTGACATTCCCTTATGTATATAGAAAAATCAAATTTTTTGTTAACAGTTCCAAATGGTCCGTAAGACAAATAGACTTGTTGACATTGTTGTTTTCTTTTTCACATCGTTGCTTTCTACTGAATCAGCCTTCAATATCAAAAATACTTACTACTCAATAAAAGCTAATGTTACTTACAATAACTGTTTATGACAAGCTCCTGAATAAGAAAGTATTGCATGATTTATAGAGGTTTTTTTCAAAATTGCTAGAGGCAAATATTTGGAGAATCGTCAAAAAATAAGGCGGTTTAATGTACACTGCCGGCGTAGCAAAAACTACTCATCTGGAATTTGGAAAATTTCATTTACTCACATATTCATATATATATGTTTTTTCTATAATACTTAAATGAATTACAACTAACAATTACATATTAATATTAGAAAATGTAGCTTGAAAATTATTATTTTATAATAATCAAAAAGCAGTACTTTATGCTTAGCACGCCAGTACATACATTCTAAACAATTTCTGTTGAATTTTACTTCTACTATCGTCGGCAACACATCTCCGAATGAAAAAACTTAAATTCACATACAAGCATTTTATACATTTATACTCTCTTATTTTACACATTTCTTTGCCCAGTAAGAAAGTCAGGCATTGGGCAAAGAAATGTGTACATTTTAAGATTTGCAAAAAGCACTTTTATTCCCCCATACCTTATAGCTAAACTGCAATATGTGCAATTAAAATAATTTTTTATTATAATTTCACATGGTTCCATCTTAAGTATGAATTTAAATTATAATAAAAACTAGAGAGTGAACTATATTCGGCTATGCCGAAGCTGAAATACCCCCACACAGTATGATTCATTTCGATGTACCTTGAACATAAAAAAATGTTGTCTCAAGACCCCATTTTGAGCTTGATTTTGAATCCCCAAACCATACCCAAAATCCGTAAAAAAAATTTCCAATCAAGTCCACCAAAAAAAAAATTTGGTCTAAGACCCCATTTGGATTCTAATTTTTTCAAAGTTTCAAGTCGATATCTCTAAAACTGCGACCGCTATCGTGCGTACAGGCAGACGGACATGGCTAAATCGACTCAGGAAGTGATACTGATCAATAATATATAACTTTTCCATACCGGATACGTCTCCTTATGGGCGTTACAAACGTTGTGTCAAAGTTAGTATACCCTGCCACAGTGAGTGTATAATAAATAAGACCGACGAATCGCTCAATCGTGTCCGTGTTGCAAGAAGATGACAGCAGAACTGACCACACAGAACTTATGAGAGAATTAAACTGTGTTCGTTTAAATCTACAAATAAACATTTTTTGATATGATATTGTTACACTGTTTTGTGTGGAGAAAATTAGGCAATGTTTCATTTCAACACATTTTTTCAACATTTGTATTGAAAGTTAAGTTTTGCATTAATTTGTATCTATAACACCGTTCGACAAAAATCCACTTTTGGTAACGCACATGATGATTACTAATAGATTTTGTTAGAGGGGGTTGAAAAAGAGTGCCCGTGTCTCCCAGTTTTTCTAGATCAATTCTTAAAACCGTTTAAATCGCTTTTTTGCATTTTGTATGGAAAAAATGCAAAAACTCTTTTTTTAAACCCCTCCAACAGAATCTATTAGTTCCAATCATGTGCGTTTTTTAGCGTCGAACGGTGCAATAGGCTATTTCGGCTTTTTTGTATGAAACAAGCAGAAAAGTCACAAAGTCTACCCAACAGCCCAAAAATGCAGCAAAAATTTTCTAAAGTTTCGATAGCAACTTTCAACAACTAATTTAGAGTGTATATTAATACTAACCAAAAATGATCTCCCCTCCATGGACATTTTAGTAGGAAGAAATCAGATGAATTAAAATTCTATTTTTTTCCATACAAAAAAATGTTTGCCCTGCTACAAAACGAATGCGTAAGCAATAATATCTCTTGATCTTCACTTAATTTGGCTTATAATTGCGAAGGAATTGTAAGAAAAATGTATGATTATATTCAATTAACATAGTTGCAAAACTTTTAATATTTACCTCTTGTAGTTTCAATGGGATTTCTGTTATGTTACCACGAACATTTATTTGTCGTCGCAATAAAACTTGTATGATATCATCCTTTCGTAGTCCCAATAATGTTGATATAGTCAAACTAATTTCCTCATCACTCTGGCTTAATTCACACCTCTCTCCGTCTACATCAGAAAATTCAAAATTTCCCAACCATAAAATTGCGCTCAGCACTTTTAAAACACCATCGATTGAAATTTGTGGTATCTGCAGTACTGTAAATGCCATTGTTAGTCCTTCAAACTTTTTAACTTCCCTTTCGATATTAATTTTTATATTTCCAGAAGCATTTAAGTATCGATAAAAGTGTGGAGATCTTAGATGAAAAGTGTTTGCCATGTCTTCATTTTTTTGTCCTTGAGCTACTAATTGATACAGCACATGATAATTTCGTTCTCCAGAACTTTGAAATGTTATTCGAGATTGTTCTAATAGATAATCTTGTATAATGCAACCTTTGATGCAGTGTTTTGAATCAAAGCAAACTTGCATAAATTTTCCAAAACGGGAACTGTTATCGTTACGAACCGTTTTAGCATTTCCTGGAATAAAAATATTAATATTTCGATATTAAAAAATAAGAACAATTAAAAACAAATTGCATCTATCTGGGACATAAAAATGGTTTTTTTTTACTACAAATATTAGGTGGAGTGTAAAAAATCTCGTCTGATCAAAAATTTAGTATTGAGTCAATAGCTGTGCTGTCATCGTGCTTTTGCATTAAGGTAGCCCAAGATTTTAATGGGGAAATTTCAAATTGGTTTTTCCCGTTGAGGCGGCCCCAAAAATGTTGTATTGGGTCTAAAAATTATTGTCCTAAAGTTTCATCCCAATCGGATAACTCAAGACCGCCCCATTTCTTGATTTAAGGTGGTCAAATCGGATAAAAATCCAGAAAAAAAAGTTTTAAAAAAAAATTAATTAATTAAAAATGCGTTTCGGAATTAGAAAAATACGTGCAAAAACCCATAATTGTCCATTTTTGGGGGAGCTCTAGCGTTGTCGAAAATCGTATGGAAAACATTTTTATTTTGTGAGTAAATTGCTTTCATCTCTGAAACTGTAAATGTCGTTTTGAGATAGGGGAAAAGGGGGGGGGGGGGGTCCCCGGGGACTTAGAATAAAAAAAGTAGCACACATAGATTTTTTTTATTATGAATATAAAACTAGATACGAAGATAGTCGGCTAAGACGAAGCTAAAATACCCCCCACACAGTAGGAGTTTAGAAGTACATCAAACATAAAATTGTGTCTTAAAACCCTATTTCGAGCCATTTATACACTCTAAAAAGTGCATGTAAAAATGCTATACTACAGTGTTTATTTTTCCACAGAAAAGTATGTAAATATGTGCAAAAAATGTTTGAAATTGGACTTTGAACATTAAGTGTTTAACATTGCAGAATTTTTAGATAAAATTGCGAATTTTGGTCGTTTTTAAATACATTAAGTGTAAATTTAAAAAAGCTTAACAATATTTCATTTACGTAAGAACGTGTAAAATTAAACATACATTAAAATTTACTATCAGAGCATGTAGCTTCGCAAACAACAACATGTAAAAACTTGAAAAGACGCCACCCGTGAAATCGTGAAAAATTGCAGCAGTCGAATAAATTCTTCATTCGGCATTAATTAAACAATTTAATACCTTTCATATAATCCGGAGGATCCTCGTCAGCAGTTAATTATTCTAGTTTAAGTAATAAGTTATTATAACTAATTTCGTTTCAGCGCAATGCATAAATGCGAAATATGTGGAATAAAATTAAAAGAATTAAAATTGTATTAGAAGCATTTATACAACATGCATAAAAACAAAAAAAAAATGTAGATTTTAAGTGTTTGTTGCCGGGTTGCATGAAAATCTTCTCGAAATACATTATATACAATGTGCATGTGTACCTAGGGTTACCAGACGTACTCTTTTAAAGAGTACAGTACTCTTTTTTAGGCCCTCCTCTTTTTTACTCTCACTTTTTTCCCGAAAGTACTATTAAGTACTCTTTTTCTTATTTCTGCGACTTTACCATAAAACAACTGAATGTATCGGCTCAGAAGTGTTACTAATTTTTATTATTCGTTTGAATTAAAATAAAAAACTTCAAATATTCTGTTTGAAGCTTCTTTCGTCACATTGCATTCAAAAAGTTACACTTAGCCTTAACCTATCACTTTTTTACCGCAATATTAAAAACAATTTTGAATGTCTTTATCGAAAACAATTCAAATATATATCTAAATTTTTCAATTTCTTGAGGAGGGCTCGGTGCATTAGCACGATGGGTATAAAATTGTATGTTAATTTGTATGTCACTTAGACACTTTGGAGTTTCAAATTTAAAATCATTAACGCCTAAAGAAATCTAGGTAGGAAATTTTAATTTTGAATCGGCGTATATGTGCACCCAGAGAAATCTTCATGTATTTTAATTAACACGATTCATGTTATATTTACATGAAAAACATTTGCACGCAAAACAAAAACAATTCCAAAAAACTACAACTACATTGACAAAAATCGAAGCAAAACGCACACATTCACAGAAATGAGAAAAATTTTCGAAGCAAAACGAACACATTTACACAAATAAGAATTTTTTTTTTGAAAATAAAAATATATTCGACTATTCTGTCTAATGGAAAATTTGAAAATAAACAGAAGAAATTTTTGAATTTCAAAACAAAATTGTTTTTGGTGACCTGAACGAAAGAAGCTCGGTGGCACAGCGTGTAGATGCGGAACTTATAAGCTTTAGGTCCAGTGTTCAAATCTCGTCTGAGTTGAAAAAAGATTTTTAAATAGAAATTTTTAGATTTCAAATTGGTCTTTTGACGACATGAATCTATGAAGCGCAGTAGCACAGAAGGTAAAGTGATGAACTCAAGATCCGAAGGTCCGGCGTTCAAATCTAGTTCAGTGTGAAAAGGTATCTATTTGAAATGGTAATATTAATTTGAAAATTAGTTTAAAAATGGTAAATAAGTGGCTTGATGGAACTGTGGTTTACAATTTTGAAAAAAATTAAATTAAAAAACTTTTTCCGGAACGGGGATTCGATCCCCGTACTTCCGTTGATGAGGCCGACTGCCTATCCCCTGAGCTACCGGCAATGACTTTAATGAACGCATATTTACCAGTTTTCCCAGTTTAATGACAAACCTCTTCACATGTACACGTACACATATAGGAGAGTGTCATTTTGAACAATAGCATCTTGTTAAAACAACCTGAAAGATCGAAAGATCGGTTTGAAAAATATTAACCACAAAATTGGTTAAAAATTGGTTAATTTAACACGATTTTTTCTCTGGGTGTGTGTACTTTGTGAGTTTTTTTACCAAAGCTATTATTTTAAAACTTTTTGGAAAAAATTTTTTCTATTAAAAAATATGTGGTCTAAACCCGAGGAGTTTGGGACCCCCTGCAACTCTGTACTCTTTTTTACTCAAGAGAATCTGGTAACCCCATGTGAACCGGCATCACAACAAAACTAATAAGAAACAAATAATATATAATAAAAAGTACGAGTGCTCGGCATGCATTTTCCAATCGGAAAATGTACCAAAAATTGGTTGTTTATTTTTTTCTTCATTATATATTTTTAAATGTTCACGTATCTATATATAAGATTATGTAAGTTACAAAATGTATAAATTGGAACAACAAATAAAGACAAAGTCCAAGTACTTAAAAGTAAACGACTTTGAATTAATTTAACTAGGGTTGGATTTAAAATTACACATCCAAAGAGTACTTCTCAGGGTAATTTTAAACATTTGGTTCTTAGCTTTACACACGTTTAACGTTTCGACTATTTAAGCATTTGGTGTGGAAGTTTACACATAACGAATACACATATGATGTGTACAATTAACATGTGTGTAAAATTACAGATTTGGCCCACGTCCAAAATACGATTCTAAAAAATTTCCAATGAGATCCACAAACAAAAATTTTGGTGTCAAGACTTTATTTTGACCCATTTATATGTGGTTTTGGAAGCTCGGACCATATCCATGTGTGGGGTATTAATATGGATTAAAACAAGAAAAACTAGAGAGTGGACTATCTTCGGCAATGCCGAAGCTGAAATACCCCCACACAGTAGAAGTTTAGAAATACCTCAAAATAGAAAATTTCAAAAATTTTCCAATCAAATTCACCAAAAAAAAAAGTTGGTCTCAAGACCCCATATTGACCCATTTATATGAGGTTTTGGAAGCTTGGACCATGTCGAAAATCCATTTCTAAACATTTCCAATCGAAAACAGCAATAAAAAAAAGTTGGAAAATTATTACTTTTTTGTCTTATATGGGAGCCCATCCCAGTTTTTGTCCGATTTGGCTGATTCTCAAACTTGCTCTTACTGTTGAAGTGAAAAACATGTTCCCAAAGTTTCAAGTCGATATCTCCAAAAAATCGCGCGGATAGACAGACAGACAGACATGGCTAAATCGACTACGGCGGAAATGCTGACCAAAACTATATATACTTTTCCATACCGGACACGCCTCTTTCTGGGCGTTACAAACGTTGTGTCAAAGTTATGCAGTGATGTTGAAATCGTAGGATGTTGGCATCGACGGGATGCCGGCATAATCAGGAAGTCGCGGCTATCAATTGAGGAGTTTGGAAGCAAAGAGGTCCAATCCACAAAAATTCAAAATCGATTTTATGCTTTTACTGGGTTCACATTATTGAAAAAAAAATCACCCTTGCAGATTTCTGCATTCCCTAATTTATGATAAAAAAAGTTTCACTTTTGCACTGACAATGTGGTCCAACCCACATTAAAAAATTTGTATGTCAAATATTAGCACACTATTTTCGGAGATCGATTGCTTCTTTTGTTCTTATATTTTGTTTGGTTTTTCTTTCATTATAGTAATATGTTTTTATTCATTAGCAGAGTTGTAAAAGATTGCAATCATATGGATCTGCATTCGTTGAAGTCACAGTCAATGAATAAAGTTTTAGATTGCAGTATTTTATTCATTTTGGGACTAAAGATTTTAAAGTGAAAGTCGGAAATCATTTTGAAGACATTGCTTTATGATTCATTTTGTGAAGTCTTAGCATGACTTTAAAAAAGTACCATTACCAATCATTTGACTTCAATTGACTGCATTCAGTATTTGAAGTCAAAAAAATTGTATTTAATATTTTTTGCGTAAAGTGTTAGTTTTGACTTTATAACATAACATTGTGTACTATACAACATAAAAATAATATACATAAAGGCAAACAACAACTTAAAACATGATATATTTAATTCAAAAATTGTATTTCGCCAAAATTGTTGACTTTTAGTGATCCACGGCGCGGAGTATTCAACATTGAGGCAAATAAAAACAATCGTTCTACTGAAGCAGAAGATGGCAGGGGTGCATTAAATTTTATACAGGAAAAAATAAATTTGTAAATCCCCCATGCGAAGTTGGGCTGGCTTAGTGTAACATTATTCTGCTAACAGCACATGTCTTTAACCCTACTACGTCTAGGTCAAGTAAACCAAAAAAATATCCTCAAATACTTTATTCGTCGACTTATTAGTCAGATAGCACATTGAAATCTGATGAAGAAGCTATACATTTTCAGTGTTGCATATTTGCTCAAGCGTATTAAATGCAAATCTGTACATTTTGTTGTTGTGATACAAAAATATGCAATATATATTTGCTGACTAGACCCCTGCTGCCGGAGGAGCATTAATTAAACAACGGAGCAATAATGCACGAAAACATTTCATCTAGTGTTGTGATGTTACGTTTTCATGATATGATTTCTGTCTACACCCGTATTTTGACAAACAAGAAAGGGTTGAAGCCGCGGCGATTCCAGAATTTTGGTTTGCATTTTTCGATCAAATTCATTGCCAAAGAGTAATCAAAACATTTTTGGACACAAAAAAATAAAAAATTAATGTAAATGTGACGATTTAAATCAAGAATCATGAAGTCCCAGCTGACTCCAAATAAAATGTGTAAAATCATTAAAAAAAGAAAAGAATTTCAGACTGCAATCAAAATATGGAAATTGATTGGTGATTTCAAAGTTTGAGTCTGAAGTCTCGCTCCGAATTATTTATTGCAATCATTGTGCCACAAAGTCAAAGAGTTAAAACGTGAAATGATTGCAGTCTTTTAATTGAACAGAGCGTTCATTAGTTACTGTTTTCGAATCACTAATTTTTATTTTAAATTACATTTTCTTGCTGAAAACTTTTTTATTTCGAAATAAATTAATTATTACTTAAGCTTCTTTCTAATGGTCGGACAATTGGTGAGCTAAAAATTAAAGATTTAAATGACTTGTTGCCATGGATTTTATCTAGAACTATAACCTTCGGCCTTCCTCGTCGACTACGCAATTTTAGGAGAGTGCGAAGATGAAGGTAATGACGCTATTGTTTAATATAATTGTAATGCTAATCGTTTTTAAATATGTAATTTTAAGATTAATCAGTTCACCATATTTTTTTCGGTTTTCTTTTTTTTCGCCTTGCGACTTTTGCCTATCCCACATGTTTGTTTGATCTATTACAAAATTGCACAGTGCAAAAGTGGTCCAACCCAAAAAATTTTTTTAATATGCAACATTAACTATTTTTTTTAATAATATTCGAAAGAGAATTCCATTTCAAAAACAAAAATGCCAGAAGTTATGTATTGTGAAACAGGAAACTATTTTTAAACATTTTTTAAAGATATTGTAAATTTTAAAATGCATTTATCTCCGTTTTACCTCGATGTGGATTGGACCACTTTGCTTCCAAACGCCTCAATTCAAATGCAATAGAACAGTTACGCATTAGACGTAGGGGTAGGGTGGGTCAAACCAAATTTCCAGCTAGAATATTTGGATGCAATTTCAGCTTATCTGCATACTTTGTTGTACGTTTAGGTATCTCTTCGGATACTTTCAGTATTTTCAAAATTCTGTGGATGACTGCATTTTATATGTAGTGTTGAGTTTTGATTGCTTCGAGAGTAGCCAATTGAGTACGAATTCGTTTAGCTAATGCTGAAATTGTTAAGTAATTTTCTTATCTTCGATTCTACTAATTTTAGGTATACATGATACATTTGCAAAAATTTTTGCTTCACATAGCAACCAGAGGTTATAGTAACATGATTTCTCAAAAGTCACGATCTATTGGTTATTATTTAATCTATATTTGTTTCTCTTGAATCATTTTCAGAAAGTATATGGGTACTGGTACTATAACCTCTGTTTGCTATTTGAAACAAAAATTTTTACAAATGTACCGTGTCGGACAAAACTAAAGCACATACTTTACTTTGTTTGCATTTCAATAAAGAGTGGAAAGTGCTTTGGATTTAATGTTCTTTTTTATTAATTTAGGAAGAATATTCAATTACTATAACACCATTCGACACTAAAAAACGCGCATGATCGGGGCTGATAGATTCTGTTAGAGGGGGTTTAAAAAGAGTACACGTGTCTCCCAATTTTTCTAGACCAATTCTTAAAACCGTTTAAATCGCATTTATGCATTTTGCATTTTTCTCATGTACACAATAATTCTTCAAAAACACCTTTTAAAAGCATGTAAACTTTTTACAGTCGGATGTAAACTCATCACGCTAGACAAGAAACAATTCAGAAATTTCCAATTTTTTTTCCAAAAAAAACTTATGTTAAAGTAGAAAAAATGTTTTTACAAAATAAAATTTCTGCATTGTTTCTAGTCTAGTGTAATGAGTTTACATCCATAATGAGTTTACATCCATTTTTACATTGTTAAAAGGTTACATGTTTTTTAAAGGTATGTTTTTTCCCTATCAAATGCATAAAAATCCAATTAAAACTGTATTTTTGAAGAATTATTATGTAAGATAATCAAACACCAAGCTTCGGATGCGAACTGAATTTTTATTTTTGAATTTTGAATAACTTACCCTAAACTTAATCGAAAGGAAGAAGAAGAAACACACGGAATCTGTGTTGTCAGCATTTTTACATTATTAAAATGCAGCATTGCCCCGGATGCGTGTGCGCTGTAACTGGATGCGGGGACGCAGCTTTAATTGTATAAAGCCGCGTTGCCAAAAGTATTAAATTGATTTAACCGGATGCGCTATAGACGTTTAGGAGGCTATATGTGTTAACTCCTCCATCCTTAATTCCTCGGTCGATGTTGTTATAAAAAATCTTGAAAGGTTTTGCATTCCAATTTCATTATTACCATCATTAGTTGATGCATTTAAATTTATGTCTACTTTCTTCTTCCTTTTTATTATTACAAGTATAATAATTATAATAACTATAAATGCCATTACATTAATTGAAAAAAAGGTATAATTTTGGGTGTTTAACAATTTTATATTGAAAATTTCATTGGCTTGAATTTTATTTATCGATTCTAGTGATAATATTTCCTCTACTTTGCTATTGTTTGCCATTGGTTGTAATTAGGGCTTTCGATCCCGAAGGCTTTTCGCAATCCCGGGATTTTCGGGACTGAAAATTGCAATCCCGGGATCTCGGGATTTTTCGGGATTTGTTACTTTTACAAGCAAAATGCAAAATAAAAAAATGTTTTTTATATGTTTTTTTGAAAAACTGATAGTTTTAGCTTAAATAAATAAACATAAACATTAATTTCAATTTATTAATTTATTATTTCAAATGATTGAATTTTTTTATTTTCAGTATTTGAGTTTCCGTTTCTTTAGCAACGACACAATTCAATACAAAATATGCTTAAGTAAGGTTTCTGAAATTACTTTTGTATCAGTTTTCAGTTTTACTTAATTATTTTTATTAAGTAATCCTTTTTTGTGCGTTCGCTAAGAATGAAAATACCAATTTTCTTCTGAAATAAATATAAATTTATTTTTTCTTAAAGAAAAAATTTCAAGCACAAACAATTTTATTCGTAATTTTTTGTTATAAATTAAAAATTTTTAAGATTTGAGTTTTTTAACTAACTATTTTTTCATTTTGGGGTTGTCCGAATGTTGTCAAAAACTTTTTTTCTGCTTACACGATTTTTTTTATATTTTATGAGCGATGAAAAGTTTTATGTTTCTTGTATTAAACTTTTTTTATGGACTAATTTATTTAAAATGTAGTCCCGAAAATCCCGGGATTTAGGAAAAAATATCCCGGGATTTTCGGGACTAAAAATGGACCGGGATCGAAAGCCCTAGTTGTAATATTGCCGGTAATGGCTTGTTCCCTGTTATTTCTTTTGAACTGTAAATCTTGTCTTCTATCTCAACACTCGTATTGTGGTATTTTATTAAATAAGTTCCATTCAATTGCAAACTTTCGTTATTAAATTTTATGAAACGGTTATACTTATTTAAAAATATTAAATCGCTTGAAATTACTTCTACCGATTTTATGTGTTGGTTATTGATTTTTATACAATTATCTGTTTTACTTTTTAGCAGGTGTGCTATAGTTATTTCTTGTATCTCGTTTCTTGAACAAATTGATAAATGAATGTATGATTTACAATTTTTCTTTTTTCCAAATATTTTATTTTGACATAACCATATTGATTCGTATTTTATTTTGTTTATAAATTCTCCTTTTTTATAACCCTCATATTAACTTGCTTTGGGTGGACTATATATATATATATATAGATATATATAGATATATATATATATATATCCTCAAATCTGCGACGAGCTTTTTCATACACTTCCACATAAGCTAGAGAGCTGAAATTTGGAGCACTGATTTTGGGGTCCATCAGAGGCGTAGGGGCCCGTGGGGGACTCAAACCCACTTTTTTCAAACATGCCATTAAACTACTAAGCTACTTTAAACTCTACAATGATATTCGGAGGAAAGTACCCGAAAACCCTTAATTTTAAATCGAAATTGCTGAAATTAATTTAAAGGAAATTTATTTTCTGCTTTTTAGTCGGTTAAAGGGTTATATTTAAAAAAAACTTGTTTAGTATTCTTTTTTTATTTACTGCTCTTATTTCTAAGGATCTACAGTCCTCTTTTTCTGTTGTAGGCAAATTTATTATATAAATAAGACAATCCTTATTTGATGCAATTTTAATTTTTGCAAATTCCAATGCTTTCATTTTTTAGATAATCTTCTATTTCCTTTTTTCTTCAACTAGCTTACTTGTTTTATTGGTACACTCAAAGAATTATTATGTTTGGAGAACGTTTGCTGCAAATATACTACTTTTAAATACAAACTTAAACGAAAAAACATACAAACTTAAACGAAAAAACAAACAAAAAACATTTGCTCCAAATTAAGTCGTTTTGCCGCAAAAAATAAACAAATTTGCAACAATATAAAAACGTTTCCAATGAAAGTATTGCATTTTACTTTTGGAAACGTTTATAAATTGTTGCAAATTTAAAAACTAATTTCTAGTAAACGTTTAAACGAATTCGATATAAGCTTTGTTTTTATCGACCAGAACGAAAGTAGCTCAGTGGCACAGCGTGTATGTGTGTAACTTATAAACCTTACGTCCTGCGTTCGGATCCCGGCTGAGCTGCATTTTTTTTTTCGTTACTTAAACGTTGCTTGCAAACGAAACAACAAACGAAGTGTGTTTGTCTAATTTTTCGTTTCTTACGAACGAAAACTTTGAGTGTAGTTTCTATAATTTGATTAATTTTTTCATTGGTCAATTTATTGATTCTTACTTGTCTTTTATGGTTTACAAAACGTTTTAAATTTTTCTATTAAGATGTTATAATCTCCACGGTCCGGGTTTCCCGCGATCCATTTCCACGCTGATCCTATAAAATCTAAAGACCTTTTCCTAACTTATTTATTTATTTGGATTCTACTTAAAAACGTTTTTGATAGCTCTATTAGTGCGGAGAGGATGGAATGAAGTGGATGTCCTGTCAGTTTTGCACTAACTAGATTTTCTATACTGGTTATCGTGTCATCGTAGTAGTGGAGTTCAACTATGTGGCTGGTCCGGAGTCGATTGTAACGAGTTGAGAAAGAGAGAAAGGGATAGTGTTTTGAATTTATATGAAAAGGGCTTTAATTTTTAATGAAACTTTTATGAACTCTTTTACCAAATTCCGTTGTGTATGAAGAGGATTGATTTTCTTTTACAATTTCTTTCTTATATCGGGCTGTAAGTTTATTACCGCACCGTTTATTAATTTTAACATAAATAATCTGTCCTGGGATTTAGTCTTTTAGGGGTATTCTCGTTGTAAACCACGTAAATTTGTTAAATGTAGAGGGCGCTGTTGTCTGTGGCGAAATCTGGTTTCAAGTATGGCGATTTCGGTTTTGCCGACGGCCTTTTGGCTTTTAAAAATTAATTATCACTCTCTCCCGAATACTATACGAAGCAGCAGCCGCCACAGCCAAAAAAGCCGGTATGATTTTCTGAGGAAGATATTTAAAAAAAATAAAGGAAAGATAACTAATTTGAAACGAATTATCTGTTTTTTATCTTTTTTGAAAATTGGTCCTTCAATCCCGAATCCATTCCAAAGGAGACGAAAAGACCTCCACAACAAACAAATTTGAAACTGAGAAGAAAAGCCCTCCACATCAATCACTATCATCATCTAAGCTGCTGCTTCAAAATTAAAAAAGGTGCGTTACATTTATTAATGGTGATCATATGTGCGCATTTTTAAAATATTAACAAAAACAAAGACCAAAAATTTATCCGTGATATAAAATAAAATAAAGTTCTTAATACGCTCAATTGCCAGCCCAAGCTACTCAATTACTCTCGTTTGTCTTCATTCCTCCAACAAAAGAATTTTCGTAATATTATTCTGAAAGTGAAGTGATTTCTTAAATAAAGCTTCCAATCGTGCTATAAAATTAGTCTCTCTTTTAATTCTGTAATTTCTGTTCATTTAATTTGGAGAATTTTTCTAATAAAAGTTTAAATAATTACCAAAACATATTTTTGGTAATGAATGGTAACGAAATAAAAGAGATTAATAACTAATAATACCGATCAAACGTAGGTACTCCATATTCAAAGTGAGAGAAATAAAAAGATCTTCGAAAAAT
Organism: Heteromyza rotundicornis; assembly: GCA_951394025.1. Classification (NCBI taxonomy): domain Eukaryota; kingdom Metazoa; phylum Arthropoda; class Insecta; order Diptera; family Heleomyzidae; genus Heteromyza; species Heteromyza rotundicornis. The sequence goes on from OX596012.1 coordinate 32,434,528, forward strand.
ATTCGACATATTGAACTGTGCAAAAATAACCAAAAGCACATACACACAAACACATACTACCACCCGCTCTCACTAGAAAAAGTCTCCACAGCAGGTTGTTTCTGCATTATTTTCTTTCGTTTTGCTTTAATTAGTTTTCGATATTTTGTCAACAGACAGACGTTCGTTTTTTTTATAGATTTAATTTCCAGTTAAAAAATTAAAGTAAATAATTCAAAATTAAATTAAAAGCAGTGTAATTGTGAAATTTAAAATTTGAAAGTGAACAAACTAACTGAAGCCAAAGTTAGCAACGTGGGAACAAAACACAAACCAAAACTGCAACAAACACACGTGAGAGCTATTCTAGTGAAATTTGTGTTTTCAGTCAGTCTTAGAAAATACGAAATATTTCTCTGACTGAAACTGAATATTTCAGAGCAAAATATTTAAATAGGGAATTTTTATTTTTTTATCGCTTTTTAATATTTTTGTGAAATATTCAAAATAAGCGAATTAAAATATTTAAATATATAGGCCGATTTTATTTCGTGCAATTTTTTGTTTTTTTTTTCATTTTCCTATTCTCACATTCTACTGTATTTGAAGTGCGCCCTACGTCAGTATTTCCGACACTGACAAAGGGTTGAAATTTATTATTATACATTTTTTTTATCGCTTTTAAATATTTTCGAGAAATATTTAAATAAAATTAGCGATTTCAAATATTTTTTGTTATTTGGAAATTTTTTTGATTTTCTGAAATTTAAGTGGATTTTTTGTTTTTTGATATTTTTTTGTGAAAAATTTCTAACTTAATGGAATTTTATCGTCTGGCTGACAAATTCTTGAATTCGAAGCGGAATTCAATAACACTGGCCAGAATGACCATTCGACTTTTTCCTTAGAAGTGCAACGCGAAGAATTTAAAGATTTGTGGGTAAAAGTAAAGGCAGCGTATGAGGTCTGTTCACAGGCAGCCTATGCCAGTAATGGGGAGCCTAGGTGCGATTTACAAATAATAAAAGATAGGTACAGAAATTGCTATCAGACATATGTAGCCTGCGCTGCCATGATGGATGAATTTGCTCACAATCAAACAGCTCATCATTTAACACCCCCTTCCAGTTCTACTATGATTGTGAATTCGAATGAACATCGTCCGTCTTCTAGCAACATGAGGTTGCCTCCGTGTGACACTGAGATATTTTATGGAGATTAGCTATTTATATACAAAACTCCGGGTTAACGTCAGTTGAAAAACTTTACCACCTGAATCAAAAAACTAGAGGTGAGGCAAAAGATATAGTGAAGAAGTCCCCTCTCACAAATGATGGATTTGTGCAGGCGTGGGATAACCTATCAGATAGGTATGAAAATAAAAGGATTTTAGTGAACAGTCAACTGAGGATTTTGTTCGGCCTTCAGCCAGTGACTTCGGAGTCGGGGTCCGCTATAAAGAAATTACAGCGGGATATAAATAACTGTATATCCGCTCTCGAACTATATAAAATTAATGTTGAAAATTGGGATGCAATTTTCGTGTATTTATGTTCAACTTGCTTACCAGAAGCAACGCTCTCCTTATGGGAGCAAGGGATAAAAAACAAAACAGCAATCCCCAAATGGGTTGATTTAGATAGTTTTCTTACTGAAAGATTTCAGACTTTAGAAACGGTTTCAGATATTCGGGGTACGCTTAACCAAAAGACTGGTGGCTACCAAAATAGAAACTACAACAATCAGAATCAGACTAGAAAAGTAAACTCTCATCAAGCCAACGTTTACCAGGCGAATTGTAAACTTTGTAATATGCAACAACATCCACTATGGAATTGTCCACAATTTTTAGAAATGAATGTTAGCGACAGGTTGTCAACAGTAAGGCCAGTTCTCATGAGGTGAAGGATTGCTCCAGCAATTACAAGTGCATTAGTTGCAAGAGGCGTCATAACTCGCTACTTCATCGTGAAGGACTTGGTTCACCGCCTAATTCTCCTGCGCCATCAGATCTGCACCATCGAAACAACTTTCTGGTTTCAAGTGATTTATCCACTGAACCTTCCACATCGCAAGGTCATGTCGATAGGGTTCATACGCATTTCACAACGAGTACAAAAGGGGTGCTGTTAGGGACAGCTTTAGTGACCATATGTCATTCAGGCTCCGTTTATACGGCCAGTTCGCTAATCAACTCTGGGTCAGAGGGCACATTTATATCAGCGTGTTTGCAGAAACGGCTGAATATAACTACTCAAAGCGTGAATGCCCAAGTAGCGGGGCTAAATAATGTGGTTTCGGCACAAATTCAAAAAATGTGCAATTTTGTAATAGTCTCACCAATTGATCCTAGGGTAAGAATAGAGACGAAGGGTCTCATTCTTCCTCAATTAAGCGGCAACATTCCCACAGTTTCTATCGATAGGACCTTGGTGCAGAATTTACCTGATTTGCAAATGGCAGATCCTAATTTTCATAAAAGCGAACAAGTGGATGTCCTCATTGGAGGTGACATATATCCACGAATTATTTTAGATGGAATACGAAGAGGTATTCTAGGATCACTCATTGCTCAGAAAACAGTTTTTGGGTGGATCTTAACTGGGCCTTTGCCCCCTAATGGGGTTTCAATTAAACCGACATATTCGGTATACTTTAATCAAATTTCACTGCAGGATCAGTCGTCAAATTTGCCAGAACTTGAGGAAGTCTCAAAGAAAAGTTCTTAGAATTTAAATAAAAAAAAGAGTAAGAAAAATTATAACAAAACCACTCGTAAAAATGAGGATGGGCGTAAATATTTAAAATGGAAAACTACAAAAAAATGGAAAAATTTAGAGAAGTTAGAGGTAATGAGTGAAGAAAGGCTATCTCCAACTGAGTGGCGGCTAGGCAGAGATATGAAAAAATATTCCGGCCGAGAAGATAGAGTTCGGGTTTTAGATATCCGAAAATACGGATCGCGTTGTTTTATGAACTCGTCAAACTTCTGCGAAAGTGGCGGAAGCGTCGATACTGCGGATGGTGGACTTGCACCTCGTTCGTCTGAGCCATTATGTGAACCGCATAGTACAAAAGAGGGATGGACTTGAGCCTAGTACGCTTGAGCCATCATCTCAAGCACAAGGCTGCAGCACGCATGGACTTGGGCCTCGTACGCTTGAGCCATCCATAGAAGCGCACGACGGTGATCTGACTGGACTAGGGCCTCGCACGCTTGAGCTGGTCAGCTATCAATGGGTTGGACTTGGGCCTCGTACGCTTGAGCCAACACAATCCCAGCGCGCCTTTGAGCAGCAACGTCACTTTCGTCCAACCCCAAATTTGTGGATAAATTTTTAGAGGAAATTACCAAATGTAATTTGTATGTTTTTTTATTAAATTGAATTTATATTGCGCTGATCACCATTTTTATAAATGCACGCCCTCCATTTTTTATAAATATGACATTTTGTAATTATTAGTAGATTTAGTTGCAGTGATGCTGCAAGGCGGGCGGCAATGTTCACGCCAACCGCGTAAATATGAACGCAACCTTATATAAATTTGTTACATGTAGGGGGCGCTGTTGTCTGTGGCGAAATCTGCTTTCAAGTATGGCGATTTCGGTTTTGCCGACGGCTTTTTGGCTTTTTAAAATATTAATTTTCTCTCTCGTCCGAATACCATACGAAGCAGCAGCCGCCACAGCCAAGAAAAGCCGGCAAGATTTTCTGAGGAAAATATATAAAAAAATTAAGAAAAGATAACTAATTTGAAACGAATTTTCTGTTTTATTATCTTTTTTGAAAACTATTTCAAGAGCTATCGAAGAGTTCGCAGAGGAACAAGTCCTGCTTGTTTTTTAGCCTTTGTATGTTATTTAGTCTTGCATTTTCGTACTGTTCAGGATTTATGTAAACTTTGCGTCCAAAAAAAGCTTCAAGTGGTTTCTGTCCTGTAGTTGGGTGTATTGAGAAATTGTATTCTTAGACTGCTCTATCGAGAAGTTCTTCAAATGATCTTTCTATGTCTTCGGTCTTTAAACATCTCAATATTTCGGAAAGGGTTGAATGAAATTTTGTATTCTTAGTTGATCTTCAACCATAAAGGTTATTGAATGAGAGCTAAGAGATTTTTCGTTGTCAATAATTATTGTTTCGGGTATACCAAAAGTGAAAAGCAATTGTCTAAGAGGCTCGCGTATATATTCTGTAGATCTAGACTTTATTATTCGAGCTTGTGCGTATTTCGAATATTTGTCAATTGCTGTCAGTATTAATTTCTTCTCAGTAATATAGATGGCGATGTGAAGGATTTGTCCAGGGTACTCAGGGATTGAGGTTGGTTGTATTTCAGGTTTGTTAAGATGTCTGTTGATTTGTATTTTCTACAGGTTTCTGTGAGCTCTTTTGTGTTCAAGGATAACTTGTTGCACTTGCTGTTCGTCTGTCACAAAATCTTGAGCTTTTGCTTTTGAAGTTATTGAAGTGCGTAGGGTAAAGTATTTGAATTTGGCCCATTATTTTTTCTGAGGTAAATATACCATTTATTACCGCAGGGTTCAAATAACGTTTAAATATAGATTTGAGATCATTTGCCAAATATTGGGGCCCAACAATTGTATGTCTGTGATATGTCTGGCATGGACTTTTAAATTCATATTTATGATCAGGTCCTGTTAATATCCATATTTGGTTATTAAATACGTTAATTGGGGTTTCAATACCCGGTATCAGGTTGTGTCCTGAGCTTTCGTAGGAGTGAGCTGCTATTGTTAATGAATTTAATTCGGGTGGTCTGGAAAGTGTGTCTGCGACAATGTTAGTATTACCTGGTTTGTATTGAAGTTCGTGGTCATACTCTTCTAATATAGCTTTCCATCTTTTCATAACCCTTATATTAACTTGCTTTGGGAGGACTATATATATATATATATATATATACTTATCCGACATTCTGAGAGTTCCGAATTATTTAACATTTTGTGTTTTGCAAAAGCGCGCTCACTTATGAAAGATTTTCTGAAAGTTTGAGTGGATTTATATATGAATCATTGCAATACAATATTAATTCCTTAACAAAGAATTGCATAACCTTTACGGAATATAGACTTTTGGCAGATAGGGATCTTATGCTAAGTAATGTAAAGAAATTAGCTATGATAAAAATACTCATCTGCATACATAAACCAAGCAGCACTTTATATTTTCATTAACATTTATTTAAGTAAATATATTTGAATAGAAAGTGTAAGTATATAGAAAGGACAGTACAAAAAATGTTCAATATTTTTCTATGGAAAAAATATAAAAAAAGGAAATGCAGTTACTAAGCGAGAGTTTATTTCTGTACAAGATGATCGGGTTCAATTTGGTTGTTTTCACGCACTCGCGAGCCGAAGCAAAATTAACACCCGGCAGAGAACAACCCCAGAGGTTAATTTTTCTGTACAAAATATCCAAATATTATTCAAATTTAATCATTTTTACAAGTTATTATGGCATTAAACATTTTTTTTGCAAGAATAATATGGTACAGCAATCGAATTTTTGTTTGTAAGCTGGACAGTTTTGAAAAAATTTCTAAAAATTCCGTTTCGCATTTTTCGTTATGCCAATAGCACCATAACGGTTATGGTGCTTTTAGACAAATAAACACTCTGAAAAATGTTAATAGGTATTTCTATACAATACAAGTCCGTTTTTTTTTAGTTAAAAAAGTCCCAGAAAACATATTCTCAAGTTACGAAGTATCAAGAAAATCTCGATTTCAAAAATATATCTGTTTTTATGTTTAATTGAGATAGTTTTTTTTATTTGATTGTGCAGTTTCGTAGATATATCTTGTAATTTCATATAACAAAACACCAAAAAAAATTAGTGAAAAATCGTATAAAAAAAAACTTATGTAAGATATATGAATTTGTATTATTTGACCATTTATTATCGAAAAGTAGCGTAACGAAAAATTTTCCACAGAAAACATGCTGAAATATTTGGGAAATTATTACACCGTCCGGCAAATTTCAAAATTTGATCAGTCCCAAGAAAAACTCCTATATATTCAAGAAAATACCTTTTTTTATTAAAAAAATATATTGATATACGAGTATTTGTTTATTTTGAGCCCCACTACCAGAATATATAGAAGTTTTTCCGAGACTGATGTTGTGTGGGACGGTGTTAAATATACCCCATGGTTAAGTTTTAAGAGGGAACAACAATAATTGTTTTACTATGGCGGGTGAACCGTCCTAATGTTTGTATAAACAAATGTAAAAATTAAGTTTTGAAATTATAAAACTTAATTTTTACTTTTTCGAAAAACATGTCGACCTGTGTCCTTTTCATTTTGATTTTTTTTTGTTAGAAATCATACAAAAAAAGTCGGTTACCCGCAAGCCGTTTTTTAGCCGGGGTCATCGGCGGCGGATAACGTGAGTTAAAATTGTCGGCGGCGGCTAAAGTTTATTAAAATCGTCGGCGGCGGCTAGCCGACCGGCTTAGCCGCCTCGGCTGACACCTCTGGTTGGGGTCTGTAAAAATTTTAATTTTAGCTGTGTCATAAAGATAAATTCTGAGAGACTTAAGTGCACATATGATTACTTTTTCGTTTGTTGCTTAATTTTCCTATTTAATGTCCTTGAGATAAATGTGATTGGTTTTCCTTCTTGTTCTAAAACTGCACCAAGTGCATGCTTTGAAGCATCTGTCGTTAGGTGAAATTCTTTTTTAAAATTGGGATTTGTTAACATTACTACTTTAGAGATGAGTGTATTTAAAATTTTGTAGAATGACTCTTTTGCTGAATCATTCAGATAGATTTGGGTTTTTTTTGATTGATTTTTTGACACTCTTCCGTCTTTTCCTCTCAGAAGATTGGTTAAAGGTTTTGCTATTTTTGCATAGTCTCTTATGAATCGTCTATAGTATCCAGAGAGACCGATGAATGCTCTCAAATCTCTGAGTGTTTTTGGAAAGGAGTAGTCAACTATTGCTTATACTTTAGTGGGGTTAGTTGATACCATCGGAGGAGATTAAAATCCTAAAAATTCTATTTGTTTCTTGAAAAATTCGCATTTGTCTATTTGCACTTTCATGTTTGCATTCTGAAGTGTTTTAAAAATTTCGTATATATTTTCGGCGTGGGTTTTTTCGTCTTTGCTGAATATGAACGCGTTTTAAAATCGCAGATACATTTTTTAAGCCAGAAGGTAATCTTGTGAATTCGTACTTGCCATTTTTCACCGAAAAAGCTGTTTTCTCTACGTCAGATTCGTGTAATGGAATCTGGTGGAAACCACTTTTCAAATCGATTACTGAAAAAAATTTGTTTTTCCCTAACTGGGCCAACCCTTCATTGATATCAGGAATCGGATAGCGGTCAGCCATAGTAATTGCGTTGAGTTTCCTGTAATCAATTACTAATCTGTATTTTTGTTCATTCGATGCATCCATACTGGTGAATTGTATGGCGACCGTGAAGGTCTGATAATTCCCTGATTTAACAATTTTATTATTTGCGTTTCAACTTCATCCTTTAGAGACATGGGGTATGGGTAATATTTTGTCTAAACCGGTTCATTACAATTTGTTTTAATGTACCCAGAGAAATACTTACCTCGATTGAGGAAAAACGGCTGTCAAATTGAGGAAAAATGGGATTGTTTTTTCGCCATAGAAAATTTTCATCATTTGAGTGAAGAAATTTCTTTAATTTAAGGAAACTTTTTTCTTTGTTTTAGAGAAAAAATCCATGAAAAGAAGAAATTTTTCTACAATTTTAGGAAGTTTATCTATAATTTTCGGAAAATTCGGAAAATGTTTGGCTTTTTTTTAAGGAAAATGTTCTCTGAAAGAAAGAAATTTTTCCATAAATTTAGGAAATACTTCTTCAATTTGGAAATGTTTTTTTTATTAAAACCATTGTTTTTTCATACAAGAATAACTAGTACTACTACTAATTTTACTACTACTATAGTAGTATACTACTAAAATGTACTAGGTCCATAATATTATATATTATATATGTCATACATTTTTATTTGTATTACATACTTTTATTTGGTAGTTTTTGTATTAATATGTATATCAAAGTATAAACCACTTCAGAATTCGATTCCTCACTAATTTTGAAATTTTGAAATGTTTTGCGCGTCGACTGATAAATTCAAATTTAACAACATTGAAGAAAAAGGTATCTTCAAATTGATCACCATGGTTGCAAGAAATGAGAAAATTTTGACTCATTTCAATGAAAATTTATTCAAACCAGAGACATTTTTATTCAAACGAGAGAAATTTTTTTGAGGAAACTTTTTCTTGGTTTTTGAGATATGTAGTTTTCTGAGAGTGGAAGCAACAACCTTTGTGGTATAGGTTAGTTTTTCATTGGGATCAGAAAAAAGGTCAAAATGTTGTTCAACTAGTGATTTCATTACTTGTTTTTGTCGGTTACTCATGTGATCACCTCGAATGTCAATGAGGTTTACGTCCTGCGACATAAGCTGTTTTAATTGAATTTTTAGGGAATTATTAACTGTCAGAAAGTTATGTTTAGTATGAATTATGACAGATAAATCTTTAAGGCTATCATTGCCTAAAATCGCATTGAAAGAAAGTAGAGATGGGAGAAGGTACAAATTTAAGATTTACATGTGTCAAGTTGAACAAGTTGACATACGTGTGGTGTGTGATTTCTATTTGGCCAGCTACAGAATTTGCAAAAAAAATTGTATCGTTTTTAATCATCTTTTTTACTAAATGTGGTTGAATATAATTTTTATTTAATCCTGTATCTACTAGAATTTTAAGGATTTCACCGTTCTTCGCTTTACTTTCGAAATAAGAAAGCGAAGAGTTCTTTAACATAAAAAAATATATCTGTAAGGGTTTCGTAATTTTGCTCACTGGGGGGGTCGTAATATTGGTTATAATTTTCTGCGTTATTCTGATCATTATGCTCATAGTATTGTGATTCGTGATTTGTGAAAATTGGGTTTTCTGGGTTTAGTGTAGTGTCTATATGGTAATTTCTCTGTATTTTTGCCGGTGGTGTGGTAAATATTTGATCTCCTGGTCGCTTCCCTGTGTATTTGTAGTCTGGTCTGTTGGCGTAATTCACACTGTTTGATCTTATATTTCTGTCGACATCCATGGGTTCTGGTTTTGGTTGCGGTTTTGGCGCAAATGGCCTTGGAGGAGGGTAACTGTATGGGTTTGGCTGGAGCTGTGGTCTGAAAAATGTTCCTTGTGGATATTGTTGTGGTTTTACATGAACTGGTTGTGTGTAACGTTGTTGATAGGGCTCGTACGATCTGAATGCTTGGGGTGGTTGTGGCATGTGTGCCAATTCTGAGTAAAATATTTGGGTTGGGTTAGTATTTCTTGGGGGTAACTGTTGTCTTGGGTAATTGTTTACTCTCTTTGGGAATTAATATTGGTGGTTTGCATGATTACTTCTAAAATTTTGGTTTTCTAATTTTAAGCAAAGGTGTAATGCTTCTGGCAAGTCCTTTGGCTCTCTCATACCTAGGAGTCGAGGAAGGTCACCGGAGAGTCCCCTTACAAATGTGTCGAGGGCCTTACCGCGATAATTATCGGTGAGTAGCCTGACTGACTCCTGGTTTATTTCCATGCAACCTATTTTGTTAACTATCAGCGATAAATGTGAGTAGACCCGTTGATAAAATTCTTGAATAGAATTTCGTTCTTGTATAAGGCACGTCATTTGGTATTCAAGCGTATCCAAATCGCGCTTATCAGCGTAATGGGTTGTCAGACAGCGAGAGATTGCGTTACAGTCTAAAGGGGTGTTGTAAGAACAATTTTATTCCTAACTATATTTAGTATGCTAAAATACTTTAAACTTCCCCTAGATGGTTCATAAATTTTCAAAATGCGTTCTACGCTTTTCTTCCACGTACTGAATTCAGCAGGATTACCTGTGTTTTGTCCATTTCACCTAAGTTGTTTTGATGTCTTTCGTCTATTGGCTGATCTCTAACTACCTCTGGATTTGCGTCAGCGTTGGGTACGTTTCTAATTATTTCTCGTCCTTCCTACATCAGCATTTGGGAAACTAAGTTTCGTATTCCTTTTGCTAAGTCTGGTGCTATCTGCGCAGTGGTATTAGGAACAGGAAGGGGCGCTATGTTGTTATTGCCTAAAACGGGGGGTCTGATCAAGTTGCTTGGGTTTGCCATTTTTATTTATGTTTATTCTAAGGAAAGATTTTGATTTCTGATTTTAAAAGGTAAAAATAATTTTGACTTTATTATGTTAACAAATTTTAGTAAAACTTGACTGTGTTTTAATTTAGGATTCCTATACAGTTTTCGTTACTTAATAGCTAATTGTCCAAATGAATTTTAATTTTTTATTTTTTGCTCTTTTATTTTTATATTTTTTACTATTTTCTCGGATCTTAACTTTAAAAAAAATTTTACAAATTTGTATACAAACATTTAGACGCTTGTGAAAAATGCCGGAAATGGACTAGTCGGTTAGAGCGCACTCCAAACTGTAGAGGTTGTGGGTTCGAATTCCGGCAAAACTGAATTTGTGGAAAAGTTGTTCTAAGGCAAATAGCAAATGAAAAAATTAAAAAAAGCAAAAAATAAATAACTGAAAAAAGTGCAAATAAATAAAAAGAGAAAAAAAATTTGTTTCCTAATTTAAATAAATACAAAAATTGAATATTTCCATATTTAATTTCAATATTTCCATATTTAATACAATTTTAAATACGCGCATATTTGATTTAAATAAAAACAGCTTAGGACCACTATCAAATACGTTTATATTTGATTTAAATACGTTACCATTTGATTTCACTATTTTTTCCCTCAGTGTACCAATTTTAAATTCAACAGAAAATGATTTTAAAGCAAATCATTATTTTAAGCCCAAATTCGCGGATTACAACAAATTTAAGTTACCCAACGTAGGGTCAATGTTCAATATAAAAGAAGTAAATAATAAAAATAGAGTAGAATTATTACTACATAGTTTAGGGTTAGATCCAACCCTAAAGAGGAAAAGTCTTCTATAATAAATATATGTGCATCATTCCACGATGTATTTAAAACATGAAATTTTAAACATAAAATATTTTAAAACATGAAATTCTTACAAAAACAGACCAACCCCCTGTCAATCAAAAACAATACAGGCTTCCGCATGTCCACCGGGAGGAAATAAATAAACAAGTGCAAAAATTAATAGAAGAGGAGGTAGTTACACCAAGTCTCTCTCCTTGGAATTCACCAATACTTCTAGTACCGAAAAAATGTGGGAAAGATGGTCAGAAAAAATGGATATTGGTGGTAGACTTCAGAAAGTAACGAAGCTACAATAAACAGGTATTTTTAATTCCAAGAATAGACGAAATTCTTTAATGGACGAAACGGACAAGGAGAAAACAGCGTCCAGCACGGGTTTAGGACATTTCGAGTTTAATAGGATGCCTTTTGGATTGACAGGAGCGCCAGCAACCTTTCAAAGACCACATCTTGACAGGATTATAGGGACTTGATTGTTTTGTTTATTTAGACGACTTAGTAGTTTATGGGAAAAACTTAGGGGAGCATGAAAAAAGATTAGGAAAAGTATTGAGCATGTTGAGGGAAAACAATTTAAAATTGAACACCGAAAAATGTAACTTCCTACGTCGGGAGATAGTTAATTTAGGCCACAAATGCTCAGAACAAGGCGCTTTGCCGGATCCGCAAAAACTGGAATGTGTGAAAAACATTGCAGTTCCGAAAAAAAAGGATGTTCAAGCATTTTTAGGCCTGGTAAGCTATTACAGAAAATGTATACAAAATATGTCCCAACTTGCCGCCCCAATAAATAATTTGCTTAAAAAAGACGTTAATCATTGTCAAAAATCATTTGAAAAATTAAAAGAGGTCGTCACCTCTCCACCCATATTAATCTATCCAGACTTTACAAAAGAATTTCTTCTAACAACAGACGCCATTGGGGAAGCCATAATAGCAATTTGTCTCAAGTAAAAGTAGGCGAGGACTGAACAATAGCCTTCACAAGCAGATCACTAAACTCTGCAGAAAAACGCTACTCTACAATAGAAAAAGAGTTTCTAGCGATAGTGTGGGCAACCAAAAACTTTAGGGCATATCTCCTGGGCAGACCTTTCAAAATTTATACAGATCATCAAATTTAAAAGAAGAAACGTCAAGGTTTGCTCGATTCCGAGGTAAATTATCCGAATACGATTTCGAAATAATTTACAAACCGGCAAAACGAAACTTGAATGCGGACCCGCTCAGCAGAGCACCACAAATCAATAAAAACTAGTAAGAGAATTATCTTCGGTCTGACCGAAGCTATAATACCCTGCACATGCGAGTACGATACATTCTGAGACCATATGTTATCGAAAATCGGTATTTTATTGATAGTTTTTCGATATTTTATTCATAATTTTTCGATATCTTATCGACAGTTTTTCGATAATTTATCGTTAATTTTTCGATAATTTATCGATAATTTTTCGATTTTTTATCGATAATTTTTCGATTTTTTATCGATAGTTTTTCGATTTGTCGCGGCATAAATTCGCGACAGAATTTTGTTTGTTGTTATTGTTGTTTGTTTGTTATTGTTTTGTGTTTTCCCTTTGTTCGGGGCGACGGGTGAACGAAACCGAAGGGAAAAACACAAGCCGAAGGCGCGCACGACACTTTTTATTGCATTGTTCTTTTTTTATTATATTGTTCTTTTATTATTTATATTATTATTTTGGTTTAATTAAACCAAATTTGACACTCGCGGGTGGAATGCAGCCGGGCGGAGAATTGACAACAGCTGTCAAGATCTCTGATTCCCTTTTGTTACGACTTCGTTTTAGAAGTTTGTCGATGAGCTTTTACGATCCGATGTTGGGGAAGGCATTGCGCGAAACTATACTTACGGGACGAAGACATAATATGAAAAAAAAACTAGACTAAAGCTTTTTGTACTCTAAACCTGTTTTGGGAGGGGAACCTGTCGACATTTATGCTTTCGCCTATACATATTTGAGTGCCGCCAATTTGAGTATTTTCTTTTTGGTGGGTGCGGGGGTGTATATGTAAATTTGCCAAACACACTCTAGAAAAATCTGAGAAGATCTTTTACATATAGGTGTGGGCAAAGCCCCGACTGCGAATACTGGCTTCTGCGTAGGTCGCGCTCATGTGTGGGGGGGGGGGGAAGATGTTAGAGAAATGGAAAGTGAGCGCCATATATGCGTTCATATAGACAGGATTCTTTTAGTTCTTTTTAGGCAGGGAAAAGAGTGCGAACAGAATTAGTGGACTGGCGTTTTCCTTTTTTTGATTTAAAATTTAAATTTTCGAGTAGTGCGGTTTTAATTGTGGATTTAATTTTGATTCTTGTGGTTTTTAATTTTTGATTTTGATTCTTAAATTGTGTTTTTTTTTGGTTGCTGTGGACCTTCGTTGGATCGTGGAGCTGAGGCAGGAGATATTTTCGAAGGGAGTATTTTTCCGCGCTGGTGTTATTTCCACCAGCGGGTGGCAATTGTGTATTTGGTTTTTTTATCTGTGGCAGTCGGACATTTGGTTCATTCGAAAGATATAAAGGAAAAAAAATAATGTTAATAGAGTTTGTCAAGTTGTGGCAAGTCGGTTGTGGCAAGTCGGCCACTGGTGTTTCGAGATTTTATAGTGGAGTTGGTCTCCGTCGGTTTTGTGGTCCTGGTTTCCCCTTTCCCTTCCAATTTTTGTTGTGGCGTCCCGCACCTGAGCCAAGTTGTTGCTGGACATCGATTTTTTTCGAAGTCCAGCTGGTGAATTGATTCTGTAAAGAATCGTGCGAGGGATTTCAGGCAGGTCGGTCTGGTCCCGTAATCAAGTGCACATAAAAACATAATTTTTGTCATTAGTGTTTTTTTTTTGTCTAAAATGCTCTCGTTTGACAAATTTCCGTTTTGTGTGTCAGTGAGTGGTCCCGTAAACCAAGTGCATATAAAGGCATGATTTTTGTCATTAGTATTTTTTTTCTAAAATGCTCTCGTTTGACAGATTTTCGTTTTGTATGTCAGTGAGTTTTCGTTTCCATTTCGCGTTCGGTTATTTGCGGTTTCCATATACGTATATTTCAGAGGGGGGATTTGAAAAGTTTAGCTATCGGGTTTTCGCGTATTCGTGTGTTTCGTTCGGTCGGGGATACCATTCCGCGAGGGTCGGCTTAAATCCCACGCTTCGCGACTGTGCTATTCGGGCAAATAGGGAATTTAATTATCGCGTGGGGATTTTCGATTTTAGTTTGTTTTATAAAGTTTAGTTAAAATAGCGCGATAAGCTGGCGCCCAACGTGGGGCTATTTCGTAAAAGTTTTTTTTATATTATTTTTTTTATATATAATTTTTTTTTTTGTAATTTTTTTTATATGAAACAAATTTTTTTTTGATGTTTTTGTAAATTTTTATTTTATGTTTTAACTAATTTTTTTTATTTATTTAGCTTTTTTTTTTGGAAAAAAATTACATCGGCGTTGCCGTGACGGCAGAGCTAGCGGCAGAGTTCGGGATATCTCCGGTGAGTCCGTTCCGTTTGTTTTGGTGCAACAATTGTAGTTTTTTTAATTTAAATTTTTTTTAATAATTTTAGTTTAATTTTTTAAGTGTTGCACCTCGATATTTGAAATTTTTTTCTTATTATACCCCCACACTCACTGTGGCAGGGTGTGCTCACTTTGTCACGGCGTTTGTGGCGCCCATAAGGGAGCGTGTCCGGTATGGAGGGGTATGTGTGTTCTTGATCAGTATCACCTCCTGAGTCGATTTAGCGATGTCCGTCTGTCTGTCCGTCTGTCCGTCCGCACGATGGCGGTCGCAGTTTTGGAGATATCGACTTGAAACCTTGGGTACATGTTTTTCTCGTGAATACTGAGATAGGGTTCGAGAATCGGCCAAGTCGGACAGGAACTGGGCGTGGCTCCCATACACCGAAAAAAAAGGTAAAAATTTTTTATTGTTGTATTCGATTGGAAATGTTTAGAAACGTATTTTTGACATGGTCCGAGGTTCCGAAGCCACATATATAAGGGTCTAAATGGGGTCTTGAGACCAATTTTTTTTTTTTTGTGGATTTAATTGGAAATTTTTAGAAATTGATTTTGGACATGGTCCGGGCTCCAAAATCACCTATAATTGGCTCAAAATAGGGTCTTGAGACCACATTTTTATATGTTCGAGGACAAAAACTGGGCGTGGCTCCCATGCACCGAAAAAAAAGGTAAACATTTTTTATTGTTGTATTCGGTTGGAGGTGTTTGGAAGCGTGTTTTTGACATGGTCCGAGGTTCCGAGGCCACATGTATGGGGGTCTGAATGGGGTCTTGAGACCATTTGGACCCCGGACATGGTCCGGGCTCCAAAATCACCTATAATTGGCTCAAAATGGGGTCTTGAGGCCACATTTTTGTGTGTTCGAGGTGGTTCTTCCTACTGTGTGGGGGTGTTTCAGCTTCGGTATGGCCGAAGATAGTCCACTCTCTAGTTTTTCTTATTTTTTTAATTATTTTTTTTTAAATTTGGAATAATTTTTTTTTTCTCGGAATTTGAATTTTATTTTTTTAATTTTTTTTAATTCTGTGAGCGTGGTACGCTGGTTTATTTGATATATATTTTTTTAAATGTTTTTTTTGAGTGTTGGTTTTCTTGAGTGGGTTATTCTTATATGAAGAAATTGAGGAGTTAGTTGGGGTAGTTTCGGTTCATTTCGAGGTAGAGGGCAAGTCGTTCCATGCCTCGTGGTGTCGGATTTGCCCCAGGCATTGATTCTTGGCGTGGACTTGTGGTCTAGGGCCGGTGTTGTGCCAGATTTGGCCAAGAATCAGTGGAGTTTTTCCGACCAAGTCGAGGTCTCGTCAGTAGCGGCGGTAGTTGATAGGGTTGCTTTCTCAACTAGGGAGAATTCGGTTCTTGAAAAGTCAGTATAATTTTCAGGCTAAGGCCTCGTCAGTAGCGGCGATAGTTGATAGGTTTGCTTTATCAACTAGGGAAGATTTGGTTTTCAAGAGTCAGAGGAGTTTTCCAGGTCAAGGCCTCGTCAGTAGCGGCGATAGTTGATAGGTTTGCTTTGTCAACTAGGGAAAATTCGGTTCTTGAGGAGTTAGTAGGGGAAGTTTTCCGAGCTATGCCTGAGGAACTTGGGGCTGACTTAGAACTCCATGTTTTCGTGTATTTTGACGATATTATTATCGTTACAAATACATTTGATAAGCATGTTGAGGTTCTGAGGGAGGTCCTGAGGAGGATTTGTGGGCAGGGCTTGTGATGAATAGGGAAAAATTTAATTGTTCTGTTTCTTCGCTACGGTACTTAGATTTGATTCGAATTTCGCTGATTTGGTAAAGCCTCTAACTGGTCTTCTAGAGACGAAGAACAGGTTCAGATGGCCGCCGGAGTGCGAGAACAGCTTTTGTTATAGGGGACAAGGAAATCTCTTATTTGAGTAGGTCGTTGAGTAGGAGCTAGAGAACTAACAAATTAAGACCACCTTGAGGGCTTATGTGCCAGAGAACCACAGGACGTGGGATTCTCGTCTCTCAAAGGTGGCATTCTGTAATGGAACAGCGCAGCGTGAAATTTTGGGGGCGTCTCCATACTTCGTGAGTTTTGGCCGGAATATGGCGGTCAGATGTGATAAGGATTATAGACGAGTGGGGGACTCAGACCAACCGGACAGTACCGGGCCAAGAAAATGGCAGACTTGAGGGACGACATATATAAAAGTTGGAAATGGCAAACTCAGACGTAGAGATGTACGGAATTTACCACACGAGTTAGTATGGAGACGTTATTTTGGGTTTGTCCGATGCTGCAAACTATTTTGCAGTGAAGTTAGTTTTTTTGACTTTTTAGGGTTAAAAAAGAGGGTGCCTCCGTGGGCATATGTTTTGGAAGACGAAGACGGACGAGAAAAGGGGACTCAGGGTGATTTTCTCCGGTTAGATTCGAAAGTTGGCTGGTCTCAGGAGACCCAGCAACTTTCGCGGAGGTGGAGGTGGGGTTGTCGCGGCATAAATTCGCGACAGAATTTTGTTTGTTGTTATTGTTGTTTGTTTGTTATTGTTTTGTGTTTTCCCTTTGTTCGGGGCGACGGGTGAACGAAACCGAAGGGAAAAACACAAGCCGAAGGCGCGCACGACACTTTTTATTGCATTGTTCTTTTTTTATTATATTGTTCTTTTATTATTTATATTATTATTTTGGTTTAATTAAACCAAATTTGACACTCGCCGGTGGAATGCAGCCGGGCGGAGAATTGACAACAGCTGTCAAGATCTCTGATTCCCTTTTGTTACGACTTCGTTTTAGAAGTTTGTCGATGAGCTTTTACGATCCGATGTTGGGGAAGGCATTGCGCGAAACTATACTTACGGGACGAAGACATAATATGAAAAAACTTGAGAGTGGACTATCTTCGGCTATACCGAAGTTGAAATACCCCCACACAGTAGGAAGAAGTACCTCGATCATAAAAAAATGTGGTCTCAAGACCCTATTTTGAGCCAATTATAGGTGGTTTTGGAGCCCTGACCATGTCCAAAATCCATTTCTAAAAATTTCCAAATAAATCCACCAAAAAAAAAATTGGTCTCAAGACCCCATTTAGACCCTTATATATGTGGCTTCGGAACCTCGGACCATGTCCAAAATCCATTTCTAAAAATTTCCAATTAAATCCACCAAAAAAAAAAAATTGGTCTCAAGACCCCATTTAGACCTTATATATGTGGCTTCGGAACCTCGGACCATGTCAAAAATACGTTTCTAAACATTTCCAATCGAATACAACAATAAAAAAGACTTGAAAAATTTTTACCTTTTTTTTCGGTGTATGGGAGCCACGCCCAGTTTTTGTCCGATTTGGCTGATTCTCGAACTTGATCTCAGTATTCACGAGAAAAACATGTAAAAAAAGTTTCAAGTCGATATCTCCAAAACTGCGACCGCTATCGTGCGGACGGACAGACGGACAGACGGACAGACGGACGGACAGACAGACGGACATCGCTAAATCGACTCAGGAGGTGATACTGATCAAGAATATATATACTTTTCCATACCGGACTCGCCTCCTTATGGGCGTTACAAACGTTGTGACAAAGTTAGTATACCCTGCCACAGTGAGTGTGGGGGTATAAAAACTAGACTAAAGCTTTTTGTACTCTAAACCTGTTTTGGGAGGGGAACCTGTCGACATTTATGCTTTCGCCTATACATACATGAGTGCCGCCAATTTGAGTATTTTCATTTTGGTGGGTGCGGGGGTGTATATGTAAATTTGCCAAACACACTCTAGAAAAATCTGAGAAGATCTTTTACATATAGGTGTGGGCAAAGCCCCGACTGCGAATACTGGCTTCTGCGTAGGTCGCGCTCATGTGTGGGGGGGGGGGGGGAAGATGTTAGAGAAATGGAAAGTGAGCGCCATATATGCGTTCATATAGACAGGATTCTTTTAGTTCTTTTTAGGCAGGGAAAAGAGTGCGAACAGAATTAGTGGACTGGCGTTTTCCTTTTTTTGATTTAAAATTTAAATTTTCGAGTAGTGCGGTTTTAATTGTGGATTTAATTTTGATTCTTGTGGTTTTTAATTTTTGATTTTGATTCTTAAATTGTGTTTTTTTTTGGTTGCTGTGGACCTTCGTTGGATCGTGGAGCTGAGGCAGGAGATATTTTCGAAGGGAGTATTTTTCCACCAGCGGGTGGCAATTGTGTATTTGGTTTTTTTTTATCTGTGGCAGTCGGCCATTTGGTTCATTCGAAAGATATAAAGGAAAAAAAATAATGTTAATAGAGTTTGTCAAGTTGTGGCAAGTCGGTTGTGGCAAGTCGGCCACTGGTGTTTCGAGATTTTATAGTGGATTTGGTCTCCGTCGGTTTTGTGGTCCTGGTTTCCCCTTTCCCTTCCAATTTTTGTTGTGGCGTCCCGCACCTGAGCCAAGTTGTTGCTGGACATCGATTTTTTTCGAAGTCCAGCTGGTGAATTGATTCTGTAAAGAATCGTGCGAGGGATTTCAGGCAGGTCGGTCTGGTCCCGTAAATCAAGTGCACATAAAAACATAATTTTTGTCATTAGTGTTTTTTTTTGTCTAAAATGCTCTCGTTTGACAAATTTCCGTTTTGTGTGTCAGTGAGTGGTCCCGTAAACCAAGTGCATATAAAGGCATGATTTTTGTCATTAGTATTTTTTTTCTAAAATGCTCTCGTTTGACAGATTTTCGTTTTGTATGTCAGTGAGTTTTCGTTTCCATTTCGCGTTCGGTTATTTGCGGTTTCCATATACGTATATTTCAGAGGGGGGATTTGAAAAGTTTAGTTATCGGGTTTTCGCGGATTTTCGATTTTAGTTTGTTTTATAAAGTTTAGTTAAAATAGCGCGATAGATTTTTTATCGATAGTTTTTCGATTTTGTATCGATAGTTTTTCGATTTTGTATCGATAATTTATCAATTTTTTATCGATATTTTATCGATAATTTTCCAATATTTATCGATAATTTTCCAATATTTATCAAAAATTTTCCAATATTTATCGATAATTTTAGTTTCCTGATCCATTTAAAAATTTTGTTCCAATTCCATTTCGTTCCTCATTTCCAACCCAATGCAAAAAACCGCATCCAAATCGGTTAAGTATTTCTCAAGATAAACGAAAATAATATAAAATTGGCGGCCATTTTGTATGGGAGATAGGCGTGGCTCTTATCCGATGTTGTCCATTTTCAATACCGTTCAATCATTCGCCAAAATAAGAGGAATCCAAAATTTGGAGGCGATCGGTTAAGTTTTTCTCAAGATAAACGAAAATAATATAAAATTGGCGGCCATTTTGTATGGGAGGTAGGCGTGGCTCTTATCCGATGTTGCCCATTCTCAATACCGTCCAATCATTCGCCAAAATAGGAAGAATCCCAAAATTTGGGGTCGATAGCTCAAAAGCTACGACAGTTATCGTGCGAAATGGCAGACAGACGGACAGACGGACATGGACTAATCAACTCAGGAGGTGATGCTGATCAAGAATATATATACTTTTCCATACCGGACACACCTCCTTATGGGCGTTACAAACGGTGTGACAAAAACAATATACCCTTGGACACTAGTGTGCAGGGTATAAAAAGTAATAATGGTGCAAACTATATCCAGGGCAAAGGGGCCGGAATTCGATACAGCAGAAGCGGCAACCGCAACGCAACAGAAAGATGAGGAAGGCTCCCAGAATCCGAAAGAAATACAAATACTCACAGACCACAGGACAATAGAAACAAATACATTTTGACATTCCAAGTCGATTTTTCCAAGTACATGGTATGCATGGCTATGCCGGAAGGAGAAGCAACCACCATAGCGAAATCATTTTTTGATGAAATCATAACACGGCACAACACTCCGAAAGTTTTAATTACCGATAATGGAAGTAATTTCATTTCAAAAGTGTGCAAAATATTAGGAATAAAGAAGATGCATATTACACCATATCATCCGCAAGCTAATGGATCTGTGGAAAGAACCGACCTTTGGCAGAATATTTGAGAAGTTTTTCAAAAGAAGATGGTTCAAATCGGGATCAATGGCGAAGTGCAGCAATGCATGTACATAGCAATACTGTACATACATCAACAAAACAAACACCGTTCCGAACATTATACGGGTTTGACTCCGAAATGCCAATCAACCTGAAAAGAAAATGTGCACCCTTGTACAACATAGATGATCCTTCGAAAGTATTAAAATACCAGTTACAAAGAACTCATGGGATAGTTCGACAAAATCAAGAGGAAGCCAAGGAGCTAACGCTAACGGTGATTAAGAATAAACAAAAAACTATACACAATAAGTTGTTAAAGTTGTATAACTAAAGTTATTGTCGCTTATATTTAACAATGTACACATTTATAGGTTTAAACATTTATATTTTAAATATATTCCTTAGCATTCCCAAAATTAATATTAAGTTCTTGTAAATGTCCTCGTTCACTTACATCAATTGTTGTATCAGTTGTTCGAAGTGTTTAGTCTGGAAACGGTCATGTCTATTTTAATTGTCCACGTTTAAAGTTGTGGGCAACCTACTAACAGAACCGGTCCCTGCCACTGGCCCCAGTTAAGTTTTTCCTGCCAGGCCCAAAAATATAGCCTGTACATAAATTTAAATATATGTACAGAAATTGATTTGGTTGGGAACGGAAAGCCAGAGTCCAGTGCCCACACAATGTACTCATCGGAGGTTTGCTAAATTGTGCAACGCTAAAAAGTATCCTAGCTCGTATATATTTGTTCTACGCTAAAAAGTATCCTAGCTCGCATATAATTGTGCAACGCTAAAAATTATCCTAGCTCGCATATATTTGTGCAACGCTAAAAAATATCCTACCTCGTATATAGTTGTTCCACGCAAAAAAGTTGACGATTACTTTGTCGCCGAACACAGGCTTGCAATATCGGTATCGGATATAGTGACCAATGTTTAGCAATTAAGATTTAGTTCTTATTATGTTGGGATCTTATAAATAAATAAATAAAAATAAAAAAACAGTTTGTTTGCAGGTCGCAATCCAGTTGTGCTATTTCCATATGTGTAATACTTCTATATTGCTAGTATATTCAAATTCAATTCCCTGGCATTGCAATCCAGATATATTGTTATCTGAGCAAGACAACCGATTATGTATTTGGCAAAAACGACATTTAAATTTGAAGAAAATCACAGGAGCGTAGAATAATTTTTTATCAATTAAAAAAAAAACTGAAAAACAAAATTTTTATTGAAATATTTCCATCGAATATTATAATTTGTCTGTGTCTATGAAATAATTTTTGAAACAATGTCGCACGGATGCTTTTTGTGTGATAAAAAGTGATCAATCGAAGAATATCGTTTTGTATTTTCAAATCCGGCCCTGAAGTCATTTGACAATTGTTTATATGTGTAAGTAGTCAAATGTACACAGATACTAAAACATACAAAACCTGAGCATGCGCACAAATATTATTTGAATAAACTTGTCTGAATTGAATTCGGAGTTCAAACACATTGCGCAGATAGGTTGCTAGCAATATAGAAGCAGAGAATGTTAATTATAGAGAAGGTGCATAAAGGAATTTCTGTTAAATTGTGGTTGGAATTTTGGGCCAGATTTTTCAGGAACTTCCAAGCGAACATCGATCAAGTTTTTTTTTGAGTTGGACTGGATTTTGATGTTTGGTTCAAACAGAAATAGAAAGAATGAAACCAAAAAAGTAAGAAAAACTAGAGAGTGGACTATCTTCGGCTATACCGAAGTTGAAATACCCCCACACAGTAGGAAGAAGTACCTCGAACATATAAAAATGTGGTCTCAAGACCCTATTTTGAGCCAATTATAGGTGGTTTTGGAGCCCGGACCATGTCCAAAATCCATTTCTAAAAATTTCCAATTAAATCCACAAAAAAAAAAAAAAATTGGTCTCAAGACCCTATTTAGACCCTTATATATGTGGCTTCAGAACCTCGGACCATGTCCAAAATCCATTTCTAAAAATTTCCAATTAAATCCACAAAAAAAAAAAATATTGGTCTCAAGACCCCATTTAGACCCTTATATATGTGGCTTCAGAACCTCGGACCATGTCAAAAATACGTTTCTAAACATTTCCAATCGAATACAACAATAAAAAATTTTTACCTTTTTTTTCGGTGTATGGGAGCCACGCCCAGTTTTTGTCCGATTTGGCTGATTCTCGAACTTGATCTCAGTATTCACGAGAAAAACATGTACCCAAAGTTTCAAGTCGATATCTCCAAAACTGCGACCGCTATCGTGCGGACGGACAGACGGACAGACGGACAGACGGACAGACGGACAGACAGACGGACATCGCGAAATCGACTCAGGAGGTGATACTGATCAAGAATATATATACTTTTCCATACCGGACACGCCTCCTTATGGGCGTTACAAACGTTGTGACAAAGTGAGTATACCCTGCCACAGTGAGTGTGGGGGTATAAAAACGCAACCAAAAGGTGGTGGTTTTTTCTAGTTCTCCTTCATGTTTGTGAATTGGTTGATTTTGAGCTTTTGTTTTGATTATGCAAACCGGTTTTGGGTTTTTTAAGCAATTTGCTATTCTGGTATTTTGGTGATTCTTGCATTTCAAACATTTTCCCAATTTTATTCAGTTTTGATTGTCATGTTTTTTATTTAATACTTTCATATGAGCATTGTAAATATATTTCATTTGATACATATTTGCAATGCATATGTTCATTGACCTACGTTTCAATTTTTCGCTTATTCTATTGTTTCCTTTTTTTGTGTGCACAATAAGGAAAACAAAAAGGAAACGCTTCTTTAGACCATTTCCTTCCTCCCAATACATCCCCCCTGAAATAGCGCTGCAGCATTTGCGGTAGTCCTGCGCTGGCTTCGGTGGAGGCATCTTTGCATAACCTCATCCCTTCGTAACCTAAATATTTGGTTTTCCCATTTATGTATTATTATATGTATCATAAATATTATTATTATTATTATTATACAAAAACCCAAAAAGAAATAATGAAAATATTTCGAAAAGCTGGTATTTTTTAACAGTATATATATATTTGTTATATACTAAAATTTTCAATTGGTATCCCTAATGCAGATACAATAAAAATTTCGCACAGCGAAATTAATGGAATGGCATTTAAATGGTTTTGAAAACAATACATATCACCCACAATCACTTCTTTCACATTTTTATTAAACTTTATTTATAAAATTCTAAAATTAAATTGGCAAAAAAATTTTGCTTTACATAAAACATACCGCATCTGCATACCAAAATCAGCCACCATTACCGAGCATTAATCAAAATTTTGCCACAAAAAAATATGAAACGAAATGCACTTTATTGCACTCACCTAAAAATAAAGAAGGAATTGAGCCTTTTCTTAGTTTTTTTATTAACAATAGAGTTTTGATCAAAATGCCTGCTGCAAACAACATCAGTTGTTTTAACAGCAGGACCGTCGGAAATGAGCAGGTTGGCTTTCCACATCGCCAATTGGAGCACATTCTTCGGGAAGCTGAAAAAAGTCCCAAATCCTGAGCATTCTCCAACGATGCAGTGGCATTGCATTTTTTAGGTCATTTTTTCCGATACACGAAAGCGGGGTTTTTTGTTTTTAACCGAATTAAAATTGATTACATAAACGCACGACTTCGCAGGTTTAAACAAAAACTTGGCCAAATGTCAGCTAAAAATTTACACACCCACACAAAGCTTTTCCCGCCCAAAAGTAAAGAAAAGAACTTATCTTA
This sequence comes from Heteromyza rotundicornis, assembly GCA_951394025.1. Classification (NCBI taxonomy): domain Eukaryota; kingdom Metazoa; phylum Arthropoda; class Insecta; order Diptera; family Heleomyzidae; genus Heteromyza; species Heteromyza rotundicornis. Next base: position 32,458,820 of record OX596012.1, read on the forward strand.
TTAGAAATCATTTACAGATGAAATCTGATTGCAACATAAATAACAACATGTTACAGGTGGCTTAATACTTGACCATATAAAGGTCACAAAATAGACAAAATAAAAGTTATATTTTATAATTAAATAATTTTATAATTAAACCAAGTACATGCATATATAATTTAAGATATAATATATACCTATTTTCATAAAATTCTAAAATACAGAAAACTCAATAAATCGAAAAGAAAGAAAAATTTGTAAGTCCTAAATAAATGAAAGTGATCGCAACCAGATCACACTTCGTCAAAAATGGCAAAAAAAAATGTAAACATCTTCGACCTTGATCTCGAAGTGATCTTCTTTGTTTTCCTTGTTGTGCACACAAAAAAAGGAAACAATAGAACAAGCGAAAAATTTAAATGTAGGTCAATGAACTTATGAAGTTATGCAAACATATGTATTGCAAATATGTATCAAATGTAATATATTTGCAATGCTCATATAAAAGTATTAAATAAAAAACATGACAATCAAAACTGAATAAAATTGGGAAAATGTTTGAAATGCAAGAATTGTGAAAATCACCAAAAATACAAGAATTGCAAATTGCTTAAAAAACCCAAAACCGGTTTGCATAATCAAAACAAAAGCTCAAAACCAACCAATTCACAAATATGAAGGAGAACTAGAAAAAACCAACACCTTTTGGTTGCGTTTTTTTTTTTCTTACTTTTTTTGGTTTCATTCTTTCTATTTCTGTTTGAACCAAACAACAAAATCCAGTCGAACTCAAAAAAAAAAACTTGATCGATGTTCGACTGGAAGTTCCTGAAAAATCTGGCACAAAATTCCAACCACAATTTAACAGAAATTCCTTTATGCACCTTCTCTATAATTAACCTTCTCTGATAGAAGTATTTCATAATACCAAAATAAGGACGGGTTTATAAAGTACGTTATTGAAATGGACTGCAGTTTGTCCATGATGATAAAAGTAAATATACTTTTCAATATAAATATGAGCCGGTGTTTCTAACAAACGGTACTTTAGCAGACGCCATATAGTAGATACGTTTATATAAAAAAGTATGGCATGGTAAATGGTGCCGTGCTCTTTAGAGTGGTGACAATGCCGATCCTTCCTGTATGACGAAACATTTAACATGTTAAGCATTTCCCGAGGGGAGACACGATTATCTCTAAATATATGCTCCCGTCGACCGGGTTTTCTCAAACTAAAAAGTAAATTTAATTTATATATCGGTATACATACATTTCATCTGCAAAATCTCAATTTTTTTCTCCATTTTTTCTTCAGAATTTGTGAATAACTAGAGGATGGCAATGTAAATCGTCAGGTAAAAGAATTCTAAATATCTGTTCCCGTCGACCGTAACATATCAGGGGTAACCAAACTATTTGGTATCCAGGATATCGTATGTAGTCGCTAGGTATTCAGTATGTCCAACCATGTAATCTTGATTGGATTCTTGGGTTTTCACAAACCATCTGAGTATTGGGGAGAATTACGGAAAGGGTCTAGCATCTTTCGGAATTTTTCCAAATTACTCTATGAGAAATATTCCCTGGGCAGTCGAGTTCACATAAAATTGTCGCACAGTATTTATAGTATTCGTCGAATATTTCCATGGTACTTTCGATTGGACAATTTAAGTGGAATTATCCATACAGAACGTAAATATCTGTGAAATGTTTATATGAAAGATTAATTTTCCTTTCTTTACAGATGGGCCCGAGTAGCAGTTCATTAATTCTTTAATGTTACGATTACATCGTTGTAATATTTTGTGTGACAAACAAACTTTTCAAAGTTTGAATAAGAATCTTATATTCACCAAACCCAACACGGTTTTTAGTTGGAAGTAATATGCTAAACTAGTTAAATTCACAATGAAATTTAACCAGAAAAGCATGGTATGAGATGCAATTCTAGTAGCAGTTACGGTAATTCTACCTAAGTTCCGGAAACTTGATGTCACATCGATGGGACAACCTTTTTTTTACTATTACGTCTCAAGATACATCAGTATATTTTTAGTCAATATTAAATCCATAAATTATATAATTTGTTATTATTATTATGTTTGGTACTCTCATACGAATATTGTGTGTTGAAATGATTTGGGAGAGTATCGACAAGGCAAACATCGACCAGACGAACATTGACAAGGCGATCATCAACAAGGCGAACATCGACCAGACGAACATCGGCAAGGCAACACCGACTATCAACCATAATAAAGGGCATCAACCGTTGTTACCGCTTTTAAATGAGACGGAGGGATGGCAAGTAGCACAATACTCCAAGATTCTTACAACTTCATCTCGTTCCGCAGTATACGAAGTCGAAGCATTCATCTGCACTGCCAGGACCTACCACTGGGATGGTCCCACGGATACAATGGCCACTGAAAATGGCGGACCCCAACGAGACCAAGCATAATTGGCAACGGCAAGAGTACATTGATCACCTTGTCCAGTTCGGACTATGTCACTAAATCATACAAAGTGCATAGTATCCACTGCTAGAGCCAGTCCAACAATCGAATCACCACGGGTCGGTGGAACCATCAAATATGGCCTATTTAAGAATAACGAAATTAAAAACGAAGTGGACTACTACTGTGATCAACAGTTTACAACGCCAACAATACATTAATGTCTAAGGGGGTCGCATAGCATTCAGAATAAAGTAAACGACCAAATCTGCACGAAGAAAATTTACACATGACAAAACATGCCACCGTCGTCATCTAAAACAACCGGGAACAGCGGCAGTGAAGAACAGCAGTGAAGAACAACAGTGAAGAAGAAACCACAGAGACGCCAAACAGCCACCAAATCTGCACGATGGTATGAAAAGAGTATATTTTTTATAATCCTTATATTAACTTGCTTTGGGTGGACTATATATCTTTTACTTATATAAAATTCTTTGTTTGGGTTTGTAGGTTTGTTTGTATGTTTGTTCCCTTAGTACTTAAGAAATACTTGACCGATTTTAATGAAACACATGTCAAAATGTAGGTAATTTCATTGACCTCATCATAGGCTATATGCCATTTCATTAACTTTGGGCGTTCGAGGTGGGCGTGGCAAATATTATTCTAAAATACTATAATTCATGCAGTGTTTAACCGATTTTGCTGAAATTTTATGTGGTTTTGGGTAATGAATTGGTAATATGTTGATTCTGAAAATTTGCAGTCCGCCCACTGCCACGTCTTAAAATTTCTAAAGCTCTGTAACTCGGGACATATTCAAGGGATTTCGCTACAATTTTGGATTTGGTGCTGAGAGGTGAATGGGCAGAGGGATGACTATTGAAATTTAAGATCCGCCCACTGCCACGACCTAACATTTTTAAAGCTCTGTAACTCGGGTCCTATTCAAGGGATTCCGCTGAAATTTTGGATTTGGCGCTGGGAGGCGAATGGGCAGAGGGATGACTTGCAAAATCTATTTTTATTTCAGTTGCTTAAATAATACATATAACATTTCTACGTTAACATGAAATTACAAAATTATTGCGAGCGAAGCTGTGGGTATAAGCTAGTATATATATATATTAGGGCTTTCGATCCCGAAGGTTTTTCGCAATCTCGGGATTTTCGGGACTGAAAATTGCAATTCCGGGATCCCTGGATTTTTCGGGATTTGTTACAAGCAAAATGAATTTTAAAAAAATAAAAAAATGTTTTTTATATGTTTTATTGGAAAACTGATAATTTAGCTTAAATAAATAAACATAAACATTAATTTCAATTTATTGAAGGTACAAATTAATGAATTTTTTTATGCTCAGTATTTTAGCGATGAAAAGTTGTATTTTTCTAGTATTAAATTTTTTATGGACTAATTTTGTTAAAATGTAGTCCCGAAAATCCCGGGATTTAGGAAAAAATATCCCGGTATTTTCGGGACTAAAAATTAGAGCCCGACCGATTAATCGGCTTTGACCGTTATCGACCTAAAGTTAACATTCGGCTTCGGCTTCGGCTTCATTCTCAAAAAAATGGCCGAAGTTTTGGCCGAAGCTTTTCAAATTGTTTTTCTAATTTTTGCGACACTGAAAACCAAAACTAATTTTTTACGATACGATTTTCTAGCCCACATCACATCTAAACGGTCTTACTGATTTTCTTGATACTTGTATCTAAAATTGTGTAAGTGATGGAATTTCCAAAACAAAAAATATGATTAAAATTTAACTAGTAATCATCGAATATTGAGTGGATCTCGCCTCAAATTGCGTGGCACGGGGTTACAGCTGCCACAAAGTACATCCTTGGACATTTTCTGGGTGGATTACTGAATTTTAAATATAGATTTGGAAGCTTAATACTCGGCCCGATGTCTATGTTAAAAGGAGTCCTGGTAAACTGTATGAAATTTCAAATATAGGGGTAGGAGGCTCACGGAAGGATTCTACCTTTTACAAATGTAGCCCAAATTGCTGCTCCAACATATATGAAAAGTAGTTCTGGTGCTCAAATCCGGGACCGATTTTGGTAAAATTTTACATTTAAGTTAAAAGCTTCACAGGTGGTATTTACCATCAACTAGAGCATCCTGTGCCCATCACCTGACGGATTTGGGGAGACCTTAAAAAACAGCTACTTAGATGGATTTATTCTTTGAAGAATTCTCTACCATTTCTACTAAATTCCCAATATTTTATGCTTCACTCCAAATTTTTAAAAATGATTTTAAAAAATCTAATTTTTCTACACGGGATATATGGGATAATCCGAGGCTCCTGTTAGTTTTGACCTAGGAGGCCCAAATTTGTTTGTGAATTCTTTTGGTTACTTTTATTATTTGTTTAAATAAAATTTTAGCTCCTTAAAAAACTAATTTGAATGAAAATACACGAAAAAAACAGATTTTAATGGTTTTTTTTTTAAGTATCGGCTTCGGCTTCGGTATAGGCCTTCGGCGTCGGACGAAGTAATAGGTTGCCAATTGACCTTCGGCATCGGCTTCGGCCTGAAAATGATTAACGGATGGGCTCTACTAAAAATGGACCGGGATCCCGGGATCGAAAGCCCTAATATATATATATATATATATATATATATATAAAATCTGCGGCGAGCTTTTTCATACACTTCCACATGAGCTAGAGAGCTGAAATTTGGAACACTGATAGAACTCCGGTGACAATGCATTCTATCAGAGGCGTAGGGGCCGTGGGGGGACTCAAACCCCTTTTTTTTAAACATGGCATAACTTCCTTCAAGCTACAATGATGAAATTTGGTAGGTGGGTTCTTATTGACAAAATGAAATTTTATACCCTTTGGAAAGGGGGTTGTGGGGGCAAAGGGGAGCGGGATGGAGCCAATTTGAAGTTCTAACTTTCGTATTTTGTAAGCTACAAGGCTGAAATTTTTAACTTAGGTTCGCATTTGGGAAAAAGTGTAAAAAAGGGGAAAAAGGGGGGAACAAATTTTTTTAAAAAGAGGAAAATAAAAAAAGAGTAAAAAAATAGTTTTTTAAAATATAACCCTTTAACCGACTAAAAAGCAGAAAATAAATTTCCTTTAAATTAATTTCACCAATTTCGATTTAAAATTAAGGGTTTTATCGACTTCAAAATCTGCAAAGATATTAGGAGGAAAGTTTCAAAAAAGAAATGATGAAAAAGAAACCAAAGGAAAATATTAATTATTTTAATTTTAAATATAGTATTATTGTATAATCATGAAATAATTAATTATTTAGTAATAATTTTGAAAATTTAAAATTGGTCCTTAGTAATGTCTTAATAATTTCACAGATCTTGCAAAACTTATTTTCGAATTAATGTTATAATTTTACTTCCAATAGAAAAAATATATATAAAAAAAAAAAAACAACAACAAAAACAAAAAAAGGAAAAAGAAAAAAAAATATGTTTATATATGAAACAAAAAAAAAATATATATACATATATATTAATATGTTAGAAATACTTACGATTTTACAATATTTGGAAGGCAAACCCTACACCCAGAGAAAAAATCGTGTTAAATTAACCAATTTTTAACCAATTTTGTGGTTAATATTTTTCAAACCGATCTTTCAGGTTGTTTTAACAAGATGCTATTGTTAAAAATGACACTCTCCTATATGTGTACGTGTACGTGTGAAGAGGTTTGTGATTAAACTGGGAAAACTGGTAAATATGCGTTCATTCAAATCATTGCCGGTAGCTCAGGGGTTAGGCAGTCGGCCTCATAAACGGAAGTACGGGGATCGAATCCCCGTTCCGGAAAAAGTTTTTTTAATTTAATTTTTTTTATAAAATTGTAAACACAGTTCCTCCAAGTAACTTTTTTACCATTCTTTACCTTATTTTCAAATGAACATTACCATTTCAAATAGATACCTTTTCACACTGAACTGGATTTGAACGCCGGACCTTCGGATCTTGAGTTCATCACTTTACCCTCTGTGCTACTGCGCTTCATAGACTCATATCGTCCAAAGACCAAGCTGAATTTGAAATCTAAAAATTTTTATTTAAAAAAACTTTTTTCAACTCAGACGAGATTCGAACACGGGACCTAATGTTTATAAGTTCCGCATCTACACGCTGTGCCACTGAGCTTCTTTCGTTCAGGTCGACAAAAACAAATTTGTTTTGAAATTCAAAAATTTCTTCTGTTTATTTTCAAATTTTCCATTTGACAGAATGGTCGAATATATTTTGATTTTCGAAAAAAAATTTTCTCATTTGTGTGAATGTGTGCATTTTGCTTCGATTTTTGTCAATGTAGTTGTAGTTTTTTGGAATTGTTTTTGTTTTGCGTACAAATGTTTTTCATGTTAATATAACATGAATAGTGTTAATTAAAATACATGAAGTTTTCTCTGGGTGTACTAAAAGTAGTTCACTGAGAGGAAAATGTTTTAAAATTAAACGAAATTGTTTTAAAATTGATTTCGTTTTTAAAATAGAGCTTTGTACAGATTTGTTCAATTTTAAAACATGTGTGTTAAAAACATGTGTGTAAAAAAGCAAAAGTTAAATTTAAAGAAATGTTTTCAAAATAAAAAAAAAATTTTCAAGAAAAAACATTTTTTTTTTTTTTTTTTTTGTTTGCAACTATTTTATTTATTTATATTTAGTTAACTTTTTATTTTCTCCAATTCGAGATCGGGATTCGAACCCACGCCTATGGAGTTTGGATGGCGCGGTAGACGCTGAACAGGTTGGTCTACTGTTAACATTATTTAACGGAGTCTAAATGTATTACCTATACATATGTTGTACTAAAAGCATACTTTGAATTTAAAAAAAAAACACTCTAAAACTATGCTTTGATTTTTTGAAATATACTATGATTTTTTGAAATAGAAAAGAACAACAGTGTTTGTTCAAATATTTAAAATCTGCGGCGCGAAAGATTTAATTTATGGCATGTCATGCTCACCTAAATAAATACAGTCCACTTATTCATAATGAGCTAATTTAAGGAACCTCATTTGTAAAGGGTTTTCCCTCCATATTCTCTACAATTTAATGATCGATTCTAAGAAGTACACAAATACATCCCAACAATGTAACAGTTCGAGGAAGTGCAATGATGAATGTTTCATCCCCTATTTTTAGTATTTCTAAGAAGGATATTGTAAGGAGTCGTACTTCCGCTAAATACAGTGACAAGCAGATACACGAGGTACGTCGAATCACGAGCGTTCATAGGCTACCTACGTGAGCTATAGTTTAAAGAAATAGTTTTAAGATTGTATATAAACCCAAATTTTAATTTAATAAAAACAGTATCATACAAATACTCAGCCGAAGCAGATATTTATTTCTCTTCGGTGGATAGAATTTACAAATCTATTCAGTGTTATAAACTGCAAACGACTAACGAAAGAGCAAGGCGATTGAAATTGAAAGCATTTGTTTTAAAAATGAAAGCAAATTGAAAAAAAATGTTTAATATTAAAACATGTTTTTATTTTCAATGAATTTGGCTTTGATTAACTTTAATATATAAGTAAATGTAAATATATTTAATGTATTTTTTAGGAACAAATTTTTTTTTGTTAAAAAAAATCATTTTTAAATGTAATACATAAACTTATATAAATTTAAGCACATATGCAATAAATTTGATATTGCAAATTCTTAGACCGTTAAGCAAATTTGTTGCCATATGGCAACATTCCAAAAAACTACTTTCAAATAACTTTTTTTTCAAATTTTGATTTTGTATCACTATTAGCATCATTAATAGCAATAATTAACGGATAATAGATTTTTAAGGCTCGAAATGAAAAACATGTAGCGAAAGGGTTAAGGACATCACCAACTTGGGTTCGAACTGAGCCGCTCACAGTATCATCACGAAAGGTCCACCAGTTTTTGCGAAACCACGACGCCTAGCGCTAGACAAATTAAAAGCAGCGAAGTCTGAAATTCAAATGCTTCTGGAAGCTGGTATATGTCACGAAGCCCATGGACTAGCCCTTTACATATGGTGATGAAGAAGAACGGTGAATGGAGACCATGCGGCGATTTCAGGCTGTTTAACAGTGTAACACAGCCCGACCGCTATCCGATTGCCCATTTGCATGACTTCACTCACACCTTAGACGGATGCACAATTTTTTCTACGATTGATTTGCGTCGCGCTTATTACCAGCTGCCAGTCGAGCCTGCTGATGTGCCAAAGACAGCCATAGTAACTCCGTTTGAGAAAAGCAGGACAGACATTTCAGCGCTTCATGGATAACATACTCTTTGAATTTGATTTCGCATGGCCTTATTTGTACGATATTTTGATCTGATCTAAAAATGCTGACGTGCATCGAGTACATCTGCGAGCGGTTTTTCAAAAACTTCGGGAATACGGCATCGTCATTAATGTTTCGAAATGCGTATTTGGTCAACACGAAGTTACGTTCAGCCCTCAACAACTTTAAGCTGCCAGATCGTGCATGCGAGCTTAGGCGATTTTTGGGGATGCTCAATTTTTATTCGATGATTTTTACCCAAGGCCGCAGCATATTATCAAGTCACATAAAAGGTAATAAGAAAAACGATAGTACTCTGATACAATGGAACGCTGAAACTATGGAGGCCTTCCAGCATTGTAAGGACGAGTTATGCAAAGCGACTTTGCTTGTTTTTCCCAAACCTGGCGCATCACTTGCACATGCTGTCGATGCTTCCGGCATGGCCCTTGGATGGTGCACAGTGGAAACCTATTGGTTTATATTCTGAACATCTGACCGCGGCGGAACAACGCTATAGCACGTACGACCGTGAATTATTAGGTGCATACTAGACATCTGCACAAATGTACTTACTTCTATTTTAGAAAACTGTACACTATTTCAATGTCAAAAACTTACTTCATTTATTTAAACACAGGCACTGTCGGTAGCGTACTCTCTCATGACAAATAATGACTTTACAACATTTCTTTTGTTCTCATCAACACAAGTACTGTACTCGTTTTCTCCAAAACATTGAGTGTTTAAAACGATCAAAACAAAGACAACAATGACAACACAAAATACACCAAGTACACCAACTCGGACAAAACGAATGAAAATTTGAAAGACGGCAGCAATTTTAAACAATACTTCATTAACTCGTACTTTTTTGGGTGAATCATGCCAGGTGGGATACGGCTAGCTTCTAAGTGCGTCCTTGGACATTTTTTGGGTGAATCATGAATCATGAGCAGCGGCGATCCGATGAAGGTATTGCCAGCCTCGCCATTACAATAGGAGAATGTCAAATGTCAATGTTTGAGAAATGGAAAGTGAGCGCCATATATGCGTTCATATAGACAGGTTCTTTAGTCCTTTTGAGCAGGGAAAAAGGAAAGTACAAAAGTGTTAGATTTTTAAATTAATTTTATTTAGAGAGTGGACTATCTTCGGCTATACCGAAGCTGAAATACCCCCACACAGTAGGAAGAAGTACCCCGAACATAAAAAAATGTGGTCTCAAGACCCTATTTTGAGCCAATTATAGGTGGTTTTGGAGCCCGAACCATGTCCAAAATCCATTTCTAAACATTTCCAATCAAATCCATCAAAAAAAAAAAAACCTCGGACCTCGGACCATGTCAAAAATACGTTTCTAAACATTTCCAATCGAATACAACCATAAAAAGGACTTGAAAAATGTTAACCTTTTTTTTCGGTGTATGGGAGCCACGCCCAGTTTTTATCCGATTTGGCTGATTCACGAACTTGATAGCATTCACGAGAAAAACATGTACCCAAAGTTTCAAGTCGATATCTCCAAAACTGCGACCGCTATCGTGCGGACGGACAGACAGACGGACATCGCTAAATTGACTCCGGCGGTGATGCTGATCAAGAATATATATACTTTTCCATACCGGACACGCCTCCTTATGGGCGTTACAAACGTTGTGACAAAGTTAGTATACCCTGCCACAGTGAGTGTGGGGGTATAATAGTTTGTTTTGGAAAGTTTTTGATAGTTTTCTTTCTTTTTTTAACTGTTTGTTTTTTTTTGAGTGGTGTCATCATTGGATTGTGGCTGGAGGACAATTGGTCAAAAGGGAGTATTTTTCCGCGTTGGTTTAGTTTTGCCAGCTAGTGTTTATACCCTGCACACTAGTATGTATATTGTTTTTGTCACACCGTTTGTAACGCCCATAAGGAGAGGTGTGTCCGGTATGGAAAAGTATATATATTCTTGATCAGCATCACCTACTGAGTCCATTAGTCCATGTCCGTCTGTCTGTCATTTCGCACGATAACTGTCGTAGCTTTTGAGCTATCGACCTCAAATTTTGGAATATCGATAAAAAATCGATAAATTATCGAAAAATTATCGATAAATTATCGAAAAATTATCGAAAAATTATTGATAAATTATCGAAAAATTATCGAAAAATTATTGATAAATTATAATCGATAATTTTTCGATAATTTATCAATAATTTATCGATAATTTATCAATAATTTATCGAAAAATTATCGATAAATTCTCGAAGAAACATCGATAAAAATCCAAAAATTATCCATAAAAAAAAAATGGAAAAATATCCATAAAAAATGGAAAATCTATCAATAAAAAATCAAAAAATTATCGATAAAAAATCGAAAAATTACTGAAAATTATCGATAAAAAATCGAAAATCTATCAATAAAAAATCAAAAAATTATCGATAAAAAATCGAAATTATTGAAAATTTTCGATAAAAAAATCGAAAAATTATCGATAAATTACCGAAAAATTATCGATAGTAAATCGATAAATTATCGAAAAAGTATCATTAAAAAATTGATCAAATAGCGAAAAATTTTTAATATCGAAAAACTATCAATAAAATACCGATTTTCGATAAAATTATTAACATATGGTCTCAGAATGTATCGTGCTCGCATGTGCAGGGTATTATAGCTTCAGTCAGACCGAAGATAATTCTCTTACTAGTTTTTTTTTGCTTTATTTTATTTGTGGCAGTCGGCCATTTAGTTTATTGAATTTGAGAAATTTAATAGAGTTGGTCAGGTTGTGTTCGGTCGTAATTTGTTTTTTTTTGTGAAGTGTTTCCGTCCTGGGAATTTCAAGTTGTTTGCTTTGAATTTGTTTGACCGTTTCCCCCTCTTCCTTATTCCTTTTTTTTTTGTTTGTGTCGTCCCGCATCTGAGTCAAGTCGTTGCTGGACATCGATTTTATCGAAGTCCAGCTGGTGAATTGATTCTGCAAAGAATCGTGCGAAGGATTTCAGACAGGTCGGTCAGGTCCCGCAAATCAATTGCGTTTAAAAAATATAATTTTTGGTTTATAAATAATTTCTTTTGGTTATTTGTAGTTTTGTGTCAATTTTGGAAAGGGTTCCGTTTGTGTTCGGATTTATTTTCGTTGTTTCGTGAAAGATTCAGTTTCTTTGTTATGCATATATATATATATACTTATATATATCGCGGCAGTTTCGGTGCAGTTTTTAAAAAGTTTATTTATCGGGTTTTCGCGTCTTTGTGTTGTTCGTTCGGCTGGGGATAGCATACCGCGAGGGCTTTAATCCCACGCTTCGCGTCTGTGCTATTCAGGCAATTAGGGATTTCAATTATCGCGTGGGGATTTTTGATTTTAGTTTTTTTAAAGTTTAGTTAAAAATAGCGCGATAGTACTACTCGATATTCGAGGAAAAAATGTTAACATAAGCATCGACCGGCTAAAAGCAGCTTATATAGTGAACGAAGAGCAAGAGATACGCCCAACGACAGCCGAACCTATATCGACGCACACTGCACTTTTTTTGAGGTTAAAGTGGCAAAAAATCTGTAACTTTTGAATAGATGCATATTTTTTGAATTTTTTTTTTATTTTGTAAAGAAACGAGGCTCCTAACAATTTTTCAAAACAAAGAATTTAATTCGTACATGGTGGCTTTACAGAGTGACCCCAAACTGAAAAAATTTTATTTTCTCATTTCGAAGTACAAAATTTAAGAAAATTTAAGTTTCAAGTGATATTTAAACTATGTTTTTTTTGTTTTACAAATATTTTTTATAACTGTGCGGTACTGATTACTTTTGTAATCAATTAAACAAAAAAGTAATCAACAGTTGATTGCAAAAAATTTGATTACTTTGTTGAGTACAACTAATTACTGTAATTGTATTGTAAATTTTCCATGAATCTAAAAGTGACATGCAGTGAGACAACACCAACTCATTGCAGAATTTAGAAGGTTTGTGTCCTAATAAACATAAAAGGATTATCATATTAAAAAATATCCCTCTAAATGCAAGTAGATTAAACTAGCATTTTCGGTTTGTTTTTATAGTACCAGATTAGGGAACGACAAATGACGTATTGACTAAGAAATTAGCTTACTATATTGCTGAACATATCAACCCGCTAAAGTCCGTTTTTGGGGCATCAAAAATGCCCCAAATGCAAACAATTTTACTTTTCTAATAAAAAAACTTTCTTTTTTAATTTTAATAATTTTTGTGTTTATTCTGGGTTATTTACGAAAAGTAAGTATTGACTTTAGCGAATTGGGATGCTTATCAACATTATAGATAGGGTTAAGTTGAATACTTCAGTTGAAGATACAACATGATATCGCTTACCATTAAACATTTTTTTATGAAAGGTGAATTACCCATGTTTTGACTTTTGACCTTAAATAACTTTCTTATTCCAGCTAATCCAGAAAAAACCTTTGAGGGAGTTATTATATTGACCAAAACCATTCAGAATCTATTATCAGATCGACAATCAGAATTTGGTGTTGTACAGTAAAAACTCTTTTTACTAAATAAAAATACACCTGTTTCGACGTTTTGAAAGAAGTTGTTCGGTGACGCATTAGGGCGCAGCATGTGGTGCTACTCCCGGCTGTTTCCCTCTGATTTCTTAGAGCAAAAGCTTAGCTAAAGTTTAAAAAATAAAACTAAAAATTTTCATTTTCTTAATTGCTATAGCCGACATACATATTGGATTTTCACCAGGTTACATTCATTCGAAAGATATTGAATACATCTATCAAATAAACCAACATCAAAAATCTCAAAGCGTTTATCTTTTACTTATATAAAATTCTTTGTTTGTAGGTTTGTAGGTTTGTTTGTATGTTTGTTCCCTTATAAATCAAGAAATACTTGACCGATTTTAATAAAACACATGTCAAAATGTAGGTAATTTCATTGACCTCATCATAGGCTATATGCCATTTCATTAACTTTGGGTGTTCGAGGTGGGCGTGGCAAATATTATTCTAAAATGCTATAATTCCTGCAGTGTTTAACCGATGTTGCTGAAATTTTATATGTGGTTTTGGGTAATGAATTGGTAATATGTTGATTCTGAAAATTTGCAGTTTGGATTTGGTGCTGGGTGGTGAATGGGCAGAGGGTTGAGTATGGAAATTTTAGATCCGCCCACTGCCACGTCCTTAAATTTTTAAAGCTCTATAACTCGGGTCCTATTCAAGGGATTTCGGTGAAATTTAGGATTTGGTGCTGGGAGGTGAAAGGGCTGAGGGTTGACTATGGAAATTTAAGATCCGCCCACTACCACGCCCTAAAATTTTTAAAGCTCCGTAACTCGGGTCATATTTAAGGGATTTGGCTGAAATTTTGGATTTGGTGCTGGTAGGTGAATGGGCAGAGGGATGACTTGCAAAATCTATTTTTATTCAGTTGCTTAAATAATACATATAACATATTAACATGAAATTACAAAATTATTGCGAAGCTGCGGGTATAAGATAGTCTTTTATAATTCGCTACAGTACCAACTTAGTAGCTGTACACTCGGTGTATTCTCTGTCAACTTTATTAAATTTAAAAATTTATTAAATTGTAGCGAAAATGTCTCAGTAGTAGGAAAGTAAGAAAGTATTACTGTACTGAAAAAAAATCATCCCTGATACGAAGTATGATAGAATGAATAAAAAAGTGTAAAAAATGTGGTGAAAAATTAAAAAATGTAAACAATTTCTATAAATTGGAGATTAATGTAATTTGTTGAATTTTTCCATTTTACTTTGATTTAATTGAAATTTGACCGATCGTTTTCGAAAGTGGCTTAATTAATGCTAATACACCCAAAACTCTTAAGTTTGAAATTTTAGGCTGCCGGCAAAGGTCCTAAAGGCCAAGCCATAATGGACTCGAACTGACTGCAGCTACTGTCAAAAATTATACGAATACACCAGTTTCTATCGCTGAAACCCTAATAGCGCAAGTTGGCTTAAGCAACGGGCAATTGGAATCGTATAGTCGTTGTGGAAACTTTGACAGCCAGTAAATATTGAAACAAAAATTTGAATTTAACAAAAATAATTAAGAAATTTATAAAAATAAATGTGTTGGCCAATAGTTCAGACTATGAATTTATTTTGGCTCTTATTGATAGCGTTCGCGAAAACAAGTGCTTATAAGACAAGAGAGATGCATTTTATTTCAATAAAATAAAAAAAGGAAAGGAAAGAGACTGGAACGAAATATCCAAAAAATGCAACAGAAATTGTGTTTTTTTGCAAAAGCCTTCCATTAATGATTTTTATTTTGTAGTCGAAGAAGTCAAGCAGAAGTGGAAGCTGCTACGGGAAAAGTTCGTCAAAGAAACGCGGAAAATGGACTTGCCATCCGGCAGCGGCTTGTGCCACATTGAAAAATGGCAATACTATGATGAGCTATCTGTTTACGCCAAAACACCCTGTTTGCCACCCGCGGAATTGTGCGGCAACCAACTTTCTACCATTAAACCTACTGGAAAATCGCTTAACATTCTGTTAAGCTGTTTCCCAAAACTGGTTTAATTCAATATGAAGGCCTTCTGCCATTTCCGTAACTTTAACTTCCTTCTTCTTGTATCAGCCTCGATCGGTCAACAACGTATCTTTTTACGCTTCTGCAACATCCCTTTTTATTTACATAAGCTACCTTCTATATCGTACGACATCCGTCGAAAGTAAGCAACCTTTTTGCTCCTTTTTTAATAAAGCCTACTTAAAACTCTATAAACTACACGCCTTTAATTATATTTTTACTAATTCTCGAATTCCACCCTTTTTTCTCTTTTATATCGTTTGGCCACTTTACGAGTGAGACAAACATTTGGTCCTTCGAACCGGATCTGCATATTTTGGAGGCATCTTCGACGCTCCAAGCTCCGCCGAGGTTACATTTTTCCAGCGTTTTTAGCATTCTACGAGCGCATCTTCTCCGAAGGAACGTTGGAAGAGCCGACGTCAAAGTACCGATCTTCAGCATTACAACAAAAATTCAAGGTACGT
This sequence comes from Heteromyza rotundicornis, assembly GCA_951394025.1. Classification (NCBI taxonomy): domain Eukaryota; kingdom Metazoa; phylum Arthropoda; class Insecta; order Diptera; family Heleomyzidae; genus Heteromyza; species Heteromyza rotundicornis. The sequence goes on from OX596012.1 coordinate 32,474,571, forward strand.
GTAGTTTGTGTAAAAGCATAGTTTCTTTTTGTATGTGCCAAAAAAATGAGCAATTCTTCCGACGCTTAGTCGAGAAATACAAAAACAATAATAATACAATAATCTCTCTCTGCGTTAATTTGTTCACTTTCGTGGAACGTGTGGATAGCCACAAAAGAAAGGCACAAAGCACCCTATGAGAAATAAAATTACCACAAAGTGAACAAAAGCAGCATAATATAAAAAACGTCACAAAACTTAAAATTGTGTATCGTTAAATAAATAAAGTCCTGAATACGGATTATAGATAATATTAAAATTAACTAAATGCATTTTTTTAAACGTGCATTACCATATCTTAATTCTTCAAATCAAAAATAACTTTCGTTTTTAAAGTTAGTTGGCAACCCCTTGCCTCTCCTACCCAGAATAGGATCCACAACCAAAAGCTTTTCTCTCTCGGTTATTTCGGCAACTTTGACAGTTGCATTTCATCTTTCTTTTTGTTTTTTTTTGTTTTTAGTTTTAGATTAGATTATTAACATAATTAAAATATATATAAATAAATTAGTGAGCAAATTAAGTGAGACAATATTCACAAGCACAGATCATAAACGAAAGTGAAAACAAAACAGAATACCCAAACACTAAACAAACAAACAAGTGCACTCCAAAAAGAACATTCTTGAGAATGCAATTGTCTCTGCATTTTAATAATTTTTCAACTTAAATAATTTCTTAAACTTTTAAATCGAAAGTGATATTTCCTTAATATTTGAACTTTTCGTTTTGTGATCAGCTTATACATACAAGCTAAATTCTGTGCATACCAGTTGTTTGTATTCAAAATTGTGCACTTTTGGCTTATTTGTGCTCCCTTTCAATGCGCTCCGCGCAATTGTGCGCTCCTTTTGAATTACATTGCCACTAAAGTTTGGCCAATGATTTTTTGTTTATTTTGCTTCTGACGGTTAAGTGATCGTATTATTTCGTAGACACTACTTTAGTGTGGAATTATTTTCATCGCTTTTGTGTAAATTTTCGAAGCTTTTATACTTTTTATAACCCTTATATTAACTTGCTTTGGCTTGACTATATATATATATATATATATATATATATGCATTCTATTAAATTTTTGGATCCATCAGAGGCGTAGGGGGCCTTTTTCTTAAACATGGCCTTCCGATTCCTTCGGCAACAATGATGAAAGGTGGGTTCTTATTGACAAAATACAATTTTACGCCCTTTGATGGGGGTGTGGGGATAAAGGGGAGGGGGATGGAGCCTTTTTAAAGTTTGGGATGGGCTAACGTTCGTATTTTTTAAGCTACAGGACTAAAAAATAGGGAAACTTAAAAAAGAGTAAAAAAAAAGTTTTTAAAATATAACCCTTTAACCGACTAAAAAGCAGAAAATAAATTCCTTTTAAATTAATTTCCGCAATTTCGATTTAAAATCTGACATAAGGAACAAACCAGCCAAAAACCCTTAATTTTAAATCGAAATTGCGGAAATTAATTTAAGGGGAATTTATTTTCTGCTTTTTAGTCGGTTAAAGGGTTATATTTTAAAAAACTAGTTTTTTACTCATTGTTTTTTAATAATTGTTTCAACATTTCTAATGCACACGGTCCTATTTTACCAAACCCACCTTATGTAAATATCAAATTGAAATTGGCTTTCAATATCTTTTTCAAATTTTAACATTGAATAAAAGTATTAATTAAATAAATATTAAATTCAAATTCTTTTTAATTTACAAATTTTATTTTTCCCGTTTGTACACCCTAGGGCTCTACGCCAAATCCTTTTTTGAATTTTTAAATATTCGCATCATGGCACAATCTCAAGTACCTATACCGAGGGTACTTTTGCATTAAACATTTTTATTAAATTAACATTTTTTTTCAAGTGATCTTTTGATCTAAGTTCTCTACAATCTTGAGTGTCACCCCTTACTGTCTCGGGTATTCATCTACGATGATTTAAGCTCTCATTTCGAGCACAAAATATTGCTTTTTATTAAAGTTTTTTTATTTTTCTTTTTTTAAAAAATAAGAAATGTCAGCTTTTGGTCAAATTTGAAGCAGCTTTTGCGGACCTACTGCCAGAAACACACATCCAAGTCAATTTGAGCACTCAAAGTGAAAAAATAAAATCACTTTGGGCTGCAGCTAAGGCTTCATATCAGCCGTGTTTAACGTACCTTCCATCTGAGACTGTTCAAGGTGAGGGCCAGGATGTTAACGCGGACATCGCTTTCTTCAAGTCCAAATACAAGCGTACTTATTACAGCTTTGTAAAGACTTTGGCTAGAATTAATGAACTACTGCACGATATTGGCAGTACAGCTTCACCTCCGACTTTTCAGTTTTCTACCAATGATTAGCACATATAACATCAATGCGTCTTCTAACCATTGTGGGCTTTGTCCCCGACGACAGCATTCGTTGCGCACCTGTCAGCGTTTTCTGAACATGAGTGTCGCCGATCGTTACTCGAATTTAAATCGCCCTAAATATTTCATCAATTGTTTGAGCAAACATCATGAAGTTGAAGGTTGTAAGAGCACTTATGTTTGCTCCAGCTGTCAGGAACGTCATCATACGCTTCTACATAGATATGTGCCTGCTCCGCAGCCATCCACCAGTGAACATTTTCCTTTAGGGCCCCGTCCTATAGAAAATAATGTTTCAGAATTTCAGCCTTCAACCAAGGGAACTTTTCCCTTAGGGCCCCGCCCTCTTGAACATATCTTTCTCCATGTGCACAATTTTTAGTCAATGAAACTTTTCCTTCAGGGTTACGCCCTATGGAAATTAATGATTTCCAATCAACTTTGCCATTCTACGATGGAAGTTTTCCTTCAGGGTCCCGCCCTACTGAAAACTGTCATACATTTCAACAATCAATACAGTCCACTTCTCTCCAAGCTGAGCCAATTCTCTTCGGTACAGCCGATGTGAACATTTGCCACTTTGGCACCGTCTATTCAGCAAGTGCGCTGATAGACTCTGCGTCAGAAACTACGTTTAGTTTAAAGTATAAGTTATTTTCTAATTGAAAATTATAGTGTTTTAATAGATTTAAAAACGATTTAAATCCACTTTGCTATGTTAAGGTTCGGTTTTAACGACGAATTAGGGACGATGCACAATCGGAATATTGTGTCATTTTTTTAGGGTTTATGCTGCGTTTGTTCACTTTGTGGTAATTTTATTTCTGATGGGTGCTTTGGGCCTTTCTTTTGTGGCTTTCTTGCGGTTCCACGAAAGTGAACAAATTATAGCAGAGATTTAATTGTTATATAATTGATATCTTTTTTAAGAACTAATTGATAGAACATTGTACAACGAGAGCAATGATATCAATATGAATTTGGATGAAAGTTTCCCATCAGTGGAAGAGCAAAGTGACGATTTTTCCCAAAATAATGCTTCGCGGACGGTATCGACAGTTCCATCAAAAAGGTCAAAGCTGGTTCTCGATAACCTTTGTACTAAGTTTACCGACGTTATTGAAAAAGTGGAACAAAGCTTATTGGTTGAAACAAAGCCATCAACCGACGAATACTTTTTAAGGACAATGGTTTCGTTATTGAAGGATTTACCATTGCGTGTAAAAGAAAATTTTCAGTCGAAAATGATTACAGAAGTATTTAAATTGAGAAGTGAAGTTCGCGGTGACGATTACTGGCATATTTTATTAAAGTATTAAATGTGTACATGTGTACGATATATGTTTTATTTTATTAAAGTATTACATGTGTACATGTGTACGATATATGTTTGTATTACATAGGTATATGTTCAATTCAATTTTCAATAAATATTTTAGAATAATAGTCCTAAAAATCTGAAAAGCCTGTTTTTGGAACCAAGTTGTATCAATTGAAGGGGATGAAGATTTTCAACCCTTTAATTGATACAACTTGGTTGCAAAAACAGATGACAATGTTCCAGGCTTTTCGAATTTTAATGACTATTATTCTTCCGCTAAATAATAAACGGATTTAATTGCAGTTTTAATTATAAGTTTTTGTTAATTGTTCATTCAAAAAATTGGTTAAAATATTTCGTATATCTTCTGCCTTTAAAACGATTTCCATTTGGATACGGTATAATTGACGGTACATTATTTGTGAGTTCACTTCGCCATTTGGGCAATAAGACAATGACTTATATTTATTAAACATAATGAAGTTATGCAAAGTCACACAAGCCAGGACAACTTTTTCTGCATTTTCAGGAAACATATATAGTGTTTGTAGGAGAATTCTCCAACGTGTCACATGAATGCCGAAAGCATTTTCAATAGTTCGTCTAGCTCTTGAAAGTCTTTTATTGAAGTTATCCTTTTCCCTTGGTAAAAGTATTCCTGGATAGGGTCGCATCAAATTTATACTCAGTGGATAGGCGGCGTCTCCAACAAAGTAATGGGGTATTTGAATTTCTGTACTTGGCAAGTTTTTTTGGATTCACACCGGCGTCTTTAATTTGTTAATTGTTCATATGCTTCTGTTCTAGAATTTAACGAAATGGAAATGCACATGAAAACAATAACTAGAAACCACCAACGAATTAGCCACGAATATTACTACGAATATTTACCTCCGTCACTCTGACTACCATACGCTCCAACATCTAAACCGATATTTAGCATCGCACACCGTTAACAAAACAATGCTAAAATATTTCTTGTAGTTAAAGAATTGGCTACCGGCATTAGGAGGACATCTAATAGCAATGTGTTTGCCATCAATAGACCCTAAACAATTGGGCATATTCCATAGATGCCAGAAGTCAGCAACGATCTGTATTCTGTTGTGTATAGCTCTGCTACATAAACCGGATAGAGGGCTTTCCAACGAATTTCAGCGGTATCTTGTGGTGTATATAAATTCCACAACCATACACAAACAAAATGTTGAGTCACTGAAGAAACCAAAGCGAAGCTAGCAGCGACACTTGAAATTATGTCATTAGCGAACGCTGCTTGCTTTCATTAGTTTACTTTTGCTTTCGTTTGTGTTTCTGCAGATGCAGAATGAAATTTGAATCCTGCTTGGTACGATCGGCCAATGCCCTTCAGCAGCGGTAGTTGAAAATCGATCGAAGTAGAAATGATTTTTTTTTAGTATATAGAATTGTATATGTAAGCATAATTTGTAAAATTGAAAATAATTGAACACAAATTGAAAAGAAATCGAAAGAGTCGACAGGGTATAAAAGCCGCGGCGATTCTGAAATAAAGCAGAGATTATTTCTGGCTTTCAAACTAAAAACATTCTTTCATTCACTTTTTGCGGCGACTTCGCCCAAGTTTAAATTACAGCGGAGGACCGCTCTAAACATCCTAAAATTAGAGTAGGGTTAATAAGAGTAAATACTAAATATTATACGGCGATCCTGCCTTTTCGAAAGTTGGGATTTTCTGGTGAAGGACCAGATTTCTACAACAAAACTTCAGAAAGAGACCACTAAAATTGAACAAACAAAAAAGGACGGACTAACGGTACATCAACATGCACTATTATTTTACTGAACACGAACCAAGCAAGATGCAAATTCTCGAGTTTAATGACGAACAAAATGCAGCAATGGCAAAGGCGGCCAAGTCCGTAGCAGAGGATGTGGCTAACGAGCCAAAAGTGCCAAAAGCCAATGAACCGCTACGAAACGAAGAAACTATTGACCTGCTCACTGACTCGGGAGACGATTCTTGCGAAAGTCTGGGCTTTATAGCGATGGACACCGCATCACCACCGGTATGCATCTCGAAACCATTTTATATCTCTGAGCCAGTATCATTGGGAAGCATTGAGACCACAGCGATACAAAGAGTTGACGAATATGCCATCGTACCTGTGAACGCCGAGGAAGCACCAACAATTGGCGCCGATCAATTCGATGATGATGATGATTGCCATGATCAATGCATTGATGTGTTAATGATGTTCGCCGAAGGTGTTAGGCGGGAACACAATGGCAAAAGTGTCTGTTATCTTTTCTCAAATCTTTCATATTAAACTGTCACCCTGTAAAACTACTCTATTATACAATTTATTTTTTATTTTTATAATAAAAAAAAAATTGTAAATAAACCCGAATTGATTCAATTTACATATTGAAAGTTACAATTTCAAAATAAATTGTACGCGCTAATTTAAGTAATGGACTAATTTAATTGTTAAAAAACATTTCAAATATCCATAAAATTGCTGTCGCTAAATTTTAACTAAATTAATTTTTTGCAAACAGTAAGCAACAAAAAAAAAATTTGTATATATATTACCATATTAATAATTATAAGAAAAATAACAAACTCCTTAAGAAAAATAAATCTTTCACTTGGACAGATGAATGTCAATTAGCTTTTGAACTTTTGAAAGAAAAATTGACAAACCCACCAATTTTGAAATATCCTGACATTGACAAACCGTTTGTGTTGACAACAGACGCATCTGATTATGCGTTAGGTGCTGTACTTTCTCAAGGAGAAATCGGAGTAGATTTACCAATTTCATATGCCAGCAAATCTTTGAATAAGCATGAATTAAATAAGCCAATTATTGAAAAGGAACTTTTGGCGATACATTGGGGGATTAATATCTTTAGACCACATTTATTTGGACGCAAATTTATTGTGGTTACTGATCACCGACCATTGGTTTCTTTATTCTAGCACAAGAATCCATCTTCAAAGCTGACGAGCATACGAGTAGATCTGTCTGACTATGATTATGAAATTGTTTACAAACAAGGAAAAATCAATACAAACGCTGACGCATTGTCAAGGATAAAAATAGACTCAGATTTGTTAAGAACAATGATTCCGAAAACGGAAGATAAGTCCGCAAAGAAAGCATTAGTGATGACAAGGGGCATGACTGCAAAGGTAGCTCTCGATCGGAGTCTGTACAGTGCACAGTACAACTTCATTGTTGGGACTGTCCATTTCTGACGTTAAGAATATGATAAAGTTAAAGTTTGTTATAGAGAGCGATTTGAGTATTAGGGGCCCCCAAAGAATTGAAGTATTAAATAATTTAATACTGGTACGATGTAGTGATAATCTGAACAAATTCGATTTATACCGAAGCCGAAGCCGATACTTAAGTAAAAACCCTTTAAAAACTTTTTTTTTGTGTATTTTCATTCAAATTCGAGTATATAAATACACATTTAGTTTTTTTAGGAACTAAAAATTTATTTAAATAAATAATAAAAGTAAAAAAGAATTCACAAACAAATTTGGGCCTCCTAGGTCAAAACTAACAGGAGCCTCGGATTATCCCATATATCCCGTGTAAGAAAAATTCGATTTTTTTAAAATCATTTTTAAAAATTTGGTGTAAAGCTTCAAATAATGGGAATTTAGTAGAAATGGTAGAGAATTCTTCAAAGAATAAATCCATCTAAGTAGCTATTTTTTAAGAACTCCCCAAATCCGCCAAGTGATGGGCAAAGGATCTAGTTGATGGTAAAAACCACCAGTGAAGCTTTGAACTTTAAATGTAAATTGTTGGCGCAACAATTTGGGCTACATTTCTAAAAGGTAGTATCCTTCCGTAAGCCTCCTACCCCTATATTTGAAATTTCATACAGTTTACCAGGACTCCTTTTAACATAGACATCAGAGCAAGTAGTAAGCTTCTAAATATAAATTTAAAATTCAGTAATCCACCCAGAAAATGCCCAAGGATGTACTTTGTGGCAGCTGTAACCCCGTGCCACGCAATTTGAGGCGAGATTCACTCAATATTCGATGATTACTAATTTAAATTTTAATCATATTTTTTGTTTTGAGGGCCTCTTATGTCCCATTGGAAATTCCATCAATTACACAATTTTACATTCAAGTTTCAAGAAAATCAGTAAGACCCTTTAGATGTGATGTGGGCTAGAAAATCGTATCGTAAAAAATTAGTTTTAGTTTTCGGTGTCGCAAAAATAAGAAAAAAAAATTGAAAAGCTTCGGCCAAAACTTCGGCCATTTTTTGGAAAAACCGAAGCCAAAGCCGAATGTGCATTTTTGGCCGATATCGGCCGAAGCCGATGCCGAAGCCGATGCCGAAGCCGATTAATCGGTCGGGCTCTAGAATACAGTAAATATTAAAGAGCTAGCGCTAGACGAAAATTTCATGATATTTCGGTATATGTCAAAGGAAAAGTTTAAGAATTTATAGAATGTGTTGCAACACCATAGATTAAAGAATAAACGCTCAGGTGTAAAGATATTAATATATAAAAGTCTCCAAAGAATAGAAGATGAAGTAATGCAAAATAAGTTAATAGAAGAATATCACAATTCGCCTTGAGGAGGGCATTTCGGAATTAGAAAAACCATTTTGGAATTTAAACAAAGATTTCTTTGGAAGAATATGAGTAGAATGGTAAAAAATTTTGTGTCAAGTTGCACAAAATGTGCGTTAAATAAACAAATCAGACACACAAAGGAACAGTTTATGGTCACAAAGACGCTAACTACAAGTTTTGAAATTGTTCAAATTGTGGTACCATTGAGAATTTCTAATGGCTATCGCTATATTTTGACAGCTCAGTGTGAATTGACGAAATTCGTTCTGGCATTTCCCATGGAAACCAAAGATGCGGAAACTGTAGATGCGGGAACACTCGTAAATCAGTTTGTTCTCCAGTACGGTTATTTTAAAGTGATAAAGTCCGACAATGGAACCGAATTTGTAAATGAGCTCATAGGCAACATTTGTAAACATTTAAAAATGCAACAAGTATTTTCGGCAACATATCATCATGAAACTGTGGGTGCTGTAAAAAGAAACCACAGGGTACTTAACGAATATATGCTTGCATTTGCCGATGATAAAGAATGGGACAAGTGGGTTTCATTTTACACTTTTAAGTATAACATTACTCTAAATGTTGAAACGGAGTACACGCCATTTGAATTAGTTGTTGGTAAATTACAGTATTTGCCTAGTGAAGACATTGTGAAAAGTGAGCCTGTGTATAACATGAAGGCATCTATAGAAAAGGCAAAAGAAATTATTAATAGAGTTAAAGTCAAAAGAAGAAATTACAGCGAGAAAAAAATTAATCCATTAGTCGTAGATGTAGGAGATTTAGTTATAGTAAAGTTAGGTGGTAGAGGGAAAAACCAGAGTCCTTACCATGGACCTTATAAAGTAGTAGAAGTAGAAGGGGTAAATTGCCTTGTAGAGAGTTAAGAAAATTCATAAAAATAACTTGAAGAAACATATCGTAGAAACATAAATTTATATTTCCATGTATTAATTATTAAAATTTTTTTGATTTTTTTTAGACTTTATCTCACAATAATCTATTTTTAATCATTCATACCATTTTTTAGCCAGATATTATTTATATATCATTATTTTTACATTTTAATTAATTAATCCCAGATTTAAAATTTTTTTTAATTTTGTTCATTTTAACTAATCCAGATTTAAAATTTGTAATAATTTTAAGAAATTCATTATTTTTGAAATCAATTTTGTTAATTTTTAACTAAATAAGTGTTTACATTTACATTGTTAATTTTAAATTTCTTTTTATATTGATTAATTTAAATTTTTATAATTTTTTCTTTGAAAATTATTTCTACACAACAAAAATTTCATTTTTCTTTTTTCAAAATAATTTTCATCTAAAGGGTACGGGTATGGTGTATATACATTCCACAACCATACACAAACAAAATGTTGAGTCACGGAAGAAAGCAAAGCGAAGCTAGCAACGACACTTAAAATTATGTCATTAGCGAACGCTGCTTGTAGACCAACATTCGTTTACTTTTGCTCTCGTTTGTGTTTCTGTCGAGGCAGAATGAAATTTGAATCCTGGCTTAGTACAATCGGCCAATGCCCTTCTGGCAGCGGTAGTTGAAAATCGATCGAAGTAGAAATGATTTTTTTTAGTAAGGAGTGCGTCGCTAGAAACTTGTGCACGTTTTTTCTACTGTAACTTTTTTTTATTGGTTGGGCTTATTATCTTTGGAAAACATGTCACTTTAAATTCTGGTATGTAAGGGATCGAAGTAAACTGTTTATTCAACGAAAGAATTAAAAACATAAAAATATGATTTTGAAGAAATCGAAAAGCAAAAAATTACCTTTTTTTGTGTTCACCTCCATATTTGCTTTATTATAGTCGTCAGCATATTTTTTGCTGTAAACTCCATGCTTCCAATTAAATATTCAATTTTAAAAAAAATTTATTAAGTGGTTGTTTTAATTTTTACATTTTTTGCGATTGTTTCTTTTTTATGTTTTTTCACGTTTTCCGTGTGATTTTTGTACCTTTTTTCATAAACGTTTCTAAGTAAATCAACGTTTTTGATTTGAAAATTTTTATACTTTCATAGTCCATACTAGACATTAAAATTACATGTTTTCCAAAGATAATAAGCCCAACCAATTCCAAAATGCATTAATATAAATAAAGTTACAGTAGAAAAAGCGTGCACAAGTTTCTAACGACGCACTCCTTATATAGAATTGTAGATGTAAGCATATTTTGTAAAATTGAAAATAATTGAACACAAATTGAAGACAAATTGAAAGATTCGACAGGGTATAAAAGCCGTGGCGATTCTGAAATAAAGCAGAGAATCTTTCTGGCTTTCAAACTAAAAACATTCTTTCATTCACTTTATGCGGCGACTTCGACCAAGTTTAAATTACAGCGGAGGACCGCTCTAAACATCCTAACATTTGAGTAGGGTAAATACTAAATATTATACTCTAGTACAATGCTGCGAACGGTTTCCTTACCCATGTTAAACGACCAAGCTAAAGATTGCAATGACGTTCCTTGGGACACGTAACTGAATAAGGAGAGCAGCTTTTCAATTTGTGGCACGGTAAGGAGATTGCTATATATATATATATATATATATATATATATATTGGGCATGCCAATCCCGGGATCCCGCTTCTTTGTTAGTCCCGAAAATCCCGGGATTCGCACTGACTAGTCCCGGGATTTTCGGGACAAGTTTTATGAGCAATTTTTTCAAAAATATACCTTTTATAATGGGAAGAAATTAATCAATTAAATTGTTTTCTTTTTCACATTGTTGCTCACTACTGAATCAGCCTTCAGTTATAAAGATAACTTGTCAGTCAATAAAAGCTCATGTTACTTACAGTAACAAAAATATTGCATGTAATGAAATAGACAAAATATAACCCTTTCTAGATTTACTTTATCGGGAGCCTGCCGAAACTGTATAATATATACAATAAACACCTTGGATTGCATCTTGTTTGATTCTGAACAAATAATTCAGCCTACAAGAAATATGCAAAACAAATTTGTAATTGAAATGTTTTTCACGAAGTGGTTCTAGTGTGTTCAAGAGGATAATAAAAAAATCTTCCAACCAAGTGATCACCCTGTAAAATATACATGCAGCGCCATCTAGCGAGCGACAGGATCTGTGAGTGTTCCAGTCACTCTAAAACTCAAATAAGGTTGAAGTTGGACAGTTGTGACACAAAAAGACATTATCAGTAAAAGCAAGAGTTCTTGGAAACTTGTTCGGTGTTAACGCAAGTATATATAGGAAATCAAATTGGTTGGTAAGCAGTCAGCAAAATTGTCTCTGAAGAGGGAGTGGCAGTCCCGAAATGGTCCATAAGACAAAATAGCCTTGTTGACATTGTTGTTTTCTTTTTCAGATTGTTGCTCACTACTGAATCAGCCTTCAATTACAAAGATAACTTGTCAGTCAATAAAAGCTCATGTTACTTACAGCAACAAAAATATTGCATGTAATGAAATAGACAAAATATAACCTTTTCTAGAAATTCTATTTGTTTAGAAATAATTTAGAAATTCAGTTTTAGCAAGGACCATAGTTTTTCATCCAAAAAATGTTGATAAGCATTCAGGAAAATAATTCGAAAAGTCGGATATTTTTTGGAAATTTCATGTGTTACATTTGATTTTATTGGTTTGAAAAAAATATTTTTTTTTGTTTTAAAGAAACAAAAATTAAATAAAATTGCCGAAAGGTTTATTTATATACTCGTACATAAACTATATTAGTTAAAACTAGAGAGTGGACTATCTTCGGCTATACCGAAGCTGAAATACCCCCACACAGTAGGAAGAAGTACCTCGAACATAAAAAAATGTGGTCTCAAGACCCTATTTTGAGCCAATTATAGGTGGTTTTGGAGCCCGGACCATGTCCAAAATCCATTTCTAAACATTTCCAATCAAATCCATCAAAAAAAAAAATTGGTCTCAAGACCCCATTTTGACCCTTATATATGTGGTTTCGGAACCTCGGACCATGTCAAAAATACGTTTCTAAACATTTCCAATCGAATACAACCATAAAAAGGACTTGAAAAATGTTAACCTTTTCTTTCGGTGTATGGGAGCCACGCCCAGTTTTTATCCGATTTGGCTGATTCACGAACTTGATCTCAGTATTCAAGAGAAAAACATGTACTCAAAGTTTCAAGTCGATATCTCCAAAACTGCGACCGCTATCGTGCGGACGGACAGACAGACGGACATCGCTAAATTGACTCCGGCGGTGATGCTGATCAAGAATATATATACTTTTCCATACCGGACACGCCTCCTTATGGACGTTACAAACGTTGTGACAAAGTTAGTATACCCTGCCACAGTGAGTGTGGGGGTATAAATATGCAATACGCATTGCAGAAACTTTTACCAATGCGTGAAGGCAATTCAGGCATATTTTCATTACGTCAACAAATTTAAGTAAAAAATTCCAAAGACCAAATCGATTCCAATCAGTATTTTATTCTACATATTTTAAAGTTATTCAAACTTTTTTCTAATATTCCAAATCATAGGTGTGATAAATTCAATTTAAAAAAATCGAATAAAAACCTTGAATATATTCAATATATTGTTACATTATTTGCACAATTTCAAAAATATTATAGTATGAGTATATTAAAAGCAATTCAATTCGATGTAATATAACATTTTTATACCAAATTTTGGTGGAATTGAAAAAAATCCAAATCCCGGGACTAATCCCGGGATCCGGTGTCATTTTTAAATCCCGAAATTCCCGGGATTGGCAAAGGTCTCGAAAATTGACATCACTAATATATATATATCCTCAAATCTGCGGCGAGCTTTTTTATACACTTCCACATGAGCTAGAGAGCTGAAATTTAGAACACTGATAGAACTCTGGTGACAATGCATTCTATTAAATTTTGGGGTCCATCAGAGGCGTAGGGGGCCGTGGGGGGGACTCAAACCCCTTTTTTTTAAACATGGCATAACTTCCAATTCCTTCAAGCTACAATGATGAAATTTGGTAGGTGAGTTCTTATTGACAAAATGAAATGTACCCTTTGGTGGGGTGTGGGGGCAAAGGGGAGCGGGATGGAGTCAATTTAAAGTTCTAACTTTCGTATTTTGTAAGCTACAATGCTGAAATTTTTTTACTTAGGTTCGCATTCAGGAAAAAGAGTAAAAAAAGGGGGAAAAAAGGAGGAAAAAAGGGGAAAGATAAACAAAAGAGTAAAAAACAAGTTTTTTAAAATATAACCCTTTAACCGACTAAAAAGCAGAAAATTAATTTCCTTTAAATTAATTTCAACAATTTCGATTTAAAATTAAGGGTTTTCGGCGACTTTAAAATCTGCAATGATGTTCGGAGGAAAGTACAAAAAACCCTTAATTTTAAATCTAAATTTACTATCGGATGGTTTTTAACAGCGAAAACAGTTAAATTGAACTACTTTTTCGTTGATTTTACAGTTTTTTTTCTCTCGGAGCTTTTTCATACACCACAAGCTAGAGAGCTGAAATTTGGTACACTGATAGAACTCGGTTGACAATACATTCTATTCAATTTTGCGGTCTATCAGAGGCGTAGGGGGCCGTGGGGAACTCAAACCCATTTTTTTTTAAAAATGGCATAAGGTTCGCATTCGGGAAAAACAGTAAAAACAAAGAAGAAAAAAAAAGAGGAAAATAAAAAAGAGGAAAAAACCAGTTTTCTTAAATATTTTTTAAAATATAACCCTTTAACCGACTAAAAAGCAGAAAATAAATTTCCATTAAATTAATTTCAGCAATTTCGATTTGAAATTAGAGACCGACCGAAATCGCTTTTTTTAATATCGGCCGAAACCGAAATGGCCGAAATTTTTTATTTTTTTTTTCGGCCGAAACCGAAATGGCCGAATTTTCATTTTTTTAATTTCGGCCGAAACCGAAGCCGAAACCGAAAAAATAAAAGAAACAATTGTGAGATTTAATGTAATAAAGTGGGACATAATTAAGATTATCAGTAGGCTGAAATCGATCGCATATTCATAGTCAAATTTAGTAGCTGCTAAACTTTAGAACCAGCTAAGTAGCTGCCAGTTCAGTGTATTATCTGTCAACTTAGTAGATTACTAAAGTTAAGTTGGAGCTTAATTTGACTATGAATATGGGCCGATCATTTTAAGTTCAGATCATGAATTAGATGAATTTAGAAGCAAACTATCAAATGCGTGGAAATCAAGAGTAGTAGAAATTACTGTCAGGGTAGTAGATTTCAAGAGAGGGGAGTAGATATGGGTTTATGCGTAGAGTACTAGAAATTCTACGAGTTGTAGAAATTTCTGTCGGGGAAGCAGATTTGTAGAAAGAATAGTAATTTTGCATTGTATGAAACTCACATAATATTTTGGGGAGTAGATTTCTTACCACAGTAGTAGGAAATATCTTGAGGAAATTAGAAAAATTTGCTACCGTAGTAGAGGAGTAGAAATTTATAAATCATTGCGAGAGTATTAGATCTACTCCGATAGGACATGTCTTCTTTGTCGCTTCTGATTCTTCGAAACTATGATCAATGCTTAAATTTGTGTTACATACCGCTTTTATCCACTTGGTTGTTCCTTATGTATTTTGATACGCTAAATCCGAAAATAAACTTTAAATTTTTCCAGCACGCACCATTTTTCTGCAAACGCCATAAAAGTTGCATTTTTGGTGCTGTAAAATTTCATTATTATTATTTTCGTATCCAGCATGGCAAAATACATAAGAATTTGTCTATAAAGTATATTTAACACACAAAACGTTCAGTTTTGTCGATCAGTGTAATCTTTGTTATTTATTTGTTACTTTTTCTATCAAACCGAAATTTTCGGCGGAAATATAGGAATTTCGGCCGAAAACGAAATTTGGCTGAAAGCGATATTTTATTTTTCGGCCGAATCCGAAACACGGCCGAAACAGCTTTTTTTGGCCGAAAAGCCGAAAAACCGAAACCGAGACCGAATTTCGGTCGGTCTCTATTTGAAATTAAGGGTTTTTGGCGACTTCAAAATCTGCAATGATATTAGGAAGAAAATAGCCAAAAACCCTTAATTTTAAATCAAAATTGCGGAAATAAATTTTTTTTTCTATATGTTTTGGAGTACATTTTGTATAGATGCGAGTTGAGCTATTTGGGATTTGCACATTCATTACATGAGTACATTCATAGCTATAAATACCCAAAATTAAAGTTGTGCCGTTATTGGAAAAAATAAGCGATATATTAAAAAAAATTAAAAATTTTGTCCAGCTTTGACAGAAAAAAAAAATTGTCAGTATATAATATACCCACACCTACTGGGCCATATTGGATCCGCCATTTTGAAATTTCCACATCGAATTCGAAATCATTAACCTCAAAACACCCCACACAAAATTTTATACTACTTTAAATTTGGAAATTTCGACATAAAATTCGAAATCAGCGACTCCAAAACCCCTATATACCAAGTTTGGAACCGTTTCCAGGGTATAAGGTTACATATTTCACAAAACACGATTTTCACTTTTATGGGAGGTAGGCGTGGAAGTCGACCGACAGACAGACGGATAGGGCTAAATCAATTTAGGAAGTGACGCTGATCAAGAATATACATAGTTTTCCATACCTATCTTTCTTGGAGCTACAAACATAATACCAAAGTGAAGATACCCATACCTCATGAGGTGTAGGCAGTGTTACCATATTTTTTTCACCAAAATCTGTAATCTCCAAGAATTTTTTTTTCAAAAAAATCCTGTTGTGTGGAATTGTTTTTAAATTTAGACCAATTAGTAAATAATGTATACATACAGTAACGGTCAGTTAATTAGGTGCAGCCTACTTTAAAAACATTTTTTCCTAAATACAAACAACTTTGCAAAAATAATTTTTGTTATTAAAAATGCTCTTAAAATTAAAAATTGGAGATGCAATAAATAGGATTAAACCGAATTTTTTAGTTTTCAAACGCATAACTTGTACTTTTCCTTTTCTGTTTCAGACAAAAATGGAGCTAGCCGATTATTTTCTTATTAAATTTCACAATGGTAGAAAAAAATGTACAAGGGAAAAAATGTAGTTGTGTTATGCAGTTATGTGCTACAAGATCTTCAGTTACTCCAAAATATTTTTTTTTTTAAATAATACATTTTAAGGAAAATTAGAGTAGGGTAGAAGGGGGTGGATTCGCCACTGGGGCGTATATGCCACCCCCACTTTTTTTAAAAACTATAAACTATTTGAAATTGACAGTATGGGTAATTTGTGCATATATCGATAAAGTTTCTTCCCTAAGTACATGACCTTTCTACCCGCAAAAAGTGTTTGTATGTTTTTAAGGGTGCTGGGAAAATTTTGTTGGGTAAGTAAATTTGGTGATAATTAATTCAGTTTTTGAATTAGGAAATTAACCCTTTGCCAGATTGGCCAAAATGAGATTCGCCCAGAAATTGATTTTTTGGCCGATTTGTTATTTTTCTTAATTTTGTGAAGAATAACGGTTATATTAACGATGTAAAATTTTGCTTCGATTTCTAGTTGTCGTTGGTTTACGATCGTAATTACTAAATTAGTGTAAGATAAGCAGCAAGAGTTTGAAGAAGTGGAAAAATTTTAGCAAAAAACCACTCGATTTTTCGCCTGCGACGATTTTTACATCCTTCGTTTTATTATATTGTTCCATATAGATTGGTTAACGGTTAAGGTTTGCCTTTATTTGCATACAAATGAGAATTTTTACGAATTTGTCAGAGTACTGCAAGATTAGGAGTTCATGAAAGTCGGGATTTTTCTGTTATTATTGAAAGCGGTGGCGCACTCGGTGGCAAAAGAAGGCGGAGAATTGATATTGAAAGAAATAGACAAATTATTGAGGCTTCCAAACTTCTCAAAAATGGTGTCATAAATATACCGCGTTTTTATTTAGAAACATATGCGCAAAATAATGTTTAATATTGAGCGAAACTTAAAAACTTTTGGGCGCTTTGTCATAATGACAAAAGACAAAAAAATTCGGCAATCTGCCTAAATGTCAAAACGCCCAAAAGTATTCACTTTGGGCGCTTTGAGATTTATGGATTTCGGCGATTCGGTCAAATTTTTAGATTGAAAAGGGTTTTCGTAAAGTTTATAGCTTGTATTTTATAACGTGTCAAAGTTGTGTAAATCTGGTTTTCGTGTTATATCTTGTAAACGGGGGGATGCACGTTTACCAGACTTATTTCTAATTTTGTAGACAATACAATTGTCTACAACTGTTACCTAGAACATTTCCTCGTGGGATCATTGGTTCTAAAGCTATAGCTCGGAAAACATTTTTTTCACTTTTCTGCAAATTGTCAAAATTATTATTTTGGCTATTAAAGTGAAAAACAAAGAAAAACTAGAGAGTGGACTATCTTCGGCTATACCGAAGTTGAAATACCCCCACACAGTAGGAAGAAGTACCTCGATCATAAAAAAATGTGGTCTCAAGACCCTATTTTGAGCCAATTATAGGTGGTTGTCCAAAATCCATTTCTAAAAATTTCCAATTAAATCCACCAAAAAAAAAATTGGTCTCAAGACCCCATTTAGACCCTAATATATGTGGCTTCGGAACCTCGGACCATCTCCAAAATCCATTTCTAAAAATTTCCAATTAAATCCACCAAAAAAAAAAAATTGGTCTCAAGACCCCATTTAGACCTTATATATGTGGCTTCGGAACCTCGGACCATGTCAAAAATACGTTTCTAAACATTTCCAATCGAATACAACAATAAAAAAGACTTGAAAAATTTTTACCTTTTTTTTCGGTGTATGGGAGCCACGCCCAGTTTTTGTTCGATTTGGCTGATTCTCGAACTTGATCTCAGTATTCACGAGAAAAACATGTAAAAAAAGTTTCAAGTCGATATCTCCAAAACTGCGACCGCTATCGTGCGGACGGACAGACGGACAGACGGACAGACGGACAGACGGACAGACGGACAGACGGACAGACGGACAGACGGACAGACGGACAGACGGACGGACAGACAGACGGACATCGCTAAATCGACTCAGGAGGTGATACTGATCAAGAATATATATACTTTTCCATACCGGACACGCCTCCTTATGGGCGTTACAAACGTTGTGACAAAGTTAGTATACCCTGCCACAGTGAGTGTGGGGGTATAAAAAAGTAAAAATTTCATGTTTGCCGAGAAATAACTTTAAAACCAATTACCCCACAACAAAATGTTGTAGGTAATAACTGTATAGAATTTTATTATTCACAAACACTGGGTGTAAGGTATAATTAAGGTTACCATTTATTTTTTTCGTTAATATATCGCTCATGTCTTGCAATAACGGCACAACTTTAATTTTGGGTATTTGGAGCTTTGAATGTCCTCATGTAATGAATGTGCTGACAAAAAGCTGAACCCATATCTTTAATTTTTATGATTATTACCAACTTTTTTTTAATTCTCAACTGTATTCCATGATGACGTCTTTGGCCCGCTTTAGTGTATATTCTATGCAGCTGATATGACCATCTCAACATTCGCCGAAGACACTACAACATTGTGCTCATAATCAGATCCAAAATTGGCATCTCAACAAGTGCAACAGCATTCCAACACTTTGCAAAATTGGTTATGAAATGGTGGATTAAAGTCAATTAGTCCAAGAGCGCCCATTTAAACTTCACCCTATGGAAAGATACTTACCCTCACATAAAATCCTTATCCTTCCTTATCCTTACTATTTATAAAAAAAATTATCAATGAATGCAATCTTGATTTATTCATAATTGAATGTGACTTCAAGGGAATGCAGTTAAAACTAGAGAGTGGACTATCTTCGGCTATACCGAAGTTGAAATACCCCCACACAGTAGGAAGAAGTACCTCGAACATATAAAAATGTGGTCTCAAGACCCTATTTTGAGCCAATTATAGGTGATTTTGGAGCCCGGACCATGTCCAAAATCCATTTCTAAAAATTTCCAATTAAATCCACAAAAAAAAAAAATTGGTCTCAAGACCCCATTTAGACCCTTATATATGTGGCTTCGGAACCTCGGACCATGTCAAAAATACGTTTCTAAACATTTCCAATCGAATACAACAATAAAAAATTTTTACCTTTTTTTTCGGTGTATGGGAGCCACGCCCAGTTTTTGTCCTCGAACATATAAAAATGTAGTCTCAAGACCCTATTTTGAGCCAATTATAGGTGATTTTGGAGCCCGGACCATGTCCAAAATCCATTTCTAAAAATTTCCAATTAAATCCACAAAAAAAAAAAAATTGGTCTCAAGACCCCATTTAGACCCTTATATATGTGGCTTCGGAACCTCGGACCATGTCAAAAATACGTTTCTAAACATTTCCAATCGAATACAACAATAAAAAATTTTTACCTTTTTTTTCGGTGTATGGGAGCCACGCCCAGTTTTTGTCCGATTTGGCTGATTCTCGAACTTGATCTCAGTATTCACGAGAAAAACATGTACCCAAAGTTTCAAGTCGATATCTCCAAAACTGCGACCGCTATCGTGCGGACGGACAGACGGACAGACGGACAGACGGACAGACGGACAGACGGACAGACGGACAGACGGACAGACGGACAGACGGACAGACGGACAGACGGACAGACGGACAGACAGACGGACATCGCTAAATCGACTCAGGAGGTGATACTGATCAAGAATATATATACTTTTCCATACCGGACACGGCTCCTTATGGGCGTTACAAACGTTGTGACAAAGTGAGTATACCCTGCCACAGTGAGTGTGGGGGTATAAAGATTGCATCCATTATCGTTGAATAGTAAGCCCTGGAACCCCGTATGCCGACATCCAGTCGGGAGCGGTATTTATCAAAAAATTTTATTTTGCAAAGTGTTTTGTTTTTAAAAATTGTATGCAAAATAATAATTCCTATGAAAATATTTCGAAATGTAGGTACATTTTTTAAATATGAAAAGATCCATTCTATTCCTTTTCGAGTGGAGCAAAGCGGGTAAAATTTCAATCGGTTGTGCGAATAAAAAATCTGCTCTCATAAAATCAATTTTTTATATCGGAAGTTCTACTCTAAAAATATTGAAACAGCCCCGAGGCTTCGTGCGATAGTACAGTGACGCGTTTGCATAAGGCTCGCGATCACTTGCTTGGACACTTTTGTGAAATTTTAAAACAAAACGAAAATTTTTGCCAAATAAAATCACAATTCGAATTTGCTTCATCAACAAAAACTTTACAAAATATATGCTAAAACATTACACATTCTTTATAAACAAAAAATAATCAGCTGATCCACTGACAGCAAAGTCAACGCAGCGTTGACGTTAAAATTTCCCTCGGAAAAAAATATCCCAAAAAACATCAGTTTGCAGCGATCAGCGAGTACACAAACCGCATCTATATCGCGCCCTCTATGCGTCGCTTTTCTAATTAGGGTGGCCAGAACCTTAAAAAAGCGAAATTAGTACCAGTGTGACCGCTCGTCATGCAACGTACCCCTCCGTCATCAGTAGACAGTGGACGAAATGGTACAGCTCATCAGCAGCTGCAACTACAACAACAACTTTTGCAACCCCTGCAGAAAAAGCTTCCACAGCAAGACGGTGCGCAGCAGCACCTTCCGCAACAACAACAACAACCTATTCAAATTCCCTCGTCAGATATACAGTGGAGTTCCCATATCGATACTGCACACGCAAACACAGGTAACTCTGTATCGTCAATTTCTTTGGTTGATACCCCTAGCAAATATATTGAAATCCCCGTAGGGCTTACCCCCATTCCTGACTCAAGTGAGGCGAATAGCGGATTTCTGAAATCGCTAATCGCATAACAAAGGTCGCTACTCGCTCCATTATTACAGGTCAAAAGAGCAAAATGTCGACAGTGCAGACAGGAATCAACATTTACTTCGCAAAGCGAGTACTATCGTCCCCCACTAATGGGAATAGGCATTCCGCAAAAATTCAAAAGATGAATCCCGTTAAACCATCTCTCGAGCTTGGGCAAAATCGATATGCGATTCTTGCTGAAGAAAATGATTCGGATCCCAAGCCGAAATCGCAAAAACCCCCACCTATCTACCTGCGTGAGCGAAACTCTAATTCGCTCATCAAAGATATAACTCAAAATATTGGTCCTAATAATTTCCACGTGATTTCTATTCTCAGGGGACAAGTACACGAAACAAAAATCCAAATTTACAGCGAATCCAATTATAGAAAAATTGTCAATCTCTTTGATAAACTCAAAAAGAGCTACTACACCTACCAGCTCAAAAGTTCCAAAGGCCCCTCAGTCGTACTGAAAGGTATCGAACCTTTCGTAGCATGCGACGAAATCAAAACTGCACTAAGCGATGAAGGCTTCCAAATAAAGTCCGTATTCAATATCCAAAATAAAAAAAAAATCCCTCAACCCCTTTTTCGTGTGGAACTCTAGACTCAAAATTGCTCAAAAAAGGTGAACCCCACCCGATATACTCGCTCAGATATCTGCTACATCGCAAAATCACAATTGAAGTGCCTCACAAGCAGTGGACCGATTCAGTGTCATAACTGCCAAGAATACGGCCACACAAAGTCTTGCTGCACTCTTCCCAGCGGTGGAGACTTGCACGAAACAGGTTCGTGCACAAAAACAAAAGAGGATTCCACTATTAAAAAATGTAGTAATTGCGGTGGCAATCACACTGCTAACTATAGAGGCTGTGCAGTCTATCAAAGCTTCATAAAAAAGACGGAAAATGTGACGCAAAAACATGAAACATGGAAAACCCAAAAATTTCCTCCGCTATCCGCTGCACAATCCTTCGCAAACCCACTTACAAAACAAGGCGTTTTCTACGCCAGCGCCAGTGCCTCTGCTACTGTACACGCGCAACCTGCTCCTCCTAGTAGTAGCCTTGAACAAACTCTACAAATATTCATGCAAAATATGTCTCAATTTATGTCTGGTATTGCAAATATGATGCAAGAAATGATAAAGAATCAAAGTCTTTTACTACAACATCTCATGTCTAAGCCATGAATGGTTTAAAAATATCATTCTGGAATGCAAACGGCCTGTGTCATCACAAACTAGAACTTATCGAGTTCTTGAAAGAGTCCAGCATAGACGTTATGCTAATTTCTGAAACACACTTCACTGAAAAACACTTTTTCAATTTACCAGGATACAGACTCTATGACACAAAGCATCCAAGCGGAAACGCTTGGAAAAGGTGGAACCGCCATTCTCATTAAAAGTCGTATAAAACATTACGCTCTCCAGAATTATTGCACAGAATATATTCAAGCGACAAGTATTTCTCTCGATGAATTCTTAAAAGGCCTAACATTAACAGCTATATACTGCCCGCCCAGACACAAAATATCTGAGCAACAATTCCAGACTTTTTTCCATTCTCTTGGACAAAAGTATCTAGTTGCCGGCGATTTCAACGCCAAACATACATATTGGGGTTCTCGCCTTATATCGCCAAAGGGCAGGCTCCTGTTGAACACTGTCAACAGACTCGGTCTTGACGTGATCTCTTCTGGCACGCCAACTTACTGGCCAACTGACAGTCGCAAAACCCCCGATGTCATTGACTTTGCAGTCTTCAAAACTGTAAAAAGGAGCCAATTGTTTATGTGCTCTTTGAGTTTTTGGACCGCTTAGGGTCTAACGAAATGACAGGGTTGCCAAACTCCACAAAGATCGGCATTGTCGATTTTTTGAAAGTGTTGTATTTTTGTTGTATTTTATATTAATATTTCAGCAGAATTTTGTTTTTTACTGTATATTGTATACAAATAAAACAAGGTTTTTAGCTGAATTCACATTCGTTCCGTTACTGTTTACTTAACTGTTCTATTTGTATTTGATTTTTTATATTTCGTATAAAAAAATAAAATACTAAAATTATTATTTGTAATCTTTGTCGCGTAAATTAACTGTTTGGATTGTTTTGTCTTTGTATTTTTGTTAAGTCTAATATTGTAAAGTAGACAAAAACTATATTTGATCAAATTCATATTCTTCGCATGAATTCTGATGCTTCATAATATTTTCTTTTAATTCTATTGTTTATTATGACGTTAATCTTATATAATGTTATGTTTGGAAGAATTCTCTCTTGCATTCATAACCTAATTCGCGTTTTATTAATATGCGTTTTATCAGCTGATGTTTACCCGCGATCGGTTACACAGCGTAATCCGGATTACGGCTGTTCGGTCATGCGGATGTGCCCCTCGGTCGGTTAAGCGGGTTAGTGGGACCATTGGGATTCGTCGTTAAAAAAAAAAAAAAAAAATTTCTCTAGATCTCTTATCAGACCATACGACTACTATTATCACAATAAAGTATGCGCCAAGTTCTGAGGCCAATCCACCAGATAAACTGACCAGCAAACTCACAAACTGGCTCAAATATCGAAAGTATATAAGCTCCCACATTATCCCTAATGTGTCACTAAAAACGAAAGTTGAAATACACACAGCTGTTAGTAATTTCACACTCTTGCTTTCCCAAGCAGCTGCAGCGGCCACTCCCGCCCAAATCCCAAAAAGCTCAACTCGCAGCTATGCAAAGTGTACTCCAAAGGTTAATACAAAAAAAGAGAAAAATACGTCGCGATTGGCAAAACAACAGATCCCCAAATCTGAAAAAACAGCTTAATGATGTCTCTCGAATTCTAAAAAAGCAGCTTGAGAGGAAATCCGAAAGAGAATTCCAGCTATTTGTTGAACATCTCGCACCCACAAAATCAACAAACTACTCGCTCTGGCGAGCTGCAAAAAATATGAAAAAACCAATACTGACAGAACCCCCTATAAGGCTGCCAAATGGAAACTGGGCCAGAAGCGATGGAGAAAAGGGTGCAGCTTTTGCCAACCACCTAAAAACCGTGTTCACCCCGAACACGACAGCTGGTGATATCCCAACACCAACATTTATCCCATATAATACCTCTTGTACAATCGCGATTAAAAAAAACGAACTTATGGAGGCAATAAACAAAAGCTTGGACCCGAAAAAAGCACCAGGACCGGACTTTATAACGCCAACAATGATAAAAGAACTGCCAACAGTTGCAATAACCCACATATTGCACATATTTAACGCGATTCTCAGAACATGTCACTATCCAGATGATTGGAAACTATCTCAAGTTACAATGATTCCCACACCTGGAAAAGATCCCAGTAATGTGACGTCATACCGGCCTATAAGTTTGCTCTCTGTAATATCGAAACTCTTCGAAAAACTTTTAATAAAATTGATTCTACCGAAAATTCTAGAAAAACAAGTGATTCCCGATCAATAGTTGGGCTTCGCGAAAAGCATGGCACTATTGAGCAAGTGCACCGCATTGTTGACTCAATAAAAGGCACTTTCGAAAATAAACAGTATTGCTCCGCTGTTTTCCTCGATATCACCCAGGCCTTCGATAAAGTCTGGCACGAAGGACTTATTTACAAACTACAGCATATTCATTTCATGTCATTTCATTTATTAACGTCTAATTGATACAGTAATCCTTACAGACTAGAAAACAACTAACAATATATTTATTAACTTACACTAGCTAAAAATATTAATTCAATACAATTCATTCAGTAATAATTTAAATGCAAAACGCGAAGAGGAAAAATCTATACCATTTTCATTTTTATTAATTTTATTAAATTCAAGAAGAGTCCGAGTAATTGGCTCATTTAATGCATAGTTTGTTCTGTGTAAACTTACACAAAACAAATCATTGTGACGCAAATGTCGATTGGGAATTTTAAATAAAATAAGTTCCAACAAAGATGGACAGTCAATATTGCCACAGATTATGTCGAAGACAAAAACAAGAGATTGAAAAACTCTTCTTTTTTCAAGAGATTGAAGATTTAATAACAAACAACGGGAAGTATAGGATGGCAATGGATCCCGAAAGTGCAATGATCTCAATGCCAACTTCATAAATTTTTTTTGAACACGTTCTAAACGATTAATGTGGGTAACATAAAACGGCCTCCAAATAAAAGAAGCATATTCCAATTTCGACCTTACAAAAGAAGTGTATAAAAGCTTAAGCGTGTATGGATCAGAAAAAACCGAGCTATTTCTACGTACAAAGGCCATAAGGGAATATGCTTTGGGAATGATAAAATTTATATGTGCAATAAAAGTAAAACCAGCATCAAATAAAACTCCCAAATCTAAGATTTCTTTAAGTGATTTTAGTTGTGTACCATAAAGTTTATACATTTGAAAAGGTATTACATGTGATTTCGAGAAGCAGACATGAAAGCATTTATTTACATTCAAAGACAATTTATTGATTTTGCACCAACCCAACAAGTTATCTATTTCAGATTGCAGAGTAAAAGTATCACTAAGATTCGCAATTTTTAAAAATATTTTAAGATCATCCGCATATAGTAAATATTTAGCAACAGAAAAACAACTACTATATCATTAATAAATAAAATAAATAACAATGGGCCCAAAATACTCCCCTGAGGGACACCGGACGATGCAACAAAATTATAAGATTTAACATTATCGATTTCAACAAAAGAACGCCTATTACTAAGATACGATCTAATCCAATTCAAAAACGAGGAGTGAAATCCCATTTTAGCAA
This sequence comes from Heteromyza rotundicornis, assembly GCA_951394025.1. NCBI lineage: Eukaryota > Metazoa > Arthropoda > Insecta > Diptera > Heleomyzidae > Heteromyza > Heteromyza rotundicornis. The sequence goes on from OX596012.1 coordinate 32,500,487, forward strand.
GTTTGGCTATTAGGATGTTATGACAGACCTTGTCAAACGCTTTTGAAAGGTCTGTGTAAATGGTTGTCAACCACTTTCAAACGACGATATACAGTAGTTATTAAATACAGCCAAGTTACTGACCGTTGAACGTCCTGCAACAAAACCATGTTGATGAGGACAAATTATTCTCTTGGTTGCAAAGAATAACTTACACTTAATGACAGATTCGAACAATTTTGACACTGAAGATAACTTCGAAATCGGCCTATAGTTTGGAACATCATTCTTATTACCACATTTAAAAACTGGGGTAATAGATGCAATTTTGAAATTATCAATATACACTCCAGCTTGAAGCGATTTATTAAAAATCCCTTTTAAAGGTTTAATAAGAGAAAACACACATTTTTTTTAGTAAAAAGGAAGACAAACCATCAACATCAATTTTGCAAGAATTCTTAATATTTATGATACCATTCATCACATCATCATCAGTGAGTATCATGGATCCGAAATCCACTGATGACTTGATATCATTAAAAATAGAGTAATCTATATCCACCGCGGGTTCAAAATTTGAAACAAAAAAATCAGCGAATAAATTCGCAGAATCTAAAGCAGAATCAGATACTTTATTTAAGTAAAACATTGAAGACGGAATACTAGAGACAGATTTTTTAGATTTAATGAAATTCCAAAAAAATTTTGGGTTCAATCTTATGTTACCTTCACATTGCAACAAATACTGCTTGTATAAAAATTTGTTAAGAAAATTAAATTCTCTCAAATAATGTAAATATTTGAACTTGCAATCAACATCATCTGCGGCTTTATATCGATTAAAAAATTTATTTTTTAAATTTTTTAACTTTTTAAGCTTTTTGTTATACCAAGGTAGCTTATAAACTTTTTTGGGCATAGTCGGTATATGCGTATAGCAAATCTCAGACATTTTACTGAGAAACATATTATAACATGTCGACAGATCATTAATATTTAAGATGACATCCCAATCAACATTATCCAAAATAGCATTTAAAGAATTAAAGTCACACAAATTATAATTATACTTAGGATTACAACTCAAAGAAGAGTTCAGAAATTCATAGAATTCAATATTAATTAATAAAGGAACATGATGCATATCACACTTTGAAAATAGAAAATCGCAGTCCGATATTTTAAATTTGATATTATTACTTACAAAAACTAGATCTAAAATCCTATTCAACAAGTTTACAATAAAATTAACTTGAAGAAGATCAATACTAAAAAGGCTATCAATAACACACATTTCAAATGAATTATTAACATTACTAGGCGTAAGGTCCTTATCAGATGAAACAAAAGACCAGACTATTTTATTTAAATTAAAGTCCCCAAGGACGCAAAAATTGTTATCAACCACTTTATTCGTTGACAAATGCATGATATTGTCGACATGAGCGACATACAATTCTTCAGAACTATGAGGTGGAATATACGAAGCACATACGAACAACAATCCGGAAGTACTCTTTATAGACACACATAATTGATCCAACAAAGTGTCACTACTTTCCAAAACTACAAGTTGTGAGCATAACGATCTCTTGATGTCTAATATGCACTGTCTACTCAAAAACTACCTCACGAATAGAAAATTTGTAGTAAAATACAAAAGCTTTGTCTCCCGAAAATACGAAATACTGGCCGGAGTACCACAAGGCAGTGTCCTCGCGCCCCTGCTATATATTCTCTATACTGCAGATATGCCCAAAAGTGATAGAACTCTCATTTTGCTGATGACACTGCTATCATGTGCTCTCACTCAAACCCAGACATGGCATCTCTATACGTGCAAAAACACTTGGACACTCTAAGTAATTGGCTACATCGATGGAAAATCAAGGTCAATGTATCCAAAAGCTGTCACTTAACCTTCACTCTAAGAAGGGGCACGTGTCCTGCTCTGAAGATAAACGTCCAGTCCAAGTCGTCCCTGAAAGTTCCGAAACCAAGTATCTTGGAATGCATCTCGATCGCCGACTCACATGGCATAAACATATTGAATCCAAAATCACTCAGATCAAATTAAAGCAATTGGAACTAAACTGGCTAATCTCAAGGGCATCAAAGCTAAATCTCACATACAAAGTCCAAATATACAAAAGAATAATAAAACCCATATGGAAATATGGAATTGAACTCTGGGGCACTGTAAGAGTCGAGTGGGTCTTCATAGATTTCAAGCGAGAATCTCTGAATACAGCTTAAGCTTATATTTGTACTTTGTTCCACGCTTCGGGGTCTAATCGGAAATGTTCCTAAATTGTAAATCTCCGTAGGTATGTGTGTTTCTTATCAAACATGGGGCTCCAATGATTTGTCGCAGATTTTTCGACCGTATTTTTTGCAGTTTCTCTACATTTGATGGAGGCGCTGTCCACCAGAGCTCAATCCCATATGTCCACATCGGTTTCATTACACTTTGGTATAAAAGGGAATATAGATTGCTTCGAAATAAGCTAATTGAGTTAAAGTTTTTCAAAAATTCATTTGAGTAATGTTAGCTAAGTGAGTCTGCGATCGAGATGCATACCAAGGAATTGGGTTTCAATACATAGTGGACATATCATTGGTATAGAAGATATACTGTAGGGGGCCCATGACGTTGCCTTCAGGTACACTTGGACATTTTTTTTTTAGAGCTATAAATACATAAAAAAGTTAAGATATGAATTCTGTCTATTGTCAGCATGTTAATTAATACCTGAGGATCCCAGTGACTCCAAAATTAAAGTTGTATCTTTATTGAAAAAAATTAGCGAAATATTAAAAAAAGTTTTGTCCCGCTTTGACACAAAAAATAAATGGTCATCTTAGGTATATATAAATCGTCTTTGGCCTACTGAAACCTACTCACTTGTTTTAATTGAATTTGGGGCTTTAGAAACAGGGGCTGTTTTTTTATTGAGGCTTAAAAAATTATGGCTCTTGTATTTTGGGACTTCGTACCCAACCCATGAAAAATTAGTGTTAATTTTTGAAGAATTGCGGTTTTATTACATACCAAATGCTTCAAGAATTGTATTGGCCTCCAGAATTTGTTGTTGTATCCAAGTAGAAACATTAGACGTGACAGCACATAAATATTGAAGAATGAATTTTGTAGATTCTGTTTTCCCAGCACCTGATTCACCAGAAATGACACAAGACTAAATAGAAAGGAAAGAGTATAACAATGTATTAATGATTAATAATAAAGTAAATTTTATTACATACTAGCATTCACCCGTGGCGTTGCTCACGTAAAAATACAGAAATTCACACCAGATAAGCAAAATGGAAAAATTCCCCTCCTCCTCACGTAGCTCGAAATTCCCCAGAAAATGGGTAATTCCCTACAATATGGCATCCATTATCATTGTGAACAAAGAGAGAGAGAGAGCACAATAACTCCATATAAAAAAGTTCAAGCACAAACACAAAAGCGAGTGAAAAGCCAAACGCAAAAAAAGATGTTGTTTGAAATATTGCGAAATATAGTTTGAAGCATTTTCCAAAAAAATGAATACCGAAAATAAAGATATTTACGTTTCGAAAAAAAAACTAGACAGTGAATTATTTCCAACCGAATCAACCAAAAAAATGGTTTTTATTAATTGCTCCAAGGCCGTATTTATTCAGCTTAATTCAAAGATGTAACATACTTTATCTACACATAAATCTTCTTAAAAAGAATCGAATACTACAAAAACCTTGTTATACCCTGCACATTAGTGACCAAGGGTATATTGTTTTTGTCACACCGTTTGTAACGCACAGAAGGAGGCGTGTCCGGTATGGAAAAGTATATATGTTCTTGATCAGCATCACCTCCTGAGTCGATTAGGCCATGTCTGTCTGTCTGTGGTTTCGCACGATAACTGCCGTATCTTTTGAGCTATCGACCCCAAATTTTGGCATTCCTCTTTTTTTGGCAAATAGTTAAACAATGTAAAAAAAATGCAAAATGCCACATTTTTTGGAGCATAAAAAAGTTCCTTTTTGGGTAGCAGGTTTCAAAAATGTGATCGGTTTTTCTGTAACCCTTATAGTTGTTGAATAAATCTTGAATTATATGCTTCATTTTCTTATTTAATCATTATGCATATAACACTGCGTTACAGTCGCTCAAACCTTGGGGCTGCCCAAAAAATTACAACTGCATAAAAGGAATTTTTATTACAGCCCTAAAATCTGAAGTTAGAAGAGAAAAACCAAGTTCTGAGCATTTTTTTTTTTGGAATACAACTCTCAAATTAGATTTTTTAGCTTTATTATCGGAAAAAAGAGTCAAGTTAAAATTTTTTTGGTCAGAATTTCAAGATAATGATATTTTTTGAGCTATAAATACAATTTTACCACCTAAAAATCTAATTTCAATAAACATTTTTAATGAAAATCGTAATTTGAGACATTTACAAAAAAACATATTCTTCAAAAAATTTGTAGAAAATAGAGCATTTTTTCCTCAAAAAAACACAGAACTTTAAAAAAAAAAACGTTCACTAACTTTTACATCTTTTTTTTTACAATCCATAATTTGTTAGGGTTTTTTTTGTTGTTTTTTACTCAAAAAAATGTTGAAGCATAAATTTGGATACAATTTGCTCAATTACAGCCCCTGGTTTTATCGGTACATACCAGTGATGGCTTTTGAACGTCAACATGTAAAATTTACGAGTAAAATTTTACGCGTCAAATTTTTTTGTTGACGTCCAATTTTAGTTCAAGTTTTTAAAAAATACATATTCCGCTGCGAGCAAGTTTCTTTAAGCGTGCATGTCTAGGGAATGCCAAAAGTGGCAAAAGAATCGATTGTTGCACAACCGATTTTGCAAAAAAAAACAATCGTGAACTAATCGATTATCAAAGCACGTCCCTACTAGCACATGTAACATATTTCGAAGAAGAACAAGAAAAATTTGTTGCATTAAAGTTTTGATATTACGGCCATTCCATTTCAAATCGGCCACAAAAAGGGGAATTCCGGACTTTGGGTCTCCAATTTTGTTGAAATTTTGTCACTTTGTTAGGATTGTCAATTTAAAATACTAATTTGAACCGTTTTGGCAAAAAAACGTTTCTTTACAGATTTATGGTAATTTGAATTTTAAGAAATTTTGGCGAAAATTTAAGTAGCCAACAGAGAAAAATGCTGTATTTTTCTGTATTTTGAACAAAAAAGGCAGATAATTGTGTTCAATTTGTTTTAATTTTTTAATTATTTATTCAAATCGAACATTTGATATTGCTCGTATTCCGAAAAATGTCGATCTTGGATAGTTTTATCATTTATTGGCACGAAACTATGATACATTCGTGTTCCTGGAATAGGGTAAACGAAAAGCAATCGCTGAATCGGCATTAGTGGCCCATGTGAACAGATCGCGTTCATTAGTAATTTGATCGGAATGCGGCCTTTGCAGCATTTCTTTTAAAGGCACCACCAATTCCATCACAAGGCCCTTTTCCATGTGATGTGGCGAAAAAATGCCATTCTGTGTCGAAACCATGGGTCGCTTTGAATTGGCACAATCGAAAAAAGATTTTTTTGATTTTATATTGCGACCCAGCGCCGTCAGAAAAGAAAACAATTCGATTTATGATTGGAAGTCGCTCTTTTAAATAGCTAATTAGCAAGAGCTGGAACTGATATACAGCGTCATAATTATGTTTAGGGCTTTCGGTGATGATAAGGAGACTCTGGTGCTGTAAATTTTAATTTTTCGTCTTTGAAGTATATTGCAAAGGGATGGATGGTGCATTGAGCATTTGACCAATGCCATCCTTGAACAGCGTCCTATAAAAAGTACATAGTATTTATTAAATTGACAATTGTCGTGTCAGATATGAGCTGATATGAGGTGTTTATAATATTGTATACATACTTGAACAACAAATGAATAATTTTCTGCGAAATCGCATATGACAATGTATTCGCCTTGGCCCAGTTCATCTTTTCGTTTCGTCAGATATGCTGCCTGTTTCTTTGAAATGAAGTCATGTGGAATCAGTTCGGCAATTTGTGAACTGAATTCGTTAATGAAAACGTCTGCATACTTTTTCATTGTCTCCAAGGAACATCTTCCTAAATTTGTATGTCACAAATTCAAATATTAGAGCGATGCAGAAGTTACTTAGGGGGGTAGAGGGATTACCTTACTGAGTTATCCATTGCTTGTAGGACGCTTCGTCGAACTCATTATTTTCAATTACACTAGCCAGATATTGCTCCACTGCAATAGTCCCTGGACATTGATTGCACACCCTCAAACGACAGGCATTAGTTGGCTCATTACACATCACTTTAGAAAAGAGATCGCGGTATGTTTCCATGTTGAACATTCTTTTCATTGGTTCGAATATTAATTTAACATTTTGATGGTATTGGCATACGCAGACGGTGTGTGTTCCACAGTTATTGAGGGCCAAAAGACATTCTTTTGGCCTCAATGCTGCAAACGTCGAAAATACAATTTTTTGACCAATGTTCTCATGCTTGAATAAAGCATAGTCCTCCTCCAGGTTCATCAAAACTAATCGTCGTTGTTTTCGCACTTTTTCGTTGTTTTCGTTGATGGTGACATAATCTCTTATCCCGCACATGGCTGGCTGATGTTATCGGTCAAAAAGAAATTAATTACACGACTTTTTACCTCTTCACTTATATAAATGGTAGCTACGCGGTTTTTTGGCTCACACAATATTCCTTTTTCTTCAACCAGCGCTTTTGTCAGTTGAGCCATATGTCGTATGTATTAAATTCATTTGATATTTTCCGAACAGACCAGGTCGACGACAGGACCGAAAGAATTTTGACTTTGGTATGTTTATTGGTAGTGGCAGTAAATTTACATTTCAGCTGGTTTACTATGTCTTGATCCGGGTCGGTTATGTTGGATTGAGTAGAAGTGTTCAGTGGCGGTAACCCGAATATTTTTTCGGCAAGCTTGGTGGATATTTATTGCATCATATTACGACAGTATACGACAGACTTACCAATCTTCCTAATGTCGACTTTTTCAACACCAAGTAATGGAAGCAATTTGTTCAATCCATTGATTAACTCTTTCCTTTCTATGTATTCGTCCGATGCTGATCTTTCTGTAACTTCTTCCACTTGTTCAGCATCAGGAGCATTGTCATTGTCTCTGGGAACCAGCCTGGAAATATCGAGACCGCACTGCTTGCAAATCAAAGAACCTGTGACCATAAAAATGTTCTTTGAACGTGCACGCTGAGCTAGTCCCGCTGTCACACGTCGCAAATTTAGTTTGTAAGATTTGTGTTGGGCCACAGTAAATGGATTACAGCACACATCCAACATCGTGAAAATAATTAAAATGCTCAAAATACAATTTAACACAGTTGATAAAGAAGAATATCCGCAAAAATAAAACATTCATTACAGAGTGAATTCGTTTGGAAAAAAAATCGTTTTCGATATGTAATCAACACAAATAACGGTTAACACAAACAATATTGTTTACCGTTATTTATTTGATGTTGTATGTTGTGTGTTGCGATGTTGCAAAAACGAATTTTGTTAAAAATACAGCAGTAATAACGTTTATTTTAGGTTTTACAAAAATGGTGATAACTTCTTTGTCCATCAAGTTTCCATCCAAAATCCGCCTATTTTTAAAAGGTAATTGAATGTTCTTTCTTGCAAAAAGAAAATCATAAAAAAATATGGAGTTTTTTTTTTAATCGGGTCAAAGTTACAACAAAATTTCTCTTTTGAAAGCGTACGGTTTTCTCAAAAAACGGTATCTGAAAGCGGTAAAAGTTAATTCAAGTACATTACATTACCTTTCCAACGATACCAAACAATTTCAAATCGGATGAGATTTGACAAAGTTATGGGCATTTTTCTCTGTTTGCTACTTAAATTTTCGCCATTATCAATTCCCACCTTCTTGGATGTCACAACTGTCCAGTTTGGCTTATATTATACGGATTTTTAGCTATATAAATACACATACACGATAAACCCCACTTTCGGATTTGCCGGCACTTTTCATCGTTTGGAGAGTTGTATCTCAGTTTACTATAAACTGCGTTGCATTTTTGCGGAACTCAGTATATTTTTCATTACCTTTTATGTTGGTATATTTCGGGCGTATAAATAATAGGGTGAACCTATTTCTTTTTTTTACAGACGGCAAGAGTGTGATGGAAGCTTCAATGGATTCTAATTACAATATGTTATTAGGACTTTTTCGATATTTTGCCGTTTTGTACTGTAAAACTAAAGTACAATAATTGTACTCCAATGATAGAAGAACAAAACTTCATTTCAAAAAATCGCGTTAACTATCATCTCTACAAAAAGATGGTATTCTATCAAATTTTGTTTTTATACCCCCACACTCACTGTGGCAGGGTATACTCACTTTGTCACAACGTTTGTAACGCCCATAAGGAGGCGTGTCCGGTATGGAAAAGTATATATATTCTTGATCAGTATCACCTCCTGAGTCGATTTAGCGATGTCCGTCTGTCTGTCCGTCTGTCCGTCTGTCCGTCCGCACGATAGCGGTCGCAGTTTTGGAGATATCGACTTGAAACTTTGGGTACATGTTTTTCTCGTGAATACTGAGATCAAGTTCGAGAATCAGCCAAATCGGACAAAAACTGGGCGTGGCTCCCATACACCGAAAAAAAAGGTAAAAATTTTTTATTGTTGTATTCGATTGGAAATGTTTAGAAACGTATTTTTGACATGGTCCGAGGTTCCGAAGCCACATATATAAGGGTCTAAATGGGGTCTTGAGACCAATTTTTTTTTTTTGGTGGATTTAATTGGAAATTTTTAGAAATGGATTTTGGACATGGTCCGAGGTTCCGAAGCCACATATATAAGGGTCTAAATGGGGTCTTGAGACCAATTTTTTTTTTCGGTGGATTTGATTGGAAATGTTTAGAAATGGATTTTGGACATGGTCCGGGCTCCAAAACCACCTATAATTGGCTCAAAATAGGGTCTTGAGACCACATTTTTATATGTTCGAGGTACTTCTTCCTACTGTGTGGGGGTATTTCAGCTTCGGTATAGCCGAAGATAGTCCACTCTCTAGTTTTTATTTAATTTTGATTAAACGATTTTTTTATGTAGAAATAGCCGGTGAGGAAATAATTAAATGTTCGGAAAATTGTACGTAAAATTAATACTGTTTTATTATATGCTATTTATAATTACTTTCAAATGCAACGCTGTGTGCTGAAGCGGGGAACGATGTTGCCACATTGGTTATATTTTATTTTTTGCAAAGTTTTTTACAACATATTTACAACAAATAAAAAGTATTATTACTGGTCCATGCAACAAAAAAAAAGTTACTTTCAACTTCTATTGCGGCCATATTAAAACATTTTTTAGCAAAAAAAGTTGGGTTGTGTAGAAATAATTTATTATGAAAAGAATGACATTAAAATAATTTATATGATCAAAAGGCCAGGAATGATTCTGGAGAAAAAAATAAACTGAACCGGGCTCAATTAGAAAACAACAAAAATTTATATTTCCGAAAAATTTGCTTATATTTGTAAATTTTAATTGCACATGAAAAATATAATAGGTAGAATAATATAATTCACAGTAAATCTTAAAGCGTTTTGAAAAATTGGTTTATGCGGTCGAGAATTTTGTAATTATATGAGTGATTTTTGATGACACATACTCTCACATGATTTGGAATTAAGAATATAAATTGCTACTTATTTTTTATCAAAATATGTTACAATTAGTTTTTTATATGAGATAAATTGAAGCATTTTTGTAATTCAGAAAATTCGTTGCAATAGCGTCATGCAAACCGCGATTTAACATCGAATAAGTTGAGAAAACGTTTCTTTTCAGCGACCTAAATATGTTGCAGTTAGCTCCACCTCCTGCTCTGTTTTCGGTTGCATTAAAGTAGTCTTGAAGGTTTCTTCAACCCAATTTATAGATATGCATTTGTTTCCTTGTCAGTTAAATACACTTTATTGCAACAACGGTGCTAGTTGGGGTAATCGATTAATCGTTTTTTTCTTAAATAGGTATGGTAAAAATATTCATCTTGTTTTTTAATTTAAAAAGCTTGAACGATTACTCGCCTTGAGTATTTGTAAGATACTGATTTTATTTTAATAAAACACTTAAATATATAGGCACAAAAAATCTCTTAAAACTAGACAGAATTAGAACATCATCAGCAGACTATAAACTATTTATTACTTGTGTGTACTTTCCCAGTTTTTGTGCTATTTGCAGTGACTTGCACCAGACCCAATTATGCCCGAAATGTAGGAACGATGCAGCAGTTAAACATTGTAGTAACTGTGGTAAAAATCGCACTGCAAATTATAGAGGATGTGTAGTCTATAAAACACTTAAAAATAAGGTTCTTCCCAAACAAAGTCCTTCAGAGCAACAACTGCGACGAAGTCAAACCCTACTTCAGCCAATATCGCCCAGATGAATTCATACCCACCACTCCAAGGGAATGGAGCTATGACTGCACCACAACAACAACAACCATTTTCATACGCAAATACACTCAAAGGCAATACCCAAGACCCTCCAGTTATTCAACTTGTTCAACAGAACATTGGCCTTGAACAAACAGTCCAGCTTATCAATGGCATGCAAACTATGATGCAGGAGATGTTACGCCGTCAAAACATGCTAATCCAGACCCTTATATATAACAAACCATGAATGCGATAAAAATATCCTTCTGGAATGCGAACGGCTTATGCCAACATAAATTGGAACTTATTCAATTCCTCAATTCATACTGTATAGATGTAATGCTGATTTCAGAGACCCATTTGACCCAAAAACACTTTTTTAATATACCCGGATACAAGCTCCATGACACCAAACACCCAGGTGGAAAATCATGAGACGGATCAGCGATTCTAATTATAATTTTGCACCGAGCATTTGTAAGCCAGCAGCATATGCCTTTATGAATACATAAAAGGACTAACAATATCCGCAATTTACTGTCCACCCAACTCCAAAATAACTGAACATCAGTTTCTCATATTGGGGTCCTCGCCTGCTTTCGCTCAAAGGAAGACTACTATGGAATACTACCAGCAGACTCGACCTTGATGTGGTTTCGTCAGGCACTCCAACATACTCACCATCAGACAGACGCATCATTCCAGACGTTATTGATTTTGCAGTAATCAAGACCCTTAAACGAACTCAACTGACCATTGAGTCTTCAGTGGTACTATCGTCTGACAACACACCCTCTATTATCACAGTAAAATATACGCCAAATTCAGAAGTCAACCCACCTGACAAGCTCACCAGTATGCATGCGAATTGGCTTAAATTCAGAAAATATATAAGTTCACGCATTACCCTACATGTGACACTGAAAACTGAGAAGCAACTGAATGCGTCAGTGCGTAACTTTACCCTTCTGCTTACAAACGCCGCACTGGCAGCGACCCCAAAAATCAATAACACTACACAAAAAAAGGAATTTGTGCCACAAAATATAGCTGCGCTCTTAACAGAAAAGAGGTCAATAAGGCGTGATTGGCAAAAGTTCAGATCACCCTATCTGAAAAAAAAGCTGACCCTCATTACACGTAAACTATAAAATGAACTTAAGGCGAAAAACGAGAATGATCTGCATATATTCATGGAAAGCTTACACCGACGAGTTCAACAAATTACTCACTTTGGCGTGCCACAATAAATTTAAAACGACCAAAGCTGGGCATTAACAAGTTAATTAGTTAATAGTTAATTAACGAAGTTAAATTTTTGGTTAACTTTTAACGTTCAGTTAATTTCGAAAACCATTAACTTCATTTAGTTAAATTTCTTCGATTAACTGGCATTAGTTACCTTTAAAACGACAAAATTTTTTTATTATTAAATGTAAAAAAAAAGTAAAAATTAAGAATTCACACTATTTTTGAACTGACATTTAATTTAAAAATTATTATAAACAGGCCGATATATTTCGATATATTCTATTTTTATGTGCATTATTAACACAATGAGGTTAACATCGTCAGGATGTGTTTTCCATTACTCAAATTTCTTTAAATGACGAAAAGCTGAGAACGCCATTGTGTTTTGAATGGCCTGTGATATTTGTTCTTAACTAAACTTCATTAATTTCATTATTATTATTTAAGGTACTAATAAAATTTGTATCCCTTTATATAAATATAAATAGATTGGTTCATACAATTTCGCTTTTGATAAAAAATGCTATAATTTTTTTTAAAGCAAATTTGCATATAGAATGCTGAAACCGATAGTCTGTGCATTTTTAGTTTATAGCAGGGTTGGCAACCGAAACCGTAACCAAAACCGAAACCGAATGAAACCGATTCACTTTAGGGAGCGAAACCTAAACCGAAACCGATTCGTCGTGACCGATTGAATGGGTTCAACCAAAACCAATTGAAAAGGTTACGGGTTTTTAATCGGTTTTCAAAAGGTTTTCGTACACAAAATTGACTTGAAGTTTTTTTCCTAAGAGAAAACTCATCGTATTTCATTTATTTATTTCATATATTTTTAAAATATAGGAAATATTTTTTTAAATATTCAATAAATCTTTTTATAAGGCCGGCGCACACAGAGGCGATATTCGCTATATAATTTCAGAACCATTTCCATATTTAAAAAATCTAGCTTCGAAAACGCAAAGTGCCTCACACAGGCAGCGATTTCACAGCAGTAGATTTTGTTTGTTATTTATTATATTGCTATGGAAACAATCAAAAAGTCTGACTGAAATGGTTCTGAAAATGACTATTTTGTTTGTTATTTATTAGACTAATATGGAAACAGTCAAAAGGTTTATTTTCAAACTGATTCGAATTGGTTTTGAAACTGGCTTTTTGTGATTGTTATTTATTGTATTGCTATGGAAACAGGCTGTATAAAAAACGCTATATTTTCAAAAATACAATTATTTGTGACAATTTTTATGGTTTTTGAAAAGACTTGGCAAATTTTCGCTATTTTTTCCTAGTTTTATATGGCAGCCTTTTTCGTCCGATTTAGCTGATTCTCGAACTTGATCTCAATTCGGAGATAAAAACGTAAACCCAAAGTTTCACATCGACGTCTCAAAAAAAAAACATTCCAGTCTGTATGTTGACAGAAAGACGGGGATATGGCTGAATCTGTTTTCGATACTGATCATGAATAAATATACTTATCCATACCGGACATGCGTCCTTATGGACGTTTCAAACGTTGTGTAGGGTATAAAAACTAAAAATTTAAGCAGAAATTTGTTTGAAAATGCGATTAGATAAGGAAATTCGGTAACTGTAGTTAGATTCAGCACCCTTGATTTATATTGAATTGATATAAAATTTCCTAATATTGGGCCATCAAGAAACCTTTTAAAACCTAAACCGAAACCTTTTCAATCGATCCAACCAACCGAAACCTTTTCAAAATCAAGGAGCGAAACCGATAACCAAAACCGATTGGCAAGTGGGAGTAAAACCGAAACCGAAACCTTTATTCGATTCGGTTGCCAACCCTGGTTTATAGCCCTTGGCGATTCTACCCCATGGGTAAAGCAGTTTCGCCGTTTTGGCTTTTTTTGAAATTCGTTCAACCGCTAAACAGTTTTTACTAATGAAAAGCTGTAAAAATGCATTATCACGACTAAAAAAAATTGTGATGAGGTGGAGTAAAACCCAGCTAGGGTTTTACTCCTACATACAATACTATCATCCCACAAAAATTTCGTAGAGGACCTAAAAAATTTGCCTTACATTTTTGCACAGTGCAATTGGTTAATTTTTAAAAAATCGTTGAAAAAAGCGTGGCGAATGCGCTCCTTTCTACCCTACATTACAAATTAAATTTATAGGAGTCAGTGTTTAATGTTTAAACATTTTATTTTATTGAATATGATCCACATATTTCAGTATAGTTATAGTTTAATAACATTTGGTTATTATTATTACAAATATATTTAACAATAGATTACATTACATTTTAATTTACCAAAAAAAAGTTCAAGAGATTTGATTGTTGATCTTATATAATTATTTATTTATAAGATCCGAACATAATAAGAACTAAATCTTAATTGCTAAACATTGGTCACTACACCACCGATTGTCGTAGGTACAGCATGCTATGGCATTCGATTATTTGCATAATACATAAGAGAGTATTTGCACTACACTGGTATATATAGCTGATTCAAGATAAAAGATGAAACTCCTGTGCCGTTTAACTGAGACATCGTTAAGATGTAAGCCGTCATTTTATTTAACATAAAAAATATAAAACATATGCAAAAAAAAAAAATATCGCTTTAATGCCGCCTCCTTGAATGTGGCGCCCGGGGCGAGATGTCCCTCCGCCCACCCCCATTACTACGGCCCTGGTCGTACTCATTAGAACGGTGGATGTTACTGTATGTATATAATATTTATTATTTGGTCTAAATTTAAAAACAATTTCACACAGCAGATTCTTTTTGGAAAAAAAAAAAAATTTTTCTTTGAGATTACAGATTTTGGTGAAAAAAATATGCTAACACTGCTTATGGATGATATTGCCAAGTTGAACCCAAAAAAAATCCAGGTCATGACATAATAACGACTAAAATGGCGAAAGAGCTGCCATCAAATGCTGTTACTCACTTATTGCACATATATAACGATATATTAAGAATAGGTCACTACCCAACTGACTGGAAGCTGTCGCAGATCGCGATGATCCCGAAACCGGGAAAATACCCCACGAATGTAACTTCATATCGCCCAATAAGCTTACTCTCTGCCCTATCAAAACTTTTTGAGAGAATTTTGATAAAAATACCCAATCACCAGTTCGGATTTAGAAAAAAGAAACATTCGAGAAAAAGTAATACTGCTCAGCAGTATTCCTCGACATCACCAAAGCCCAAAGTTGGGCATAGTTAATCTAGAATTTAACTTCGTTAACCCGGTAATAGTTAATCAAAAGTTAAAAGTTAACTTCGTTAAAAGTTAACTTCGTTGAAAAGTTACCTTCGTTGAAAAGTTAACTTCGTTAAAAGTTAAATTAAATAATTAAATTCTCTAATGAAACAAAAAACTCATTAAAAAAAGTTTAAACTATATTAATTTGAATGCCTGCACTCACAGACCCTTTTTCCGATTGGTTTCAGCCTTCTATATGTAAAATATAAAAAGTTTAAAAAAATGAGAAAAGTTTTTTATCAAAAGCGAAATTTTGTATGTGAAACAATTTTTGTTATATCCATACAAATTTTATTAGATCAACTACTAAAAAAAATAATGAAACGAATATCACAAGCCGTTCTAAACACAATCGCGTTCTCAGTTTTTCGCCATTTTGAGAAATTTTAGAAATGGAAAATACGATGAAAACATCCTGACTATGTAATCTTGTTAAGTTCGCATGTATATTACAATGTTAAAATATCAAGTTAATAAATTTAAAAATGTTTCTTTATTGAAAACTGTTATAATGCATCAAATATTTTCCAATTTATATTGCAACACTCCTTGGCATTTATCGCAAAAAAAAAATTATCGATATTATATACACTACACTCATCTCTTGAACAATCAGCTGTTTTCTAAGTTGGTACTACTTAATAGCTGCTAAAGAATCATGACTATGAATATGCGCCAATGAGTCTTAGAGCGTCCATCTAACCTTCACCCTAAAGAAAGATACTTGCCCCACCCTTAAAATAAATGGTAGTGTGATACCACAGTTTCGTGAAACCAAATATCTCGATCGCAGACTCACTTGGAAAAAACACATCGGAGCTAAAATTACACAAATCAAATAAAAACTAGAGAGTGGACTATCTTCGGCTATACCGAAGTTGAAATACCCCCACACAGTAGGAAGAAGTACCTCGAACATATAAAAATGTGGTCTGAAGACCCTATTTTGAGCCAATTATAGGTGGTTTTGGAGCCCGGACCATGTCCAAAATCCATTTCTAAAAATATCCAATTAAATCCACAAAAAAAAAAAACTAGAGAGTGGACTATCTTCGGCTATACCGAAGTTGAAATACCCCCACACAGTAGGAAGAAGTACCTCGATCATAAAAAAATGTAGTCTCAAGACCCTATTTTGAGCCAATTATAGGTGGTTTTGGAGCCCTGACCATGTCCAAAATCCATTTCTAAAAATTTCCAATTAAATCCACCAAAAAAAAAAAATTGGTCTCAAGATCCCATTTAGACCTTATATATGTGGCTTCGGAACCTCGGACAATGTCAAAAATACGTTTCTAAACATTTCCAATCGAATACAACAATAAAAAAGACTTGAAAAATTTTTACCTTTTTTTTCGGTGTATGGGAGCCACGCCCAGTTTTTGTCCGATTTGGCTGATTCTCGAACTTGATCTCAGTATTCACGAGAAAAACATGTAAAAAAAGTTTCAAGTCGATATCTCTAAAACTGCGACCGCTATCGTGCGGACGGACAGACGGACAGACGGACGGACAGACAGACGGACATCGCTAAATCGACTCAGGAGATGATACTGATCAAGAATATATATACTTTTCCATTCCGGAAACGCCTCCTTATGGGCGTTACAAACGTTGTGACAAAGTTAGTATACCCTGCCACAGTGAGTGTGGGGGTATAATTAGTCTCAAGACCCCATTTAGACCCTTATATATGTGGCTTCGGAACCTCGGACCATGTCAAAAATACGTTTCTAAACATTTCCAATCGAATACAACAATAAAAAATTTTTACCTTTTTTTTCGGTGTATGGGAGCCACGCCCAGTTTTTGTCCGATTTGGCTGATTCTCGAACTTGATCTCAATATTCACGATAAAAACATGTACCCAAAGTTTCAAGTCGATATCTCCAAAACTGCGACCGCTATCGTGCGGACGGACAGACGGACAGACGGACAGACAGACGGACATCGCTAAATCGACTCAGGAGGTGATACTGATCAAGAATATATATACTTTTCCATACCGGACACGCCTCCTTATGGGCGTTACAAACGTTGTGACAAAGTGAGTATACCCTGCCACAGTGAGTGTGGGGGTATAACAAGTGAGAAAGTTTCAGTCGGGCAAGCCGACTTATATATACCCTACACATACTGGGCCATATTGGATCCGCCATCTTGAATTTTAAAATGCGACATCAAATTCGAAATCAGCGACCCCGAAAACCTCACTATACAAAATTTCATACTGTTTTGATGAAATCTTAAAATTACGGTAAAAACACGATTTTCACTTATAGGCGTGGATAAATCCAAAATTTGGGATCCATAGCTTTCTTCTAGCTCCTGCAATCGTGTTTACAAGAAAAGAGTATGGATAGACCGACAGACAGGGTGCTAGGCGTAGCAGTCGACCGATTCCTCCCATTTTCAATACCAACTCCTTCTAGGGCCTAAAAAGGATAAATCCAAAATTTGTGATCCCTCGCTTTCTTCTAGCTCCTGCAATCGTGTTTACAAGAAAAGAGGACGGACAGACGGATAATAAATCAACTCAGGAGGTGACGCTGATCAAGAATATATATACTTTTCCATACCGGACACGTCTCCTTCTTGGTGTTACAAACATCAGCCCAAAGTGAATATGAGTCAACTAGTAAATTATCATGTGAAGTTTGTATATATTGTGAAATTTGTACCGTTAAAAATTATGTTTAATTCTATGTTTTAGAAAATCCAATAAATAAAAACTAATTTAAAAAACAAAATTTTCTGTCAACGTGAAGCCGTATTGCGTCCCATTAGCTAAACGCGAAATCGTAAGAGACATCGTAGCAGAACTGCTGGAGAATGACCGTATTCGCCCGTCCGAATCGCCGTCCTGGTCCTGGAGAGTACCGTTTATGCGTCGATTTTAGGCAGCTGAATCGTATCACTGTACCCGATCCCCATAATGGAGGAGCAATTTGCTCAATTGGCAGGGAATAGTTACTTTACCACACTGTATAATTTCTCCGCTCAACACGAAGAACACACCGCTAGCTGCGTTGGTCTCGCTGGTATACTGTTGCAGTCTACTGGCGTTCTAGGTAAGAAATATTTATACCCCCACACTCACTGTGGCAGGGTATACTCACTTTGTCACAACGATTGTAACGCCCATAAGGAGCCGTGTCCGGTATGGAAAAGTATATATATTCTTGATCAGCATCACCTCCTGAGTCGATTTAGCGATGTCCGTCTGTCCGTCCGCACGATAGCGGTCGCAGTTTTGGAGATATCGACTTGAAACTTTGGGTACAAGTTTTTCTCGTGAATACTGAGATCAAGTTCGAGAATCAGCCAAATCGGATAAAAACTGGGCGTGGCTCCCATACACCGAAAAAAAGGTAAAAATTGTTCAAGTCTTTTTTATTGTTGTATTCGATTGGAAATGTTTAGAAACGTATTTTTGACATGGTCCGAGGTTCCGAAGTCACATATATAAGGGTCTAAATGGGGTCTTGAGACCAATTTTTTTTTTTTGGTGGATTTGATTGTAATTTTTTAGAAATTGATTTTGGACATGGTCCGGGCTCCAAAACCACCTATAATTGGCTCAAAATAGGGTCTTGAGACGACATTTTTTTATGTTCGAGGTACTTCTTCCTACTGTGTGGGGGTATTTCAGCTTCGGTATAGCCGAAGATAGTCCACTCTCTAGTTTTTAATTACCTCCATAGCTGTAATCCAACCAAGAGCTGATTCCGGCATGATGTGTTTTCGTAGCTAACGTAGGGGAATAAATTAGTTTCGCTTAAGACGTGAGGGATTCAACGGTCTTAGCAGTTTTCTAGCTAGAATGTTAGGGTGAAACATGAGCTTCTGCTTTTACTTCGTGGTAAATTTCGGGATTTCGTCTTTGACTTCCAGTATATTCAGGTCTCTGTAGATGTTAGTGTTTTTTATATACCAAGGGGCTCTGGCTATTTGTCTCACGATTTTGGATTGGACTCTATGGAGTTTTTCCACGTTCGAGGGAGAGGCAGTGCCCCAGAGTTCAATTCCATATGTCCATATGGGTTTTATTATACTTTTGTATATTTGGACTTTGTATGTGAGATTTAGCTTAGATGCCCGTGAGATTAGCCAATTTAGTTCCAACTGTTTTAGTTTAATCTGGGTGATTTTGGATTGAATGTGCTTATGCCACATGAGTCGACGATCGAGGTGCATTCCAAGATACTTTGTTTCGGAACTTTCAGGGACAACTTGGCCGTTTATCTTCAGAGCAGGGCACGTGCCCCTTCTTAGGGTGAAGGTTAAGTGACAGCTTTTGGATTCGTTGACTTTGATTTTCCATCGTGATAGCCAATTACTTAGAGTGTCCAAGTGTTTCTGCACGTAAAGAGTTGCCATGTCTGGGTTTGAGTGAGAGCACAGGATAGCAGTGTCGTCAGCAAAAGTCGATATAAGAGTTCTATCGCTTTTGGGCATATCTGCAGTATAGAGAATATATAGCAGGGGCGCGAGGACACTGCCTTGTGGTACTCCGGCCAGTATTTCGTATTTTCGGGAGACAAAGCTTTTATATTTTACAACAAAGTTTCTATTCGTGAGATAGTTTTTAAGTAGACAGTGCATATTAGCGGGGAGAATATGCTGTAATTTGTAAATAAGTCCTTCGTGCCAGACTTTATCGAATGCCTGGGTGATATCGAGAAAAACAGAGGAGCAGTACTGTTTCTTTTCGAAAGTGCTTCTTATTGAGTCTACAATACGGTGCACTTGTTAGATAGTGCCATGCTTTCCGCGAAAGCCAAACTGGTGATCGGGAATCACTTGTTTTTTTGTAATTTTTGGTAAAATAAATTTTATTAGTAGTTTTTCGAAGAGTTTCGATAACACGGAGAGCAAACTTATGGGGCGGTATGAGGTCGCATTGTTGGGATTTTTTCCAGGTTTGGGAATCATTGTAACTTGAGAAAGTTTCCAATCATCTGGGTAGTGACATGTTCTAAGGATTGCGTTAAGTATGTGCAATGGGTTATTGCAACTAATGGCAGTTCTTTTATCATTGTGGGCGTTATCAAGTCTGGTCCTTGTGCTTTTTTTGGATCCAGGCATTTATTTATTGCCTCCATAAGTTCATTTTTTTTAATCACGACTGTACAGGAGTTATTGAGTGGGATTAACGTTGGTAATGGGATATCACCAGTTGTCTCGTTCTGGGTGATTACGGTTTTTAGGTGGTTGGCAAAAGCAGCACCTTTTTCAGCATCGCTTCTGGCCCAGTTTCCATTTGGCACCCGTATGGGAGGTTCTGCCAGTACTGGTTTTTTCATATTTTTAGCAGCTCACCAGAGAGAGTAATTTGTTGATTTTGTGGGTGCGAGATGTTCAACAAATTGTTGGAAGTCTCTTTCGGATTTTCACTTTAGCTGTTTTTGTAGAGTTGGTGTGATGTCATTGAGTTGTTTTTTCAGATTTGCGGATCTGCTGTTTTGCCATTCGCGACGTATTTTTCTTTTATTTTTTATTAACTGCTCTACGTCCTTTGGGGTACATTTTGCATAGCTGCGAGTTGTGCTATTTGGGATTTGGGCGGGAGTCGCCGCTGTAGATGCTTGGGAAAGCAAGAGTGTGAAATTACTAACAGCTGTGTTTATTTCATCTTTCGTTTTTAGTGACACATTTGGGTTAATGTGCGAGCTTATATACTTCCGATATTTGAGCCAGTTTGTGAGTTTACTGGTCAATTTATCTGGTGAGTTGACCGCAGAACTTGGCGCGTACTTTATTGTGATAATGGTAGGCGTATGGTCTGATGAGAGATCTAGAGATGATTCTATAGTCAATTGGCTCCTCTTTACAGTTTTAAATACTGCAAAGTCAATGACGTCGGGAGTTTATCGACTGTCAGTTGGCCAATAAGTTGGCGTGCCAGAGGAGACTTCGTTAAGTCCAAGTCTGTTGATGGTGTTCAACAGGAGCCTGCCCTTTGGTGATATTAGGCGAGAGCCCCAATATGTATGTTTGGCGTTGAAGTCGCCGGCAACGAGAAACTTTTGTCCAAGAAAATGGAAAAAAGTCTGGAATTGTTGCTCAGTTATTTTGTGTCTGGGCGGGCAGTATATAGCTGTTAATGTTAGGCCTTTTAAGTATGCATCGAGAGAAATACTTGTTGCTTGAATATATTCTGTGCAATAATTTTGGAGAGCATAATGCTTTATCCGGCTTTTTATGAGAATAGCGGAACCACCTCTAGCGTTTCCGCTTGGATGCTTTGTGTCATAGAGTCTATATCCTGGGAGATTGAAAAAGTGTTTTTTAGTGAAGTGAGTTTCAGAGATTAGCATAACGTCTATGCTGGACTCTTTCAAGAACTGCAGAAGTTCTAGTTTGTGAAGACACAGGCCATTTGCATTCCAGAATGATATTTTTACACTATTCATGGTTTAGACATAAGATGTAGTAAAAGACTTAGATTTTTAATCATTTCTTGCATCATATTTTGCATACTGGACATAAATTGAGACATATTTTGTATGAACATTTGTAGGGTTTGTTCAAGACTACTGCTTGGAGGAGCAGGTTGAACAGGAACAGAGTCACTGCTTTTTAAGGCGCTGGCGTAGGAAACGCCTTGTTTTATAAGGGGGCTAGAGTTTGGACAGCGTATAACGGAGGAAATTTTTGGGTTTTCCTAGTTTCATGTTTTTGAGTTGCATTTTCCGTCTTTTGTATGTAGCATTGATAGACTGCACAGCCTCTATAGTTAGCAGTATGATTGCCACCGCAATTACTACATTTTTTAATAGTGGAATCCTCTTTTGTTTTTCTGCATAAACCTGTTTCGTGTAGGTCACCACAAATAACGCACACGCTGGGAAGAGTGCAGTAAGACTTTGTGTGGCCGTATTCTTGGCAGTTATGACACTGAATCGGTCCACTGCGCTTGTGAGGCACTTCAATTGTGATTTTGCGATGTAGCAGATATATGAGCGAGTATATCGAGTGGGGTTCACCTTTTTTGAGCATTTTCGGGTAGAACTCTAGTTCCACACGGAAAAAAGGTTGTGGAATTTTTTTGGGATTTTGAATATTGAATACGGACTTTATTTGGAAGCCCTCATCGCCTAGTGCAGTTTTAATTTCGTCGCATTCTACGAAAGGCTCGATACCTTTCAGTACGACTGAGAGGCCTTTAGAACTTTTGAACTGGTAAGTGTAGTACCTTTTTTTGAGATTTTCAAAGAGTTTGACAATTTTTCTATAGTTGGGCTAGCTGTAAATTTGGATTTTTGTTTCGTGTATTAGTCCCCTGAGGATAGAAATCACGTGGAAATTATTAGGACCAATATTTTGGGTTAGTTCTTTGATGAGCGAATTAGAGTTTCGCTCACGCAGATAGATAGGTGGGGGTTTTTGCGATTTCGGTTTGGGATCCGAATTGATTTCTTCAGCAAGAATAGAAAATCGGTTTTGCCCAAGCTCAAGAGACGGTTTGTCGGGATTTGTCTTTTGAATTTTTGCGGAACTCTTATTTCCGTTAGTGGGGGACGAGAGCCCTCGCTTTGGGAAGTAAATGTTAATTCCTGTCTGCACTGTCGGCATTTTGCTGGTTTGACCTAAAAAATTGGAGCGGGTAGCGACCTTTTTTATGCGATTAGCGATATTATAAGAACCGCTATTTGTCTCACTTGTATCAGGAACGGGAGTAAAGCATAGGGGGATTTGGACATATTTACTAGGAGTATCAATATGAGAAATTGACGATACAGAGTTCCCTGAGTTTCTGTGTGAAGTATCACTCTGGGAACTCCTCTGCAGATCCGGTGGTGGAATTTCAGTATGCCTTTGAGTTTGCTGTTGTTGTTGTTGCGGACGCTGCTTCTGCGCAACGTCTTGCTGTGGAAGCTGTTGCTGCAGAAGTTGTGACTGCTGTTGTTTTGGCTGCAGTTGTTGCGTCATTTGCGATTGCAGTTGTTGTTGTTGTATTGGTTGCAGCTGCTCGTTCACTGACTGCTATAGACGGAGGGGTTCGTTGCATGACGAGGAATTGTAAAATATACGAGGGCGTTCACACTGGTACTGATTTTGCGCTTCTAGTCACCCTACCCAAAACACAGGGTGGTGTCCAGGATAATGTTAGCGGTTTGTGTCCACACTGAAATTTAATTGAGTCGGCTGGTTTGCGTCTATGATACACTGCTCAATACAAAAGCTTTTTGGGATTTTCTTAAATTGTTTTGAGAGAAATGTAAACGTCATTTTCGTTGTTTTTATTTGATAATGGAGTCTCAATTTCCAAAGTAATTGTCAAGTTATAAATAATTGTCCACTTCACTGCACTTCATGCACTCGCGAATCAGGAGAAATGTACATGTATTGTTTTCCGTATCGCACTATGAATTTTGTTATTATTTATAAAAACAGAGAGTAATAATAATTCACTTCGCCAGATTTACCAAAAGTCCAAAGATGCCAAATGTGGCAAAAAAAAACTATTGTTACACAACCGATTTTGAAAAAAAAAAACAATCGTGAACAAATTGATTATCAAAGCACGTAATCGATTAATTGAATAATTAATCGGTTTTTCTATACCCTGCACACTAGTGTCCAAGGGTATATTGTTTTTGGTACACCGTTTGTAACGCCCATAAGGAGGCGTGTCCGGTATGGAAAAGTATATATATTCTTGATCAGCATAGTTGATTAGTCCATGTCCGTCTGTCTGTCTGTCTGTCATTTCGCAAGATAACTGTCGTAGCTTTTGAGCTATCGACCCCAAATTTTGGGATTCCTCCTATTTTGGCGAATGATTGGACGGTATCGAAAATGGGCAACATCGGATAAGAGCCACGCCTACCTCCCATACAAAATGGCCGCCAATTTTATATTATTTTCTTTTATTTTGAGAAATATTTAACCGACCGCCTCCAAATTCTGGCGAATGATTGGACGGTATTGAAAATGGGCAACATAGGATAAGAACCACGGCTACCTCCCATACAGAATGCCCGCCAAATTTTTATTGTTTTCGTTTATCTTGAGAAATAATGAACGGATTTAGATGCGGTTTTTTGCATTGGGATGGTAATGAGGTCGGGAACGAAATGGGAATGAAACTGGAACGAAATGGAATTGAACCGGAACAAAATGGAATTGGAACAAAATTTTTAAATGGATCAGGAAACTAAAATTATCTATAAATATTGGAAAATTATCTATAAATATTGAAAAATGATCGATAAATATTGGAAAATTATCGATATAATATCTATAAATTATGGAAAAAATCGAAAAATTACCGAAAAATTATCTAGAAAAAATCGAAAAATTATCGATAAAAAAAACCAAAAATTACGCGATAAAAAATCGAAAAACTATCAATAAAATACCGATTTTCGATAAAATTACTAACATATGGTCTCAGAATGTACTCGCATGTGCAGGGTATTATAGCTTCGGTTCTCTTACTAGTTTTTAGATAGGAATGGTACAAATATCATCTTTTAATTTTTCTTAAATCTGTTTTAAAAAATGATTTATTTATATTTTTGGAATATATTTACTGTAGCAATTTTTTTAAAATCTCGGAAAGCAGATTTTAGCGGCAAAAAAAGATTTGAAAAAAAGGTTTTAAGACCTCAAATAACATAAAACGAAAATAAAAAATTGGAAAAATCCAATGATTAAATCGCCTTGCAATAAAAAAAATCGACAATCGGAAAAAATGTGTATACGTAACAGGTGAAAACATAGGTGGCAACGCTAGCCTTGTGGCAGTATTATTTCCTTAAAGGTGGCAATGGTTTGTCTCAAACATGATTTTTTTCTGTGTGGGCACATTAAAGTGTTCACCATACAGCCCAGAAGAGAGAGATTATGTCGAGCGGACATGTTTTAATCGGTCCCGCAGAAATAATAAATAACATTGTGAAACAATAACAAAACTAGAGACCGACCGCAATAGGGTTTCGGTTTTTCGGCCAAAAAAAGCTGTTTCGGGCGTTATCGGATTCGGCCGAAAAATAAAATATCGTTTTCGGCCGAAATTTCGATATTTCTGCCGAAAATTTCGGCTTGATACGAAAAATGTAACAAATAAATAACAAAGACTACACTGATCGACAAAACTGAACTTTTTGCGTGTTAACTAGACTTGATAGACAAATTCTGATGTATTTTGCCACGCTGAATACGAAAATAATTATGAAATTTTTACAGCACGCACCAAAGATGCATTTTTTGTGACGTTATTATTATTTTCGGATTTGGCATGGCAAAATACATAAGGAACAACCAAGTGGATAAAAGCGGTATGTAACACAAATTTTAGTATTGATCATAGTTTCGAAGAATCAGAAGCGACGTCTGGTAACCCATTCACCTAGGGTTACCAGACGTACTCTTTTAAAGAGTACAGTACTCTTTTTTAGGCCCTCCTCTTTTTAACTCTCACTTTTTTCCCGAAAGTACTATTAAGTACTCTTTTTCTTATTTCTGTGACTTTACTATATAACAACTGAATGTATCTGCTCAGTAAGGTAACCAATTTTTACTATTCCTCAGAATTAAAATAGAAACCTTCAAATATTATTTTTGTTAGTGAAGCATCTTTCGTCACATTGCATTCAAAAAGTTACAAAAATTCTTAAATGGGATTAAAAAAAAAAATTTAGTATGAAACCTATCATTTTTTTAACCGAAATATCAAAAGCAATTTTGAATGTCTTTATCGAAAACAATTCAAATATATACCTACATTTTTCAATTTCTTGAGGAAGGATCGGAGCATTAGCACCCAGAGTCTAAAATTTAGTATTATTATTTTATCCGTTTAATTAGTTTTTCACCTAGACCCTTTGGAGCTTCAAATTTAAATGCTTTAACGCCTAAAGAAACATAAGTAGTAAATTTTAATTTTGAATCGGCGTATACTTTGGTACTTGATGATTTTACAAAATTGTAAATTGATTTCTTTAATATTTCATATTAAAAAAAAAACTTTGGGCATAAATTATTGTATTTTGTTACTTAAACATTATTTTTTAATTTTTAAAAAAAATTGTTTTATTTTAAATTTTAACAAGGGTTCTAAATCACTTTTTGTTAAAATTTTTTTTGTTTTATAAAAAACTAGCTTATACCCACAGCTTCGCTCGCAATAATTTTGTAATTTCATGTTAACGTAGAAATGTTATATGTATTATTTAAGCAACTGAAATAAAAATAGATTTTGCAAGTCATCCCTCCGCCCATTCACCTCCCAGGGCCCGAGTTACAAAGCTTTAAAAATTTTAGGGCGTGGCAGTGGGCGGATCTTAAATTTCAATAGTCATCCCTCTGCCCATTCACGTCCCAGCACCAAATCCAAAATTTCACCGAAATCCCTTGACTAGGACCCGAGTTACAGAGCTTTAAAAATTTTAGGGCGTGGCTTTGGCGGATCTTAAATTTCAATATTCATCCCTCTGCCCAATCACCTCCCAGCACCAAATCCAAAATTTCACCGAAATCCCTTGAATAGGACCCGAGTTACAGAGCTTTAAAAATTTTAGGGCGTGGCAGAGGGCGGATCTTAAATTTCAATAGTCATCCCTCTGCCCATTCACCACCCAGCACCAAATCCAAAATTTTAGCAAAATCCCTTGAATAGGACCCGAGTTACAGAGCTTTAAAAATTTTAGGGCGTGGCAGTGGGCGGATCTTAAATTTCAATAGTCATCCCTCTGCCCATTCACCTCCCAGCACCAAATTCAAAATTTCAGCGAAATCCCTTGAACAGGACCCGAGTTACAGAGCTTTAAAAATTTTAGGGCGTGGCAGAGGGCGGATCTTAAATTTCAATAGTCATCCCTCTGCCCATTCACCACCCAGCACCAAATCCAAAATTTTAGCAAAATCCCTTGAATAGGACCCGAGTTACAGAGCTTTAAAAATTTTAGGGCGTGGCAGTGGGCGGATCTTAAATTTCAATAGTCATCCCTTTGCCCATTCACCTCCCAGCACCAAATTCAAAATTTCAGCGAAATCCCTTGAACAGGACCCGAGTTACAGAGCTTTAAAAATTTTAGTGCGGGGCAGTGGGCGGATCTTAAATTTCAATAGTCATCCCTCTGCACATTCACCTCCCAGCACCAAATCCAAAATTTCAGCGAAATCCCTTGAATAGGACCCGAGTTACAGAGCTTTAAAAATTTCAGGGCGTGGCAGTGGGCGGACTGCAAATTTTCAGAATCAACATATTACCAATTCATTACCCAAAACCACATATAAAATTTCAGCGAAATTGATTAAACACTGCATAAATTACAGCATTTTAGAATAATATTTGCCACGCCCACTTCGAACGCCCAAATTTAATGAAATGGCATATAGCCTATGATGAGATCAATAAAATTACCTACATTTTGGTATGTGTTTCATTAAAATCGGTCAAGTATTTCTTGAGTTATAAGGGAACAAACATACATACAAACCTACTCACAAAGAATTTTATATAAGTAAGAGATATGTGGTGTAAAACCGAGGAGTTTGGGACCCCCTGCAACTCTGTACTCTTTTTTACTCAAGAGAATCTGGTAACCCTACATTCACCCCTTCACAACTTTCTCACTCTACGACTATCGGAGTAGATCTACTACTCTTGCGCTGATTTTTAAATTTCTGCTCCTCTACTAGTAGATTTTTCAACTTCCCTCTACGACTATTGTAAGAAATCTACTCCTCAAAATATAATGTGAGGTTCCTACAATGCAAAACTACTACTCTTTCTACAAATCAACTACCCTGACAGAAATGTCTACTATTATCGTAGAATTTCTACTTCTCTACGCAGAAACCCATTTCTACTTCCCTCTCTTGAAATCTATTACCCTGACAGTAATTTCTACTAATCTCGTAGAATTTCTACTACTCCACGCAAAAATATTAAATCTACTCCCCTAAAATCGAATATTTACTACTCTCGCCGTAGCAAAAAATGAGAACACTGCCCCTTCAATTAATTTCCACGCATTTGATAGTTTGCTTCTAAATTCATCTAACGGGTGATGACAAAAAAATTGGTCTTTTTCAAAAACACCATAAAAAAGTTTATTGTATTTTTAAAATATTTGTCAGCTACATAAGGATAATACAAAATTAATGAACGGTTAAAAAAGGTCCTTGATCAGACGTACGGCGAAGCTTTGTTGGACAGCAATTTCGTCGTGTTTTACGAATACATGCAGGAATTCTTTTGTCGAGTTCTTGGCAAGTTTCAGCTCTCCAATTGTTCTTGTATACCAACGAACTAAAATTTTAAAAAAATCTTCGATTGGACGACATTGAGGCAAATTTCATCGTCCAAAACGTATGATTTTTTGCAATAATTTCGAAGCATCCATCAGCATTTGATTTTATTGTGGATATTTGCTCATTGGTGTACTCTGGCGATCTGATTTTTTTTCGACACTTTATTTGAAGTTTTTCAATGTTTTGCAGATATAATTTTGATCGCATTTCATCACAGCAGCTGCGTCGCGTTGACTTATGCTATCCGTAATGTTAAATTTACTGAACTTAAAATGATACGCTTAATTATGTACAACTTTATTACTTTTAAATTCAAAATTTTTTATTTTATTTTTTCGGTTTCGGCTTCGGCCGAAATTAAGAAAAGCGATTTCGGTCGGTCTCTAAACAAAACCCCCAAAAATTACGCGAACTAGACGCTAAAACAATACAAGATAAAAAAGAGTAAAAAACAAGTTTTTTAAAATATAACCCTTTAACCGACTAAAAAGCAGAAAATAAATTTCCTTCAAATTAATTTCCGCAATTTCGATTTAAAATTAAGGGTTTTTGGCGACTTCAAAATCTGCAATGATATTAGGAACAAAGTAGTCAAAGTAGCCCTTAATTTTAAATCGAAATTGCGGAAATTAATTTAAAGGAAATTTATTATCTGCTTTTTAGTCGGTTTAAGTGTTATATTTTAAAAAACTTGTTTTTTACTCTTTTTTATTTTCCTTTTTTTTTTTTAATTTTTTTTCTCCCATTGTCACCGGAGTTCTATCAGTCTAGCTCATGTGGAAGTGTATGAAAAAGCTCGCCGCAGATTTGAGGATATATATATATAGATATATAGATATATATAAATATATATATATATATATATATAAAGAGCACCCAAAGCAAGTTAATATAAGGGTTATAAAAAAGAGTGCAAGTGGCGTATCAAAGCCACTGCATATAATAACAAACTAAACAAATAAAAATATTTGTGTGAAAAATATGTCACTGAATCATTCCCCCAAAAAACTAGGAATTTTCTCTCAGAGAATTCATCATCCCGCTCAAAACAAGAGTTTGAATCAACATCAGCTAGTGCTTGTGAAAGTACAGCGAATTCACAAATCAAAGCTTTTGCCATGCAACCAAAAGGTGCGAGCAGTGCAAATGCATCGCAGCCTGTAATTGTTACCCACCCCCGCCATGAATAGTGCATCTGCAGTATCAACTATAGAAAAGAGTCGGTATGTAGAGACATTCTTTGCTAACTCTCCCGCATCGCCATCGGGCGATCTTTCATGGAGCAAGCAATAACCTACACCCAGCAGGCAGCTAATATGACTGCATTTTTAGCATCACAAACAAATTTGGCAAGTACAATTACTACTAATACTCTTAGGCCAGACCTTGTTAAGAAATCCACTGAGAATAAAGACCCTACTAATAAGTTCTCTGAGAACAAAAACCCTTTGTTTAAGCCTCAGTCAGCAAATACGAGTGATACAACCCTACAGAGAAAAACACTCCACGTGCGGCAGTGCAGACTGACATGCACCGCTACTTACAAATGCCAGACCCTATATTGCTAAAGCACAGAATGACCCCACACGAAAATACGAATACGGCTAAGGTTTTAAAGACAATGCCGAGTATCCAGCCCATAAATCTTGGGCAAAATAGATATTCACTATTATATGAAGAAGATAATTCAGACCCTAAACCCAAGACGTCAAAGTGGCGGCTTTATCTCAGGGGAAAAAAATCGAATTCCCTTATTACTCTGACAACAGATTTCATGTGATGGCTATTCTCAAGGGCGTCATCCATGAAACAAAAATACAAATTTATAATGATGCAGATTTTTGTTAGAGGGGGTTAAAAAAGAGTACTAGTGACTCCCAGTTTTTCTAGATCAATTCTTAAACCCGTTTAAATCGCATTTATGCATTTTGCATTTTCCTCATATACATAATAATTCTTCAAAAATACAATTTTGATTGGATTTTTAATTTACAATTTTTTTTACAAAAAAATTATGTTAAAATAGAAAAAATGTAAAAAAAAAAATTTAATTTCTGAATTGTTTCTAGTCTAGCGTGATGAGTTTACATCCGATTGCAAAAAGTTTACATGTTTTTAAAGGTATGTTTTTCCCCTATCAAATGCATATTTAATATTATCCAATCAAAACTGTTTTTTTTTAAGAATTATTATGTACATGAGAAATATGCAAAATGCGATGTAAACGGTTTTAAGAATTGATCTAGACCAACTGGGAGTGTCTCCCGTGTCGGGTACTATTTTTTAACCCCCTCTAATAGAATTTATCAGTCTCGATCATGTGCGTTACCAAAAATTGATTTTTGTCGAACGGTGTTATACAGCTCAAAAGTAGCAAAGGCATATCGCTTGTTCTAAGAGGTGTAGACTCTTTTGTCGAATGTGTTGAAGTGAAAGAGGCATTAATTGCATTAAAATTCCAGGTTAGATCTGTGTCTAACATTATAAACAAGGAAAAATTACCCCAACCACTTTTCCGCATCGAACTGGAATTTGACCCTAAGACCCTGAAAAAAAGTGAGCCCCATTCTATACAATCTGCGATATTTACTACACCGAAGAGTCTGTGTTGAGGAGCCGCATAAACGTCGAGGACCAATACATTGCCAAAACTGCCAAGAATTTGGCCATTCGAAAAAATATTGTGTTTGTGTTTTTTGTGGTGACCTTCAAAAGACCCAATTGTGCCCAAAATCGAGAGAAGACGTAAATGTTATATATTGTAGTAACTGCGATGGAAATCACACTGCAAACTGCAGAGGATGCAAAACATGTCGCAGTTTATGAACGGCATGCAAACTATAATGTAGGAAATGATAAACAATCAAAACCTGCTAATCCATACCCTTATAAAAAAAAGGCCATGAATGCCATAAAAATGTCCTTCTGGAACGCGAACGGCTTATGCCAACATAAATTGGAACTTATTCAATTCCTCAATTCATACTGTATAGATGTAATGCTTATTTTAGAGACCCATTTGATCCAAAAACACTTTTTTAGTATACCCGGATACAACTTGTACGACACTAAGCAACTAGGTGGTAAAGCACTAGGTGGATCAGCGATTCTAATTAAGGACAGAATCAAACACTATGTTCTGTAGGATTTTTGCACCGAATATTTGTAAGCACCAGCATATACCTTGAATACATAAAAGGACTAACAATATCTGCAATTTACTGTTCACCCAGCTCCAAAATAACTGAACAGCAGTTTCAGAAATTTTTTGCAACCCTTGGCCCAAAATTTCTCGTAGCTGGAGATTTTAATGCCAAACACACTTATTGGGGCTCTCGCCTGATTTCGCCCAAAGGAAGACTGTTATGGAATATTACCAGCAAACTCGGCCTTGATGTGGTTTCGACAGGCACGCCAACATACAGGCCATCAGACTGACGCAAAATTCCAGATGTTATTGACTTTGCAGTAATCAAGACCCTTAAACGAACTCAACTAACCATTGAGTCTTCAGTGGAACTTCCGTCGGACCACACACCCACTATCATCACAGTAAAATATGCGCCAAATTCAGAAGTCAACCCACCCGACAAACTCACCAGTATGCATACGAATTGGCTTCAATTCAGAAAAAATATAAGTTCACCCAAAAATCAATAACACTACCCAATAAAAGGAATTTGTGCAACAAAATATAGCTGCGCTCTTATCAGAAAAGAGATCAATAAGGCGTGATTGGCAAAAGTTCAGATCACGCTATCTGAAACAAAAGCTGACCCTCGTTACACGAAAACTACAAAATGAACTGAAGGCAAAAAACGAGAATGATCTGCATCAATACATGGAAAAGCTTACACCGACAAGCTCAACAAATTACTCAATTTGGCGTGCCACAAAAAATTTAAAACGTCCCATAATTGCAGAATCGCTAATTCGTTTACCCAACGGAGACTGGACGAGAGGTGATGCTGAAAAAGGTACTGCTTTTGCAAGTCACCTAAAATAACTGTTGTCAACGTTGAAACAAAGTTGAACTATTTTAAATCAAGGTCTGGCAAACTTAATATAAATTGGAAATTTTTTGAAATAATCGGAAAACAACTTAAAATTAAGATTGTTTATTTTTGAATTTAAGTTTTAAATTGAAAACGAGTTTGTTCGTAGTTGTTTCTAAAATTTCCAACTTTACCAGACTTTCATTAACGTTTATACTTGTTTTAAGGTGGTTATTTTTGATTTTAAGTGGTTTTTTCTCTGGGTGTACATACATTCAAAGTACTATTATTGCATTTTTATATTCTACACCTTAAGGAGTACGGATATACATACGTGTTCACTTTGGTCGAAAGTTTGTAGCCTCCTATAATCTTCCACATCCCAAATGCCCCCTATGTCCCCTCTATAGCCCCCTATGTCACCCTTACGACCCCCATATGTCCACTATATGTATTCCTCATGTCCAATTATGTCCACATTATTATTATGTCCTATATCATCCAATGCCCCTCCTTCAACCCCTTATGTCCCCCGTCAATATAATACCCAATAAAAAAAAAGTAATTAAATTTTTCAATATAAATGCCATACAATGAAAATTTTACATATGAAAATTTAGACCTCATATCTGTGATGTGTTTGCGCAACAGGCTGGTACACCGGAACCGGAAGTCAAAAAATTTTTAATTTTAAGTGGAGTGTTTTTTTGACTAAAATAAGCAATCTCACCAAAAATCGCGAAAAAATTCTTTTTTTTGCTCTGGACGGGCTAAACGAAACAAACAAATTTTTATTAAAAAATAATTTGTACAAATGAGAACTTCAAATCAGGCGTCATGCAATTACAAATTAAAAGTGTTTGTCCCGATTGATTGAATGATCGCAGCCCAGCCCAAACCGCTGAACCTAGAGTTCTGCAAATTTTTCTGTTCTGCACTGTTGGGAGTTCACGGAAAGGTTTACGGGAGGGTACTTTCACTACTTTCAGCATAAGTCCGAGCAACGCCGTGGTATTCAACTAGTATATATATACTTACATAATATGTATGCAATGTGAAACTATTTTTTGTTTGTTTTGTTATTAATTGTTTTTTTTATAATAATAATAATAATATAAGGTACTAAAGTCATAAATTGAGTATATGTCGGGCATTTCCGAGTTTTCTATGCACGAGTTCATAGGCTTCAATTCGCTGCCAACGCAATGATTTCACACGTACACTATAAGCATCTTCGTGAAATGCTCGAAACTCGTGTGCCGCTCTCTCAGACACACACACAAGTATCCATTTTTATGTATTGGTTTGCCCCACACTGGTATAAAACCACGCAAAAGACTCATTAGTCTATTAAAATAAGAGACCGACCGAAATCGCTTTTTTTAATTTCGTCCGAAACCGAAATGGCCAAAATTTTTAATTTTTTTTTTCGGCCGAATTTTAATTTTTTTAATTTTGGCCAAAACCGAAAAAATTTAAGTTTTAATGTAATAAAGTTGTACATAATTAAGCTTGTCAGTAGGCTGAAATCGATGGCGCATATTCATAGTCAAACTTAGTAGCTGCTAATCTTTAGAACTGTCGGGGAAGCAGATTTGTAGAAAGAATAGTACTTTTGCATTGAATGAAATTCACATAATATTTTGAGAAGTAGATTTCTTACCATAGTAGTAGAAAATATCTTGAGGGAAGTAGAAAAATCTGCTACCGTAGTAGAGAAGTAGAAATTTATATATCATTGCGAGAGTATTAGATCTACTCCGATATGTCTTCTTTGTCGCTTCTGATTCTTCGAAACTATGATCAATGCTTTAATTTATCCACATGGTTGTTCCTTATGTATTTTGATACGCTAAATCCGAAAATAATAAATAAATTTTTACAGCACGCACCATTTTTCTGCAAACGGTACAAAAATTGCATTTTTGGTGCTGTAAAAATTTATTATTATTTTTTTCGTATCCAGCGTGGCACAATACATAAGAATTTGACTATCAAGTATATTTACCACACAAAAAGTTCAGTTTTGTCGATCAGTGTAATCTTTGTTATTTATTTGTTACATTTTTCTATCAAACCGAAATTTTCGGCGGAAATATAGAAATTTCGGCCGAAAACGAAATTTGGCCGAAAGCGATATTTTATTTTTCGGCCGAATCCGAAACACGGCCGAAACAGCTTTTTTTGTCCGAAAAACCGAATTTCGGTCTGTTTCTAATTAAAATACATTCGATTTAACATATAATACAAATTTCGTTTTATTTCCCTAACCGTTTTTTCTTCACATATCTAGCATTTAAAAAAATCAATAAGCAACCTGTTGTTGTTGGGGTTGATGATAACAACGATTTGGAAGTTGTGATTAAAAAGAAATGGATACATTTGGCCTCTTTCAAACCTAGTGTAACTGAAGAGAATATTATTGCGTATATTGAGAAGCATGCTGAGATTTGCTCTCAACATCTTGTCTGTTTTAAGCTCGTTAAGAATGGTGCTCCGCTTGAAAACTTAAGAGTCGTCAATTTTAAAGTTGGTGTCTCTGCTTCATTTTATGAAGAGTTGCTGAAACCCGAGTCAAATGTAAAGGATCGGCCGTTTAAGTTTTTTCCAAGACAAGGAGAACCTCGGTCGAAGATGTAAATGTTAATGCTGAGATAAGTGATGTTAGATCTCTTAAGTTATACTATCAGAACATTTCTGGTATGCGTACCAAGGCTGTTGATGTTTTTTTGTCTACGGCTTCATGCGATTTTGATATCATGCCGAGTTTTTTGATACTCTTCTTTATCAAATTTATCGTAAATATAGAGATGCTCAAAAAACGGGATGCACTAGAGGTGACGGTGTACTTATTGCCCTCAAGAGATCGTTACGCCCACAACTTGTAGTTTTGGAAAATAGTGACACTTTATTATTATTATTTGTTTATTTTGAAATCCTAGTGTTACAAGAATGAATTCTTAAATATTACTAACACTAGTCACACAATGAATAATTAATTTAGCGTTTATATTAATATAAAAAATTAAATTGCATAAAATCTAAAATAAAAACAAAAATAAAATAAAGTTACAAATTTAACACATAAACAAACACTATTAACAAATCAGCACATAAAGATTCCACATGTTTAGACTAACCACTTTATACCCCTGACCAGCAGGAGAGAGATTACACAAGACATTTAGACTCTATTACATAGGTGCGTCATTGTTATCACAGAATTAAATTAAATTAAATATTTTTCTTGGTAGAATTTTATGAAACCATTTTCAAATTGTATTGCGTTGCTAATTGATTGCAAATGGGTTGGCAGTGAGTTCCAAAGACGAATTGAATTTACAAAAAATTGTCTTTCCGATGTCAGGTAAAAGTGTCTTATTTGTATGATCTTATACACGAATTGAACGCAAAAAAAATTAATTTGGTGTATAGGTAATGCGGTTCTTTTGTATAAATGATTTTATGTAACAGCAGTAAAACTTTAAAATTTTAAATGTCGTTAAAAGGTATGGTTAAAATTGATCAGCAAAGTATGTAACGCGATCATATCGTTTTAGACTGTAAACATATCTAGCAATATTATTGTAAAGAACGTTCAGTTTACTTCTACAGGAGTAGTCGCAATTGGCATATATTTCACAGCCATAGATTAATGTTGGTATAAGATACGTTTTTGTTGGATCAATTATGTGTGTCTATAAAAAACATTTTCGGATGTGTGTGTTCGTATGCGCTTCGTATATTCCACCTCATAGTTCTGAAGAATTGTATGTCGCTCATGTCGACAATATCATGCATTTGCCAACGAATAAGGTTGATAATCATTTTTGCGTCCTGGGACTTTAATTTAAATAAAATATTCTGGTCTTTTGTTTCATCTGATAAGGATCTTACGCCTAGTAATGTTAATAATTCATTTGAAATGTGTGTTATTGATAGCCTGATCTTGTTCAAGTTAATTTTATTGTAAACTTGTTGAGTAGGATTTTAGATCTAGTTTTTGTAAGTGATACTATTATTTAAAGTGGGAAACCCTTCGAAAACGCGCAGTTGCTTAAAAGAACTGTCAAATTTCATATATTTCGACTGCTCATCTGCACAACTGAATCGTTTCCCAGGGGTTTCCCACTTTAAATGAATACCCCTAATTTCTATTTTCAAAGTGTGATATCCATTATTAATTAATATTGAATTCTATGAAGTTTTGAACTCT
The DNA here is from genome assembly GCA_951394025.1 of Heteromyza rotundicornis. NCBI lineage: Eukaryota > Metazoa > Arthropoda > Insecta > Diptera > Heleomyzidae > Heteromyza > Heteromyza rotundicornis. The sequence goes on from OX596012.1 coordinate 32,536,943, forward strand.
TCTTTTAGTTGTAATCCTAAGTATAATTATAATTTGTGTGACTTTAATTCTTTAAATGCTATTTTGGATAATGTTGATTGGGATGTCATCTTAAATATAAATGATCTGTCTACTTGTTATAATATGTTTATCAGTAAAATGTCTGAGATTTGCGATACGCATATACCGACTATGCCCAAAAAAAGTTTATAAGCTACCTTGGTATAACAAATGGCTTAAAAAGTTAAAAAATTTGAAAAATAAATTTTTTAATCGATATAAAGCCACAGTTGATTTTGATTGCAAAGTCAAATATTTACATTATTTGAGGGAATTTAATTTTCTTAACAAATTTTTATACAAGCAGTATTTGTTGTAATTCGAGGGTAACATAAGATTGAACCCAACATTTTTTTGGAATTTCATTAAATCTAAAAAATCTGTATCTAGTATTCCGTCTTCTATGTTTTACTTAAATAAAGTATCTGATTCAGCTTTAGATTCTGCTAATTTATTCTAATTTATTTTTATGTTTCAAATTTTGAATCCGCGGTGGATATAGATTACTCTATTTTTATAACTGTGGTGTATATGCATATTTCTTTCATTTGACTAATTGCGGCGACTTCGCCAAGCATAACTGTCAGCGGAGGACCGCTTTAAACATTCAAACAATAGAGTAGGGACTACTGACCAAAACAGATTTTACATAAATATTATATAACCCTTATATTAACTTGCTTTGGGCGGACTATATATATATATATATATATCCGGCGAGCTTTTTCATACACTTCCACATAAGCTAGAGAGCTGAAATTTGGAACACTGATAGAACTCCGGTGACAATGCATTCTATTAAATTTTGGGGTCCATCAGAGGCGTAGGGGGCCGTGGGGGGACTCAAACCTTTTTTTTTTAAACATGGCATAAGTTCCGATTCCTTCAAGCTACAATGATGTAGGTGGGTTCTTATTGACAAAATGATTTTTTATACCCTTTGGAAAGGGGGGTGTGGGGGCAAAGGGGAGCGGAATGGAGCCAATTTAAAGTTCTAACTTTCGTATTTTTTAAGCTACAGGGCTGAAATTTTTCACTTAGGCTAGCATTGGGGAAAAAGAGTAAAAAAGGAAAAAAAAAGGGGGGAAAAAGGAAGGGACAAATTTTTTTTTTAAATCAAAAAAAATTTTTTAAATGTAAAAATTGAAGAAGAAAAACTATACGGGCAAAATATAAATTAGAAACAAATATACCGAAAAAAAAAATTTTTTTTAAAAAAAGGGGAAAATAAAAAAAGAGTAAAAACAAGTTTTTTAAAATATAACCCTTTAACCGACTAAAAAGCAGAAAATAAATTTCCGCAATTTCGATTTAAAATTAAGGGTTTTTGGCGACTTCAAAATTTGCAGTGATATTAGGAACAAAGTAGCCAAAAACCCTTAATTTTAAATCGAAATTGCGGAAATTAATTTAAAGGAAATTTATTTTCTGCTTTTTAGTCGGTTAAAGGGTTATATTTTAAAAAACTTGTTTTTTACTCTTTTTTTATTAATGATATCAAGTCATCAGTGGATTTCGGATCCATGATACTCACTGATGATGATGTGATGAATGGTATCATAAAAATTAAGAATTCCTGCAAAATTGATGTTGATGGTTTGTTTTCCTTTTTACTAAAAAAATGTGTGTTTTCTCTCATTAAACCTTTAAAAGGGATTTTTAATAAATCGCTTCAAGCTGGAGTGTATATTGATAATTTCAAAATTGCATCTATTACCCCAGTTTTTAAATGTGGTAATAAGAATGATGTTCCAAACTATAGGCCGATTTCGAAGTTATCTTCAGTGTCAAAATTGTTCGAATCTGTTATTAAGTGTAAGTTATTCTTTGCTACCAAGAGAATAATTTGTCCTCATCAACATGGTTTTGTTGCGGGACGTTCAACGGTCAGAAACTTGGCTGTATTTAATAACTACTGTACATCGTCGTTTGAAATTGGCTGTCATGTTGACACCATTTACACATACCTTTCAAAAGCATTTGACAAGGTCTGTCATAACATCCTAATAGCCAAACTTGCTAAAAAGGGATTTCACTCCTCGTTTTTGAATTGGATTAAATCGTATCTTAATAATAAATCTTATAATTTTGTTGCATCGTCCGGTGTCCCTCAGGGGAGTATTTTGGGTTCATTGTTATTTATTTTATTTATTAATGATATCAGTAGTTGTTTTTCTGTTGCTAAATATTTACTATATGCGGATGATCTTAAAATATTTAAAAAAATTAGAAATCACATGTAATACCTTTTCAAATGTATAAACTTTATGGTACACAACTAAAATCACTTAAAGAAATCTTAGATTTGGGAGTTTTATTTGATGCTGGTTTTACTTTTATTGCACATATAAATTTTATCATTCCCAAAGTATATTCCTTTATGGCCTTTGTACGTAGAAATAGCTCGGATTTTTCTGATATATACACGCTTAAGCTTCTTTTATTTAGAGGCCGTTTTATGTTGTCCACATTAATCTTTAGAACATGTTAAAAAAAAAATTATGAAGTTTGCATTGAGATCATTGCACTTTCGGGATCCATTGCCATCCTATACTTCCCGGTGTTTGTTATTAAATCTTCAATCTCTTGAAAAAAGGAGAGTTTTTCAATCTCTTGTTTTTGTCTTCGACATAATCTGTGGCAATATTGACTGTTCATCTTTGTTGGATCTTATTTTATTTAAGATTTCCAATCGACATCTGCGTCACAATGATTTTTTTTGTGTAAGTTTTCACAGAACAAACTATGCATTAAATGAGCCAATTACTCGGACTCTTCTTGAATTTAATAAAATTAATAAAAATGAAAATGGTATAGATTTTTCCTCTTCGCGTTTTGCATTTAAATTATTATTATTATTACTGAATGAAATGTATTGAATTATTATTTTTAGGTAGTGTAAGTTAATAAATATATTGTTAGTTGTTTTCTAGTCTGTAAGGATTACTGTATCCATTAGACGTTAATAAATGAAATGAAATATAAATGAAATGAAATTTAACCATTTTGACGTTATTTAGACCCCAATGACGTTTTTTTAAAGCCAAATTTACGTTTTTCTGCCAGCATCACCTGGCAACCATCACTTTTCACTGAACTGAATTTGAAGATATTTGTAGATACGTACTTTTCATTCTCTATATCTTCGGGTAATACTTATGACTTGGCATTTTTGTTAAATATGTATTTGATAGAGGAACCTTTAAAATTATGTAACTTTTTACGATACGGTGTAAACTCATCACGCTAGGCAAGAAACAATTCATTCGGAAATATCTAAGAAAAAATAGCAGGAAACTTATCACGAAAGCCCGCTCACAATCTCTCACGCGTGACACGACACGCCCCCATCTCTACTTTTAATCCTTCAGTAGCATTTCAAATTTTATGTTCATAAGTCCGCCCGATATATGACATGCTCAGAGGAAAAGAGCGATGAAATGTACTGACGCTCCATACATTTCATCGCTTTTTTATTCTGAACGTGTCCACATAAATTCAATGACGGTCTCCGATTCTTATTATTGTAAATTACCTGATTAATGCCATCCTCAATTATACTTCTGTATGCCGCTTCTGCCAAAGCGAACACATGAGGCTCTAAAATTCCTAGTTTTTGTTTATGGTATTTAAGTACATAATCCTGTAAATTAAATAAAGTGTAATGTTCAATTAATAGCAATTGACGTTTTCACAATTTACATTTTATCAATATGAAGTTTATTTTAAAACTGAAAACTCAAAAACATTTTCACAAACATAAAAAGGTAAAAAAAATAATAAAAAAAAAGAGTAAAAAAAAAGTTTTTTAAAATATACCATTTTAACCGACTAAAAAGCAGAAAATAAATTTCCTTTAAATTAATTTCAGCAATTTCGATTTAAAATTAAGGGTTTTTGGGTACTTTCCTCCGAATATCATTGCAGATTTTAAAGTCGCCAAAAACCCTTAACTTTAAATCGAAATTCCTGAAATTAATTTAAAGGAAATTGTTTTTCTGCTTTTTAGTCGGTTAAAGGGTTATATTTTAAAAAACTTTTTTTTTAATCTTTTTTTATTTACCTTTACCTTTTTTTTTTTTTTTTTAATTTTTTTTATCTCTTTTTCCTCCCTTTTTTACTTTTTTTCCCGAATGCGAACCTAAGTGAAAAATTTCTGCCTTGTAGCTTACAAAATACGAAAGTTAGAACTTTAAATTGGCTCCATCCCGCTCCCCTTTGCCCCCACACCCCCCTTTCCAAAGAGTACAAAATTTCATCTTGTCAATAAGAACTCACCTACCAAATTTCATCATTTCCGAGTTCTATTTATGTACCGAATTTCAGCTCTCTAGCTTACTTGGAAGTGTATGAAAAAGCTCGCCGCAGATTTGAGGATATATGTATGTATATATAGTCCACCCAAAGCAAGTTAATATAAGGGTTATAAAAACATAAAATAAAAGGGTATTCATTTAAAGTGGGAAATCCCTCTAAAACGCGGAGTTGCTTAAAAGAACTGTCAAATTTCATATATTTTGACTGCTCATCTGCACAACTGAATCGTTTCCGAGCGGTTTCCCACTTTAAATGAATCGCCCTAATTTAAAGTAAAAAGTTAACTTATTTGTAGGGACACAATGAGACCTCAGACGCTTGGTCGTACTTTTCTGATAATATTGTAAACGAGCAGATGAGCGTATTTTTTTGCATATCTTAGCAGCTTCACGATTCATATTAGGCGTGTTATGGTTTCAAACAAATATAGCAGTTTTTTTTTAGGTATGACAAGTATGATAAGGTCTCCAAATGAAAGCAGCGTACTCTATTTTGGAACGTACGAAGGAAGTAAAAAGTAACTTAAGCGTATAGGCATCAATGAATTCAGCACTATTTCGACGAACGTATGCTAACATAGCGTAGGATTTAGATATGGTGCAGCTTAGGTGTGTACCGAATGTAAACTTTGAATCGAAAAAAACTCCCAAATCTTTACTTTAAGTAACATCCAGAGAAAAAATCGTGTTAAATTAATCAATTTTGTGGTTAATACTTTTCAAACCGATCTTTCAGGTTGTTTTGACATGATGCTATTGTTCAACATGACACTCTCCTATATGTGTACGTGTGAAGAGGTTTGTCATTAAACTGGGAAAACTGATAAATAGGCGTTCATTCAGGCCATTGCCGGTAGCTCAGGGGTAAGGCAGTCGGCCTCATAAACGGAAGTACGGGGATCGAATCCCCGTTCCGGAAAATGCTTTATTTAATTTAATTTTTTTTATAAAATTGTAGATTTTGCAAAAAAAAAATAACTACAGTTCCTCCAAGTACCTTATTTACCATTCTTCTTTTTAAATGCACATTACCATTTCAAATAGATACCTTTTCACACTGAACTGGATTTGAACGCCGGACGTTCGGATCTTGAGTTCATCACTTTACCCTCTGTGCTACTGCGCTTCATAGATTCATGTCGTCAAAAGACTAATCTGAATTTGAAATCTAAAAATTTATATTTTAAAACACCTAAAGTTTATATGCTCCGCATCTACACGCTGTGCCACTGAGCTTCTTTCGTTCAGGTCGACAAAAACTAATTTTTCGTCGTTAAAATTTTTACAAATTAGTCAAAGTTAAGGTAGTTTAGTCTATACTTATTAAGTTTAATGGGAACAAATGCTCTTAAACTTCTTCAAGGAACATTGAAGTTGATTCTGCTTAGCAAAAAAGGCGAGCTTACTTCACCGATAATAAGTTTAAGAAGGAACATTACATTTAGCATAGTTCTCCGGCTACTCAGTGTAGGAATATTCAATAATTTAAGACGACTTTTATAACTTGCTTTATAAATTGCTTTTGGATTGATTCCAAGTGCTTAATGTGTATTTCATAATAAGGAGACCAAATGCAAGAACCGAATTCAATAATAAGTCTAACTAACAATGTAAATAGAGTCTTAGTTATGTAAGGATCATTGAACTCCTTTGACCATCTCTTAATGAAGCCTAGTACAGATCTAGATTTATTAATGGTGTTGTTAATATGTATGACAAAAGAAAGTTTATGATATATAACAATACCTAAATCAACAAAAGAATCAACCACACTTAAAGGATTATCAAACAATGTATAAACACAGTCCTTATGAGAACCTCGATAAAAACACTGTTCATTTAATTTGGAGAACTTTTCTAATAAAAGTTTAAATAATTACCAAAACATATTTTTGGTAACGAAATAAAAAGAGATTTATAACTAATAATACCAATCGAAATTAGGTACTCCATATACAAAGTGAGAGAAAACTAGAGAGTGGACTATCTTCGGCTATACCGAAGTTGAAATACCCCCACACAGTAGGAAGAAGTACCTCGAACATATAAAAATGTGGTCTCAAGACCCTATTTTGAGCCAATTATAGGTGATTTTGGAGCCCGGACCATGTCCAAAATCCATTTCTAAAAATTTCAAATTAAATCCACAAAAAAAAAAAAATTGGTCTCAAGACCCCATTTAGACCCTTATATATGTGGCTTCGGAACCTCGGACCATGTCAAAAATACGTTTCTAAACATTTCCAATCGAATACAACAATAAAAAATGTTTACCTTTTTTTCGGTGTATGGGAGCCACGCCCAGTTTTTGTCCGATTTGGCTGATTCTCGAACTTGATCTCAGTATTCACGAGAAAAACATGTACCCAAAGTTTCAAGTCGATATCTCCAAAACTGCGACCGCTATCGTGCGGACGGACAGACGGACAGACAGACGGACATCGCTAAATCGACTCAGGAGGTGATACTGATCAAGAATATATATACTTTTCCATACCGGACACGCCTCCTTATGGGCGTTACAAACGTTGTGACAAAGTGAGTATACCCTGCCACAGTGAGTGTGGGGGTATAAAGATATTTGAAAAAATATTTGACATATTGCACTGAGCAAAAACAACCAAAAGCACATAAACACATACTCCTACCCGCTCTCACTAAAAAAGTCTCCACTGCAGGTTGTTGCTGCATTATTTTCTTTTGTTTGCTTTTATTAGTTTTCGTTATTTTGTCAGATTTATTTTAAAGTAAAAGAAATAATTTAAAATTAAATTAAACTTAGCAAAGCGGGAAATAAAGAAACCCAATAAAGTGCAACAACAACCACGGTGAGAGAGACTTTATCTAACGAATTTTGTGCACACAGAGAAAAAACCGCGGTCAAAACAAATACTTCAAGCTCTTGAAAAATTGTAGCGAAAAAGCATTTCCCCCAACAATGATATCTTTGTATTAAGATTAATTACTTTAATGCAAATACTTTTTCCAAATACTGCGCTCTTCACACAAAAGTTGAGAAACTTTTAAACTGAAAACTAGAATAAAATTTTTAACTCAAGAATATTATTCTTGAAAATCTAAATTGAGAGAATTTGAGAACTTATTGTTACGTCAAGTGCGAAAAACTGTCATCAAAATTGTTTTCGTTGTTTATTATTCATTCATATCATGAGTCGAAGAGACGTGACCCTGCTTCTGTGACTTCACTTTCGTGACTGAACATTATTCGTTCGACATGCGACGCTCGATCATGCTCCAATACATGTATTGCGTCACAGAAGCAGGGTCACGTCTCTTCTATGATGTGTTATATTTTTAGATTTAACAGAACTCAGATTTAACAGACTGTACAGAGTATACAAAATTTAGACGCTCGTTCAATAATGTTAGCGATAGCTCAAACTGCTAAGGGCTTAGAGCGCACTGCTGCAACTCCAGAGGTTCGAATTCCGGATAAGTAAGTTGTGAAGTTTTAATAAAATAAAAAGTTATTAAAAATTGTTATAAACAAAAAGAGTAAGAAAATATAAAATACAAATACATAAATAAATAAAATGTAATAACAATAATATTGATTATTAAATTAACAATTTCACAATTTGCGCCAAATAGAAAAACTGTTGAACCAAAAGCGGAAAATCTTGAAAAGACAACAACTTTTATGTTTTTCATACAACAATGTTGAGTTGTTGGGCATGAAATGACCAACAGAAGTTGTTGAGCTTAAGTATAAAATTGTTGGCACTACGACTTTTTTTTCTGTGTGTGTGTGCCAGTCAGTCAATAAGAAATTAGAAATATTTCTTTGTCTGGATCTGATTATAAGGGCAAAGATTTTAATAAAATCCATTGATAAATATTACCATATCGCTTTTTAAATATTTTCGTTAAATATTTAATATAAGCGATTTGGATTATACAAATTGTTTTGCACCTTTATATTTATGCATTTTTGTTGTTTTTCTTTTTCCCAATTTCTCTCATTGTAGTGTATTTGAAGTGCGCCCTACGTCAGTAACACCGACACTGACAAAGGGTTGAAATATATAAAACAAGAATTTTTTATCGTTTTAATCCATTTAACTAAAATCAAGGATAACTTTTTAACTAGTAGAACATGATTGACAGTATCGAAAGCCTTGCTGAAATCCGTGTAGATTACGTCAGTTTGGAAACCACATCCAAAATCATCAAACACCTTCGTTGTGAATTCAAGAACGTTTGTAACTATGGAGCGACATTTGATAAATCCATGTTGTTTAGTAGATACAACTTGCGAAAGCGGGAATGATAACTGATCTGCAGCTATGTGTTCAAAAAGCTTTGGTATGCAACTGAGTTTAGCAATAACTATGTAATTTGCCACGATATTTGGAAATCGTCTTACATAAATCTGGTAGTAAGAATATTTATGTAAGACGATTTCCAAATATCAGGAAAGTACGAAAGTCGAAGGGACAAACTAAGGAGGTCATATAATGGAATATACAGAAATTCCGCACAGTTCTTTAAAATACAACTAGGTATAGATCAATAATAATTTATCTTCTTACAATAATTTAAATCTCGCGTTCTAGCTTTGGTATGCAACTGAGTTTAGCAATAACTATGTAATTTGCCACGATATTTGGAAATCGTCTTACATAAATCTGGTAGTAAGTAAATTTATGTAAGACGATTTCCAAATATAAGGAAAGTACGAAAGTCGAAGGGACAAACTAAGGAGGTCATATAATGGAATATACAGAAATTCCGCACAGTTCTTTAAAATACAACTAGGTATAGATCAATAATAATTTATCTTCTTACAATAATTTAAATCTCGCATTCTACATTGAATCGCCAAAAAATAAGTTAAACTTAAAGCAAATTTTTATTTGGTTTGACCAAAATTTGAAAAAAATCTGCAAGCTAAACCAATGAAGCTATTAAGATGAAATTTTACAATTTCTTGGTGCATACTTTGGTTGTTAACATAATGATTCGCAGATCAAATCAAATTCAAAAATCAAATTTTAAAAAGACTTTTTTTACATCCTTTTGTTTGGTTTTGGTTTTGAGTTAGTGAAACTCCCCCCTTTCATTTGATACCAACATTGCTATACTACGATGACTTTTACCCCTTTTTGGCGAAAGCGGTCGACTGGTCGACGTAAATTCAAAAAATTCTAATGACGAAACTAATGGATCGATTTTAGATCTGTTTTCGGTTAATGATGGTTTGGTTCTTTGGCAATAAAAAAAAATTATCAGTACGATATGGGTGCCTGTGGTCAGCTGTGTTTCAAAAAACACACCCTTTTTGGACACTTTTTGAAAAATTTGGTAAAATTCGAAAAAATTTCAAAAAAATTTTAAACTACAACTTTACATCAAAAATTGAGACATTTTAAATAGTACTAAAAAATTATTTGTAAAAAAAATTTCATAATACAAAATCGTTGACCTTTTTTTCGTTATATGGGAGCCACGCCCAGTTCTTGTCCGATTTGGCTGATTTGCTCTTCTTTTGAAGTGAAAAACGTGTTCCCAAAGTTTCAAGTTGATATCTCCAAAACTGCGACCGCTATCGTGCGGACAGACAGACAGACGGACATTAATCGACTACGGCGGTGATGCTGACCAAGAAAATATATACTTTTCCATACCGGACGCGCCTTTGGAATTTCCAATGGGACATAAGAGGCCCACAAAACAAAAAATATGATTAAAATTTAACTTAGTAATCATCGAATATTGAGTGAATCTCGCCTCAAATTGCGTGGCACGAGGTTACAACTGCCACAAAGTACATCCTTGGGCATTTTCTGGGTGGATTACTGAATTTTAAATATAGATTTGGAAGCTTAACACTCTCCCTGATGTCTATGTTAAAAGGAGTCCTGGTAAACTGTATGAAATTTCAAATATAGGGGTAGGAGGCTACGGAAGGATTCTACCTATTAGAAATGTTGCACCAACATATATGAAAAGTAGTTCTGGTGCTCAAATACGAGACCGATTTTGCATTTACATTTTTACATTTAAAGTTCAAAGCTTCACAGGTATTTACCATCAACTAGAACATCCTTTGCCCATCACCTGACGGATTGGGGGAGTCCTAAAAAACAGCTACTTTGATGGATTTATTCTTTGAAGAATTCTCTAATATTTCTACTAAATTCTCATTATTTTATGCTTCACCACAAATTTAAAAAAATGATTTTAAAAAATCTAATTTTTTTACACGGGATATATGGGATTATTATTATTTTGTTACTTTTATTATTTGTTTAAATAAAATTTTAGTTCCTTAAAAAACGAAATGTGTATTTATACACTCGAATTTGAATGAAAATAAACAAAAAAACAAGTTTTTAATGGTTTTTTATTTAAGTATCGGCTTCGGTATAGGCCTTCGGTGTCGGCCGAAGTAATAGACTGCCAACTGACCTTCGGCATCGGCTTCGGCCTGAAAATGCTTTTCGGTCGGGCTCTAGTTATTATTAAGATCAATAAATTTGTATCGAAGTATAATATAACGACTATAGTCCAATGTAGAATTAGTTTTTTTAAATTTTTGAAATGTTTTGTTTCTTTTATTTTTTATAACCCTTATATTAACTTGCTTTGGCTTGACTATATATATATATATTTATCTATGTCGGTATATATTTATCCTCAAATCTGTGGCGAGTTTTTTCATACACTTCCACATGAGATAGAGTGCTGAAATTTGGAACACTGATAGAACTCCGGTGACAATGCATTCTATTCAATTTTGGTCCATCAGAGGCGTAGGGGGCCGTGGGGGGACTCAAACCCCTTTTTCTTAAACATGGCATAACTTCCGATTCCTTCGTGCTACAATAATGAAATTTGGTAGGTAAGTTCTTATTGACAAAATAAAATGTTGCACTATTTGATGGGGGGTGTGCGGATAAAGGAGAGGGGGATGGAGCCTTTTTAAAGTTCGGGATGGACTAACGTTCGTATTTTTGAAGCTATAGGACTAAAATTTTGTACGTAGGTTCGCATTCGGGAAAAAAATAAAAAGGGGGAAAAATGAAAAAAAGGGGAAAAGACGGGGAAATTTTTTTTAAAAAAGGGTAAACAATTTAAAAAAAAAGGAGAAAATAAAAAAAAAGTAAAAAACTAGTTTTTTAAAATGTAACTCTTTAACCGACAAAAAGCAGAAAATAAATTCCCTTTAAATAAATTTCCGCCATTTCGATTTATTTACTCTTTTTTATTAAGGTTTTTAGTTCGGCGGTATACCAACGAGGACAAACAGAATTGTCAGGATAAATTTTAGGAACCGTTTGTCCTCGTTAGTATACCGCCGAACTAAAAACCTTAAAAAAAAAGAAACAAAACATTTCAAAAATATAAAAAAACTAATTCTAGAGCCCTATAAAACAAAGAAATGTTTTTACTTAAGTCCAAAACTGTGCACATATTACCAAAAATATCTAACCAATCTACTTTAGACAAGAGCAAATTAAGTTTAGTATAGTCAGCCTTGTTAAAATTAAAAAACTTTTCAAGATTTTTCGAAGAACATAACACATAGGTTCTATTTACATTTATGCACAAGTTAACTGTTGGATAATATACATCTACTGGTAGAAATTAGAGAACCGCTTTTTTAAATTTCGGCCGAAACCGAAATAGCCGAAATTTTTCTTCTTTTGTTTTCAATCGAAACCGAAATGGCCGAAATTATTTTTAAACCGAAACCGAAATTAAGCCGAAACCGAAAAAAATACACATCATTTATTATTAAGTAGTACACAATTAACCGTTTCAGTAAGCTGAAATCGTTCATTTTAAATTCAGATCATGAATTAGATGAATTTAGAAGCAAACTATCTGGAATTTAACATATAAGATTAGAAACTATCAATACATATATATGAGAGGGGTTATGGGCAAGAGGCCTTCACTTTTGCCAAAAAATCCACTTTGAAATTTTTGTTACAAATCGCTATATTGACTCAGGACGATGGTGATCAAGAATATATATACTTTTACATACCGGACACGCCTCCTTATGGGCATTACAAACGGTGAGACAACAGCAATATATCTTGGACAGTAGTGTGCAATGTATAAAAAGGGTTACAGAAAAATTGATCACTTTTTTGAAATCAGCGGACCTAAAATACATCTAGAAACTTGAAACTTAATTTAGAACACTCCTTAGATTTTTGTCCCAAGCATATATGGAGAGAAATCACTGTGCGCTGGCGTCCTCAGTTTTTCTGCAGCACGTTTATTTTTTTTTCGACTATTGTTATTATAAACAACATCTTGAATTTTGAAAATGCGATATCAAATTCGAAATCACCAACCCCGAAAACCCCACTATACAAAATTTCATACTGTTTTGATAAAATTTTAAAATTTCGGTAAAAACACGACTTTTACTTATATGGGAGGTAGGCGTGGCAGTCCACCGATTTCGCCCATTTGCAATACCAACTCCTTCTAGAGCCTAAAAAGGATAAATCCAAACTTTGGGATCCCTAGCTTTCTTCTAGCTCCTGCTATCGTGTTTACAAGAAAAGAGGACGGACAGACAGCGAGGAAGACGTGGCAGTCGACCGATTCCGCCCATTTTCAATACCAACTCCTTCTAGGGCCTAAAAAGGTGTTTACAAGAAAAGAGGACGGACAGACGGATAGACGGACAGACGGATAGGGCTAAATCAACTCAGGACACTTATCCTTCTTGGTGTTACAAACATCAGACCAAAGTGAATATACCCACACCTCATGAGGTGTAGGGTATAAAAATGTATGTGTTAAAGAAAATATATTTTGATGCAGCTGATCCTAACAAAGTGATTGCAAAATAATTGTGTAAAAAGCTATGATAACATTTTTTTAATGATTTTTTGAATATTGATAAAAATACATTTTCGGCCTCCTTTTCGGCTGAAATTTCGAAATTTTGGCCGAAAACGAAATCTGGCCGAAAACTATATTTTATTTTTCGGCATAATCCGAAAATTTTTTTTGGCCGAAAAACCGAATTTCGGTCGGTCACTACTAGAGATAAAGGATCACAGCGTTTCAGAGAAATACATGTATTATCCACATAAATAAGATCTAAAAAATTTCCACAACGATTTTTAAAGTTGTTAATTTGGAATAAACCGCAATCTGACAACTGATCAAAAAAGTCAGTAAACACAATGATATAATAGTTGAACGAAAAGCTTTTAAGATATACCCTTTTCAATTTGGAATTTAAACCTCTTACATTTTGATAAGCTAAAGAGAATTCACTAACAACATCATCCTTTATTTTTTTTGGAAGTTGAACAGTATTACCCGCATTTCGTTTATTTTTAAAAACATATTCAAACATGTACAATTGTATTAGGAGGCCAAAAAGATTTATCATTTTGTCAAGCATTTCAAGTTTGACAACCCTGTTCAACTTGCTTCTAAGTGAATTTTTTGCTTCGATTTAAATAAATATTTTTAAATAGTTATACCATGTTAAATATTTTGAAGATCTTTTAAATATATTAAATAAATTAAATTCTGGCTAAGTGCAATAAGTTTTGTGCAAATAAGAAAAGTTTTGTGCGATATTTCCGTGAATTCCTGTCAGCTAAGTATCATAACAACAAAAATTGTAAAATTTTTTTTTTTACTCTTGTTGGCTATGCGATGGTTTTTATCACCAACTTCGAAGATTGCCGCGATACAGAGCTGGACATCTGTAAATTGGTACGTCAAGTCCGAAAGGGATTTAATGAAATATCAAAGGACTTAGCAGCTGCCCAGTCTAAACTGAAAGAATATGAAATAAACTTTCAGAATTATAAATGTTTGGATGAAACAGCTCCGAAACAAAATACTTCTGTTGGGCTTTTACCACCTGCCCCGAAGCCAATTTCAACTCCAACAACTCCATCCTTTTCCGATCTGTTTGTTTCACCGGTTACATTTTATTCCTGATCCTGCGGTTTTGGAAACGAGGGTAGATGACGCTCCTGAGAAAAATATGAATGGAATCTCAAATATTGATAAAAATGTTTGTCCTTCCATACATATTATTTCTCCAAAGGATTGTTTGCGGGAAGTACAAGAAACGAGAACCCCAAAAAGGCTTGTTGTTGTGCAACCTAAAAAATCTATTTTCGTGTTCAGATTTGCACTGAAGATATTATATTTTATATTGATTCTAAACTCAATAAAACCGGTAGTAATATAAATGCTTTTAAATTCAACTTTTCATACGCTAGAAACATTTCATTTTTCAAATTATCTGTTCCTGCAGAATTATTTGATGAGGTTGTTAATAAAAATGTTTGGCCGGATAAAACTTTAGTTCGCGAATTTGTTTATAAAGAAAAATCCAATCTAGTAAATCCAGTTCAACTTCCTCAAAGAAAATTAAATTCTAATCAAAAAAACTAAATAAAATCCCGAATAATGTTGTTTGTCTTCTGTACCAAAATGTTCGAGGGCTAAATACAAAGTTGAACGATATTTATATTAAAAGTTTCGATTGTAGTCATAATGTCTTGGTATTTACCGAAACTTGGCTTAAACCAAATATTTTTATCAAATTTTTCGGAGGGATCGTAAATGCAGGACTGGTGGTGGAGTCCTCATTGCAGTAAAAAAGCCTTTTTTCATCTGAGGAAATCATACTTTCAGATGTCTCTGACTTGGATTTATTTGTGTACGAATTCGAGTTTTTAGTATCGATATTTTCGTTACTTGCTCGTATATCCCACCGAATTCCGATATTACCGTTTATCTAAGACATGTGTCGCTTATATCTAGAGACCGACCGAAATCGCTTTTTTTAATTTCGGCCAAAACCGAAATGGCCGAAATTTTTTATTTTTTTTTTCGGCCAAAACCGAAATGGCCGAATTTTTATTTTTTTAATTTCGGCCGAAACCGAAGCCGAAACCGAAAAAATAAAAGAAACAATTGAGAGATTTAATGTAATAAAGTGGGACATAATTAAGATTATCAGTAGGCTGAAATCGATCGCATATTCATAGTCAAATTTAGTAGCTGCTAAACTTTAGAACCAGCTTAGTAGCTGCCAGTTCAGTGTATTATCTGTCAACTTAGTAGATTACTAAAGTTAAGTTGGAGCTTAATTTGACTATGAATATGGGCCGATCATTTTAAGTTCAGATCATGAATTAGATGAATTTAGAAGCAAACTATCAAATGCGTGGAAATCAAGAGTAGTTGAAATTACTGTCAGGGTAGTAGATTTCAAGAGAGGGGAGTAGATATGGGTTTATGCGTAGAGTACTAGAAATTCTACGAGTTGTAGAAATTTCTGTCGGGGAAGCAGATTTGTAGAAAGAATAGTAATTTTGCATTGTATGAAACTCACATAATATTTTGAGGAGTAGATTTCTTACCATAGTAGTAGGAAATATCTTGAGGGAATTAGAAAAATCTAGAGGAGTAGAAATTTATAAATCATTGCGAGAGTATTAGATCTACTCCGATAGGACATGTCTTCTTTGTCGCTTCTGATTCTTCGAAACTATGATCAATGCTAAAATTTGTGTTACATACCGCTTTTATCCACTTGGTTGTTCCTTATGTATTTTGATACGCTAAATCCGAAAATAAACTTTAAATTTTCCAGCACGCACCATTTTTCTGCAAACGCCACAAAAGTTGCATTTTTGGTGCTGTAAAAATTTCATTATTATTATTTTCGTATCCAGCATGGCAAAATACATAAGAATTTGTCTATAAAGTATATTTAACACTCAAAACGTTCAGTTTTGTCGATCAGTGTAATCTTTGTTATTTATTTGTTACTTTTTCCATCAAACCGAAATTTTCGGCGGAAATATAGGAATTTCGGCCGAAAACGAAATTTGGCCGAAAGCGATATTTTATTTTTCGGCCGAATCCGAAACACGGCCGAAACAGCTTTTTTGGCCGAAAAGCCGAAAAACCGAAACCGAATTTCGGTCGGTCTCTACTTATATCATTGGTTTACTCAAATGTTAAACCTACCGATTCCATTGTTGTTTTTGGAGACTTTAGATTACCGAATATATCTTGAAATATTTGTAGCGATTCAAACCAGTTCTTCTCGTGACTGTTTAAATGACTTTCTGGATTAATTTTCAGATATGAGTTTAGGATTGAAAATAAGAATAGTAGAATTTTGGATTTAATTTATGTTGACGACTCGAAGTTTTCAGTGCAACGCTGTGATGCTTTTGCTTGTCAAGAAGATAACTATCACCCAACACTCGAATTATCTTTCGAATTTGCTCAAAACAACTTAGAACAACTTAGGGCATTTAAAACATATAAAAAACTTTAAACCTTCAAGATTATTCTAAATATTCGCTTCTGAGACATAAATATCAAGTACTTAATAAAAAATGCTATGATGAATATTTGCACGATTTGAAATCCAAAATGAAATACGATTCTAAAACTTTTTATAACTTTGTAAATTCAAAAAGGAAAAACACTGGTTTTCCAACTGCAATGAAATGGAATGATCGTGAGTCCAACAATCCTACTGAGATTTCAAATACGTTTGCTTACTTCTTCAAAACGACATATTATGATAATACTTATGGCAACACATCTAACATCCCCACTTATAATTCCATTTTCAATCATGTTATAGAATCTGAAGATGTCTTACAACACCTAAAACCGTTGAAATATTCATATAGTACTGGTCCAGATAATATTCCTAGCTGTATTTTGAAAGTTTGTGCAGAACATTTATACATTCCACTTTCAAATATATTCAATGCCTCTATTGAAAGAGGTTATTTTCCGAATTCATGGAAAGAGTCATACATTATTCCTCTTTATAAAAGTGGAACTAAATCATTCGTATCTAACTATAGAGGTATTGCTAAACTTAGCACAATACCAAAGTTGTTTGAACAAGTTGTCACAAAGCAATTGGTTCACTCGGTCACAACATTAATATCTCCTTCACAACATGGTTTTCTGAGTGGTAGATCAACATCTACAAATTTATTGGAATTTTCTACATTAACAATAAAGGGATTTTCAAAGAATCTTCAAACGGATGTCATTTATACTGATTTTAGTAAAGCTTTTGATAAAGTTAATCATTTTCTGTTGATTGAAAAGCTTAAAAGATATGGATTTCCAATTCTGTTTAATCTTTTTATAAATGACCTACCTTCTGTCATTAAACATTCGAATGTACAGTTGTATGCTGATGACGGTTAATTGTTTCTATCTGTAAAAAATCTTGAACCTTATTTAATAAAGAGACGATTTTAAGTTTGTTCCCGAGTTGTGACGGTTTCGGCGGTCTATTTAATACTGATCTTTTCTCATAACGTTACAAAATTCATAAGTAATAAATATATGATACATAAAAGGTTACGGTACATTTTTGTAGGAATATATAATGTGTGTTAGTGACGTAGATTCTAATAATTTTCTGCATTCTCGGCCCCCGCCATAGGAGAGGCGATTTCAAGGGGAAACAGTAGTTGCACAGGACGTCTTAAGATTTGCGGATCTTGAAGCTTAATGTTGCAAGCTCTGACGCGTCCATCTCGACCCTGATACTTTTCTTGAACAACTGCCAGTGTCAAAAGCAACCGTGGTTTGTTGTCTTCGTGTACCAGAACTACATCTCCGACCTTTACGCTACGTGTTGGCCCGCTCTTGTTGTGATGAATGGAGCTGCGCTAAATAATCTGAACGACCACGTTGGTCCAAATTTCCATAAATTTGATTCTGCTAACACCTTCGCTTTAATTCCTCGTGTAATAAGATCCGCTGGATTCGTTTCGCCTCTACAATGTCTCCTATCGTAAATAGTCGTCAACTTGTTGATCTCATTGAGGGGAGCTTTCACATATGGCTTTATTTGTTTACCTTGACCACTGATCCAATTGAGTGCAATTGTAGAATCGGTCCACAATGTCGTTGAAATAAACTCAAAGTCGATTGATTTGACTAAGAATTCTTTCAATATCGCTGCTATCAACGCCGCTATTAACTCAAGTTTTGTTAAAGTGAGTTCGCTGCTCGCCTTTATGGATTTTTCGATTGGACTCACTCGATTCTTTGAGCATATTAAATTCGTTGTTATTAGTCCACTCGCTGATATTTGACGTACATATGCCACTGCATCATACGCTTTCGGGCTGGCGTCTGCAAATATGTTGAACTCGCTGGTATACTCTCTGCCTGAAGATAAACAGCGCTGAATGTTGAATTCGCTCAGGAACTTTAATTCCTCTTGCCAATTTTGAAATTCGCTTAATAATTCACCGCTTAACACTTGGTCCCATTCCACGTTGATTTTCCATATGTTTTGTAGTAGTATTTTAATTCGTACATTTTCGCCATCGCTCTCACGACGTTTCGCTTCGTTCCTCGAAGAGACTGTATATAGCACGATTCCAAATGTTTCCGTATGGTCGGTGCCAGCAGGAATGGGCTTGACATTATTCCAAATGTTACTCTTGTCATACGAAACTCTTAATAATGTTGTTAGCAGATCCGCTACTAGGATGTCGCCTGCACTCAATTTGTCGTTTAGAGATGCGATACCTTGCTCGCTAGAGGAGGCATCGAAAACTATTCGCATTTTGGATGTTGTTTTGTCCTCACGGTATATCGGTTTGTGGGGCATATGTATAGTAAATTGGCTGATCTCTCGCTATATTTTGAATTCGTTCAATTATACCGCTTTCCAGTAACTCACGAATTCCGCTATCATACTCGAGGAGCTTATCATTATTTTTTAGCAATTTAATTGTGAATCCGCGCAGTCGACTTAGCGCTATTTTTCTGTTGTCACTCAGCATTCCGATACCATCTTTCCACGGCAAATTAACCACATAGCGTCCCTCTATAAACATTATTCCGGACACAGTTTTTTCAATTGTTACATTTTCAGAACATGGTTGGTTATTGTTTATTCCAATTGATTCTAAATTCCAAAATTTTGTCATGTGAAAAGAATCTTTGCGAACTTCAGTCACATTTAAAACTTGACTAGTTTCGCCGCTTTGATAATTTTGACCTTGCAATGTCCAACCGAAAAAAGTATTGACTGCCATTAAATTATCCGCTATCAATTCACTTTCACTCGAATTAAATTTCCAGTAATGGTCTGGC
Organism: Heteromyza rotundicornis; assembly: GCA_951394025.1. NCBI lineage: Eukaryota > Metazoa > Arthropoda > Insecta > Diptera > Heleomyzidae > Heteromyza > Heteromyza rotundicornis. Next base: position 32,556,427 of record OX596012.1, read on the forward strand.
CAATCAGTAGATTAATTCCGCTTATACACTTTTCGCTACACATTTTATTGTCCGCTAGTTGAAATCTAATATGTTCCAATCGCTCGTTTTTTATTTATGGAACTGGTAAAGTGTCTGCACAAATTTGTGGCACAACAATAGCAATTATTCGTATAATTTGAGTACTATATTGGCTTCGAACTGCCATTTTAACGCGCTTATATTCGGTGGGCCGCTTATTTTTCTTATTTCCACCGAATGCCACAATATTAATTTTTTCAATTCCACAAGGCTGTAACTTAAGTTCAATTGCCAAAGCTTCACTGACATATGTTCGTTGACTACCATTATCCATGATTATTCGTGAGAGAAAAGAGAAAGCACCTCCCTTCCCGCCGTAGAATTTGTTTCTTTTGTTCTAGGCTCATGTTACTAGTACACGATTTGGTGGGATGCGCGCCTTTTTTTTTTTTTTGCAAAAAACGCATTGTTGTTGTTCGCTTTTCATACTTTTTCTCACGCTCCGATAACTGGGACTTCTCTAACGCTTCCAATTCGCTTTGAATAAAGTTGAGCAGATTCTTTAGATGTTCTCCCTCACTTCCGCTATTTCGGCCCATGTGATCAGCCATGTCAACCCTGGAATTCAGCAATGTACTCGAAAGAGATGCTTTGCCGGTTGTACGATGGAACTGTACACGCATAGTTTTTTTTTTTTATAGTAATTTTATCACCTAATAATAACTTAGGTCTAACAATGATTTTTCAAAAATTCAGAAATTCAGCTTATTTTTATAATATTCAGATTAAAACTATTTGCCCTATATCCATTGATTTAGGCAATGTAGAGTTATCGTAACAAATATATGGGGAATATATTAGTTTCGTTTGAGACGTGAGGGATTCAGAGGTCTCAGTAAATTTCTAGCTAGAATGTTTGGGTGAAACATGAGCTTCTGCTTGTACTTCGAGGTAAATTTCGGAATTTCGTCATTTACTGCAGGTATATACCAATGGGCTCTGGCAATTTGTCTCAGGATTTTAGATTGGACTCTCTGGAGTTTTTCCACGTTCGAGCGAGAGGCAGTGCCCCAGAGTTCAATTCCATATGTCCATATGGGTTTTATTATACTTTTGTATATTTGGACTTTGTATGTGAGATTTTGCTTTGATGCTCTTGAGATTAGCCAATTTAGTTCCAATTGCTTTAATTTGATCTGAGTGATTTTGGATTCAATATGTTTATGCCATGTGAGTCGGCGATCGAGATGCATTCCAAGATACTTGGTTTCGGAACTTTCAGGGACGACTTGGACGTTTATCTTCAGAGCAGGACACGTGCCCCTTCTTAGAGTGAAGGTTAAGTGACAGCTTTTGGATTCATTGACCTTGATTTTCCATCGATGTAGCCAATTACTTAGAGTGTCCAAGTGTTTTTGCACGTATAGAGATGCCATGTCTGGGTTTGAGTGAGAGCACATGATAGCAGTGTCATCAGTGTCATCTCGATATGAGAGTTCTATCACTTTTGGGCATATCTGCAGTATAGAGAATATATAGCAGGGCCGCGAGGACACTGCCTTGTGGTACTCCGGCCAGTATTTCGTATTTTCGGGAGGCAAAGCTTTTGTATTTTACTACAAATTTTCTATTCGTGAGGTAGTTTTTGAGTAGACAGTGCATATTAGCGGGAAGAATATGCTGTAGTTTGTAAATAAGTCCTTCGTGCCAGACTTTATCGAAGGCCTGGGTGATATCGAGGAAAACAGCGGAGCAATACTGTTTATTTTCGAAAGTGCCTTTTATTGAGTCAACAATGCGGTGCACTTGCTCAATAGTGCCATGCTTTTCGCGGAAGCCCAACTGGTGATCGGGAATCACTTGTTTTTCTAGAATTTTCGGTAGAATCAATTTTATTAAAAGTTTTTCGAAGAGTTTCGATATTACAGAGAGCAAACTTATAGGCCGGTATGACGTCACATTACTGGGATCTTTTCCAGGTTTGGGAACTTGAGACAGTTTCCAATCATCTGGGTAGTGACATGTTCTGAGAATCGCGTTAAATATGTGCAATAAGTGGGTTATTGCAACTGTTGGCAGTTCTTTTATCATTGTTGGCGTTATCAAGTCCGGTCCTGGTGCTTTTTTCGGGTCCAAGCTTTTGTTTATTGCCTCCAAAAGTTCGTTTTTATACCCCCACACTCACTGTGGCAGGGTATACTCACTTTGTCACAACGTTTGTAACGCCCATAAGGAGGCGTGTCCGGTATGGAAAAGTATATATATTCTTGATCAGTATCACCTGCTGAGTCGATTTAGCGATGTCCGTCTGTCTGTCCGTCCGTCCGTCTGTCTGTCCGTCCGTCCGTCCGCACGATAGCGGTCGCAGTTTTGGAGATATCGACTTGAAACTTTGGGCACATGTTTTTCTCGTGAATACTGAGATCAAGTTCGTGAATCAGCCAAATCGGATGAAAACTGGGCGTGGCTCCCATACACCGAAAAAAAAAGTTAACATTTTTCAAGTCCCTTTTATGGTTGTATTCGATTGGAAATGTTTAGAAACGTATTTTTGACATGGTCCGAGGTTCCGAAACCACATATATAAAGATCCAAATTGGGGTCTTGACCAATTTTTTTTTTTGTGGATTTGATTGGAAATGTTTAGAAATGGATTTTGGACATGGTCCGGGCTCCAAAACCACCTATAATTGGCTCAAAATAGGGTCTTGAGACCACATTTTTTTATGTTCGAGGTACTTCTTCCTAATGTGTGGGGGTATTTCAGCTTCGGTATAGCCGAAGATAGTCCACTCTCTAGTTTTTAATCGCGATTGTACAAGAGGTATTATGTGGGATTAATGTTGGTATTGGGATATCACAAGCTGTCGTGTTCGGGGTGAACACGGTTTTTAGGTGGTTGGCAAAAGCTGCACCCTTTTCTGCATCGCTTCTGGCCCAGTTTCCATTTGGCAGCCTTGTAGGGGGTTCTGTCAGTATTGGTTTTTTCATATTTTTTGCAGCTCGCCAGAGCGAGTAGTTTGTTGATTTTGTGGGTGCGAGATGTTCAACAAATAGCTGGAATTCTCTTTCGGATTTCCTCTCAAGCTGCTTTTTTTAGAATTCGAGAGACATCATTAAGCTGTTTTTTCAGATTTGGGGATCTGTTGTTTTGCCAATCGCGACGTATTTTCCTTTTATTTTTTATTAACTGCTCTATGTCCTTTGGAGTACACTTTGCATAGCTGCGAGTTGAGCTTTTTGGGATTTGGGCGGGAGTGGCCGCTGCAGCTGCTTGGGAAAGCAAGAGTGTGAAATTACTAACAGCTGTTTGTATTTCATCTATAGCAGATATCTGAGCGAGTATATCGGGTGGGGTTCGCCTTTTTTGAGCAATTTTGAGTCGAACTCTAGTTCCACACGAAAAAGAGGTTGTGGGATTTTTTTTTGATTCTTGATATTGAATACGGACTTTATTTGGAAGCCTTCATCGCTTAGTGCAGTTTTGATTTCGTCGCATTCTACGAAAGGCTCGATACCTTTCAGTACGACTGAGAGGCCTTTGGAACTTTTGAGCTGGTAGGTGTAGTAGCTCTTTTTGAGTTTATCAAAGAGATTGAAAATTTTTCTATAATTGGATTCGCTGTAAATCTGGGTTTTTGTTTCGTGTACTTGTCCCCTGAGAATAGAAATCACGTGGAAATTATTAGGACCAATATTTTGAGTTATATCTTTGATGAGCGAATTAGAGTTTCGCTCACGCAGGTAGATAGGTGGGGGTTTTGCGATTTCGGCTTGTTGTTGTTGTAGTTGCAGCTGCTGATGAGCTGTACCATTTCGTCCACTGTCTACAGATGACGGAGGGGTACGTTGCATGACGAGCGGTCACACTGGTACTAATTTCGCGTTTTTAAGGTTCTGGTCACCCTAATTAGAAAAGCGACGCATAGATGGCGCGATGCGGTTTGTGTACTCGCTGATCGCTGCAAACAGATGTTTTTTGGGATATTTTTTCCGAGGGAAATTTTAACGTCAACGCTGTGTTGACTTTGCTGTCAGTGGATCAGCTGATTATATTTTGTTTATAAAGAATGTGTAATGTTTTAGCAGATATGTTACGCGGGATAAAGTTTTTGTTGATGAAGCGAATTCGAATTGTGATTTTATTTGGCAAATATTTTCGTTTTGTTTTTAAATTTCACAAAAGTGTCCAAGCAAGTGATCGCGAGCCCTATGCAAACGCGTCACTGTACTATCGCACGAAGCCTCGGGGCTGTTTCAATATTTTTAGAGTAGAATTTCCGATATAAAAAATTGATTTTATGAGAGCAGATTTTTTATTCGCACAACCGATTGAACTGACGTTTGACGCATAGTTGTTGGTATTGACTTTAACAAAATCGACTTCACCATGATGTCATATTGCGATGATGATATTTGTAATGCCAACAGGGATCTCATGATCGTTGTTACCACGTTGCAGAGTTCTCGGAGACCCTTTGTCGGTAACGGCTTTGTCGTCGTACTCGATGACAGCCTCGCACTCCCTCTGCATGTCCTCCTGTTTAACAAAGCCCCGCATGGCCTCATCCGCTTTTCGAAGGTTAGCATGAGCGTTCTTTAGCCGCTGAATATACACTTCCACCGTCGTTTCGACGCATGAAGGGTCGCTTACATCCGCGAACCCAATTGTTTTGAAAGTCATCAAATAATCATTGACGGTGTTGCACAATTTTGTGACTTGCGCCCGACACGTTGAACGATAAATGGAGTCCATATCGCCCTTTATCGAAATTAACACAATTTTCGCTTTTCGCACTAAATAGCTAACGCACACTTTATATTTTAACCATCCCGGGTTTCGGCACCATGTAAAAAATCTTGAACCTGATTTAATTAAAGAGACGATTTTACGTTTGTTCCCGAGTTGTGACGGTTTCGGCGGCACAGAGTATACAGAGGCGACACTCTCTTTAAATTCCCTGAAATCCAATATGGCGGACCATTTTTTTTGATTTTTCGTTCTTTGCTTCACACACTATACGTGAGTTCACCACGAATTATTCCGATTTTTAGCAGGGATGATTCGATTTCGTATGAAATAATTGTATACCGAAAATAGGAAAAGGTGCGTTATATTTTTTCTAATGATGATCTAATTTGTGCGCATTTTTGATATAATAAAACATAAATAATTTCGCGGCAATATCGAATAAGATTTTTCTAACTCTAACTGCCAGCCTAAGCCACTCATTTTTCGGTCTTTCTTTGCTTTGTTATACGGAAAACGATTTGGTGGATTTATTCAAAAAAGTGAATTCTATTAAAGAAAATAATTAATTATTCTCCGCTTTAATTCTGACAACTCTGTTCAAAGCACCTTAATTAATGCCAATTTCAATTTGGTAACTTTTCCTATAAAAGTAAAAATAATTTCTAAAATTTATTTGTGAGTAAAGAATTAATAGGAGAACAACTAAAAAAAAACGCGTACTCCATATTCAAAGTGAGAGAAATAAAAAAAACATATATTGAAAATATATTTGACATTTTGTACGAGGGAAAATAGCCAAAAGCTCCCACACACACACACACCTCCAACCACTCTCACTAGAAAAAAGTCTCCACTGCAGGTTGTTGCTGCATTTCTGTCATTTGCTTTGGTTAGTTTTCGACATTTTGGCAGCGGACAGACGTTCGCTTTTTTATTGAGTTTTTTTAAAGTAATTAATTCTAAATTTAAAGTTAAAATTCGGTCAAATAATAAATAAAAAAATAGTGATACAGTGACAGTGAAGAACTAACTGAAGAAAAAGTTAGCAACGCGGGAATATTAGACAAAACCCGAAGTTCCGAAGTGTAACTACAACAGTGAGAGTAATTCTTTTTTTAAATTAATTTGTGTGTGTCTTCAGACAGTCAAGAAATATTTCGAAATTTCTAGGACTGAAACTGATTATTTACAGAGCAAAATATTTAAATAAGGAATAATTTATTTCGTTACCGCTTTTTAATATTTTTTGCGAAATATTCAAAATAGGCGTATTCAGATATTTAAATATTTTGGCCGACTTGCATTTCGTGCAATTTTTTGTTGGTTTTTTCCATTTGTCTATTCTCACATTCTACTGTATTTGAAGTGCGCCCTACGTCAGTATTTCCGACACTGACAAAGGGTTGAAATTTATTATTATAAATTTTTTTATCGCTTTTTAATATTTTCGAGAAATATTTAAATAAAATTAGCGATTCCAAATATTTTTTGTTATTTGGAAATTTTTTTGATTTTTTGAAATTTAAGTGGATTTTTGGTTTTTTGATATTTTTTGTGAAAAATGGCTACCTTAAAGGAATTTCATCGTCTGGCTGACGAAATTCTTGAATTCGAAGCGGAATCAGAATGACAATTCGACTTTTTCGTTAGAAGTACAACGCGAAGAATTTAAAGATTTGTGGGTAAAAGTAAGGCAGCGTATGAGGTCTGTTCACAGGCAGCCTCTGCCAGTAATGGGGAGCCTAGTGGCGATTTACAAATAATAAAAGATAGGTACAGAAATTGTTATCAGGCATATGTAGCCTGCGCTGCCATGATGGGTGAATTTCCGTCTTCTAGCAACATGCGGTTACCTCCGTGTGACACTGAGATATTTTATGGAGATTATCTCTCTTGGCCTACTTTCCGTGACATGTTCACGGCTATTTATATACAAAACTCCGGGTTAACGTCAGTTGAAAAACTTTACCACCTGAATCAAAAAACTAGAGGAGAGGCTAAAGATATAGTGAAGAAGTCCCCTCTCACAAATGATGGATTTGTGCAGGCAAGGGATAACCTATCAGATAGGTATGAAAATAAAAGGATTTTAGTGAACAGTCAACTGAGGATTTTGTTCGGCCTTCAGCCAGTGACTTCGGAGTCGGGGTCCTCTATAAAGAAATTACAGCGGGATATAAATAATTGTATATCCGCTTTGGAATTATATCACATTAATGTTGAAAATTGGGACGCGATTTTCGTATACTTATGTTCTACTCGCTTTCCAGAAGCAAAGCTCTCCTTATGGGAGCAAGGGATTACAAATAAAACAGCCATTCCGAAATGGGCTGAATTAGATAATTTTTTAACTGAGAGTTTTCAGACCTTAGAAACAGTATCTGATATTCGAGGTACGCTTAACCAAAGAACTGGTAGCTACCGAAATAACAACTCTCAGAATCAAACAAAAAAGGTGAATTCTAATCAAGCAAATGTTTATCTGGCGAGTTGCACACTTTGCAATACGCAACAACACCCATTGAGGAGTTGCCCCAAATTTTTAGATATGAATATCAGCACCAGGTTGTCAAGGGTCTCATTCTTCCTCAGTTAACCGGTAATCTTCCCACAGTTTCTATCGATATGACTTTGATGCAAAATTTACCTAATTTGCCATTAGCAGATCCAAACTTTTATAAAAGCGAACAAGTGGACGTCCTCATTGGGGGTGATGTATATCCACGTATTATCTTAGATGGAATACAAAGAGGTGTTCTAGGCTCACTAATGGCTCAGGAAACAGTTTTTGGGTGGATATTTACTGGGCCTTTGTCCTCTAATAGGACTGCTATTAATCCGATATATTCAGTATATTTTAATGAAATTTCACTACAGAATCAGTTGTCGCGTTTCTGGGAACTTGAAGAAGTCTCAAGGAAAAGTTCGTGGACCCCAGAAGAAAAGATATGTGAAGAAAATTATGTCAAAACGACTCGTCGAAATGACCTAGGGCGCTATGTCGTGACATTACCATTTAAAATAGGGTTTTCTCAAGATATGCATCTCGGCACATCTCGTTCTAGTGCCTATAAGCAATTTATTCGAAATGAATCCTTACTTTGTCGGAGGACTGACTTCAAAATTCAGTACGATAAAGTGATAAAAGATTATTTGGATTGTCATCACAGGACAGAGTTTGATCGCACCCCTGCCCATTACTACCTACCGCATCATGCAGTAATTAAACCAGAGAAAAACTTCTACGAAAATAAGAATAGTTTTTAATGCGGTAATGATGTATTGTATACAGGTCCGATTCTCCGAACCGATCTAATTCTTTTAATTTTGAAGTGGAGATTTTTCAGGTATGTTTTCAATTCCGATATAGAGAAGATGTACCGTCAGATTTTAGTAGATTCAAAGCACACGGCCTTTCAAAGGATTATCTATAGGGATTCTCCAGAAAAAATTGTTACAGACTTCGAATTAAAAACAGTAACATTTGGACTAAACTGTGCTCCTTTTTTGGCTATTAGGACCCTTTTGCAGTTAGCTGAAGAAGTGAAAGGGAAATTTCCTCTGGCAGCATCGGTTTTAAGGGATTTTATGTATGTCGATGATGCTCTCACGATATGGAAACGGCGTTAAAGACTCGTGATGAACTCACTTTTGTTCTGAGTTCTGCCGGTTTCCCTCTCCGTAAATGGACCGCCAATTGCAAAGAGTTGGGACAGCAACTCCTAAAGACCATTTACATAATGAAAATTTTTTTTAGAATTCGAAGATTCAAGTGAGGTTAAAACTCTGGGCATTAGATGGAACGCGAGATCAGACTTATTCTATTTCGTGGCAAAGCCAATAAAAATAAAATCGTCTTATACTAAAAGGGAAGTTCTGTCAACGATTGCGAAACTTTTCGATCCAGCTGGTTAGGTCCTATTGTGGTAGTAGCTAAGATTTTGATGCAACAAATTTGGCTCGATAAAATCGATTCGGATCGATTCGGACAGCAAAGTATATGCATATGAGAAGGCATATGCAGCGCATGTGTACATACGCGTTGAGAAACCAAATTCCGAAATTCACACTTATCTTCTTTCGGGTAAAACTAAAGTAGCTCCTGTCAAAACTGTTTCTCTACCTCGTCTAGAACTCTGTGGAGCAGTGCTTTTAGCAGATTTAGTTGATTCACTGTTACCACAATTTAATGTCGGAAATTATAGGCTCTTTCTCTGTACAGATTCGACTATTGTTCTCGCGTGGTTAAACAAACCACCATGTTCTTGGACGACCTTTGTCGCAAACCGTTTTTTTTTTTTTTTTTAATAGTAATTTTATTCAATCGAATCACCTAATAATAACTTAGGTCTAACAATGATTTTTCAAAAATTCAGAAATTCAGCTTAATTTTATAATATTCAGATTACAACTATTTGCCCTATATCCATTGATTTAGGCAATGTAGAGTTATCGTAACTAATATATGGGGAATATATTAGTTTCGTTTGAGACGTGAGGGATTCAGAGGTCTCAGTAAATTTCTAGCTAGAATGTTTGGGTGAAACATGAGCTTCTGCTTGTACTTCGAGGTAAATTTCGGAATTTCGTCTTTTACTGCAGGTATATTCAGGTCTCTGTGGATGTTAGTATTTTTTATATACCAAGCGGCTCTGGCAAATTTGTCTCAGGATTTTAGATTGGACTCTCTGGAGTTTTTCCACGTTCGAGGGAGAGGCAGTGCCCCAGAGTTCAATTCCATATGTCCATATGGGTTTTATTATACTTTTGTATATTTGGACTTTGTATGTGAGATTTAGCTTTGATGCCCTTGAGATTAGCCAATTTAGTTCCAATTGCTTTAATTTGATCTGAGTGATTTTGGATTCAATATGTTTATGCCATGTGAGTCGGCGATCGAGATGCATTCCAAGATACTTGGTTTCGGAACTTTCAGGGACGACTTGGCCGTTTATCTTCAGAGCAGGACACGTGCCCCTTCTTAGAGTGAAGGTTAAGTGACAGCTTTTGGATTCATTGACCTTGATTTTCCATCGATGTAGCCAATTACTTAGAGTGTCCAAGTGTTTTTGCACGTATAGAGATGCCATGTCTGGGTTTGAGTGTTTTGGGCATATCTGCAGTATAGAGAGTATATAGCAGGGGCGCGAGGACACTGCCTTGTGGTACTCCGGCCAGTATTTCGTATTTTCGGGAGACAAAGCTTTTGTATTTTACTACAAATTTTTTATTCGTGAGGTAGTTTTTGAGTAGACAGAGCATATTAGCGGGAAGAATATGCTGTAGTTTGTAAATAAGTCCTTCGTGCCAGACTTTATCGAAGTCCTGGGTGATATCGAGGAAAACAGCGGAGCAATACTGTTTATTTTCGAAAGTGCCTTTTATTGAGTCAACAATGCGGTGCACTTGCTCAATAGTGCCATGCTTTTCGCGGAAGCCAAACTGGTGATCGGGAATCACTTGTTTTTCTAGAATTTTCGGTAGAATCAATTTTATTAAAAGTTTTTCGAAGAGTTTCGATATTACAGAGAGCAAACTTATAGGCCGGTATGAGGTCACATTACTGGGATCTTTTCCAGGTTTGGGAATCATAGTAACTTGAGATAGTTTGTTTATTGCCTCCAAAAGTTCGTTTTTTTTAATCGCGATTGTACAAGAGGTATTATGTGGGATTAATGTTGGTATTGGGATATCACCAGCTGTCGTGTTCGGGGTGAACACGGTTTTTAGGTGGTTGGCAAAAGCTGCACCCTTTTCTGCATCGCTTCTGGCCCAGTTTCCATTTGGCAGCCTTGTAGGGGGTTCTGTCAGTATTGGTTTTTTCATATTTTTTGCAGCTCGCCAGAGCGAGTAGTTTGTTGATTTTGTGGGTGCGAGATGTTCAACAAATAGCTGGAATTCTCTTTCGGATTTCCTCTCAAGCTGCTTTTTTAGAATTCGAGAGACATCATTAAGCTGTTTTTTCAGATTTGGGGATCTGTTGTTTTGCCAATCGCGACGTATTTTCCTTTTATTTTTTATTAACTGCTCTATGTCCTTTGGAGTACACTTTGCATAGCTGCGAGTTGAGCTTTTTGAGATTTGGGCTGGAGTGGCCGCTGCAGCTGCTTGGGAAAGCAAGAGTGTGAAATTACTAACAGCTGTGTGTATTTCAACTTTCGTTTTTAGTGACACATTAGGGATAATGTGGGAGCTTATATACTTTCGATATTTGAGCCAGTTTGTGAGTTTGCTGGTCAGTTTATCTGATGGATTGGCCTCAGAACTTGGCGCATACTTTATTGTGATAATAGTAGGCGTATGATCTGATGAGAGATCTAGAGAGGATTCAATAAACAATTGGCTCCTTTTTACAGTTTTGAAGACTGCAAAGTCAATGACATCGGGGGTTTTGCGACTGTCAGTTGGCCAGTAAGTTGGCGTGCCAGAAGAGATCACGTCAAGACCGAGTCTGTTGACAGTGTTCAACAGGAGCCTGCCCTTTGGCGATATAAGGCGAGAACCCCAATATGTATGTTTGGCGTTGAAATCGCCGGCAACGAGATACTTTTGTCCAAGAGAATGGAAAAAAGTCTGGAATTGTTGCTCAGATATTTTGTGTCTGGGCGGGCAGTATATAGCTGTTAATGTTAGGCCTTTTAAGTATTCATCGAGAGAAATACTTGTCGCTTGAATATATTCTGTGCAATAATTCTGGAGAGCGTAATGTTTTATACGACTTTTAATGAGAATGGCGGTTCCACCTCTAGCGTTTCCGCTTGGATGCTTTGTGTCATAGAGTCTGTATCCTGGTAAATTGAAAAAGTGTTTTTCAGTGAAGTGTGTTTCAGAAATTAGCATAACGTCTATGCTGGACTCTTTCAAGAACTCGAGAAGTTCTAATTTGTGATGACACAGGCCGTTTGCATTCCAGAATGATATTTTTAAACCATTCATGGCTTAGACATGAGATGTTGTAGTAAAAGACTTTGATTATTTATCATTTCTTGCATCATATTTTGCATACCAGACATAAATTGAGACATATTTTGCATGAATATTTGTAGAGTTTGTTCAAGGCTACTACTAGGAGGAGCAGGTTGCGCGTGCACAGTGGCAGAGTGACCGCTTTTTAAGGCACTGGCGTAGGAAACGTCTTGTTTTGTAAGTGGGTTTGCGAAGGATTGTGCAGCGGATAGCGGAGGAAATTTTTGGGTTTTCCCTGTTTCATGTTTTTGCGTCACATTTTCCGTATTTTTTATGAAGCTTTGATAGACTGCACAGCCTCTATAGTTAGCAGTGTGATTGCCACCGCAATTACTACATTTTTTAATAGTGGAATCCTCTTTAGTTTTTGTGCACGAACCTGTTTCGTGCAGGTCTCCACAAATTACGCACACGCTGGGAAGAGTGCAGTAAGACTTTGTGTGGCCGTATTCTTGGCAGTTATGGCACTGAATCGGTCCACTGCGCTTGTGAGGCACTTCAATTGTGATTTTGCGATGTAGCAGATATCTGAGCGAGTATATCGGGTGGGTTCACCTTTTTTGAGCAATTTCGAGTCGAACTCTAGTTCCACACGGAAAAGGGGTTGTGGGTTGTGCTTAACGGGATTCGTTCTTTTGAATTTTTGCGGAATGCCTATTCCCATTAGAGGGGGACGATAGTACTCGCTTTGCGAAGTAAATGTCGATTCCTGTCTGCACTGTCGGCATTTTGCTCTTTTGACCTGTAATAATGGAGCGAGTAGCGACCTTTGTTATGCGATTAGCGATTTCTGAAAATCCGCTATTCGCCTCACTTGAGTCATGAATGGGGGTAAGGCCTACGGGGATTTAAATATATTTGCTAGGGGTATCGACCAAAGAAATTGACGATACAGAGTTACCTGTGTTTGCGTGTGCAGTATCGCTATGGGAACTCCACTGTATATCTGGCGAGGGAATTTGAATAAGTTCTTGTTGTTGTTGCGGAAGCTGCTGTTGCACACCGTCTTGCTGTGGAAGCTTTTGCTGCAGGGGTTGCAAAAGTTGTTGTTGTAGTTGCAGCTGCTGATGCGCTGTACCATTTCGTCCACTGTCTACTGATGACGGAGGGGTACGTTGCATGACGAGCGGTCACACTGGTACTAATTTCGCGTTTTTAAGGTTCTGGTCACCCTAATTAGAAAAGCGACGCATAGATGGCGCGATGGTACTCGCTGATCGCTGCAAACAGATGTTTTTTGGGATATTTTTTTTCTGAGGGAAATTTTAACGTCAACGCTGTGTTGACTTTGCTGTCAGTGGATCAGCTGATTATATTTTGTTTATAAAGAATGTGTAATGTTTTAGCAGATATGTTGCGCGGGATAAAGTTTTTGTTGATGAAGCGAATTCGAATTGTGATTTTATTTGGCAAAAATTTTCGTTTTGTTTTTAAATTTCACAAAAGTGTCCAAGCAAGTGATCGCGAGCCCTATGCAAACGCGTCACTGTACTATCGCACGAAGCCTCGGGGCTGTTTCAATATTTTTAGAGTAGAATTTCCGATATAAAAATTGATTTTATGAGAGCAGATTTTTTATTCACACAACCGATTGAACTGACGTTTTTGTATTTGGCTTAAGTGAGAATAAATGAATCGTTCGTAATAATAATTTTAGCACATATTTACAATTAAATAAATTACAATTTTTTTATTTGATAATTTTTTACTTAATTATTTATTTAATTTTACTTTTTTATTTGCCAACTTGCTTAGAATAATTTGTAATAACTTTTTCACAAATTCAGTTTTCCCGGAATTCGAACCGACATCATCCTCTTCAGTCCGGACGCCTAACCGATTCGGCTACCCTGGCATTATTGTAAAAGCGTCTAAATGTATTGTATATTGCTCAGCAATTCATGACAATCAACCAAGTTACTCATAATTCATGATAACACGTGCAGTTTCATGACCTAGTTAATCATCAATTATTCTTCAAGAATAATAAAATAAATCACGAAATTCATAAACCCTTATCATAATGTATTCACAATCCATATGCATAGTTTATGTACGAATGTGCATAATTAGTGACTAATATTCACAATTAATGATTATAGTTAGTAATTAAGTAACAATAATTTTATGGACTCCATAATCGTAAATCATGAGCCAACATTTCTCTCCGTGTAGATACATAGCTTACGCTTGATAGCCAGTTTGTCCATCGCTACTCTACACTGAAGGACATTTTTGGATGATGACCAGTGCGATCTTATTGCTTTTATGGCCGTTTTCTCTGCATTTTCCACTCAGACTTGCTTCTGTCGCCCACTTGAGTATGTGCACTTAAAGTTGATGGGCATCTCCCCGTTATAATTACAGCAATTTCATCAGCATAGGCTATTAATTTCGAGGCCTTACCATCGAAGTATGTGAGAATTTTATTGACTACCAGTATCCAAAGCAGTGTAGATAGAACGCCTCCTTGCGGTGTTCCTCTGCACCTTTGTCACTACAGCCCCGTTCCATTCTGCTTTTACCTGCCTGTAGCTAAATAGGCTTTTTATCCACGGATAGGTAGCATTGTCGATTCCTGTATTATTTAGACTCTTCAGTATAGCTTCCGTCGATACATTGTTGAAGGCCCCTGCAACATCCAGAAAAACCCCTAGAGCGAATTCACCATGTTCCAGTGCCTTCTCTATACTAAGTACTAACGAATGGAGCGCAGTCTCGGTGCCTTTTGTGTATGCGTGTTGTGCTTTTGACAGACATCCAGGGTCTATTGTGTCACCTATATAAGTTATTTTTCGAGTACTTTACTTGCTCGCTGCAGAAGTTAATCTGTCCCTTTATTCTCCAAAGTAATTTTCGACAAGCTACCAAGTCAGCAAAGTGCTGACATTACAGAATACAAATAAGACTTAAATTACGTAGACTTAAATTAGGTGCAAGCAACTGGCAACAGGTGTGGGAACTGCGATGTCAGCTATTTCCCTTAACTCGTCCTTTCCTTAAATTTGAACGTCCTCGTTCATAATCTGGGAAATTCGAGTTCGAATAGCCTCTTTACGAGTTTCTGTCATTTTCATCGGTATTTCCTCTGTTTTGATTTGCACCACCTTAGGCTTGAGTTTAATTTATAGAATTATAATGATAGTCAGCGAAAGTATTGCTATGACACTGTACCAGATCCATCTACTAGTTTCCAATGTTACTTTGACCTCTTCTATTTTTTCCATGTTGCTGATGTGTAGCTTGTGTAAGTGTGGCAACGATATTTCATCGAAAAACTCAGTTTCTATTAGGCTTGTTTTCTTTGGTGCTGGCAACTGGATGATATTGGTTAGTTGATTTATTTCGTATTTTTTTCCGTTAACGATGATTGAATTTGAGTAAGTTATAAGGTAGGAGCCATTTAAATGAATAATTTGCCCATCTTCTTCTACCGTTGCATTCCCATCTCGTAGTATGATCAGGCCATCTCTTAGTTGTTCTATCTCCGATGCTTGATATGCTGAAGTTGTTGGACAGTTCGCAGTGTGGTTATTTAGCAGTTCGAGCAGGCACTTATCGTCTCTATTTATGTTGCAGTAATTATATTCAATCGCTTTTTTACAATTTTTCAATGCAAAATAAATTTCATTACAATTTGCGGTTTTGTTGTTTTTTAAATTTAATATTGTATTGTTTTGAATGATTGGAATTATTTCATTAAGTTTACAAATTTGCTTTACCAGCGGTATTTTTTATAAGATAAATAAGTGAATCTTTTTGATAATATATTTTAACATCAGCAATACTAAGTAAATCGCTCATATACGTTACAACGTTTTCGGTATTTTCAACTAATCTTATTTCCTCAGGATCAAGTACCAGTGGATTTACTATATTTAGATGAGCGAGCATTATGCTATATAAATTATTTTTTAGATTATCAATAACAATTTTATTCTTACGTGCTATTAACATTGTTAGTATTTCCGAATTTATTGTGTTTTTCTTGTCCATATTATTAATTTGGTCAGTAAGTTCGTTCATTTTGAATTCAATTTCTTTATTAATTTCAATTTGCCTATTGTTTGCTCTAATGAGCTCATTTTCCATTGCTTGTAAAATTTCAAAATCTTGGTGATCAGGCACACCTGCAATAAATTTTATTGCTGATCCAATAAATTCAATTGCTCTTCGCGATCTAACTGGCACTTTCAACATGCGTACTAGTCGTTCTATTTCATCTACGTCCTGCTGTAATAGTTGTACTTCCTTCTCATTTTCTAGTAGCGTCATCAAATTGTCTATTCTACCATTGAAAAATTAGTTACGTGTTTTAAATATATAAAGTTTTCGAAAATCGCAGTTTCTCCCACGGGGAGCGGAATGTAAAGGGCTGAAGAGTAGTCCATTATCTTTGCTGACCCTAGTGTGCCAAGTAGCAACCTGTAATTGCAGAATTATTTTAAATTATTTTTGTGAACCTGTTTTCCATCAATCACTACAGCTGTTCCCAGATCTGCCTGAACAGTTTTTTCGTTATAAAGTTTTCCCAATTTATTTCCCAATCTCTTGTTTGTTTTCACATATACTTTATCGCCCCGTTGCAATTCTTTTGGTTGCGTCCCTTTATTGTGGTAGTTTAGGTCTCGTTCCTGTTTATCTTTTAATCTCTGTTCGACTTCTATTTTAATTTTTTCAGTTCCGTTGTGCAGCAGTTCCATTGGTTTGTAACCGGTTACAGAATGAATAGCATTATTGTATTTATATGTCGATAATAAAATTAGTACAACTATGTCAGTGGTGCTACCCTTGATACATCTTGCTATTTCCGCTAGTGTTGAATGGAATCGTTCCACTTGCCCATTACTTTGACTATGAAGGGCTGGAACAGTAAATAATGAAATGTTGAATTGGTCTCTTAACAATGACTGAATTACATTGGATGTAAATGCACCTTCATTGTCAGTAACGATTTGTTTGATATTGTTGAATTGAGATATGGTTTCTATTAGTGCGTATTTAACATCAGCTGTGTTTCTTGACAAAATATTTTTCACCACAGCAAATTTAGAAAATTTGTCGACGCATGTTAGAAAATACTTTCCTGCGGTAAAATATATGTCAATATGCAATATTTCCCCTGTAGCTTTTGGTATTGGTGTTTTTCCTACCGGGTGCCTGGTTGGTCTACGCATGTATTTGTTTTCTCTACAAATTTTACAGTTACTGATGAAGTGTTTTAACATTTTTTTCATGTCAAACCTCCTCTTGTTATATTTACCAAGGAGTGATTTGGCCTGCCGTAGCCCAGGTAGATCGAACCAATAGTTCGATCTGTCCACCCGTACTCTTTCTCTGAGCATTTCCCGGATAGTGTGAGCACCTATACCACAGAATGGCTCTGGCCCTGTAAGGGGCGTAGCCGCTCCTTTTCTCGCAAGCTCGTCTGCCGCCTCGTTCCCCTCCACACCGACGGTTCCTGGCACCCAGCAGAGCGTAACTTTATTGGTTCCGCCCAGCCGGTTTAATTTTGCAAGACAGTCCCCCACTAGCCTGGAGCTAATGATGTGAGAGTCTAGAGCTTTAAGAGCCGCCTGACTGTCAGATAGTATTACGATTTCCCGTCTACAGTATTTTCTATCGAGGTTGAATTGCACACATCTTTCAATTGCATGAACTTCTGCTTGGAAGATGCTGGTCAGTGTGCCCATTGGTTCGGAGTATTTGGTACGTGGCCCGAATACCCCAGCACCAGTGCCCTCGTCTGTTGTGGATCCATCTGTAAACCACATTATAGCATGGTGGCGGATACCATACTGTGAGTGTATATTGGACCATTCTTTCTTACTACTGAGCTTCACATCAAAGTTTTTTGTGAAGCTAAATTTTCTCATGTTATCGTCCCTTGGAGCTAATAGAAGCGGATACTTATTGGAAAGAGTGAAGTGATCCGCGCGCTCAATACACCTTCCGTACCCTATGCCCTCCTTAGAAAATCTCGCAAGTGTACTTTCAGCTACCTCCCCAATAACAATGTGTAGGGGAGTTAGTTCTAATATTACCTCCAGTGCCGCAGTTGGACAGGTTTTCATTGCCCCGGTTATGCAGACACATGCTAGCCTTTGAACACGTTCTAGTGACTTTCTAGTGGTGCCCAGACTAGTTCTTTTGGCCCACGCAACGGCCCCATAGGTGATGATTGGTCTCACCATTCCTATGTACATCCACCGCATTATGCGTGGACTACAACCCCAAGATTTACCAGCTATGCTCCTACACATCATGAGAGCTCTAATGGCCTTCTTTGTTACTAACTCCGTGTGTATCTTCCACGTGAGCTTACTATCTAGTGTTAATCCCAGATATATCACTTCCGTTTGTTTCTCTATAACTTGCCCGGACAGCCGAATCGGCCTCCAGTACTGTAGTTTCCTCTTCAATGTAAACGGTACAATCGTGGTTTTTGCTGGATTAATGTTCAGCCCCACAGATTTGCACCATTCAAGCGTGACCTCGAGACCTCTCTGTATTATATCACATAAAGCCTCCTCGTACTTACCCCTAGCCATTATGACGATGTCATCAGCATACCCCTGACACGTAAATCCCATATCAGTAAGTTTGCTGAGAGCTCGTCCACCACCAGACTCCACAGAAGAGGCGAAAGCACGCCCCCCTGGGGACAACCCCTCGTGGTGACTGCCTCAGTGGTGTTAAGGCCAGTTTGATATTCGACAGACCGGGTGCCTAACATCTCCCCAACCCAATGGCACAGAGTAGTGTCCACCCCTTTACACAGCAAGGCATGTCTAACGCCCTCATGGGAGGTGTTGTCAAACGCACCCTCTATGTCGAGGAATGCACACACTACTATTTCCTTCTTCTCGAAGATAGTTATCTATTACTTTTTCCATCGTTTTTAAAAGAAACGACGTCAAGCAAATTGGTCTAAAGGATTTTGGTAGAGTAGGATCCTTCTTCCCAACCTTCGGGATAAAAATAACTTTAGCCCTACGCCAGCTGCTAGGTGTGTACCCTAAGGCCAGGCTGCTTGTAGAAATCCTTCTAATCTGATGAATCATTTCAGGCCCTCCCTTCTGGAGAAGGGCCGGAAATATGCCATCTACACCTGAAGATTTGTAGGGGTGAAAGGTTCCAATTGCCCATTCAATCCTTCTTCTATCACAAATTTTTTTGGCTACCTCCCAATCTACTCTACTAGCTCTCCGACCCATATACAAGTTCAATGAGTCCGCCTTAGGTACGCTGCCTGGGAAGTGGGTCTCAAGGATCAATTCGGCTCGTTGAGACTCACCTTCTGTAAAGGTGCCATCTGCTCTTTTGAGAGCCAAGGTAGCTACGTTCCCTGTTCATTTTGTATCTTGCCTAATGTTTCTATATTGCAATGAATTCCGTTATTAATGTCTGGTTTGATTACTTCTTTCATAATTTTGATAAGGTCAGGTACGGTGGAAAACTTAACTGTATGTCTCATTTTGTTTTGGAAAAGAGTTTTAATTTTTTTACTATTTTCAGAGGCTGACTCAATAAGAATTTGATTTCTAAAACTATTAATTGGGTTTATAACTGAGGGGATAACGTTTGTTAATGACTCTTCACTATGAATAGTTCCTTCTGAATTTGTCACAACATTTATAAACTGCCGGGATAACGCATCTGCAACCTTGATCTCCTTACCAGGTTTGTAATGAAAAGTCGGGGAGTATAGTTGGATGAATGCTGCCCATCTTTTTAATTTCATGTTTGGATTTTTGTCCGACATTGCGAAAGTTAAAGGTTGGTGGTCGGTATAAATGTGAATTTTGGGTACACCGTACAAGTAATTTTTCAAAGTTTGCAATGCCCATACTATCGCTAACATTTCCCTTTCATTTGTGGCATACTCTTCCTCTGCTTTACTAAGAGTTCGGGAAACCATTGTGATGGGACGGCCTTGCTGTGCTAGTACAGCACCAATTGCTTTAGAAGAAGCGTCTGTTGTCAATTCAAAAGGTTTTAGATAGTCCGGATACAGAAGCAAAACGTCTTCCGAAGCTAAAATATTTTTAATTTTATTAAAAGCTTGAACTGCCTCTTGGTCAAAATGAATCGGTACATTTTTTGATTGTTTAGAGCTGATATCACCATTTTCTCTCAGAAATTTGGTTAGGGGTTTCGTTATTAATGCGTAATCTTTAATAAACCTTCGATAATACCCAGATAGTCCCAGGAATGACCTTAGACCTCGTAGTGATTTTGGAGTTTCGAAGTTTACAATATCTCTTACTTTTCCAGGACATGTTTTAATACCGTCACAGGATACCCTAAAACCTAAAAATTCTACGTCTTGTTTGAAAAATTTACATTTTTCTGAAGCAACCCTCATATTGGCTTCGTAGAGCTTGGATAATATCTTGGCGATGTCTCGTAAATGTTGTTGTTCGTTCTTAGAGAAAATTATACCATCGTCCATGTAGACATGGCAACATTTACCAATTTCTGGTCGCAGCACATCATCTATGGCTCGCTGAAATATGCTTGGCGCGTTTTTCAGACCGAATGGCAGTCTGCAAAACTCGTATTTTCCATTGTTTACTGAGAAAGCTGTTTTTTCTCTGTCTTTTTCTTCCAGTAGGATCTGATGGAAGCCTGCCTTCAAGTCTATAGTGGTGTAAAATTTTCCCTGACCTAAATTTGATAAAATCATTGAAATTTCCGGAATTGGATAGCAATCCGCAATTGTTTTTTCATTCAACTTTCTGTAATCAAAAACTAAGCGATATTTCAAGGTGCCGTCATCGTTTGAAACTTTTTTTCCAACGACGAGTATGGGAGTGTTGTAAGGCGACCGCGATGGTCTAATTATTCCCTCATCTAACATTCTCTTTATTTTATCGTTAAGTCTCTTTTCCACATACGGTAGTGCCGACCTTACTCTAAAAAATTAATCTCATCTACATAATCGGTTAAGTTACTTTCACTATCATAATCATACTCTTCATCAACGTCTTCAGCTGGGTCGGGATCCTGCTGCAGCGCTAGATCAATGTGATTGACTCGCTGTTGTTTATTTAAGTTTGCCTTGTCGGACTCATGTGCTCTTTTGAAGTTATTTTGGTTTTGAACCAGATTATTTATATTTGGTTGGAACGGCGCGTAAGCTTGTTGTCTAGCATTATGGCGATATTTAGAAGATGAAGGATCTACTTTCATAGGTATTGGCTTTTGTAACTTTTTATCGTTGCCTTTTTCATATTCATTTTCTACTCTTTTAAAATGGGGATTATTTCGTGGAGGTTTATCATATCTGTTTTCGAAAGCTCTTGCAAAAGCATATCGATGCTGATTGGCTTCTAGCTCTTGTGCTTTGGCAAGTGCTGATGTTGAATCCTGACAACCTGCCGAAAAAAGGATGTGGCAGAGAGGTTTATTTAACCCAGAAATGAATATGCGCAAAGCATCTGAGTGATACTTTGTTGACATGGAACTGATTAAATCATTGTTCCCAGAATATTCCATAGTAATTTTATTCATTATGGACGTAAGGACTTTCTCAATTTCGTCATAAAATTCTGAAATAGACATTCGTCCCTGACAAAGAATGCTCATTTGGTTCTCCAAGATGTGTAAAGGTCTATGGTCTGAATATGTATGGTCTAGCCTGGCTATTATCGCTTCAAACTATGGCTACTGCTTGGTAGTAACGTTCAGTCCCTTCATACTTTTTATAAAGATACATGGCAGTATTAGCCGCCTGTCGCCATTAAACATACCTAGCTGCTTCCCCTGAAAATTCTGGCAGGGATTTAACCAGGTCCAGCGATATAGGACATGTTACGACCGACCGCACTGTAATTGGAACGTAAGGCTCAATAGAGGGAGACAATTTAACCGCTTGAACCTGTCGTGTTAATTCGTCAATTTTTACTTGAGCAGTCTCGTTGATTCTCTTATTTTCCTCTATTAACTTTGCCATCTTTGACACTATTGTCCCACAAGCAGTTTCTACTGCAATCTCTACAGTTGGTCCTACGAATTTCATAAACTCCTCCATTTTTTTCAAATTAATTTACGGCAGGCAAATTTATAAGTCACTTAGGTCAATTTGGAAATGTTTTTTTCACGTTTGATTCAAAAAATTTGTTAATAATCTGTCACAAGAAAAATTTGTCTATTATTCCCTCTTAAGTATAATTTTTAATTTATAGACTAATATTAAGTATACTTATTTCACTAAATTAATTTAAAAATTTTCTTTTTTCCTTACAATGTAACTGCATACATGATGATTTAAAAAATGATGATTTTTGTTGTTTTTGTTGGTGGGTACGTTTTAGGTGCACTTATAATGTCCTAGTGGAAAGAAATCCAACGACGAGGTGCTCCAACGAATGCTTTTTTTCTGCCGTATAGATGCACCGCTGACTTGTGTCCCAGTATCAGGACGTGGCTAGAAGTCGAGAAGTGCTCCAACGAATGTTTTTTTTTTGTTTTTCTGCCGTATAGATGCACCGCTGACTTGTGTCCCAGTATCAGGACCTAGCTAGAAGTCGAGAAGTGCTCCAACTAATGTTTTTTTTGTTTTTCTGCCGTATAGATGCACCGCTGACTTGTGTCCTTGTATCAGGACGTGGCTAGAAGTCGAGAAGTGCTACAACGAACAGTTTTTTATTTTTTATTTGGTTCTAACCACGTTTGGGCGCCAGTTATTTTTCGAGTACTTTACTTGCTCGCTGCAGAAGTTAATCTGTCCCTTTATGCTCCAAAGTAATTTTCGACAAGCTACCAAGTCAGCAAAGTGCTGACATTACAGAATACAAATAAGACTTAAATTACGTAGACTTAAATTAGGTGCAAGCAACTGGCAACAGGTGTGGGAACTGCGATGTCAGCTATTTCCCTTGGTGTGGGAACTGCGATGTCAGCTATTTCCCTTAACTTATATGCTGCCAAAATTATGACTGATCGGCCTGTAGTCCTTCGAGTAGAGATGACTGCTTTTCCCTGCTTTCGGTATAAAGACAACCCTCGCTACACTAAAGGCTGAAGGCACATAGTTGTACTTCAGACATCCTATAGCCATGGTATTATAAGGTCTGATGCCTTTTGTAACATGGCCGGAAATAATCCTCAAGTCCCGGTGATTTGAATGATGCAAAAGAATTTACTGTCCATTCTAATCTGGTTAGTGTGGCTATGTTATATGCTTCTGACTGGCTCCTTGTTATTCGCGTTGGTGCATCCTGGGAAGTGCACCCTAGCAAGCTGTTCTATTGAATCGTTACAGGTGTTCGTCCACTCGCCGTTTTCCTTCCTGACAAGGCTTGGCATAGTTGGTTGCTTCGCTAGCAGTTTTCTCAATCTCGCTTCTTCCACCGTTTTTTCTATGCCTTTGTCAAAATTCCTTCCAGGAGTTTCTTTTACCACTCGAGGTATGAAGACTTTCGCTTTGGGCAGGGACGGAATGTTACTGCGTTCCACTACTTCGAGTGATGCTCCAACCCATAGGTCCTGGAATGTCTTCACAATTCCCTTCACCCATTTCAACGTCGGATCGTCGGGACACTTGAGTATCTTCACTCCTTGGAACCATCCGGCACCATCGAAGGATGGCATTGGCGCGGGTGGCTCCGCGTTCATTTTTGCGAACATTTTTGCCTCTAGCAGCATTAGCTCGACTACTCTCCACCGTTCTTCCGACATCTTTCCAAGCAAATCGCTTCGGTCGATGAGCGCCACTATTAAGTGTTGTTTGGCCACTACATTCGCCACAGCCGCCGCTTCTGACGTCGATGGGCCTTTCCCGCGCAACATAAAAAAAACAAGAACATTCCCCGGGAAACATAAAAACAGGAACAAACAAACAACAAAACAACAACAACTGTGTCGCGACTTTATACCGCGACAAAATCAAATACAAATAGAACAGTTAACTAAACAGTAACGGAACGAATGTGAATTCAACTAAACATTTACAATTCACAACACTTTGAAAAATCGACAAGGCCGATCTTCGTGGAGTTTGGCAACCATGTCATTTCGTTAGACCCTAAGCGGTCCAAAAACTCAAAAAGCTACAAAGGCCTTTATTGTGATCAAGTGCATTTAAAATAAAGGTTTTAGTTTTATTGAGTGAATTTGACAGGTCAAAGACAGAATACAGGCACATACTTAATACCAAAGGAATGAAAGATCTGAAACTACGGGTTGGAATATTAAAATCAATTTCTTGAAGCAAAAATGTAGAATTCAGAGAGCCATTTATCAATTTAATCAAAAATGTTACATTAAGCATCGTTCTTCCATGTTTTGATTCCATGGTAACACCCAGGCCCACAAAAGTAAAAACCTTTTCTAGATTACAATTATTTATATGATACAGCGATGAAAGTTGGTGCCTTCTAGCAAATGTCATAAATTTACATTTTTTAAAGTTCAGTTCCATTAAGTTATGATCACAATAGCTATACTGCTCATATCTGATTGTAACAACTTATGTTGATCTAAGATGTCATAGGATAGTGTAGAAAATTATTAGAATCTACGTCACTAACACACATTGGGCGCATTCAGCGGAGACAACAGTTGTCGTAGCGCTACCTTTCCCAGCGCTTAATTTTTCTGAATGCGTTGCTACTTCAGAACAACAACTCAAAAAATATTTTTTTTTCGATACATATTTTTTTTGGAAATGGAAATTTATGTTTTGATTTGTTTATGGACACTGGACTTGATATGGACTGGGACATATAGCGGGTCTTGTTCAACCGTTGCTTGTAGGGAGGGGAGATACAAATTCTGGAAACGGCCAATATTTCGAAGAGACGATTCCAATCTAATTGTATATTTTCATTTTTTATTTTTTAACTGACTGAAATTTGATCACTTGAGTAGCTCACAACAGTTGTTCAAAAGTAGCATATAAAAAGGTTGCTACCTAAATTTGGTAGCTCTACCAGAAAATGTCATAGTAGCGCTACCAAATTAGTGTCATTCAGTGAATAATCACACAACTGTTGTCTCTGCTGAATGCGCCCATTATATATTCCTACAAAAATGTACCGTAACCTTTTTTATCTATATATATAAAAGAGACGTGTATGTTTGTCACCAGTAGACGCGAAAACTGCAGCACCGATTCTCACCAAAATTTATATATGTGTTCTAGGGGTCGTGAGTTGTGACATAGGATAGGTTTTGACACGCCCACTTTTACCGCCCACAAGTTAGTAAAAACTGCTATATCTCAGACGTTTTTGATCACAAGAAAAAGGAATTTGCCATGAACATACTATAAGACCCCAGCCATAATCTGGGCTACAAAGTGCCACGCCCGATTGTCTATAATCAACTCTAAGCTGAATGCAACACATCGGCGTAATTGGACAAATGGGGCGTGGCACCGCCCATACAAGTCAATATTTGAAAATGCTGTAATAGCGCTCCCACACAATGTTTTCCAACGAAATTTGGCAGATGGCTTCATGGTTTCAACTATAAGCTAAATGCAACACATCGGCGTAATTGGACAAAGGGGGCGTGGCACTGCCCATACAAGTCAATATTTGAAAATGCTGTAATAGCGCTCCCACACAATGTTTTCCAACGAAATTTGGCAGATGAATTCATGGTTTCAACTCTAAGCTAAATGCAACACATCGGCGTAATTGGTCAAATGGGGCGTGGCACCGCCCATACAAGTCAATATTTGAAAATGCTGTAATAGCGCTCTCACACAATGTTTTCCAACGAAATTTGGCAGATGGCTTCATGGTTTCAACTCTAAGCTAAATGCAACACATCGGCGTAATTGGACCAAGGGGGGCGTGGCACCGCCCATACAAACCAATATTTAAATTGCTGCAACTGGCCTCTCATTTAATGTTTTCCAACAAATTTGGCAAATGGTTTCATGGTTTCAACTCTAAGCTAAATACAACTTATCGGCGTAATTGGACAAAGGGGCGTGGCACCGCCCATACAATTCAATACTTCAAAGTGCCATTATTGGGCTCCCATTGAATATTCTTCAACGGGAAATGGTTCTATGCCTTCAATGCAACATATTGGAATTGGACAGCGGGGCGTGGCACTTCCCATACAATTCAATATTTTCAAAAAACGTTACACTTGGGCTCCTAATGAACATTTTTCAACGGGAAATGATTTTATGCTTTCAATTCTAAGTTCAATGTTACATATGGTCGGAATTGGACAGCGGGGCGTAGCACTTTTCATACAATTCAATATTTCAAAATGCTACACTTGGGCTCCCAATAAAAATATTTGACAAATGTTTGCATTAATTTATTATGACCTTAAAGGCAAAAAGAACTTTTTTAGGGGCAGCAAAGCGGACCGGGCCCTGCTAGTATCATATATTTACTACTTATGAATTTTGTAACGTTATGAGAAAAGATCAATATTAACCCATTCACGACGAGTGTTACCATATGGTAACGCTGATAGCGTTCCACGGTATATTCAATTAAAAAAACTTTTGAACAAATATCACTAATCTGTTTTTTGATATTAATAAAGCATGCTTAGATCTTTCTTTTGATATATAATTCTAAGCAATCGCACCTCAGTAAAATGAGCGCCCTTTCCGCTAAGAATATTTTTCAGTGTTACAAAAAGTTATATATTACGGATGTTTGCTTTCTATCATTTGAGGAGAATATCAAAGTATAGTAAAACGTATTTCATAAATTATTTTATTACTTCAGTGTTACTTTTTTATCACTTTGTATTTTGCTGTTACCATATGGGCACGCTCGTCACAACCCTAGTAAATTTAAATTTGTACTAAGAAACAATTATTTTTTAGCTTTTTTCATATAAAATTCTATATATTTTATCTACAAATTGGTTTTAAGGTAAGATTGTCTACTTGTTATACTTATGAAAAATTAGCATAGCTTCTTGAGTGGATTTTGCCATATCCGTATGTCTGCCTGTCATTCAGTATATCCATCCTTCCGATTGGCAAGAAGATTTAAGCAAGCTAGGCGGTCCAAACTTTCCACGTAACTCCTGCAGGTCCTAGAAGGAGTTGGTATTGCAAATGGGCTGAATTGGTTAACTGACACGCCTACCTTCCATACAAGTGAAAATCGTCTTTAGTAACAAATGTAACCCGATTTCATGGAAATTGTGGTAGGAAAATTCTCCATAAAATGTATTGTCCACTTTGCGTCGGTTTTGAGTGCCGCAAAAGCTATATGAGCAATACCCCAATCACGACATGACATCATGATGGCTAGGTCATGCCAAGCTTATGAATGTAAAAAAGCTACATCTAAAAAATGGAGCAAATAGTACCGTCGGTGGAATGAGCGGAAGATGGCGACCAGGTATCAGATGGAAAGGTGTACGGCATATATAGATTCACTTCGACCGGCTGAAACTTACTCACTTGTTTTTTTTAGCAAATTTACATTACGATGAAGACATTTTGGCGAGCACAATTTTCCTCGACTGGAGATGAAGATTAGGAGGAAGCTGAAGGAGGTACTGCCGATGGTCTTCATCGAACACCTCTTTTACAGCCATGTAAATTGTGTCATGTCATGTCAAATTCTAATTTCAGTTTATATGAAGATATTTCTAATGTTATTGAAAACCTGAGCAGTATTATTGTTGTACGGAATTATACATATTATATACAATGGCGGACTGGTAATTAGGGCCAACCTTTTGTAGTAATTTTGAGTGGCTACCCAAACAGAACATCATCTTGATGGCCATTGAAAAGGTATATTGAACCCCATTATATGATGACTACCAGGACAGTTATCAAGAAAATCCTAGTTAAAAATTTACCTACTTTTCTAACTATTTTCCTGGGGGCTATACAATTTTTTTTTTTGGATGCAAAAATGTGTGTTTTCAAAAACAAACTACTTCGCTGAAGAAATTTTTCCAATCAAAAATGATCCTAAATTTAAATAAATTTTTTCTAAAAAAATTATATTGAAAAAAATTTTAAAATTTAAAAAAAATGGTCGATTTAAAATTTCTTAACATAATAAATTTACACATTGCTAAACTTTAAAAAATTAAAAAAAAATAGTTATAAACAATAATATCTTAAATTAGGTAATTTTGCTAGGGTTTTGACGAGCGTTACCATATGATAACGGGCAGAGGTAGGCAAACAGCAAGCGGTCCAAAAAAAAAAAGTTTGTAAATCGTTTTATAGGTAATTTCAAGGTAATCCTGAAAAAATCTTATTATTTCGCTCTCGTCATTAATGGGTTAAATAGCACAAATTATACAGAGACGACACTCTGCTTGAGCGAGAGGGAATATGAGTGAAGTGACAGCAAATTTGTTTACTGGTGAATTTGTTTACTGGCGTGAAAAAATTAAATTTCTTTATTGGTATGCGTCAAAATTATGAATTTTATTCACCACCAGAGCTCAGCTGTTGATAGAAACTCCACACAAGATTTTTTTGTAAGGGTGTAAGGTAGTTACAAGAAGATGTTATTGTCATGTTCATTGGTTTGGCTGGGCAGCTGTGGGATTGCCACACGTCATGTGTGGCCAGCCTCAGGTGGTGATCTTCCGATTAGGAGAGGGGTTGTGCTTTTGTGTCTTTGAAACAACCGCATCCTAGTGGAGTTCACAAAAAACCCACTCACTAGAACCAAAGAGTATATATTCTAAAGAGGTTGCAATTCGCTCACCTCGAGCTAACATCTTCGAACCACAACCAAACTTCTTCAAACCAAAGAACAACAAGTTGGAATAAGTCTGAAGCAATATAATTTGTGTCTATTTATGTTGGTTCTTTGGTTGGTTTCATGATTTTCGTGTGCGGTGTTAATTTTCTGCATAGCCAATTTTTAGAAATTGCTTAAAGCAATTTTTTTAATATTTCATTTTAAGGTTTCTATATAAATGAAAATAAAAATGCAAATTGAAATAATTTGTGTTAATATTAAATGTGTGTTTTTATTCTATATTATTCATCAACATTTTTAGATAAAAGTAAAAAAAACATATGAAAAATATATATAGTTAGGGTTGCCACACGGTCTGGATTCGTCTGGATTGTCCAGATTTTTTGTCATGTGTCCAGAGTCCAGTTTTTCAATAATTTGTCCAGACAAAATTTTCTCTGATATTTCTCAGTAAAAAAAATAAAATAAATCAGAAAACCTAATAGCGTTCTCGTTTTTATTATAAAGTTAAAGTTTTCTGTCAAATAGTTTTACTTTTTCAATTACTGCGAATGAGTTTTTAAATAACTTTTACCCTAAGGAAAGAAGTAGAATGATAACTGATTTCATAAAATTTGAAATATTTCTGCGGCCAAAGACAATTTTCTCTTAAGTAATTAAGCATGAATTGAACAAGACTAAATACGTCATTCTAAACATTTTTCGAAGAGTCTTCTGAAATATTTATGGAACTACACCACACCACACAACCTTTTTTTAAAAAGTAGACCATTTTGAAATTTTGCTTTCGACCACAAAATTGTCAGACTAAACTATAAAACTGTAAACACAAACTTTTAAAAACAGTAAATTGCTACAAGCGGCCCTTTGCTACAAAATATTTGTGGAAAGAATAGCATTGTACTGTTTTTAAACTGAAGTAAAGCTTTCAACGTCTTTCAAAACAGAAAAAGACAAATTTACAGGTCTTTTCTGGCGAGAGACAAAAGGTAAAATGTTTGTTTCATGCCAATGAGAAGGTACTAAAGGCGGTTACAAACTTCTAACCGAGCCAGAATAGACCTGTAAAGGTGTTTTTTTCATAATAAGCTATGTAATTTAATTGTTTTTTTCAATGTGAGGAGTACCAATGTATATCCTTGCATATTGCTATCCAATTCCTACTTTACTATTTCTTAAAAATATGCCATTAAAATAAAAAAAATTTTCCGATTTTTTCTTTGAATGTCCAGTTGAAATTGGAAAAGTCCAGATATTTTTTTTTTCAAAATCCAGACGAAGATCATTTTGCATGTGGCAACCCTATATATAGTAATTATAGTTTTACAAAAGTAAATGAACTCTTTTTGGTTAGTTTTTATAGTTATTATTTCTATTTGAGGGTGTGTTTCTTTGTTTTGAAAAAAAAATACACTGTTTAACAAATGATAATAACTTTTGGATAGTTTCTTTAAGGTAAATCGTGGTAGCTGATTACGAATCAGGGGTTCGTTTGGCTCCGTTATTTCCACATTTCTTAGAATCCACAAACTACACCACAAAATTGCACAAAAAAAAAATTAAATTTGCAAATGCAGTTTGATTGTTTTTGTATAAACAATTCTCCAAACAAAAAGTTGGTTTTAAATTTGTCATTTAATAAAATGTTTTTTATAAATTTGAATTTCTTGTGTCGAAAAAAAAATAGAAATATAATTTTAAGAAAAATGAAAAAAGAGTAAACTAAAAAAATAAAATTGAATAACAATTTTAAAAATATATATATTTATGTTTGCAAAAAACCGATTTGCATTTTGCAAATTAAAATTTCTATCATTTGTGAAGTTAAGGTTGTGGATTGCAAGAAATCTAAGGGTAGCGGAGCAAAGCAAACTTCGTATTCGTATTAATGGCACTGATTTACCTTGAAGACCTCTATCCTCATCCCAGAATAATTTTAGTTGTCGAACAGTGTTTCTTATTCAAAATAAATTACAAATTTATTTGTCAGACATTTATTGTTTCAAGAGTAGTTTCCGCTTCTTAACATTGGAATTATGACGATCCTCAACATTGGTCCTTTGCGTTTTAAAATTTGTTTGGCTTTTTCAACTTCATCTTCTAAAACCCATTTAGCTTTTTTACGTAGTAAAACAACGATTAGTTGGTCTAAAATAATTATTTTGTGCTGTGAACATTGGTCTTCGCTGGCGAACCAATGAGCGAATTTCTTATTTGTCTCAATAATTCACTTCCGCATAATTTTCTTCTTTATATCTAGTTCCTGGCTCTGTTTATTGAATATTTCTCGGAATATTGAGAAGTGAAGTTGGCATATGTCAAAAAACTCATCCGATGGATTTTTCAAAACAGGCGTTATTTCGGCATGGGAGACAGAAGTTGAAGAGGACTGTATTTCGGAGCAATTTTCAATAATTTCCAACTCATTGCTGTTCCCGTCATTTGAAATTCCATAAGTGCTGTCCATGTCCTCTTTAGAATTATCATTATTACAAAAATGCCAGTCCAATTGGAGATCGCCGTCGTCTTCGCAGTTCTTATTTTAAAGTCGTTGGTAATTATTTTCTTGGGCATAACTCTAGCACTGAGGTATTGAATTTCTCTGACTGATGGATTCGTATTGTTCTCTAACTTTGCCCGATATATGGAAAACAAATTTGCAATGCAATCTTGATTGATTCTGCCAATACAGAGAAAATTGATTGATTGATCACTTACAAATACATCATCACAAGTAAGTGTTGCCTTGAACCCTTCTATATAGGCATTTCGGTTATTTTTAGGTGGCTTCAAAGAATTTATGAATTCTAAAAACGGGTTTATTTCGTTTAACTTTCCGTTTTCCCTTGTAGCCGGGTGTTTCATTTTATTTCTGCTGAAA
This sequence comes from Heteromyza rotundicornis, assembly GCA_951394025.1. Lineage (NCBI taxonomy): Eukaryota > Metazoa > Arthropoda > Insecta > Diptera > Heleomyzidae > Heteromyza > Heteromyza rotundicornis. The sequence continues at coordinate 32,587,700 of OX596012.1, forward strand.
TTTTTGGAGTCACATAGATCGAAACCATCATTAAATTTTTCAATAAATTTTCTTGTTGCTTCTGCATTAATCTTATTTTTTTCAATCTTAAAAAGATTTTGCTCTATGCACACTCCAATACCATTAGCTACAGTTTTACTTAGTGTTTGTACTGCGAAACACACAATTTTGTCAAATAATTTTGGATAAATATTTAAAATTTAACAGTAGACCTTATCATTGATATTATTTACAAGTTCACAAATTAAATTGTCGATGGCAATAAAAAAAACTCCGCACAAGTTATGCTTACCAGATATAGCGTTTTTCTTAACGCGTTTTCGACACCATTCGACAAAGATTGAAAACAACAGTCTCATTGATCCCTGGTGTTGATTTTTTTAAAGGACTCCATCGATATAATGTGGATTGGGTTGGTAATCGGAATTTTAGTCCGTTTCTCATGAAATCGTAGGCCTTCGTCGAATGATAATTAATTGTATGCAGCAGTTGCTTTTGTAATTCCGAATATCTGATTTGGTGATCACTTGTGATCATTTTGGCGAACTCAAAAGCTTTCTTACTTGCACTCTCAGTTACTTCGATAGTTCTAGTTAATTTGCCTAAGTTATTAAACAAATTGGGTTAAGAATTTTGTCCGGTAGTATAAAAATTTTAATATTGTTGTTTCATACCGCCTTTATCTTAATTTTTCCATAAATTTATCTCTTTTGTAAGATTAAGTAGTTCTTCTTCATGTGTTGCGATTAGATTTTGTTGTTAAGTTTCCAGTTGACATAAATCATTCTGAAGTTTTGCACATTTCAGTTGATAGAAACTCGAGAGGCTGCAAAACTTCGCGCAGTTATCGCATGTAGATTCTACCAAGGTTAGGTTAGATTCTACCGAAGACTCATCCACTGCATCTTGTTCAATGCATGCTCAACATATGGCGTGCATTCAGAAGTACTTAATTCCGCTGGTAAATGTAGAGTTGGGTGTGCATACTTTTTTAAACTTTTTTTATTCACCATATCAGCCTTGAAGTGTTTCGCGCAAATATAAATTACTTTTGACGTACATTCTTCATTTATTCCACACTCTTTTGCCCAAACGCTTTTATTTTCTTTTGGGACAGTAAATAAAATGCTTGGTGGCGAAGATGTTTTACACATTGGAACTATACATTTACGCTCCTGAATTCTTTTTGCTGTTTCTAGTATAGGATAATAGATATCTTCATCATCGTGACCTAAAAGTTTTTTATTATTTTGTAAACAATTACAATGTTCGACATACAATTTGACAATTAATATATTACCAAGTAAAACAGTTGGAACAGCACCCAATTTTAAATGATTTGACCCAATGCAGGATATGTCAAAATGCCGACTTCAAACACGAGATGTACTATTTACGTCATCTATTTTAATTTTTAAATTATGCGTCCACTCACGAAAAATTTCCGGATTTTTTTCCGGCAATCGAAATAGTTTTATTTCATCGCGATCTTTTCCAATACAACACGGAATCACGCATTGTTGCAAATGCTTAAACCTATTTTTAATCATCATTTTAAAAAAAAATGCAATTGTAACTTTGTTTGCACTCCACAGAAATCAAAATAAACAATGCCTATCGAAATCAAAACACGAACAGCTGATATTCGACTAGTCAAAAATAACGACAGCAAGAAAAAACAGAAAAAAAGGGGAAAATAAAAAAAGAGTAAAAAACTATTTTTTCAAAATATAACCCTTTAACCGACTAAAAAGCAGAAAATAAATTTCCTTTAAATTAATTTCAGCAATTTCGATTTAAAATTAAGGGTTTTTGGGTACTTTCCTCCGAATATCATTGCTGATTTTAAAGTCGCCAAAAAGCCCTTAATTTTAAATCGAAATTGCTGAAATTAATTTAAAGGAAATTTTTTTTCTCCTTTTTGTTTTTTCTCCCCCCTTTTTTCCCCTTTTTTTTATTCTTTTTCGCGAATGTGAACATAAGTAAAAAATTTCAGCCTTGTAGCTTAAAAAATACGAAAGTTAGAACTTTAAATTGACTCCATCCCGCTCCCCTTTGCCCCCACACCCCCCTTTCCAAAGGGTACAAAATTTCATTTTGTCAATAAGAACTCAGCTACCATCATTGTAGCTTGAAGGAATTGGAAGTTATGCCATGTTTAAAAAAAAGGGTTTGAGTTCCCCCACGGCCCCCTGCGCCTCTGATGGACCCCAATAATAGAGTGCATTGTCACCAGAGTTCTATCATTGTTCCAAATTTCAGCTCTCTAGCTGATGTGGAAGTGTATGAAAAAGCTCGCCGCAGATTTGAGGATATATATATATATATATATATATTTATATATTTATATTTATATATATATATTTATATTTATATATATATATTTATATATATATATTTATATATATATATTTATATATATATATTTATATATATATATTTATATATATATCTATGTATATATATTTATATATATATAGTCCACCCAAAGCAAGTTAATATAAGGGTTATAAAAAATAGGCAATATTTCATTTGAAGGTGTTTGATAGAACTTCTTTTGATCGTGTCTCAAGTTGCGTCTAAGTTTGAATGGAACCAAAATTTTGGTTAGCTCATAAATGCTACGCCAACTAATAGCGGTATATTTTTCGTGAGCGAATTGTAACCTCTTTAGAATATGTACTCTTTGCAAGAACTCAATCATTTTAAAAAAGAATTCAAAAAAACTATTCTGAGATAGTTTCATAAATTTCATTTTTTTTGTAAACTTTACTGTTTAAAAATAATTGAAAATGGAAATTTCTAACAATTACAGAATACACTCAGAATTTGGAAATTTTTCATCTCCCATTTCTCAAAATTCATCAGCATCCAAAAATATATAAAAATACTTTGTCCTTTTGTTTGGTAATGTAATTTGAAATTTTAACTCCTTCCTGGTTTACGGGAGCGTCATCCCCTTGCCGGAGCGCATGCCCGAATGCATCTGAGTTTCGCATGATGATGGAGTTTCATTGAAGCCCAAAAGTTCAGCGTCATGAAGAATATGCGTAGTACATTCCACTTTTATCGTATTTGGATAATCGAACGGAGCTAAATTTTTGATAAACTATTACTGGGTTAACGAAGTTAAATTAACTGAAACGTTAAAAGTTAACCAAAAATTTAACTTCGTTATTAACTATTAACTAATAAACTAGTTAATGCCTTCCTTTGGATATTATATTAATTTTTATTTATTATCTTTTGAGCTGTAGAAATACACATTTTTAACTAATTATTTTGCAATTTGTAGAAATTGTTTACATTTTTTATTTTTTCACCACATTTTTTACACTTTTTTATTCATTCTCTCATACTTTTTCGTAGCAGGGATGATTTTTTTCAGTACAGTAATTAATTGGGCGCAGGCCTTGCTCTTCTACGAACTTTTCGATAGCTCTCGAAATCGTTTTCAAAAAAAGATAAAAACAGAAAATTCGTTTTGAGTTAATAATCTTTCTTTTATTTTTTTTATATATTTTCCTCAGAAAATCTTACCGGCTTTTCTTGGTTGTGGCGGCTGCTGCTTCGTATGGTATTCGGACGAGAGTGATAATTAATATTTAAAAAGCCGTCGGCAAAAACCGAAATCGCCATACTTGAAAGCAGATTTCGCCACAGACAACAACGCCCTCTACATTTAACAAATTTATATAAGGTAGCGTTCATATTTATGCGGTTGGCGTGAACATTGCCGCCCGCCTTGCAGCATCACTGCAATTAATTATAATAGTAACAAAATTCAAAAAATTCATAACAATTCATAAAAATTCATAAAATTCAGTAAAGCTTCAGTGCATACATTTATTTAAATGGTGATCAGCGCATAAATTTACAATTCAATAAAATTTCCAACCAATTCAAAGGTGTGAGAATTACATTGGATAATTCCCGGATATGATGTACCCGAATATGGTACTTTGGGCGAGAAGTTGCCCCGATGAGCCTGCAATGTTGCCCTCCATGTAGATGCGATATGTGACATCGACCCCCAAAACCAAATCAACCGGCCCAGATCGCCAGAAATCTCGATCAGCCAGTACGACGTTCATATATGGGTTTCCCGCCCTGACATCAACAGAGGTAACCGGTGTTACTTGCGGACGGCGGCGATCAACTCGGGCCAATACGTTAATATTATCGTTTTGGTTCGAGTTGCCACGAATCACCAAAGGACATGATTCCTCCCTGCCGCTACGCTTAACGGATAACCCCAATAGTCGGATCAACCCCCCGGTCACCGTGGACCGATCACGACGCGGATCAACCATAGCCCTAACCCTGTGGATGCGACCATTCGCGAACACTTTTACCATTGCAGTGGGACGGATGGCAACGACTTGTTGCGTCAAGATGGACAAAATAGACCCCCTGTTTGTTATTTGGGTTCGCAAGTCGCGGGGTCGATTGTCGTTTCGTGCATTGCGGCATTGATTGGCATTTCGTTCATTCGGGACCAGACGATTGTCGTTTCTCTTCGGTTTGATCTTGCTGAATTAAGCGGTGGGTGAAAGCGACGTTGTAGCTCAAAGGCGCGCTGGGATTGTGTTGGCTCAAGCGTACGAGGCCCAAGTCCAACCAACGGATGGCTGACCGGCTCAAGCGTACGAGGCCCAAGTCCAGTCACACCACCATCGTGCGCTTCTATGGATGGCTCAAGAGTACGAGGCCCAAGTCCATCCATATCATCGTCGCGCGCTCCCATGGATGGCTCAAGCGTACGAGGCCCAAGTCCATCCGTGCTGCAGCCTTGTGCTTTAGATGATGGCTCAGACGTACGAGGTCCAAGTCCATCATCCACCGTATGGTCGCTTGTGTCGCTTTCGGTGCTGTCATGGAACCGGCGTGGGCCCGCTGGCCGGAGTCCTAAGTTGTTCTTGGGGAGTGCCCCCCCGCGTAGCAAAGTCGACGAACTGTGTTCACCGCTGTCGCCAGAGTGCAACAAGCTATGGTGCTTCTCCTGGCAATATTGGCACCGATTCGGGTTAGTACATCTTCGATATTCGTGGTCATGAGACAAGGAATTGTAGCTGTACCAATGCAACAATATGGCAAGCAGCCTCTTCGAAATTCATGGCCCGGAATTTTGGGCAGTAGCGAATGGGATGCCATCCTTTGCACACTCGGCACGCTACGGAGTAAGACGGACGTTTTTCGACGAAATCTCGATAGTAACGACCCATGGTAATCTTTAAACTGGAATTGGAAATTTTTGTAATAGAGGTTAACACGTCGGTAGAACAACGAGTTTAACTATGGGGCGCTTTATAGTTCCGCGCTCGGTTCGGATGTCTACCACCCGAACTCTATCGTCTCGACCTGGATATACTTTCAACACTCTACATAGCCGCCACTCATTCGGAGATATATTTTCTTCTCGAACTACAACTAAATCATTGACCTCCACATCTTTCTGGGGGGTTTTCCATTTAAATCGTTTATGGAGTTCTTTTAAGTATTCGGATTTCCACCTATTACAAAATTGCTGATGCATTGCTTTGATTTTTTGCTATCTGTTAATAATTGATATGGGGTTTTCCTCAATGGCTGGTTCAGCATTTGACAAAATAGGACCCCTTACCAAGAAATGTCCAGGAGTTAAGGCTGCCACATTATCAAGGTTTTCGGACATTGGGCTAATGGGTCTTGAATTTAAACATGCTTCAATCCATGAAAGCAAAGTCGAAAATTCTTCAAACGTTAGTCTTACGTTTCCTACTACTTTTCGCAAATGAGTTTTGAAGCTTTTTCCTCCTGCTTCCCACAATCCTCCCATATGGGGAGCTCCTGCTGGGATAAAATGCCAACTAATACCTTGAAAGGAACTAAATCTCACAACTAAATCTCTGGCTGAACTTAGAAATTCCTTAAATTCTGTCTTTAGAACCTTACAAGCTCCCACAAAATTCGTTCCATTATCAGAATACATGTCACTGGGACATCCTCTTCTAGCAATGAACCGGGAAAAAGCAGCCATAAAAGTGTCTGTTGACAAATCGCTTGTGACTTCTAAATGAACCGCTTTCGTAGCGAAGCAGACAAATACGCAAAACGTATCCTTTCGTTATCAAACAGGCCCGACCTGTATAGTTTTTTAGCTCAAAGGGTCCTGCAAAGTCTACGCCGGTAGAAGCAAAGGGGTGTGAAAGCGTGGTGCGCGAAGTGGGTGTGCTCTTTTTTTCTGATAATTACGCATACTTTGCAATTGTGGATTGTAGACTTAATAAGGTTGGCCTTCACAATCCAGAATTGCATTCTTAAAAGGCGTAAAACTAGTTGATTTCCGCCGTGTAACGATATTTCATGAGTAAATTTAACTAATAACTTCGAGAATTGACAGTCATGAGGTAATATTATTGGGTATCTTTCGTTGTACGATAAATCGGTGGCTAGTGCTAAACGCCCACCAACTCGTAAAATGCTCTCTGGGTCCAAAAATGGATTCAATGTTAATATTGAACTTTTTTCGCTTATCGGGATCTTTTCCTTACTACTATGGTATTCGGTAGCAAAATTAAATTTCTGACAGACAATTATTAATCGCTTCTGAACCTACTGAATTTCTTGACTTGAGACCTGAGTAGACTTAAACGAAGTATTTTTCTCGTGCGTACGCCGATGAAATCGAAAAACTAATGCTAATAATCGTAAGGCACGAGACAGTGATGAAAATCTTTCTAATATATCTTCAAAATCCTTAATTGTCTTTAATTCCACTTCCGTTTCGAAATCAACGTTATTCACAAAGCTAGGCCAATCTTTAGAATAATTTTTCAACCATAATGGCCCATGCCACACAAAGGACTATCACAAAGTTCCTGCGGCGAAACACCTCTACTACCCAGATCAGCTGGATTCTGATGACCATCAACATGGTGCCAATTTTGACTACCGACCTTTTCCACAATTCTTGAGACACGGTGAAACGTCAGCTCAATCGGTTGTGTGAATAAAAAATCTGCTCTCATAAAATCAATTTTTTATATCGGAAGTTATACTTTAAAAATATTGAAACAGCCCCGAGGCTCCGTGCGATAGTACAGTGACGCGTTTGCATAGGGCTCGCGATCACTTGCTTGGACACTTTTGTGAAATTTAAAAACAAAACGAAAATTTTTGCCAAATAAAAACACAATTCGAATTCGCTTCATCAACAAAAACTTTATCCCGCGCAACATATCTGCTAAAACATTACACATTCTTTATAAACAAAATATAATCAGCTGATCCACTGACAGCAAAGTCAACACAGCGTTGACGTTAAAATTTCCCTCGGAAAAAAATATCCCAAAAAACATCTGTTTGCAGCGATCAGCGAGTACACAATCCGCATCGCGCCATCTATGCGTCGATTTTCTAATTAGGGTGACCAGAACCTTAAAAACGCGAAATTAGTACCAGTGTGACCGCTCGTCATGCAACGTACCCCTCCGTCATCAGTAGACAGTGGACGAAATGGTACAGCTCATCAGCAGCTGCAACTACAACAACAACTTTTGCAACCCCTGCAGCAAAAGCTTCCACAGCAAGACGGTGCGCAGCAACAGCTTCCGCAACAACAACAACAACCTATTCAAATTCCCTCGCCAGATATACAGTGGAGTTCCCATAGCGATACTGCACACGCAAACACAGGTAACTCTGTATCGTCAATTTCTTTGGTCGATACCCCTAGCAAATATATTGAAATCCCCGTAGGCCTTACCCCCATTCCTGACTCAAGTGAGACGAATAGCGGATTTTCAGAAATCGCTAATCGCATAACAAAGGTCGCTACTCGCTCCATTATTACAGGTCAAAAGAGCAAAATGCCGACAGTGCAGACAGGAATCGACATTTACTTCGCAAAGCGAGTACTATCGTCCCCCACTAATGGGAATAGGCATCCCGCAAAAATTCAAAAGACGAATCCCGTTAAGTCATCTCTCGAGCTTGGGCAAAATCGATATGCGATTCTTGCTGAAGAAAATGATTCGGATCCCAAGCCGAAATCGCAAAAACCCCCACCTATCTACCTGCGTGAGCGAAACTCTAATTCGCTCATCAAAGATATAACTCAAAATATTGGTCCTAATAATTTCCACGTGATTTCTATTCTCAGGGGACAAGTACACGAAACAAAAATCCAAATTTACAGCGAATCCAATTATAGAAAAATTGTCAATCTCTTTGATAAACTCAAAAAGAGCTACTACACCTACCAGCTCAAAAGTTCCAAAGGCCTCTCAGTCGTACTGAAAGGTATCGAGCCTTTCGTAGAATGCGACGAAATAAAAACTGCACTAAGCGATGAAGGCTTCCAAATAAAGTCCGTATTCAATATCCAGAATCAAAAAAAAATCCCACAACCCCTTTTTCGTGTGGAACTAGAGTTCGACTCAAAATTGCTCAAAAAAGGTGAACCCCACTCGCTCAGATATCTGCTACATCGCAAAATCACAATTGAAGTGCCTCACAAGCGCAGTGGACCGATTCAGTGTCATAACTGCCAAGAATACGGCCACACAAAGTCTTACTGCACTCTTCCCAGCGTGTGCGTAATTTGTGGAGACCTGCACGAAACAGGTTCGTGCACAAAAACTAAAGAGGATTCCACTATTAAAAAATGTAGTAATTGCGGTGGCAATCACACTGCTAACTATAGAGGCTGTGCAGTCTATCAAAGCTTCATAAAAAAGACGGAAAATGTGACGCAAAAACATGAAACAGGGAAAACCCAAAAATTTCCTCCGCTATCCGCTGCACAATCCTTCGCAAACCCACTTACAAAACAAGGCGTTTCCTACGCCAGTGCCTTAAAAAGCGGTCACTCTGTCACTGTGCACGCGCAACCTGCTCCTCCTAGTAGTAGCCTTGAACAAACTCTACAAATATTCATGCAAAATATGTCTCAATTTATGTCTGGTATGCAAAATATGATGCAAGAAATGATAAAGAATCAAAGTCTTTTACTACAACATCTCATGTCTAAGCCATGAATGGTTTAAAAATATCATTCTGGAATGCAAACGGCCTGTGTCATCACAAATTAGAACTTCTCGAGTTCTTGAAAGAGTCCAGCATAGACGTTATGCTAATTTCTGAAACACACTTCACTGAAAAACACTTTTTCAATTTACCAGGATACAGACTCTATGACACAAAGCATCCAAGCGGAAACGCTAGAGGTGGAACCGCCATTCTCATTAAAAGTCGTATAAAACATTACGCTCTCCAGAATTATTGCACAGAATATATTCAAGCGACAAGTATTTCTCTCGATGAATACTTAAAAGGCCTAACATTAACAGCTATATACTGCCCGCCCAGACACAAAATATCTGAGCAACAATTCCAGACTTTTTTCCATTCTCTTGGACAAAAGTATCTCGTTGCCGGCGATTTCAACGCCAAACATACATATTGGGGTTCTCGCCTTATATCGCCAAAGGGCAGGCTCCTGTTGAACACTGTCAACAGACTCGGTCTTGACGTGATCTCTTCTGGCACGCCAACTTACTGGCCAACTGACAGTCGCAAAACCCCCGATGTAATAGACTTTGCAGTCTTCAAAACTGTAAAAAGGAGCCAATTGTTTATTGAATCCTCTCTAGATCTCTCATCAGATCATACGCCTACTATTATCACAATAAAGTATGCGCCAAGTTCTGAGGCCAATCCACCAGATAAACTGACCAGCAAACTCACAAACTGGCTCAAATATCGAAAGTATATAAGCTCCCACATTATCCCTAATGTGCCACTAAAAACGAAAGTTGAAATTCACACAGCTGTTAGTAATTTCACACTCTTGCTTTCCCAAGCAGCTGCAGCGGCCACTCCCGCCCAAATCCCAAAAAGTTCAACTCGCAGCTATGCAAAGTGTACTCCAAAGGACATAGAGCAGTTAATAAAAAATAAAAGGAAAATACGTCGCGATTGGCAAAACAACAGATCCCCAAATCTGAAAAAACAGCTGAATGATGTCTCTCGAATTCTAAAAAAGCAGCTTGAGAGGAAATCCGAAAGAGAATTCCAGCTATTTGTTGAACATCTCGCACCCACAAAATCAACAAACTACTCGCTCTGGCGAGCTGCAAAAAATATGAAAAAACCAATACTGACAGAACCCCCTACAAGGCTGCCAAATGGAAACTGGGCCAGAAGCGATGCAGAAAAGGGTGCAGCTTTTGCCAACCACCTAAAAACCGTGTTCACCCCGAACACGACAGCTGGTGATATCCCAATACCAACATTAATCCCACATAATACCTCTTGTACAATCGCGATTAAAAAAAACGAACTTTTGGAGGCAATAAACAAAAGCTTGGACTCGAAAAAAGCACCAGGACCGGACTTGATAACGCCAACTATGATAAAAGAACTGCCAACAGTTGCAATAACCCACTTATTGCACATATTTAACGCGATTCTCAGAACATGTCACTACCCAGATGATTGGAAACTATCTCAAGTTACAATGATTCCCAAACCTGGAAAAGATCCCAGTAATGTGACCTCATACCGGCCTATAAGTTTGCTCACTGTAATATCGAAACTCTTCGAAAAACTTTTAATAAAATTGATTCTACCGAAAATTCTAGAAAAACAAGTGATTCCCGATCACCAGTTTGGCTTCCGCGAAAAGCATGGCACTATTGAGCAAGTGCACCGCATTGTTGACTCAATAAAAGGCACTTTTGAAAATAAACAGTATTGCTCCGCTGTTTTCCTCGATATCACCCAGGCCTTCGATAAAGTCTGGCACGAAGGACTTATTTACAAACTACAGCATATTCTTCCCGCTAATATGCACTGTCTACTCAAAAACTACCTCACGAATAGAAAATTTGTAGTAAAATACAAAAGCTTTGTCTCCCGAAAATACGAAATACTGGCCGGAGTACCACAAGGCAGTGTCCTCGCGCCCCTGCTATATATTCTATATACTGCAGATATGCCCAAAAGTGATAGAACTCTCATATCGACTTTTGCTGATGACACTGCTATCATGTGCTCTCACTCAAACCCTGACATGGCATCTCTATACGTGCAAAAACACTTGGACACTCTAAGTAATTGGCTACATCGATGGAAAATCAAGGTCAATGAATCCAAAAGCTGTCACTTAACCTTCACTCTAAGAAGGGGCACGTGTCCTGCTCTGAAGATTAACGGCCAAGTCGTCCCTGAAAGTTCCGAAACCAAGTATCTTGGAATGCATCTCGATCGCCGACTCACATGGCATAAACATATTGAATCCAAAATCACTCAGATCAAATTAAAGCAATTGGAACTAAATTGGCTAATCTCAAGGGCATCAAAGCTAAATCTCACATACAAAGTCCAAATATACAAAAGTATAATAAAACCCATATGGACATATGGAATTGAACTCTGGGGCACTGCCTCTCCCTCGAACGTGGAAAAACTCCAGAGAGTCCAATCTAAAATCCTGAGACAAATTGCCAGAGCCCCTTGGTATTTAAAAAATACTAACATCCACAGAGACCTGAATATACCTGCAGTAAAAGACGAAATTCCGAAATTTACCTCGAAGTACAAGCAGAAGCTCATGTTTCAACCAAACATTCTAGCTAGAAATTTACTGAGACCTCTGAATCCCTCACGTCTCAAACGAAACTAATATATTACCCATATATTAGTTACGATAACTCTACATTGCCTAAATCAATGGATATAGGGCAAATAGTTTTAATCTGAATATTATAAAAATAAGCTGAATTTCTGAATTGTTGAAAAATCATTGTTAGACCTAAGTTATTATTTAGGTGATTCAATTGAATAAAATTATTATAAAAAAAAAAAAAAAAAAACTTAAGCCTAAAATTATGAATTTTTAATCATAATTTATGATTTTTGTTTGCACAATTTATTCCATCTGGTCATTGATTATGTCAAAAGGGAAAATAATAATTCATGTTTAAGTGGAACAAATCAAGCAAACACAAATCACAAACTATGATTTTCTCTTCTAACAGTTTTTATGATTAAGAATTCTTGATTATTGACTTCTAATTAATGGATCAATATCGTGACTAATTTTTACTTAATTGATTCCCATAAGCAAGCATTTTCCTCCGTGTATTGGGTACCGAGTCACAAGGGCATAGAGGGAAACGAAACAGTAGATGATATTGCTAAAAATGGAACTAGTCTGCCAGAGGATGAAATCAGTACTGATGCCGCTGTACTGATGCCGCTGCAGGAAATCATCTGGAAGAAAGCATGTGGAGAAGGGCGAATGCAAGGTGGACAAATTTAACTACCTGCAGAATTGCCAAAATCATGTGCAAACCATACAATGAGGGGCACGCGAAAAATGTTATATCGTTCGATCGAAAGAACTGCAGAACATATGGTGGCAGCTCACGCGTTTAAGCTAAAGTGATGAATGCAGGAAATGTCTAGAAGAAGAAAGGGAGACTCTGGAACATCACCTCTGCTTCTGTCCCGCTCTTTCGGGAACTCGCTTGAAGTACTTAGGAGCTTCAAAGTTTGGGGGACTAGAAGAGGTCGCCGGACTTAGTGTGAATTCTCTTAAGATAAGATTTGCAAACAACGCTTGCATGCTAAATTATGTATATTTTCGCTGAAACAATAAAGACTCCTTTCTGGTATCGCCATGGACCTTGTAGGTATATGCGTGGCTTCGGCCAGCCAGTCTAACCTAACTTAACGAGGAAGAAGTTCCCTTGCTTTCTTTTCCTTTCTTTCACTTAGCTAACTTAACGAAAGCAAAAGCGTTGGTGGGGTTGTCGCGGTATAAAGTCGCGACACAGTTGTTGTTGTTTAGTTGTTTGTGTGTTCCTGTTTTTATGTTTCCCTTTTGTTCGGGGCGACGGGCGAACAAAATCGGAGGAAATCACACACGCACTAACCGAAAGAACGCACTGAACAATCTTATTAATTGTTATTATTTTTTTTATAAATATATTTGTTTTGCTTTATTTGTTAAGCAAAACAAATTCGCTACTCGCGGCTTTCTTTTCCTTTCTTTCTTCGAGAGTTATTTTTGAGCAGGGAAAAAGGAAAGTGCAAAAAGTTTTAGATTTGTAAAATTAATTTGGATTTTGAATAATTTGGTTAGTCTTTTTTATACCCCCACACTCACTGTGGCAGGGTATACTCACTTTGTCACAACGTTTGTAACGACCATAAGGAGGCGTGTCCGGTATGGAAAAGTATATATATTCTTGATCAGCATCACCGCCGGAGTCAATTTAGCGATGTCCGTCTGTCTGTCAATCTGTCCGTCCGTCCGTCTGTCCGTCCGCACGATAGCGGTCGCAGTTTTGGAGATATCGACTTTGGGTACATGTTTTTCTCTTGAATACTGAGATCAAGTTCGAGAATCAGCCAAATAGGATAAAAACTGGGCGTGGCTCCCATATACCGAAAAAAAAGGTAAACATTTTTCAAGTCTTTCTTATGGTTGTATTCGATTGGAAATGTTTAGAAACGTATTTTTGACATGATCCGAGGTTCCGAAGCCACATATATAAGGGTCTAAATGGGGTCTTGAGACCAATTTTTTTTTTTTGTGGATTTGATTGGAAATTTTTAGAAATGGATTTTGGACATGGTCCGGGCTCCAAAACCACCTATAATTGGCTCAAAATAGGGTCTTGAAAAAACATTTTATGTTCGAGGTACTTCTTCCTACTGTGTGGGGGTATTTCAACTTCGGTATAGCCGAAGATAGTCCACTCTCTAGTTTTGTACACAAAACGGTCCATTATGTCGGTTATTTAATGAATTGGAACCATCCCTTCCCGGAAAAACATCCCCAGATCATTACGTAGCCTTCACAGAGTTGGCAAGTCTAGCGAAGTGAAGTTTAATTTTATTATTACTCTCTGTTTTTATAAATAAGAACAAAATCCCAGTGCATGAAGTGCAGTGAAGTGGACAATTTTTTATAACTTATAATTACTTTGGAAATTGAGACTCTATTATCAAATAAAAACAACGAAAGTGACGTTTTCGTGTTTTGAGTAGGGTGGCCAGACTCTTAAAAACGCACAACCAATACCAGTGTGAACGACTTGGTATATTTTACAATTGAACGAGATGATACCGCTTACCAGCAGCTGCAATCAGTACAACAACAACAACTGCAATCGCAAATGACTCACCAACTGCAGCCAAAACAACAGCAGCCACAACTCCTGCAGCAACAGTTTCCACAGCAAGACGTTGCGCAGCAGCAGCTTCCGCAACAACACCAACAGCAAACTCAACAGCATCTTCGGACTACTGAAACTCCACCGCCGGATCCCACGGGGTCAGGCCATAGGCTATCGCGGGGGTTAGCTGGTGGCGGATAGCTGAAAGGCCTACATATATGTAAGTCCGCTGCGCATAAGTTCTTTAACAAATAAGCAGTCCCCGACCATTGGCGACACGATCTGAGGGTGCGATATAAATGTCAGCATAAGCTCTACGATGTTTGTGTGACAGGGCGAAACGACGCCGCCCTTCAATAAGTGTCCCTCCCTATCCGCACATGGGGCGGGTAGGTAAAAATAAACCCAGAAGCGTCTGTCCCAGTCAAAAAAACTAGCTCTGTCTCAAACGGAGTATCCGAATACCTGGCGTCCTCAGGATTAACTAGACTTGTCTGTATATTGCGGATCTCTGTGGTGATGGACCACCCTTTCTTCGCCACTCGTGGGATCTAATATGTCTCTTCGGTACTCTTACAACTCCCGCAGTGAACGAGCTTCTCAACAACATCAGGGAACCTATGGACCCCTTCAAGAAAAGCGCGGCTATGCCCAGGTCTCCCAATGACCCCGCACAAAGCCAGCCAGGATGGTGGCACAAAAATGGTGCAAACGGTAGCGGACAATCTCCGAATTTGGCAAATGTGTCAATAGGCCAAACGTCGTTTTGAAAACTCGGCGAACAGATAAGAAATCTGGTAGACATGCTCGGGGATGGAAAAAGGCGGTCAACCCATCAACCAATGAGAGACGCTATTGAGAGCATTAAGGCGATATGAGCTCGATGCAATCGAGACGCACGATGACGCAGCCACAGAGGTAATAAGGAGCCATACGGCGTCACAGACGTCGCCATGGTTCAAACTTGGCGCTGAAAACGAGAGAAGGCACCGAAACTCGGTAGGCAGAGGAAAGAAAACGCCACCGTGACAACGCATGCAGAGCCAGAGAAGAAAACGAGCGCGAGCAACACTGCAACACCCGTACAAGGAGCCGACTTCCAACAGCCAAAGCAGAGACAAGAGTGGTCGAAAGTTCAGCACAGGAAGAGAGTACTAGGCGAGACAGCAAGTGTGGTGGCAAGAACACAGTCCACAACGATTCAGCTTATGGGCCTTGACGAGGTGACAACAGCAAACGAAATTTGCGATGCTCTACACACGCAGGGTGACATAAGTCGACCTGACGAGACATCGATACGCATGCGACAAAGTCTCCATTTGATGATGCAGCGAAGGCGATAAAGATGCAGTGGTTCCGCATTGGATGGATGTCCTGCCGAGTACGTGAGAGCGTCTCGCCGAAGAGGGGAAGTGTGGAAACGAGGGTCATTTCGTAGCGGCATGCACAAACAATGCAAAATGCGCACTGTGTGACGGAAGCCACGCAGCTAGAAGCTCTCGCTGTCCAGTACGTCAGAAGGAGGTGCAGAAAGGTGGACAATGAAAATCATCCAACTTAATCTCAACCACTGTATTGCAGCTCAGGACTTGTTGCCGCAGAACATTTTCGAGCAACAATTCGACCTGGCCAAACTATGCGAGCAGCATCACAACGTAAAAGGATGCTAATGGACGTCGGACGCACCCAGTAAAGCGGCGATATGGACACTTGGTGGCAAAGTGTGCCAGAACAGAACGCCAGTAGCTAACAATGGCTTCACCTGGGTAAAATTCGATGGAGTTTACGTCTTCTCGTGTTATGCTCCACCTAGTATGGACATGTGGCAGTACGAACGGATGCTAACGGAGTTGGTGATGGAAGCACAAACAAAGTCCCGGACAATTATTGATGGCGATTCTAATGCGTGGTCTAAAACATGGGGTAGTAAAAGTACAAACCGAAGGGGCAGGCTCCTGATGGAGTGTTTTGCTACTTTGGACGTCGAGCTCCTAAGTAATGGACAACACACATTTGAGGCAGGTACGAAGCGGTCGGCAGTGGACCTAACCTTCGCACACAATTCTATCGCATGTAACAGCACATGGAGCATAGGCGATTTTTACACCCACAGTGATCACCGAGCCATCGTCATCGAAGTGCAACACAATACTCGTTCGCGTAAGGTACCTATGGCACAGACCAAGGGTTGGAAACAAAACTCCTTTGACGCGGAGGTTTTTCAGCTGGTATGGAAGGAAGCGGAAAATTTGGATGATGAAGCAACTAACATGGCGACAAATAGCAAGAACAGACTAAGCGAGGCATGCGACGCAGCAATACCGAGGAGGACACACGTGCCTACCAGGAAACCCGTGTACTGGGGGAATGAGGAAGTTTCTCAATGTAGAAGATGTTGCAACCGGGCGCGTGGTTCTTTACCGATGATGCCCATTCTCAGAGACACCGAAAACCCCCCTAAACCAAATTTCATGTTGTTTCGATGAAATCTTGAAATTTCGACAGCCATATTGCATCAGCCATCTTGAATTTCGAAATTCTAACATCAAATTCGAAATCAGAGATCCCGAAAACGCCCATATACCAAATTTAAAATAAATTCGAAGAAAATTACAGATTTGGCCACTTTTCGCAGTCTCCTGGCCCATTGTGAGGTGGGGTCAAGTCTAGTCCTCCAACCGCCCATCCCAACAATGTTTTCGGCATCGAAATAGCAAAGACTCCTGCCGCCCATATTTTCAGGAGGCGTGTCCGGTATGTAAAAGTATATATATTCTTGATCAGCGTCGATAACTGAATCGATATAGCTATATGCGTCTGTCCGTCTGTCTACACGATAGCGGTCGCAGTTTTGAAGATATCGACTTGAAATTTTGGGAACATGTTTTTTACTTCAAAAGTAAAAGCAAGTTCGAAAATCAGCCAAATCGGACAAAAACTAGGGTGGGCTACCATATAAAAAAGTCCGAGATTCCGAAACCACATATATAAGGGTCAAAATGGGGTCTTGAGACATTTTTTTTTGGTGGATTCGATTGGAAATTTTTATAAATGGATTTTGGACATGGCCTGAGGATTCAAAACCACCTATAAATGGCTCAAAATGGGGTATTGAGACCAAATTTTTTTATGTTTGTGGTACTTCTAATCTCCTTTTGTGTGGGGGTATTTTAGCTTCGACATAGCCGAAGATAGTCGACTCTCTAGTTTTAAACAAAGATTTCCGCTGTTTGCCAGCAATATATTTTGAAAGTATCTGTAATAGCTTTATACCCACAAGCCATAGTTCTTAAAATTATACTGAATCTACTGATTATTTCCTCACTGACTCCCGTTAAAAGTGCAGCAATTGTGGTTGCTAAAAAATCTTCTGGCAGTATTTCCGTTATTAGTGTTTACCGACCGGTACTTCAAAGGAAGATTCCTTGCTGATGGTTGACGTCATTCTTTGAAGCCATCAAAAGGTCAAGGTATCTTCCTTTGAAGTACCAAACGTAGGTAAATGCATACATTCAGAGCAGTGATTTTTGCCTTAAATTTTACGCGTAAAATTTTTTTGTTGATGTCAAATTTGACGCCAAATCTTTAATATTGCTATATTTGAAATCAAAAGAGGAACAAGAAAGTGTTTTAGGGTCTCAAGTAAGGCATAGTATTGTCCCAAAAGGTAATTTTGAAGCAAATGATTATACAGAAATGATTATGTGGGACCAGACTGATGTTTCAATCACTGTCCCTCCAGTTTTACGGAGCCTAACTGCAGATGAACTTACCTCTAAGCTTTCCTAATGGTGTGATATCTGAATGGAACTTCACGGCTTTTCCTTGCCATCCTGTTGATGTGGAGAGAACTGTGAAGTTAGTCATGGAAGCCTCACTTTTTATTGGCTAGCGACCAATATAACGCATTAGTATCGCAGCCAAGATAATTTTAGAAAAACCCTAACTTTTAGTGTTTTTACCTAAAATTTCAAAAATTGACCCTCAAAGAACGAAAAATTTGCAGGTGTGTTACTGGTATAGGTGGGCCACTTTTCCCGGGTCAGTGTTTCCGATCAGAAAAAAAAAAATGTTACAATGACCCATCCTAATGTTTAGTAATGGAAGATTTTTTTACGGCATTCAAGTAATTCATGTTTGTGACTCAGATTCTGCAATCACACTAAAAATGTTACTATCGATTATTGTCATGTAAAATTCCTAATGAAATTGAAAAAACTCAAACTGTGTGGGAATAATTAATATATATATTTGTCCAGGTCTGACTGTCTGTCGGTCTTTCTGTCTGTCTTTCTGTCTCTCTTTCTGTGTGTCTTTCTGTCTGTCTGTCCCTAACGCTAACCGATTCAAAATTTACAACTTCACTTAAACATTTTTTTTTAAGTTGTAAACTTTCTTTTTTTTAAATCTTAGCCATTCTGTTGGTTTGTCCACATGACGCTGCGGTCGTGAGAAGGAACCAGAGCCACTTACAATATATTCACACATATATTTTTTTTATAAATGTTAGCCGCCCTGGTGAGGAATCCAACCCACCACGCATCGATCGTAAGTAAGATGAAGTAGCTAACTAAACGCCTACTCACCAAAGCCAATTTGACTTAAGGCGGATTCACTGACCACGATCTGATCATTTTTAGCAACCGCCAAAAACGTTTCTTGCAAATGCGATATTCGAATAAAAAATATTTGTTTCAGGTGAGAAATTTCATAAAACCAAATAAAAATGTACATCATTTATAAATTTTGATAGCAAGAACGAAGTTCCTTTAAGCGTGCGTGTCTAGGGAATGCCAAATGTGGCAAAAGAATCGATTGCTACACCACCGATTTCGCAAAAAACAATCGTGAACTAATCGATTAATCGAACAATTTATCGTTTTTTTTTTAAATAGGAATGGTAAAAATATCATATTTTTTTTAAATTTGTTTTAAAAAATTAATTTATTCATATTTTGGGAATATATTTACTGTATTCTGACAATTTTTCAAAATTCCACAAAAAAATATTCTTCAAAATTAATGGAGACACCTTTCTTCATGCGATTAGCAGCAAATTGTGCGGACGTGTTTTTGATGGCTCCGCGTTACAGTTCAATTACTGCCGTGAATATTAAACTTATCGTATTAATTGTTCACTGAATTTGTCGCGGAAGAAAGTGTAATTCGGCTTTTGCCTAAAATTTGCGTATTTTGGCTACGGCCACTAACAATAAAGGAAAAACTTAAGATCACTGAATAAATAAATACAAAAACCCGAACATGAGTGTCGGTCACTCGCCTCCACCACAACGTCGGCTTTCGTTCTCTTGTGCATCAATTCTCATTCCAAGTCAACCACTGGATACAGGCGCCGTTGCGCTGAATGGAAATAAAACCGGTTTCCCCGTTCAATTCAACGAGCACTCTCACCCAAACGATCGAAAATTGCCAGACGAATCGTCCAAAGCAGCGCCCGTTGCTAATGCACATGCACAATTAAATAGACTTTCCTGGAGCGATCAATGCCCCTCGCCTTCCCCGGATTCTCCGACGGCTTCTTCAAGCAACACCACAGCAACACCAAAGCAACACCAACAGATGCATCTCCACCAGAGATCCTCACTGAAAGACACTGTTTCATGAAACACAGTAAAAATTCATTGCCTTTCTTCAAGTTCAGACACATTCCCATTCACAACTTTGAATCTGAACAGACATTAGCGCACAGCGCACAAAGGCAACGAGCAACAGTGAATATTCACCAAAGGCAGTGAATATACACTAAAGGCAGTGAATATTCATTGCCTTTCTGATGTTTCGTTGCCTTTGAACGAAAGAAACGAACTCGAGAGAATTATTCGTGTTTCGTCGCACGTTGCTCGTTGCTTCAAGAAAGATTTTCAATCAGTGTTGTATTGTAGATTCGATGAATAACACTTTAAGTAACCAATATTTGAAATAATATAAAAACAAATTTTAACTTTTGGAATAATTAGTTGAGTCAGCAATGTAAATAAAACAACACATATCAAAAATATTTTCATTTAAATTCATTTATTTATTAAATTAAAAAAAAAAAATAAACACAACAAAAGTTCTTTTAAAAGTTAAATACTACTTGCAGTTGTTATTAAAAATAATATTGTAGCTATTGTGTAATCAAATTAACAAAAATATAAATATTTGATAATTAAACTGAGGTCATTCGTATTTAAATTTTCGTAATCCGCTTCTTTCTGGCAGAAAAAAGTAAACAAAAAACAAGAAGTCTTCAGTGACGTCACGACAAAGTCACTGTTCACACAAAGGCGGCGGCATCTTTGTGTATAACCATTTTTGACGCATCATGCCTGGGGGCTCTATAGTCCAACCGCGGCCATTTAAAGTACATTTATATGCGAATTGTGAAACTCGATTTGACATTTAGGCACAATTTAAATAGGAAATGCCATTTAAGTGACGACTGTGAAACCGAACCTTAAAGTTTTATTCATAAAATCTCCAATGCAACACTGAGTGAAAATCTTTCTTGAAGCAACGAGCCACGAGCAACGTGCGACGAAACACGAATAATTCTCTCGAGTTCGTTGCTTTCGTTCAAAGGCAACGAGACATCAGAAAGGCAATGAATATTCACTGCCTTTGGTGTATATTCACTGCCTTTGGTGAATATTATGAATATATGTTTCTGGTGAAAGTGAACTTCGGAAGCATTCGCGTTGATGAGCCTAGTGCTTGCTTGCCTTTTCGGTATGTATGCGTAAGGCACATTCTCATTCATTTTTTGATAGTGTGGTTCAAAACTAGAAAAGTGAGCATTCATGCCGTTCACTGATCTCCACAGAGGCAAAATAAATATGGCCAGCCCTTCATTCGGCAAGGTGTAGGTTACCGATCAAATTTCCAAGCAAACAAACGTCCAGTCGAAAGAGGATATAGTGCTCAAGCACAACAGAAGGCAAGTAGGGTAAATAATCTGAATGAAACTACTTTTTTAGAAGTGGATCAGGATTGCCCTTTATATCCAAAACCAGTTCACGAACTGGAAGAAAGCTTAGAATAATGATTGATACAGGTGCTACAAGTTGTTATTGGAGTCCCGGTGTGCTTTTAAATAGAAAAGAATTAGATATTAAGAGAAGGGTTAGAACCATAAATGGTTACACCATCATTACACTGTAAAGGGGAAAGTTGTGACGACGCGTTTTCCCCAACACCAAGTGTTCACACTCACAATAATTTCAATTTGTTCACACTTACAATAATTTCAATTTGCTTACATGAATTAAAAAAACTAACTGAATAAACATAATAATGTAAATAGCACTCTAATTTTTATCATGAATACCCTTAGCTAGCATTAAGCCTTTTATAAGATAATCTTTAATTGAATTTTAGCCATTAAGTCATCTAGCATCTAAACAACTTTTGAGTTTCGCCGAACATTTCATCGCGACAAATGTTATGAATTGGCATCGCGGGGACACTAGCACAACGAACGGCCACCAACATCACTCAGTGTGGTAACGCACGAATTTGATCGGCGCAGGAGTCTACTTTTGGCTGTCGAGCAGTCTAGTTTTGGCTGTCGAGCGCATCACACCAAAATAGTTCGGTCTTCATCTTTGGCTGTCGAGAGCGTCACACCAAAGTTTAGTTCGCTTCTGGCTGTTAAGACGACCACACCAGAAGCTGAGTACGCGGATAATCGTCCGGTAAACAGCAACAACCGGGTAAGAGAATATAGTAGGAAATAGTGTCGGTAGTAGGTAGTGACCGTAAATAGGCATAGGCCGATTTAGCATAGAACCCCTGTCCCTTGGCGTGATTTCTCACTCTCTTCCCAAATCCCGTAGAATAATCGCCAGCAACCGCGTGGTGTGATTTCTCACTCTTCTCCCAATGTCGCAAGATCATCGCCAGCAATCGTGTGGCGTGACTTCTTGCTCCTTCCCCCTTAATCCTATAGAACTCTTCGCCAGCAATCGTGTGGCGTGATTTCTCACTCTCTTCCCAAATCCCGTAGATAATCGCCAGCAACCGCGTGGTGTGATTTCTCACTCTGCCCCAAATGTCGCAAAATCATCGCCAGCAATCGTGTGGCGTGATTTCCTGCTCTTTTCCCTAATCCTATAGAATTCTTCGCCAGCAACCGTGTGGCGTGAATTCTCACTCTTCTCCCGAATCCCGCAGAATCTTCGCCAGCAATCGTGTGGCGTGATTCTTCGCTCTTCCCCCTTAGTTTTATAAAATCTCTGCCAGCAACCGTGTGGCGTGATTCCCCTCTCTGTCCCTACTCACAGAAGCCTCGCCAGCAATCGCGTGGCAGGACTTCTGGATCTTCTCCCGAATCCCGCAGAATCTTCGCCAGCAATCGTGTGGCGTGATTCTTCGCTCTTTTCCCCTTAATTTTATAGACTCTCTGCCAGCAACCGTGTGGTATGATTCACCTGTAGTCCCCTCACCCGAACTGTAGGTTATCGCCAGCACCCGCGTGTCTCGTACGTTCCCACTCCCTTGTAAAAGCTAGGTTTTGATATTTTAGTTCAGCTCATAGTACCGACCTATGAAAACCCAATGCCAGAGCAGTTCCTGGTATTTCCTACTCGCGCAACGAGACCACGCCTCAGACGGATGCTCTGAGTGAAGACACCACGCTAGTGTCCCGATAATCAACGATAGACAATAAGCAAACAAATCTTGTAAAGAAATATGATAAAATAGTGAATAATAAAAAAACATGCAAATTTAAAGAATAACCCAAAACCCATTTGAAAACATTTATACACTTAGGAATTTGTCTGCACATGGTTTCAATCAATAAATTTTTGCAACGAACCCTGGACACCGACGGCTTCACCTCGGCTTCGAAAAAGGTTCGTGCATAGAAAAGACAAATTTTTAAGTGTAAAATTAAAAAGGAAATAAACCACACTTAGAAAATTCGAAAATCTGCCTTTGAAAAGCAAAAGGCGAAAATACGGTTACAACGGTAGTAACGTGTAAATTTTACGACGGTGCGCTAAAAGGAAAAATTGTTTCCAACGGAAAGTACGGGACTGTACCACACAAGTGGTAGTGAAATCGATCGGGTCGACGAGAGACGCGAAAAGTGAAACCGTTAGGCAAACGGTAGACCGGTAAATCACTCAATACGAGCGAGGTACCGCGTGGCAACGAAATCGACAACGTCCAGTTGGCCGCAACGGCAACTTTAAAGTTAAAAAAAAAAAAAAAAAAAGAAACTAGAAAACTGCAATGTGTGCAACACCCCGACAACGTGTGAAAATGTGTAAAGAAATAAAAAACTAGAGAGTGGACTATCTTCGGCTATACCGAAGCTGAAATACCCCCACACAGTAGGAAGAAGTACCTTGAACATAAAAAATTGTGGTCTCAAGACCCTATTTTGAGCCAATTATAGGTGGTTTTGGAGCCCGGACCATGTCCAAAATCCATTTCTAAAAATTTCCAATTAAATCCACAAAAAAAAAAATTGGTCTCAAGACCCCATTTAGACCCTTATATATGTGGCTGCGGAACCTCGGACCATGTCAAAAATACGTTTCTAAACATTTCCAATCGAATACAACAATAAAAAATTTTTACCTTTTTTTTCGGTGTATGGGAGCCACGCCCAGTTTTTGTCCGATTTGGCTGATTCTCGAACTTGATCTCAGTATTCACGAGAAAAACATGTACCCAAAGTTTCAAGTCGATATCTCCAAAACTGCGACCGCTATCGTGCGGACGGACAGACGGACGGACAGACAGACGGACATCGCTAAATCGACTCAGGAGGTGATACTGATCAAGAATATATATACTTTTCCATACCGGACACGCCTCCTTATGGGCGTTACAAACGTTGTGACAAAGTTAGTATACCCTGCCACAGTGAGTGTGGGGGTATAAAAATCGAGAATAAGGGAAAAATAAAGAAAGTGTACCGACAGCGAAAGTGACAAGTGCAACAACAGTGTCTCTACGATTCCTTCACAATCGCAGTGAAGGGGAAATCGTTAAATAAAATAAGTCAAAATTTTCCAACCGCGACTGAAAATTGAAAAGAAATTTGATAAATCGAAATATGGTTTATATATCCAACAAGTGATCGGTAACCGGTATATTGGCACGCCCAACTATTACGAGTGAAAAGAAAAGAGATTCGTATCGTAATTCTTGAAGAAAATCAAACTAAGATCGGTTAAATCAGTGTAAAAAAAAAAGAGGCAACGTGACCATGGAAGCCAAAATTTTGACCCAGGCGAATTCGGCCTCGACGCGTCCGGTACAGTGGCAGCACTCCGTGGCAGATTTGCCTCATTCATCGGGCAATCCGAACACACCCCCGAGAGGGTACAGCGGTTACTCCTGCTCCAGGAGAAGCATAAGCGAGTGCTGACAACCGCGCAAAACAAAATCGAAAGTGCGGGAGACGATACCCTCGGTATAGGGTCAACCGACAGTGAAATAAAAGAGTCTAAATTCGAAACAAGTTGTGACGGGAAAACTGAAATCGGTATCGACCAAACCACTGGTGTACCCCTACCCACGATCACGGTGCAGCCAGCGTCACCACGACCATCGCCTACCGGTCCTGGGCTAACACCAGGCCCGGCACTAATCAGCAACTTACAAGCAACCCCCTCGGCCACAACAAACAACACATCGCCCGGAGGGAGAGAGGTTCAGCACCCTACAGCACCAACCACAGCGAGCACCATCCATCTCTCATACCATTTCCCAGGCAACCAGGTAAGACCACCCGCCACAGGCGCGGGGGTCATGGACAAGGTACGTAAACGGTTTTATTATTATGATGGGGGCCCTGACCCACTCGCGTTTATTGAGCGAGTGGAGGAGTTGTGTAGCATGGATGGCCTGAATGTAGATACACTACACCAAGGCACCATCATTAGCCACCGCTTAATTCACCGAGGTATCCCGAATACTCAAATCACCGAGGCTTTATCAATGGCCATAATCGACCGTATATTTAACTCACCGAGGCTTCATCAGTAGCCATAATCAGCCGCATATCCAAATCATCAAAGCACAATCATTAGCCACCGCTTAATTCACCGAGGTATCCCGAATACTCAAATCACCGAGGCTTTATCAATGGCCATAATCGACCGTATATTTAACTCACCGAGGCTTCATCAATAGCCGTAATCAGCCGCATATCTAAATCACCAAGGCACCATCATTAGCCACCGCTTAATTCACCGAGGTATCCCGAATACTCAAATCACCGAGGCTTTACCAACAGCAGGAAACCATTCGCCGACGCTTGTATGCCAAGAACTTCGGCTATTTATCGTCGTCGTCTACCATCGTCCCATCAAAGTATGCCATTTGTGCCTTACGAAGGCACCCCCAAACAACAGCATCCGAGTACATCCCACCAGCGCAGCAGTCGCGTATCCATCTACTTATACTTATATCTATATATACCTATCAGCTAACTAGTGTGTAAGGAAAAGAAATCTGAATAAATACATATATCTATTATCCATATACCGATTACGCATTCTTTTCCTGCCGAAGGTAATTGGTCCTTCGGCGAATTCTGGATAACCGTGAGTCATACCTCAGCCTTCGACAAAACCATACAAAGATGGCTTCAAACGAAGCCGACATCACAATGGCGCCCGAGCAGGGACCTGTCTCCAATTCGAACTGTGCAAAACCAACAAACAGCACCAACGATTTAGGAGCAGGGAAAACACACACTACGCAAACGCTTACGACTGACTCGCTGGGATGGATATATGTATTACGAAAGGATCAGCTGATCAATGAAAGCAAAAGAATGGGTCTGGAGGTCAGCGGCCGCACGGTGGAGGAGTTGCGCCGCGAATTAAGCAATTTCGTTAAAGCTAAACGGAGCCGGAAGTCTACCGAAAATCTGTTAAAGGAACTAGAAAAGGAAGTAGAAGGAGAGGAAAAGGAAATCATCGTGGAATCAACGCCGGGGAAAATCGCTGTCTCGACTCCTGCAACTCCACAAGATCAAAACATTGCTGAAAAAGGAAATAGTTCCCCTCAACCCGGGCATCTCGCCGACAAAGAAGTAATGAAAACAATAAGGCGCTGGAATATGCACTATAACGGCAGTGATAATCTACCCGACTTTTTAGAGAGATGCGAAGAGCTGGCTGAAAGTCACCACCTATCGCCCGATCGGCTGATACCAGCCCTGCTGGAAGTCTTACAAGGCAGAGCACTGCAATGGTATCGCATAAAACGAAGTGAAATCACATCGTGGTCGACATTCAGAACCGAAGCCGAACGATTCTTCCTGCCTAAGCGTCATCTCGTACAGTTGGCAGAGACCATTCACCAACGGAAACAAATGGCCAGAGAAAAGGCCAAAGACTATGTTATTGCTGTGCTAACCCTCATTCGGCAGCATCCAGAACTCAAGTCGATAGACCGGATATGATTTATGACGGACTGCGGGTGGAATATCGGCATTATATCAAAAGATCCGATTTCCACACCATAGACGAGATGATGGAAATGTCAGAGAACTTCGAATTATTGAAAAGAGATGAAGCCCGTACCGTTCGACCCACGAATCACTCTATTGCTAACCGTCAATCCTATAATAAAAATACACATTGTTGGAGATGTAAAGGGGTAGGCCACGGGCGACGGAATTGCAGAGAACCATGGCGAATGTTCTGTTCTCGGTGTGGTCAAATGGGTACATTGTCTCGAGATTGTCCATGTGACAGTACGTCTTCACCGAGTACGATGAACGACAACCGATTTTATATTAACGTGTCCATTAAAGGCTATAAAGTGCGAGCACTGGTCGACACGGGAGCCACCCTGACATACATTGGCGAAAGCGCTCGCAGATATCTCGACGAGTTGGGCATACGATCACAGTCTCGTCAACCGCAAATACAGCTGGCGGATGGGACATGTGTTACAAGTTGTGAAGTGTACCCCATAACAGTCTATTATAGGGGCTGCACCACACGAGTTTCCGCTACAACACTCACTTCGCTAGCCGAACCAATGATTCTGGGAATGGATTTCCTCCGACAACGCAATCTTAATGTCAGTCTGGATGGATTTCCTCTCCGAGCGGAAAACTCAACGTCATCACCACCCACACTACACCGATTACACTCGCTAGTAAGCCGAGAATTCCTGTCGAGAGAACAAAACGAATACCTAGAAAGATTTTTAACTAATAACAGACAGAAATTTGGGAGTATAACCGGGCCATGCCACTCTGCGGAACACACAATCCGACTCAAACATACGCAGCCAATAAAGCAGCGCTATTATCCTCGTAACCCTGCTATGCAGAAGGTTATCAACGACGAAATAGACGAATTACTTATAGGATAGAACCGTCCCGAAGCCCTTACAGCTCTCCTATCGTATTGGTGCGCAAGAAACAAGGCACCTGGCGGATGTGTATAGACTATCGCCAGTTGAACGCCGCAACCGAACCCGATGCCTATCCCCTGCCACAAATAAACGCCATCTTAGACCAGCTACGCGAGGCTAAATATATATCATCGATTGATTTAAAGGATGGATACTGGCAAATTCCATTAACCGAATCCTCCAAGCCATATACCGCCTTCACAGTGCCCGGCCGAGGCTTATTCCAATGGAAAGTCATGCCATTTGGATTACACTCGGCACCCGCCACTTTTCAGCGTACACTCGACGACATAATCGGCCCCGACCTGCACCCACGAGCGTTTGCCTATTTAGATGATAAAATAATTCTTGGGAAAACGTTTGAGGAGCATATGGAAAACTTGAATGAAGTTTGCACCAGATTACTGAGCGCCAATATGCAAATCAATTTTGAAAAATCTGATTTTGTCCGGACCAGCGTTCAATATCTCGGGCATCGGGTGAGCAGCGAGGGTATACACACTGATCCAGCAAAAATTGACGCACTTCGGGAAATACCAGCGCCAACAAACGTAAGGGAGCTTCGAAGAGTCCTCGGCGTTGCATCGTGGTACCGTCGTTTCGTCGCAAACTTATCTACACTAGTTGCGCCTTTAACTCGGTTGCTAAAGAAAAATGTCAAATGGGAATGGGGAGAGGAGCAAGAGTGCGCCTTTGCCAGTATCAAAACCCATTTAACTCAAGCGCCGGTATTATGCTGTCCCGAATTTGAACGGCCATTTATACTCCAAACCGATCCTAGCGGGGAAGGATTAGGAGCAGTTCTTTTCCAACGATACGACGATCAGGAAAGGGTAATTGCCTATGCCAGCCGAACACTCACAGCATTGGAGAAGAAATATTCCGCAACCGAGCAAGAATGCCTCGCTATCCTATGGGGGATAAGGAAAATGCGTCCATATCTTGAAGGCTACCGGTTCACGGTCATTACCGACCATCATTCGTTAAAATGGCTGCACTCACTGCAAAATCCATCTGGTCGCTTAGCACGATGGGCACTTGAGCTGCAACCGTACGATTTCGAAATCGAGTACAGAAAAGGGAGTTTGAATGTTGTGGCGGATGCCCTCTCTCGCGCTCCATTACCCAACACCGAATCCAACCCGCTCCTCATGTGCAGCATGAAAAGAGACAGCTGGTATGAATTAAAAACTAACGAGGTTTGTCAGAGAGCAGACAAACACCCCGACTACCAAATTGTGGGAGACCGGTTATTCCGACACATCTCAAGGAAAAATGCATTAACCAATTGTCCGCAATGGAAGCTATGCATTCCCAATGCGCGACGAAATGATGTTCTGCGAGAAGTACACGATGCACCATCGGCAGGCCACATGGGTGTTGCGAAAACATTAAAGAGAGCGCAGGCTCAATATTATTGGCCGGGGATGTACCGAGATGTGCTTCGATATGTCCGAGCATGTGATACTTGCGCTCGATATAAGGTACAGCAACGACAACAAGCGGGGTTCATGGCCACCATGCAATGTTGCCAGCCATGGGAGCTGGTGTGCGGGGACTTTATCGGACCCCTCCCGCGGTCATCCCATGGAAATACAGCTTTACTTGTCCTGGTCGATAAATTCAGCAAGTGGGTAGAGTTGATACCTGTCAGAAAGGCCACTGCTTCATGCGTTGTTACCGCCTTGAGGGAAAGGATAATATATCGATTCGGTTGCCCGAAAACATTCTTGGCCGACAACGGCAGGCAGTTCATAAGCCGCGAACTTAGCAAATTCCTTTCCGAACATGGCGTCGCCCAGAAGTTCACAGCTCCATATACTCCACAAGAAAATCCGACGGAGCGCACAAATCGGGTAGTAAAAACTATGATCGCTCAACGCTGTGAGCAGAACCATAAAACATGGGACGCACAAATTCCAGAAATTGCATTTGCAATTAATTCGGCTACACACGAATCAACTGGAGTGTCCGCCGCTGAAATAATCTTCGGTAGAGTCCCGACTATCCCTCACCAATTACGAGCACAGGGTGAAACACCAATCGAGGCTAACGAGAGTCGGCGTAACTTGGAGAAATTGTGGGCGGAAATTAAGAAGAATGCCGATCGTGCCACGCAGCGGCAGCGTAAACATTACAACTTACGACGGCGCGCCTGGAAACCAGAAATCGGGGACAAAGTACTCAAACGAGAACACCCACAATCCTCGGCGATCGACAACTTCGCCCAAAAACTGGCACCAAAATTCGCGGGGCCATACGAAGTCCTTCGGTTTATTTCACCAAATATAGTGGAACTCACCCGAATGGTCAGCAATAAAGCCGACAATAAACGTGCCCACCTGCAAGATCTAAAACCGGTCAGCACGAACGAAAAGCCATTGCATTGGCTGAACTAAGCAAACATTAATATATATGACATGCACACGTGTTCAATTCTTTTCAGTGTCGCATTATAACCCCTACCGATCAATCGAATTTTGCATTTTTCATTCAATTTTAATTTTATTTCCCTTCGACATTAATTGTGGTCTAGAATTCTCAACTGGATTATTTATTTTTTTTTTTTTTTATAGTAATTTTATTCAATTGAATCACCTATAATAACTTAGGTCTAACAATGATTTTTCAAAAATTCAGAAATTCAGCTTATTTTTATAATATTCAGATTAAAACTATTTGCCCTATATCCATTGATTTAGGCAATGTAGAGTTATCGTAACTAATATATGGGGAATATATTAGTTTCGTTTGAGACGTGAGGGAATCAGAGGTCTCAGTAAATTTCTAGCTAGAATGTTTGGGTGAAACATGAGCTTCTGCTTGTACTTCGAGGTAAATTTCGGAATTTCGTCTTTTACTGCAGGTATATTCAGGTCTCTGTGGATGTTAGTATTTTTTATATACCAAGGGGCTCTGGCAATTTGTCTCAGGATTTTAGATTGGACTCTCTGGAGTTTTTCCACGTTCGAGGGAGAGGCAGTGCCCCAGAGTTCAATTCCATATGTCCATATGGGTTTTATTATACTTTTGTATATTTGGACTTTGTATGTGAGATTTAGCTTTGATGCCCTTGAGATTAGCCAATTTAGTTCCAATTGCTTTAATTTGATCTGAGTGATTTTGGATTCAATATGTTTATGCCATGTGAGTCGGCGATCGAGATGCATTCCAAGATACTTGGTTTCGGAACTTTCAGGGACGACTTGGCCGTTAATCTTCAGAGCAGGACACGTGCCCCTTCTTAGAGTGAAGGTTAAGTGACAGCTTTTGGATTCATTGACCTTGATTTTCCATCGATGTAGCCAATTACTTAGAGTGTCCAAGTGTTTTTGCACGTATAGAGATGCCATGTCAGGGTTTGAGTGAGAGCACATGATAGCAGTGTCATCAGCAAAAGTCGATATGAGAGTTCTATCACTTTTGGGCATATCTGCAGTATAGAGAATATATAGCAGGGGCGCGAGGACACTGCCTTGTGGTATTCCGGCCAGTGTTTCGTATTTTCGGGAGACAAAGCTTTTGTATTTTACTACAAATTTTCTATTCGTGAGGTAGTTTTTGAGTAGACAGTGCATATTAGCGGGAAGAATATGCTGTAGTTTGTAAATAAGTCCTTCGTGCCAGACTTTATCGAAGGCCTGGGTGATATCGAGGAAAACAGCGGAGCAATACTGTTTATTTTCGCCTTTTATTGAGTCAACAATGCGGTGCACTTGCTCAATAGTGCCATGCTTTTCGCGGAAGCCAAACTGGTGATCGGGAATCACTTGTTTTTCTAGAATTTTCGGTAGAATCAATTTTATTAAAAGTTTTTCGAAGAGTTTCGATATTACAGAGAGCAAACTTATAGGCCGGTATGACGTCACATTACTGGGATCTTTTCCAGGTTTGGGAATCATTGTAACTTGAGATAGTTTCCAATCATCTGGGTAGTGACATGTTCTGAGAATCGCGTTAAATATGTGCAATAAGTGGGTTATTGCAACTGTTGGCAGTTCTTTTGTCATTGTTATCAAGTCCGGTCCTGGTGCTTTTTTCGGGTCCAAGCTTTTGTTTATTGCCTCCATAAGTTCGTTTTTTTTAATCGCGATTGTACAAGAGGTATTATGTGGGATTAATGTTGGTATTGGGATATCTCCAGCTGTCGTGTTCGGGGTGAACACGGTTTTTAGGTGGTTGGCAAAAGCTGCACCCTTTTCTGCATCTATTCTGGCCCAGTTTCCATTTGGCAGCCTTAGAGGGGGTTCTGTCAGTATTGGTTTTTTCATATTTTTTGCAGCTCGCCAGAGCGAGTAGTTTGTTGATTTTGTGGGTGCGAGATGTTCAACAAATAGCTGGAATTCTCTTTCGGATTTCCTCTCAAGCTGCTTTTTTAGAATTCGAGAGACATCATTAAGCTGTTTTTTCAGATTTGGGGATCTGTTGTTTTGCCAATCGCGACGTATTTTCCTTTTGTTTTTTATTAACTGCTCTATGTCCTTTGGAGTACACTTTGCATAGCTGCGAGTTGAACTTTTTGGGATTTGGGCGGGAGTGGCCGCTGCAGCTGCAAGAGTGTGAAATTTCTAACAGCTGTGTGAATTTCAACTTTCGTTTTTAGTGACACATTAGGGATAATGTGGGAGCTTATATACTTTCGATATTTGAGCCAGTTTGTGAGTTTGCTGGTCAGTTTATCTGGTGGATTGGCCTCAGAACTTGGCGCATACTTTATTGTGATTATAGTAGGCGTATGATCTGATGAGAGATCTAGAGAGGATTCAATAAACAATTGGCTCCTTTTTACAGTTTTGAAGACTGCAAAGTCTATAACATCGGGGGTTTTGCGACTGTCAGTTGGCCAGTAAGTTGGCGTGCCAGAAGAGATCACGTCAAGACCGAGTCTGTTGACAGTGTTCAACCGGAGCCTGCCCTTTGGCGATATAAGGCGAGAACCCCAATATGTATGTTTGGCGTTGAAATCGCCGGCAACGAGATACTTTTGTCCAAGAGAATGGAAAAAAGTCTGGAATTGTTGCTCAGATATTTTGTGTCTGGGCGGGCAGTATATAGCTGTTAATGTTAGGCCTTTTAAGTATTCGTCGAGAGAAATACTTGTCGCTTGAATATATTCTGTGCAATAATTCTGGAGAGCGTAATGTTTTATACGACTTTTAATGAGAATGGCGGTTCCACCTCTAGCGTTTCCGCTTGGATGCTTTGTGTCATAGAGTCTGTATCCTGGTAAATTGAAAAAGTGTTTTTCAGTGAAGTGTGTTTCAGAAATTAGCATAACGTCTATGCTGGACTCTTTCAAGAACTCGAGAAGTTCTAGTTTGTGATGACACAGGCCGTTTGCATTCCAGAATGATATTTTTAAACCATTCATGGCTTAGACATGAGATGTTGTAGTAAAAGACTTTGATTCTTTATCATTTCTTGCATCATATTTTGCATACCAGACATAAATTGAGACATATTTTGCATGAATATTTGTAGAGTTTGTTCAAGGCTACTACTAGGAGGAGCAGGTTGCGCGTGCACAGTGGCAGAGTGACCGGTTTTTAAGGCACTGGCGTAGGAAACGCCTTGTTTTGTAAGTGGGTTTGCGAAGGATTGTGAAGCGGATAGCGGAGGAAATTTTTGGGTTTTCCCTGTTTCATGTTTTTGCGTCACATTTTCCGTCTTTTTTATGAAGCTTTGATAGACTGCACAGCCTCTATAGTTAGCAGTGTGATTGCCACCGCAATTACTACATTTTTTAATAGTGGAATCCTCTTTAGTTTTTGTGCACGAACCTGTTTCGTGCAGGTCTCCACAAATTACGCACACGCTGGGAAGAGTGCAGTAAGACTTTGTGTGGCCGTATTCTTGGCAGTTATGACACTGAATCGGTCCACTGCGCTTGTGAGGCACTTCAATTGTGATTTTGCGATATAGCAGATATCTGAGCGAGTATATCGGGTGGGGTTCACCTTTTTTGAGCAATTTCGAGTCGAACTCTAGTTCCACACGAAAAAGGGGTTGTGGGATTTTTTTTTGATTCTGGATATTGAATACGGATTTTATTTGGAAGCCTTCATCGCTTAGTGCAGTTTTGATTTCGTCGCATTCTACGAAAGGCTCGATACCTTTCAGTACGACAGAGAGGCCTTTGGAACTTTTGAGCTGGTAGGTGTAGTAGCTCTTTTTGAGTTTATCAAAGAGATTGACAATTTTTCTATAATTGGATTCGCTGTAAATTTGGATTTTTGTTTCGTGTACTTGTCCCCTGAGAATAGAAATCACGTGGAAATTATTAGGACCAATATTTTGAGTTATATCTTTGATGAGCGAATTAGAGTTTCGCTCACGCAGGTAGATAGGTGGGGGTTTTTGCGATTTCGGCTTGGGAACCGAATCATTTTCTTCAGCAAGAATCGCATATCGATTTTGCCCAAGCTCGAGAGATGGCTTAACGGGATTCGTCTTTTGAATTTTTGCGGGATGCCTATTCCCATTAGTGGGGGACGATAGTACTCGCTTTGCGAAGTAAATGTCGATTCCTGTCTGCACTGTCGGCATTTTGCTCTTTTGACCTGTAATAATGGAGCGAGTAGCGACCTTTGTTATGCGATTAGCGATTTCAGAAAATCCGCTATTCGTCTCACTTGAGTCAGGAATGGGGGTAAGGCCTACGGGGATTTCAATATATTTGCTAGGGGTGTCAACCAAAGAAATTGACGATACAGAGTTACCTGTGTTTGCGTGTGCAG
This sequence comes from Heteromyza rotundicornis, assembly GCA_951394025.1. Lineage (NCBI taxonomy): Eukaryota > Metazoa > Arthropoda > Insecta > Diptera > Heleomyzidae > Heteromyza > Heteromyza rotundicornis. The sequence goes on from OX596012.1 coordinate 32,622,006, forward strand.
TATCGATATGGGAACTCCACTGTATATCTGGCGAGGGAATTTGAATAGGTTGTTGTTGTTGTTGCGGAAGCTGCTGCTGCGCACCGTCCTGCTGTGGCTGCAGGGGTTGCAAAAGTTGTTGTTGTAGTTGCAGCTGCTGATGAGCTGTACCATTTCGTCCACTGTCTACTGATGACGAAGGGGTACGTTGCATGACGAGCGGTCACACTGGTACTAATTTCGCGTTTTTAAGGTTCTGGTCACCCTAATTAGAAAAGCGACGCATAGATGGCGCGATGCGATTTGTGTACTCGCTGATCGCTGCAAACAGATGTTTTTTGGGATATTTTTTTTCTGAGGGAAATTTTAACGTCAACGCTGTGTTGACTTTGCTGTCAGTGGATCAGCTGATTATATTTTGTTTATAAAGAATGTGTAATGTTTTAGCAGGATTTAACTGGATTATGAAATTTTTATATAAATAGCAGCATCTACGGTGGACAATCTTCACTTTCCAAAATGTTCCGCAAACCGACTCGACCACTAAAAATGAAAAGTGCGATCCTCGAGGCTGCCAAGGAGGCCGTCGCTGTGGGGGAAAAGGACTACCGGCCGCCGGCCGAGGCCAGCCTCCGCGGCCAAGTGCAGGAAGTAAAGGTGATCGTGCCTGGCCCGCCCGGTCGACGTCGAGTAGCGCTGAAACCAAAAGCAGCAACCGGGGCACAGCCAATTCCGACGCTCATCAAACGTGCAAGGGACTAACGCTTCGGTTGTCAACACGAAATATATAAGCTGCGGCTACGCATTACCGGGCCCACCGCCGCTAGTCGGCATTAGCTCGGCTCCACCGAAGACCGTCGCACAATCACCTACGGTATCGGCAGGCACGACTTACACCACCGATGACAGGAATACTGCCCCACTCGCACCCTTAGCAGCAGCAGCACCAATGCGTTCGGCACCGAACCTCAAGCCGTACGCAATAAATCGGCTCTTCAAAGGCATCGTAATTCGGAAGCAGCAGCGCCCAGGATTGCGCAAGTGGCAGATCCGTCGCTGCGGGCAACCTCCGATTCAGGTGACAGTACTGGATGGCGAACGAGCTCGTTCGCAGTGCGGAGGGGCGGAGCGCATAATCCAGATGGTGTAAGATCTCGATCGTCGTTGTAAGCTGTGGAACAGCCGTGTTTATTTCATTTATTTTTATTTTCTTTCTTTCCCCCCTCCCCTCCCTTTTGTAAGCTGTGGAACAGCCGTCGTTTTTTTAGTATTATTATTTTTTTTAAGCTGTAGAAAAATTAGTTTTAAGCAATATTTTTATAACGTTTATAAAAAAGAAATACAAAAAAAAAAAAAAAAAAAACACAAAATAAAAAAAAAATAAATATATATATATATATAAAAAAACAATAAAAAAAAAAATTTTACAAAAAAAATATGTAAGGAAAAAAATATACAAAAAAAAAATACATCCATTTATCTTAAGGGCCGAGCCAGTCATCCCCGTGACTTGGTAAATGTTACCGAAAGGTAGTGCACTAACTCTACGCCCGCATTAAAACCTAAGACCCAAACATAATACAGAAATTGTATCATTTTCCTCGTATTCGGAATTTCTTTTCAAAGAAGGAGGGGAACTGTAACGTTGCAAAAGTTACAATAATACTATTTTATATTCATAAGTAAATACCGTGAATACCCCTAATAACCTTAATTCATATTTTTATATATAACCCGAGAACACCCCTAATATCCGTTGAATTAATAATTATATTATTAATATTACAAATATTTTTAAGTCCCACCACTGCTTCCAACACGCACCTGCCTTACTTTTGCATACTGAACGCTGATTGGCCAAAAGCGTGCCCATAAGGAATACACTGAATAATAGTTTTCGCTCAGTGACTTGAATGCGTCGATTTGAATATTGGAGGGTGATGCAATTCTCAATAAGATTATGGTAGGCGCCACATAAGTAGTCACTGTTTGGCTGAAGAAAAGTAAGATTTGGTGGAAGTTTATTTCTTCCATCAAGCCGACTAGGTAGTAAGGTGTTGTTGCCTTCTGCCACTTACGTAGTAATAGGATCACTTCATGATATCTGTTGTGATTCATATGAAAAGTAAGTCGTAACCCTAGGGGTACGAAAAGCCCTTGTTTTATACAAGGCAATTTTTTGAGTCCTCGGACTTGCTTGAATACATTTACTGGCCTTCGGGCATTGTGCTTCAACTGGCCTTCGGGCTTTGTGCTTCAACTATCCTTCGGGAATTGTGCTTCAACTATCCTTCGGGAATTGTGCTTCAACTCGCCTTCGGGCTTTGTGCTTCAACTATCCTTCGGGAATTGTGCTTCAACTCGCCTTCGGGCTTTGTGCTTCAACTATCCTTCGGGAATTGTGCTTCAACTGGCCTTCGGGTTTTGTGCTTCAACTGGCCTTCGGGCTTTGTGCTTCAACTATCCTTCGGGAATTGTACTTCAACTGGCCTTCGGGTTTTGTGCTTCAACTCGCCTTCGGGCTTTGTGCTTCAACTATCCTTCGGGAATTGTGCTTCAACTGGCCTTCGGGTTTTGTGCTTCAACTGGCCTTCGGGCTTTGTGCTTCAACTCGCCTTCGGGCTTTGTGCTTCGGTATATATTATAAGTATAGTAGTAATTACTAAGTATTATTATAATCCTCCGAAATCAGCCGAACGATTACTACGAACACCGAAGTCAGCCGAGCGCTAAATACGAGTATCAGAAGCCGAACTATAGCTGAAGTCAGCCGAGTACGACAACCCGATTGCCGAAAACTCGAATGTAGCCGAAGACGAAATGATAAGATAATTCACCGAGGTATCCCGAATACTCAAATCACCGAGGCTTTATCAATGGCCATAATCGACCGTATATTTAACTCACCGAGGCTTCATCAGTAGCCATAATCAGTCGCATATCCAAATCACCGAGGCTTCATCAATAGCCGTAATCAGCCGCATATCCAAATCATCAAGGCACAATCATTAGCCACCGCTTAATTCACCGAGGTATCCCGAATACTCAAATCACCGAGGCTTTATCAATGGCCATAATCGACCGTATATTTAACTCACCGAGGCTTCATCAGTAGCCGTAATCAGCCGCATATCTAAATCACCAAGGCACCATCATTAGCCACCGCTTAATTCACCGAGGTATCCCGAATACTCAAATCACCGAGGCTTTACCAACAGCAGGAAACCATTCGCCGACGCTTGTATACCAAGAACTTCGGCTATTTATCGTCGTCGTCTACCATCGTCTCATCAAAGTATACCATTTGTGCCTTACGAAGGCACCCCCAAACAACAGCATCCGAGTACATCCCACCAGCGCAGCAGTCGCGTATCCATCTACTTATACTTATATCTATATATATATATACCTATCAGCTAACTAGTGTGTAAGGAAAAGAAATCTGAATAAATACATATATCTATTATCCATATACCGATTTCGCATTCTTTTCCTGCCGAAGGTAATTGGTCCTTCGGCGAATTCTGGATAACCGTGAGTCATACCTCAGCCTTCGACAAAACCATACAAAGATGGCTTCAAACGAAGCCGACATCACAAGATACAACACAATACGCCACAATGAGTGACGACAACGCCGGGCGCTATGAAGCCGCCAAGGAGCGCTACCGCCACAGATTGACCAAAGAGTCCAACCGAGGTCGCCGAACGATCCGGCTCTCAGAAGAAAGTCATGAGGTTCCCTATGGGCCGCGTGGACGTCACGGGCAACGACTTCGGGTCCGCGAATCCTCCAGGAGCCCGAGCGTCGCACCTCTCTTCGAAGGCGCCTCCACCAGTCAAGCCGCCAGAGCTCGAGGTGGCATCAGTCAGCGTGGGTCACGTGGAGCTACCCGCCAAAGGGGCGGCCGGAGCGGACGACAGGCCTACTCTCGCCCTCAGCCATTACCCACAGAGCGGTTGACGGCATGGCGCTTCGCATGCCCGACAGACAACACGGTCCGGGATGGCAACCGCGCACACACGCCCACCCCCGACACCCATGACGAAGATGAAGCTGAACGTGGTGTTGAACAAAACGACGCACCAGGGGAAATGGATATTTCCACGACAGTCAGCTCTATTGGCGATGTGTCAATGACCGACCCTCCCTCACTTGGGCTGGACATGTCAATCGCTACCAGTGAGAGGACATCCCAAAGTCCGACGGAGGAATTCGAAGGCGAAACGGGTTTACCCGAAAGCGACCAAGCCAACCTGCCCTACCGCCGACGAGTCGTGTTCGATGAACTGAACCTCTCGTGGCCAACACCATTCGGTCCAGCCAAAAATACTCCGGCTCCAACGCAAAAGGACGCCGACTCCGCTGCAAGTGGTTCTTCGTCCAACGATAGCTCCACGAGCACACCCGAGGAGTCCGATACAGACGCAAGCGATACCCAGAGCGACAGCGAAGAATCGCCAGCATATTCACCCCACCCAGCAAATGCTCCAGAGGCAGGGCCCTCAGCTCTCAGTACCCCGGACGCCACCGCCAGCAAGGAGACCGCCGCTGCTAGCGGGCACAGTCATAATCGTGTCCGATGATGATAGCTCCATCGGATCACCAGCTCATGCGAATCCACACACGCCACAACGAGCCAGACTCGGGGCAAATCCGACGCCGCCCACACCAAGAACACCGAATATGCCATCAACGCCACCGCCGCCTAATATGACGCCCGGAGTACGGGCCATCGAGTGCACCATCAAGGTGATGATGATTGTGTACGAATAGCCTAAGTCACCTCGTATCGTTGAAAACATCACCGACAGCCCGGTTCGACCCTCGGGAACCGCGACACACCACCGAGAGGAAATTGCCTTCACTCATTGGCCCCATCCAACGACAAGAGACCACTCGCCCCTCCAAGTAATCGAGTGGACACCACGTGGCACCATCATGAAGAAGCCCACCAACCGAAACATTCCAGCCGGGGCCTCCATGACTCGCAATACTGTCATGAGTGCCGACCCGACACCTGGAACCCACGAGAATTCCAGCCGCCCAACCACGCCAGTCAGGACCGCTGAGGTCCAGTCGAGCCTTTCAACCAATCCTGACGTATGCGTTAGACGGGCCGAATTCAACAATCACAATCGTGACTCACCGCCCCAGCATCACCAGGCCATCGCGGTCTGGATGCCCGAAGGACCAATAGTGATCACCGACAGCGAAGACGAAAGCGGGTCAGCCACCACGAAATAGCCGCGTCAACACACCAAAGTCTGGGTGCACATCCGAGGCACCGAGACTTTCAACAGGGGTCAACAGCCCAAGTAGCTGCAACTGGCGCTCTACCAAGACCAGCGGTACCACAACCTAGACAACGACCAGCGTCACCCCCACCAGTAACCGCCGACACCCTGAACGTGACCAATGCCGACCTCGACCAAGCCTCACGAGCCCGGCTAGCGACCGACATCAACCTCGCAATTGGGAATCTCCTACCCCGGCATCGCAGAGCCTACCTACAGACGGTCAATGGACAGCTTTTCCGAATTCGCCTTAAGGCCAACAGGACACACACCGTCTCATTTGTACACCCCCCGCGGAAGTAAAGGGGAAGTGTAAAGGGGAAAGTTGTGACGACGCGTTTTCCCCAACACCAAGTGTTCAAACTCACAATAATTTCAATTTTTTCACACTTACAATAATTTCAATTTGCTTACATGAATTAAAACTAGAGAGTGGACTATCTTCGGCTATACCGAAGTTGAAATACCCCCACACAGTAGGAAGAAGTACCTCGAACATATAAAAATGTGGTCTCCAGACCCTATTTTGAGCTAATTATAGGTGGTTTTGGAGCCCGGACCATGTCCAAAATCCATTTCTAAAAATTTCCAATTAAATCCACAAAAAAAAAAAATTGGTCTCAAGACCCCATTTAGACCCTTATATATGTGGCTTCGGAACCTCGGACCATGTCAAAAATTATTTTCTAAACATTTCCAATCGAATACAACAATAAAAAATTTTTACCTTTTTTTTCGGTGTATGGGAGCCACGCCCAGTTTTTGTCCGATTTGGCTGATTCTCGAACTTGATCTCAGTATTCACGAGAAAAACATGTACCCAAAGTTTCAAGTCGATATCTCCAAAACTGCGACCGCTATCGTGCGGACGGACAGACGGACAGACGGACAGACAGACGGACATCGCGAAATCGACTCAGGAGGTGATACTGATCAAGAATATATATACTTTTCCATACCGGACACGCCTCCTTATGGGCGTTACAAACGTTGTGACAAAGTGAGTATACCCTGCCACAGTGAGTGTGGGGGTATAAAAACTAACTGAATTAACATAATAATGTAAATAGCACTCTAATTTTTATCATGAATACCCGTAGCTATTAAGCCTTTTACAAGATAATCTTTAATTGAATTTTAGCCATTAAGTCGTCTAGCATCTAAACAACTTTTTAGTTTCGCCGCACATTTCATCGCGACAAAAGTTATGAATTGGCATACGACGCGGGGACACTAGCACAACGAACGGCCACCAACTTCACTCAGTGTGGCAACGCACGAATTTGATCGGCGCAGGAGTCTACTTTTGGCTGTCGTTACAACACATAGTTACAATGCAACTATATTTAATACTAGTAGGGCCCGGTCCGCTTTGCTGGCCCGAAAAAAGTTCTTTTTGCCTTTAAGGTCATAATAAATTAATGAAAACATTTGTCACATATTTTTATTGGGAGCCCAAGTGTAGCATTTTGAAATATTGAATTGTATGAAAATTGCCACGCCCCCCTGGCAATTCCAACCATATGTAACATTGAACTTAGAATTGAAAGCATAAAATCATGTCCCGTTCAAAAATGTTCATCGGTGTAACATTTTTAAAATATTGAATTGTATGGGAAGTGCTACGCCCCGCTGTCCAATTCCAATATGTTGCATTGAAGGCATAGAACTATTTCCCGTTGAAGAATATTCAATGGGAGCCCAATAATGGCACTTTGAAGTATTGAATTGTATGGGCGGTGCCACGCCCCTTTGTCCAATTACGCCGATATGTTGCATTTAACTTAGAGATGAAGCCAAATTTTGTTGGAAAACATTAAATGAGAGGCCAGTTAGAGCAATTTGAAATATTGGTTTGTAAGGGCGTTACCGCGCCCCTTTGTCCAATTACGCCGATGTGTTGCATTTAGCTTAGAGTTGAAACCATGAAGCCATTTGCCAAATTTCGTTGGAAAACATTGTGTGGGAGCGCTATTACAGCATTTTCAACTAGAGAGTGGACTATCTTCGGCTATACCGAAGTTGGAATACCCCCACACAGTAGGAAGAAGTACCTCGAACATATAAAAATGTGGTCTCAAGACCCTATTTTGAGCCAATTATAGGTGGTTTTGGAGCCCGGACCATGTCCAAAATCCATTTCTAAAAATTTCCAATTAAATCCACAAAAAAAAAAAAAATTGGTCTCAAGACCCCATTTAGACCCTTATATATGTGGCTTCGGAACCTCGGACCATGTCAAAAATACGTTTCTAAACATTTCCAATCGAATACAACAATAAAAAATTTTTACCTTTTTTTTCGGTGTATGGGAGCCACGCCCAGTTTGTCCGATTTGGCTGATTCTCGAACTTGATCTCAGTATTCACGAGAAAAACATGTACCCAAAGTTTCAAGTCGATATCTCCAAAACTGCGACCGCTATCGTGCGGACGGACAGACGGACAGACGGACAGACGGACAGACAGACGGACATCGCGAAATCGACTCAGGAGGTGATACTGATCAAGAATATATATACTTTTCCATACCGGACACGCCTCCTTATGGGCGTTACAAACGTTGTGACAAAGTGAGTATACCCTGCCACAGTGAGTGTGGGGGTATAAATATTGACTTGTATGGGCGGTGCCACGCCGCATTGTCTATTCCCGGCCAATTGCAGCCCAGATTATGGCTGGGATATTATAGTATGTTCATGGCAAATTTCATTTTCTTGTGATCAAAAACGTCTGAGATATAGCAGTTTTTACTAACTTGTGGGCGGTAAAAGTGGGCGTGTCAAAACCTATCCTATGTCACGACTCACGACCCCTAGAACACATATATAAATTATGGTGAGAATCGGTGCTGTAGTTTTCGCGTCTACTGGTGACAAACATACACGTCTCTTTTATATATATAGATTGATTAAGGAAAGATTTTATGAAATAAAATATTTGAAAGCTGACTTATTGCTCGGTTTTAATTTATTAAAAAAGGCTAATATAAAATTAGATTTTGAAAAGGGAGTTTTGTTTTTTTGCATTAAAAAACATTAAGTTAAAAAATTTTACTTTGGGATTCGATGATCCTAAAGCGCCAGCTGACGATTTTACCGGCAATCAAATAAATAATTTTACTTTGGGATTTAATTATCCTAAAGCACCAACCGATGAAAAGTACCGGTATTTAAATAAAAATAATAATTTTATCTTGGGACGAAAATGTCTAAGAGGCCAGCCGAAGATGAATACCGGCATCAACACAAAAAACTTATTTTGGGAAACAATATTCCTGAAATGCCCGCTGAAGAGAAATTCCAGCCTGAAAACACTGAAAATAATTTAGAGAGATTAAGATTACAAATTAAAAAACAAATTGATTTAATACATTCAAAAATAAATATGAATTTGCCTTTTAGAACGGATTTGAAAGCAGAAATTCGTACAATTGTTGAAACTCCTATATGGAGTAAACAATATCCTTACCCATAATCGGTTAATTCATTTATAAATATGGCAATTAAAAAAAATGTTAAATGACGGAATAATTCGTCCTAGCAAAAGTCCTTATAATTCACCCATATGGTACCGAAAAAAGGCATAAATGAAGATGGAACACCAAAACTTAGAATGGTGATAGATTATAAGAAAATAAATGAACAGACAATATCTTCAATATACTTTCAAATTTGGGAAAGGCTGAGTACTTTTCAACGATAGATTTGGAATCAGGCTTTCACCAAATATTAATTAAAAACGAACATATTAAGAAAACAGCGTTTTCCGTAAATAATGGTAAATACGAGTTTCTAAGATTGCCATTTGGCCTGAAAAACGCCCCAAGCATTTTTCAGAGAGCTATGGACAATATATTGCGTGATTTTATTGGAAACATTTGCCACGTTTATATTGATGACATCATAGTTTATTTCAATAGTTTAAAAGAACATACTCAACATTTAGAACAAATCGTTAAAAGATTGAGAGACTCAAACATGAAAATATCCTTGGAAAAATCGAAGTTTTATGAGAAGGAGGTAGAATTTTTGGGTTATGTGATAGCCCAAAACGTAATTAAAACAGACCCAAAAAAGGTTGAAACTATATCTAATTTTCCAGCACCAACCACATTACGACAGCTAAGAAGTTTCCTTGGCATGACAGGTTATTACAGGAAATTTATCCAAAATTATGCAACAATAGCAAAGCCTTTAACTAAATATTTGTCCGGAGAAAACAGCAGAGTATCTCAATACATGTCTAAGAAAATCGAAATAAAATTGGACCAGGTTGGAATTCTGGCCTTTGAAAAATTGAAAAGATTTTTAACAAATCAAGTCGAATTGTCGCAACCCGACTTCAATAAAAAATTCATTCTTACAACGGATGCATCAAATGCAGCAATAGGAGGTGTTTTATCACAAGAGCGAAAACGAATAACTTTTATTTCAAAAACATTAAATTCCACTGAACAAAACTACGCTACAAATGAAAAAGAATCGTATGCGATTGTATGGGCATTAAAGAATTTGAGGAACTATTTATATGGTGTCTCGGACCTCGAAATCCTCGAAATCCCTTAAATCAATTTTATCAACAAATACTTTTAGCCAGAAATAGATTTACAATTCATGAATCCATTACAAACTTTGGTAAAATAAGACATTTAATAGAATATGACACACCCGAAAATTTAGTAGTTATTTTAAAAGAATTTTTAAAACCAAGAGTTGTAACCGGAATTCATTGCACTCCAGAAGATTTGTATGATGTAAAAGAAATATTAACAACAACTTTCAACAATATTAAATTTGTCTATACTAGAATTTTTGCAAATGATATAACAAACAGAGATGATCAAGGCACTATCATCGAACAAACCCATACCAGGGCACATAGAAATCATAAAAAAAATCTAAAACAAAATGAAAAAGAATATTATTGGCCAGGAATGTACTAACAATTTGAACAATATGTCCGAAGTTGTGTAATTTGTAATAAAAATAAATATGATCGTCATCCGAAATAAATACCAATTGGAGAGGCTCCAATTCCCGAAAAAGAATTGGAGCACTTGCATATAAATATATTTTTTGCACAAAAATTAAAATTCATCACTTGTATGGACGCTTACTCAAAATTTTTAATAATTAAAAATATCGAAGATAAAACCAATTTAGAGGAAAAAGTTCTTGACGTTTTACAGTCTTTTCCCGATGCAAAACGAATCACTTTAGATAATGAACCAGGTTTCACTGCAGCTCAGTTTAAATCATTAATGGATAGATTAAATATAGAACTTTATTACTGTGATCCAAGGCACAGTACAACCAATGGCCAAGTTGAACGCGTTCATTCAACAATAATAGAAATTGCCCGTTGTATAAAAGGTTACACTAGAGAAGATTATGTTGTTGTTGAGAATGGTGACGCGTTAATTTATAAAGATTATGGAGGAATTTTTCATAAAACCAATTTACATATTACAATTTAATAATCGAAGACGAACACACAAAATTCTTATTTAAAGAAAAAATACATAGTTTTACCCAATCAGAATATCTGGAAATTACTATAGAAACGGAAATCATTGATACACTACTCGGAAAGTTACAAATTAATAATTATAGAAACAAAACAGGTATAAACGAACTAGGTACCATTTGGAAATGGTTAGCAGGGACCCGGGCCATGACGATTTCGAATACATTAAAAATAAATTAGATGATTTAATCGAAAATAACAATAAACAGTTTATGACTAATTCCGAAATGTCTAAAGTAATTGCACAAATTACTAGAACAGTGGAAAGTATAAAAGGAGATACACATGAACGAATAGTAAGAAAACATAGGAACAAAATTATAATTAATGAATTACAAAATTTAATTCAGACTATAACATTAGCAAAAGTAGGAATTTTAAACCCTGCAATTCTCAATTTAAATGAACTAAAAGACATAATACGACATGAACACGAGAACATGACATTAACAGATTTACTGGATGCCTTTGATTTTAAAATCATTCAAAACCAAGATTTAATAATTATTTTTATAAAATATCCAAAAGTAAATAAAAATTGTAAACTTTATGAAACAAGATCAATAGCCCAAAAAGATGGCAAATTATTAATAGAAGATAAGATAATTAAATGTAATGACACATTTTTTAATGTTGAAAATTGTAAACTAGAATTAAGAAATACATTTTGTAAGGTGGCACATAAAGTTTCATGTTTGTCAAAAATTTTAAAAAATGAAGATGCAAAATGCAGAAAAGTAAATGAAATTAACAAACAGATGTAATAAAAGAAGGAGTCATTTTGATGTCAGGAAATCATTCAATAAACAAACACATATTAGAAGGTGTTTATCTTGTAACTTTTGAAAATAATGTGACAATTGACAACACAACATTTACTAATCCCTCTGGAATTATTCTAGAATATTTAAAAAATACTCACGTTAATAACTATGAAATTACAGAATACGTATTCCAATATCAACGGTTAACCGACTAGTCGACAGTGAACGGTTAATCGAATAGTCGAAGCTGAGCGACTAGTAGAATACTTCTAATCGAATAGTAATAGTCGAATAGTTAGGTATCCGGTTTATTCGGGTAATCGATTATTCGAATAACAAGAGCCCTAGTGTTTACCCCAAACCCCTTCAGTACAAATTACACATTACCACGCTTCGCCACTCAGATCAACAGTAACCCATTAATCATCACGAAGAAAGCACTTTTGAATACTATTGAGAAAGAATTTAACACAAAAAAGGCCCCATGTCCCGATTTAATAACGGCGAAAATGATGAAAGAACTGCCATCAATCACAATTACCCATTTATTGCATGTATACAATGCGATATTGAGAATTGATCACTACCCTAGTGAATGGAAGTTGTCACAGATCACAATGATCCCAAAACCGGGAAAAATCCCACAAATGTGGGCTCATATCGGTCAATAAGTCTGCTTTCTACCCTATCAAAGCTATTTGAGAAACTTCTAATAAAGCTAATGTTACCCACAATTCTTGAAAGAAACATGTTACCCAATCACCAATTTGGGTTTAGAGAAAAACACGGCACTATCGAACAAGTCCACCGCATTGTTGACACAATAAAAAGTACATTCGAAAACAAGAAATATTGTTCTGCAGTTTTCCTCGACATTACCCAAGCTTTTGATAAGGTGTGGCACAAAGGATTGATATCAAAACTACAGAGACTATTACCCGCAAACATGCATAATCTACTGGAAAACTACCTGACCCATAGGAGGTTCGTGGTTAAACATAAAAGTTTCATCTCTCGTATATTTGATATATTAGCCGGTGAACCCCAGGGCAGTGTTCTGGGCCCTCTATTGTATTTACTCTTTACAGCTGACATGCCCACCACTGAACAGACCCTCATTTCTACATTTGCTGATTACACTGCAATATTGTGCTCTCACCCTAACCCAAGGCTGGCATCACACCATGTGCAACACCATTTGGATAATCTGCAAGATTGGTTATCGAGGTGGAAGATTAAAGTCAAAGAGCGCCCATCTGAAGTAATAAAATAAATTAGGTTGTGAAAAATTATTGTTTGTTCTAAGCATAAAATTTAGAAGATTCAATAAATACTGAAGTTAAAAAAAAAAAAAAAACCTTTCTTAAAAGTCACTCAAGAAATTGTATAAAAGGAAATCGAAACTTACAAAATTTTATATCTCGGAAACCAGATTTTTGCGGCAAAAAAAGATTTCAGATTCGGTTTGAGGACGTCAAAATACATAGTACAAAAATTAAAAATTGAAAAAATCCAATACACAGATGAAACTGAAAAAACTTGAACTCAATTGGCTCCTCTCAAAGCAATCCAGACTCAACCTCGCTTACAAAATACTCTTATATAATAGTATAATAAAACCCATTTGGACATACGGGATCGAACTCTGGGGAACAGCATCTCCATCAAATGTAGAGAAACTGCAAAGAACGCAGCCCAAAATTTTGCGCCAAATCGTGGGAGCCCCATGGTTTATAAAAAATGCCAATATACATCGTGATCTACAAATAGCGACAATATCCGAGGAGATCCCAAAGCGTACATCAAAGTATACGGAAAAACTAAAACTACACCCAAATACACTCGCTAAAAATTTGTTAAGACCCACACGACCCTTACGCTTGAAGCGTAATTACTCTATTGCGGTTTAATAGACCGATGTCGACATATCTGTCGGCACTTACACCCTCGTCGATACCGACAATCCGTCGATGACGACACCCTACAGATGATGTCATCGCACAACGTCATCAGTGAGCCAGCATTCTTTGTCCCAATCAGTGGATTGGAACAAAAACCTTTATATATGTCGTTTTTATTGTAATATTTATTATTACTGAAGTAATAAAATAAATTAGGTTGTGAAAAATTATTGTTTGTTCTAAGCATAAAATTTAGAAGATTCAATAAATACTGAAGTTAAAAAAAAAAAAAAACCTTTCTTAAAAGTCACTCAAAAAATTGTATAAAAGGAAATCGAAACTTACAAAATTTTATATCTCGGAAACCAGATTTTTGCGGCAAAAAAAGATTTCAGATTCGGTTTGAGGACGTCAAAATACATAGTACAAAAATTAAAAATTGAAAAAATCCAATTTTTATTTTTTTGACAATTGGAAAAAATGTTTAGCCGTAACAGGTGAAAACAGTGTTAAGTGGCAACGTTAGTCATTTAAGAGCTGCGGTGGTTTAGTTGGTTCGAGCTTCCGCTTTCTCTGCGGCTGTCAAAGGTTCACGGCCGCCAGCGGTGATAGTTTTTTTATAAATCCATTGCTTCATATTTGTTTTTATTTTTTTTAATTTTTTTTTTTAATGTAACAGTTAGACCACAATTACATTATCAAAAAAATGTCTTTCTATCCTTTCAAAATTTAATAAAAGCAAACATATTTCACAAATTTCTATAAAAAAAAAATTACATATAAAAACATGGAAAATATTTTTGCATCTAAATATAAAAAACATATTTAGTAAACGTTTCATTTTTTCAAATTAGTGTGTTTTTTCCCGTGCGTGGCACGGGCAAATTTACTAGTTTCAGATATTTGCAGTTTTACTTTTTCAACTTCAGCACTAACCTAATCAGAAGTTTCTGTTTCGTAAATCAATTAAATTGGTCTGCAAAAGCGCATTGAAGAAGGCCGATAATTCTGCCATAGAATATATTAACTTGCTTTGGTTGGACTATATAAGTGACTTATCAGATAACGTCCCTTTCAAAACGTCCCGTTCTAATCGTGTGAATTTGCAATCTCATCAAACTACAGACAAAATTCACGTTGATGCACTTTGAATGCAAATGTCGAGAACAACCAAGCGACTGGAGCAGCTTAAAGAAATTACTTATTGACGAATTTGGTGAGTCAACACTAGATTGACAATGGCTTTTTGAAGTTGCGAAATTCGTTGCTCCCAACACCTAGAACCAGGGTTGCAAAATAAACTTTACTGAAATTTTCATTTTCTATGAATTGTGCATTCGCGGCGGATTTACACTTTTTAATTTTTTTGCCGATTTGTCCATTGCACTTTTCCTTTATTCTTAAAATACATGGATTTATTTTACGAATCATTTGTAAGTTAGAACCTTATTCTAGCAATAATAGACAATGACAAGTCTTGTCACCTTCTATTTAGTTTATAACAATTTTTGTTGTCACTTTTGTTGGTAGAATAAGACTATTAGTTATGTTCTGAAGCGCACATATTTTTCAAATTATTGAATATGATTATGAATACTTTTTATTCATTAATTATTAAAAAACAGTTAACATTTGAAATTGTCCAAAAAACATATAAACAAATACAGCTTATAAGTGTACCTAAACTGAAGCAGGACGAGAAACCACAAAAAGCACGCGCAAGCAGTGCTTACAACAAACTACGCATCTGTTTTTTTTGCATAGTCAAACATTTTTTATACTATAATGCATTTTTTAATTATTTATTGAAGGGTTGTATAAAACTTGAGGTGCTTTAAAAAACTCGATAAATGGATCGAGTTTTAAACGCCGACATCTCCTCATAAACAAATATTTAGCTATGTACCCAACGAAAAAATCTTTTCTCCTACCAGAACTATTTAACGACCTCTTAAAGGATCCCCAAGAACTCTCAAATTTATTTGTACAAGCTCCTGTTTCGGAATCTCTAAAATTCACTGAATGGTTCACCGTAAGATGTGTATACCCTTCTTTCCCAAGGATATCGTACGTTTTCCAACAATAAGATATTATTGTGCTTCCAGGTAAAATCCAATTTTTTATAATCGGTATTAAAGTTTCATGGTCCTGTTTTTCAACAGGAACCATAACACAATTTTCCGTATCCCTTTCAATACCTCCAAAAATCCATTGGCCTTCAACATGTCTGTCCTTATGGAACTTTCTTTTGCCGATTTTCGTCTCATCTATTTCCAATGCCGCCAAGTTTTTCCCCATTTTCAACCATGAAATCATAGCATACTTCTCGACAGAATGAAGACCAATCAACAAGGGTATGACTACCTGTAATTTCAACTTGCTTTCCTATTACTTTTAAGGACACGTTGGCAAATTTATAAATTTTCAAAATTGTCAAATTTGAATTTTGAAAAAAAAGGACATAAGAATTGAAGCACTATAATCACATCGTTCCCTTTTTTTTACCTTTAGGATCAAACACTTTGCTGTGCCACCGCCATTTAATGGATTCCCCATCTTTTCTCAAATTCATAAAGTGTCCACGAGGACACACGAGGAAATTTATAATAACGTCCGCTATCCACTACGATCAAAGATGAAATCGATCAAAGATGAAATCAACCCCTAATCGCTAAATGCATGTAAGTGCCAAAAAGCCAATTGAGCAGGATACAGTTTTTTTAAATTATCGTCTAATTAATGGGACCGATTTGATTGAATTTTAGTTTATAGACGTAATTGCTGCCTGCGTATCAATTGCAAGTAATTTCCGAAAAATTGTTAAAGGATTACGGGGGTTTTTCAGTGCATACATTACTCTCGCTGTCATGAATTCAAGCTGCTGCAGCTCATGAGTGTCATTTACATTAAAATGAACTTTCAGCAAGAGAAACACTTTTACGCTTTTTAACAGTTTTAATGGAATAAATACATGAAAATCAAATGTAGCAATAAAGAAATTTTAAAAAGATTTGGAAAATTTGATCTTGGTCTCAGTTTTGAGGAGGAAAACGTGTACCCAACATTTCAACTCGATTTCTCTAAAAATAAAAACTAGCTCAGTCTCAAATGGAGTATCCGAGCGCTGTTATACCCAGGTCTCCCAAGGACTCAGCGCAAAGTCAGCCAGGAGGGCGACACAATTAGAAAGTACAGGACTCGGCCCAGATCTGACTCTTTGATAGTGCAGACTAAGGGATGGAAGCAACATGCCTTTGATGCTGAAGTATTTCAGTTGGTGTGAAACGAAGTGGAGACAACGATTAAGCGCAGCATTCGACGCAGTAATGCCGAGGAGGATACGAGTGCCAACAAGGAAACCCGTCTACTGGTGGAATGAAGATATTGCCGTTTCCCCCACAGGGGGGACGGGTGCACCAGTATCACCTGCCTGTGGGTGTAGGACAAGTCATTGCTGTGACACCGGATTAAGTACTCCTAACGCTTCGAAAAGTTGCCGATAAGAAGACATGAAAACGGCAATCAGGGCGAGCCCGGAGACGTTTGTCAAAATGTATACCCCATGCATCAACGAAGGAACGTTTCCTTCTTTCTGGAAGTGCCAAAGATTGGTACTAATATTGAAACCCGGAAAACAACCCGACCAGCCATCTGCATATCGACCACTCTGCATGGTCGACTCGCTAGGAAAGGTACTTGCAGCGAATCATCGCCAATTACTTCGAGGATAGAGTGTTGCTGTATGACACCGACGACGGCATAAAAACTGGAGGCGTTGTGCAGTGATGCGGTATGCAGAATATCGAGGTGGTTGCACGATGCAGACCTGGAGCTGGCAGCTCAGAAAACCGAGGCGGTTCTCTTGAGCTCCCGAAAAGTGCGAGAGATCTTCACCTTTATGGCAGGAGACCACGACATTATCTCACAGCCATTCTTGCGATATCTTGGGGTCCTTATTGACACCCGGATGTCATTCAAGGAACATCTGCTGGCTGTTAGTGAAAAGGCGTCAAGGGTGAACGGTGCACTTTCGCGCATCATGGTAAACATCGGAGGACCACGTTCCAGCAGGCGAAAGTTGTAAGCAAGAGTTACGAGTTCCGTAATGTTGTATGTTGATTTAAAGTCTCACACTGACTGGGGCTTAGTGCTTTTACTCCTCCATAAAAAAAAATTAAAAAAAAAAACAATCCTAGAGTTACGGCCGTTTTGGCTCATATATTCTTGATCAGCATTACCTCCTGAGTTGATTTATCCATATCCGTTTGCCCAACCTCTTTTCTTGTAAACACGATTGCAGGAGCTAGAAGAAATGCAGAGGGTCCAAATTTTGGATCTAATTTTTTTGCCCTCGAAGGAAAATGGGCGGAATTGATCGACTGTCACGCCAACCTCCCATATAAATGAAATTCATGTTTTGTAAAATATGTAACCTAATTCCGCTGAAATAGTTTCAAAATTGTTATAAAGGGATTTTTGGGGTCGCTGATTTCGAATTTGATGTCAAAATTTAAAAATTTACGATGGCGGATCCAATACAATTTTAAGATTTCATTGAAATAATATAAAATTTAAGATGGCTGATCCAAAATAACAAAGTAGGTGAAGGGGTATACATAAGTCGGCTTTGACCGACTGAAACTTACTCACTTGTTTTTTTTTGTCAAACCTCACACAATTAGAGGGTGACTCCAAATCCGATTATTAAAAATCCCATATGTCATAGCTAACGTAAATACGTCAAAATAAAAAAAATTAAGTATTTACACAAAAAAATACAATTAAACGATATTTTTTACATTTGAATGTAAGAAATTATTTTTAAATAATATAGATTTCGATCATAATATATAAGTTTGTACGTACCTTATTGAAAATATTAAGAGATTTGTAGGGATTTACAGCCACCAATATTGAGCCCGTGTAAGTCTACAATAAATATTAAGAAAATTTCCTCCAATTCTACTATACTGCTTGTGTTAATAATTTCAGTTTTATTAGAAAAAACGTTTATTTAAAGAAAAACTAGAGAGTGAGCTACTTATCTTCGGCTATGCCAAAACTGAAATACTCCCCACCATAAAAAAATTTTGGTCTCAGGATGACATTTTGACCCATTGATATGTGGTTTTAGAACATCGACCTTTGTCTAAAATCCGTTACTACAAATTTCCAATCGAATACAGCAATAAAAAATATTAAAAAGGCTAGGCAATTTTTCGTTTTTTTGTCGTTTTGTATGGGAGCCCCCCTGACTTTTGGTGCGATTGCTTTGATTGTCGAACTTGATCTCAGCATTGAAGTGATGTCTTGTCTCTTTATGTTACCGAACAGAATAAGATGGTTTTGTGTATAAGAGTTTCTTATATACTTTCCGTATTCCGTACTTAGTTACAGGGTTGCTTAATTATAGGTACTTAGTTACAGGGTTTTTCAATCATAGGTACTTAGTTACAGGGTTGTTCAAAAGTGCAAGTTGCATACCAAATCGAACAACCTTGTTATGGTTGTACAAGCTGCATGATGGAAGGGATTATTTTAGGTTCACAACTCGTCCAATCTGACATTAGATCGTCCTCGATCTCAGTTCGAAATGATTAATAATCATGCAACTTATACACCCAATTAATGATTTTTAATATAATACATTGTATAATTTTTAATGTTACATATTAACCCGGATTGACCCAGTGTTGCCATATGGCAACACAGAGGTAGCTTCAGAAAAAGATTTTTTAAAAATTAGCGAACGCATAAATTTGAATGCCGTCGACGGTTTTGTATTCTTAAAAGTACCGGTAGTTTTTATTTTACATGACGGCATTGGATCACGTGTAGTTCTTTTGTTATTGTAATGCAAATCCGGGTTAAATACTCAATTTCCTATAATAAATAACCTGTGTATTAGATCACCCATGAGCTATATGGGAATTGCAAAAGTGTTTTTTTGTTCGCTCGCCGCTCATTTTCGGAAAGGTGGGGGCTCAAAAAAAACATCTGCAAAAAAAACTGGACTTCGGTAGTCAAAAAAAGCCAGGCCGGCTGGACCTCAGCGACCGATAAAACGGACGCAGAGATGGCCCCTGCTGGAGACCGGGGCGATGTGGAGCCTATGGGACCACCGCGAATGCGACCGGGCACCACTGGATGCAAACCCGAACGATGTAATGAGCTCCCCGCTCACTCTTGTTCGGGGTAGGATCAGGGTGGTGTGCGGTCTGAAAGGACGAAGGTTGTTGATGATACGAAGCCCGGCTCGAGCGAAGGCTCAGCCAGCCCAGCTGACTCGCAACCTGCGTCTGTCGCGACTGGTCCTGAAATGGTCCCGGACGGTGATACCACTTTGGACAGCTGCTGTACGGTGATCGCTCTTTCTGGCAAATCAAGGCACCGCCATGGCTCGGGGAAACCCGATGTTCCAATGGCCGCTGAGGTAAGTCAGGATGTCGTGAAAGCGGGGCAGTATTCGGGACTGGGGGGCAACCTGCCGAAGGACCCGAAGCACCACCACCATGGCTCGGGGAAACCCGATGTTCCAATGGTCGCTGAGGGGAGCAAGGCAGGTAGTGCTGGAAACGAGGGGAAGACCGTCAAGCAGAGGCTGAACGCCAAACGCTTGATACGACGGATGAAGAAGCGCGACCCGAATTCCTACACGGAAAGGGAACGCCAGATGCTAACGGCGGCGGAGGAGACGGTGAAGGCACCCATATCGCGCGTGTCTGTACCTTCGGGGGCCAGCATGAGGTTACTTGCTGCTAGGAATGGAGGCCCTTTGCCCCCGACCTCAGCGGCGGGTAAACTCAGGTGGACCACTACTGCCCCAGAGAAATCGGGCGCAGTGGCGGGAACTCCAAAAAGGGGCAGGCACGACGATACGGTGTCGCCGCCGATGGCCTGCAACAAAAAGCGAAGAACCGTTGCAGACGTCGTACAGGACGGTCTTACGGTCGCTGTGGTTGACTACGGGAACCCCGAACGTCGACTGACAGAGGACTAGTGGCAGCTGATAGAGCTCAGAGTCCTTGAGGGTGTGAATGATGCTATCCTGAAGAAGGGGAAGCATATCCCTCTCTTCGGCCAGCTGACCACAATCAAGGGTTTTAAGATGCTTCAGTGTGATGATGCGGACACGCTGAAATGGCTCGAGGCATTTGTCGCCAACACAACTGCACCGTGGGCTCATGCCGACCTGCGCGTCGCCGACAAAACTGCGATCCTGGACTTCGCAAGACAGAAATTCAAACTGATGATCCCGGGACCACATCTTCCAAGGGAGCGTATTGAACGCAACCTACGCCACCTGAACCCTGAGCTGAAAAGCCTTGAATGGGAGATCGTGGAGGTTGCTGAGCGAACGGAGGCGGGCACAGAGGTGGTGGTACTCGTTAGCCACAAGTCGATGCCGCTTCTACGGAAATGCAACTTCAAGGTGCGCATAGGGGTCACCCGATGCAAACTGAGGCCAGTTGTGGAGCCACCCAGAAAAGTAAGTACAATGCCACTACTGCCATGAAGCTAATACAAATTAATCTTCATCACAGCAAAGCGGCTAGCGCAAATCTTGTCTCGCTAATGGCGAGCAAGAACGTAGACGTCGCCCTCATACAGGAACCTTGGTTACTCCGAGCTAACATATGCGGGCTTGCGGACAAAGGTTTGACCACATACAGCGTCAAACCATTAAACAGTGAGACTAAAATTAGAACCTGCATAGTAGCTAGGAGACAAATCAAAGTATATCTCCTTCCTTCTTTTAGCACCCCTGATCAGACGGCAGTAATGTGCGAAAGGCGCGGGTCTCCATCCCTCGTCATCGCCTCCATATATATGCCGTACGACTCAGTGAATCCACCGCCGTCGAATGACACCAACTCACTGATCGTGAAGGCAGAGCAGGAAGGATGGGACATTCTCATCGGCTGTGACGCCAATGCACACCATGTTCAGTGGAGTAGCAGTGACACAAATGTACGGGGTGAGTCTTTATTTGAATATATAATCAAAAAGAATCTGATTATTGCGAACAAGGGCAGAGAGCCCACCTTTACTACTAGAAATAGGAGGGAGGTACTTGACATAACATTAACGAATAATTCGGACTCTATATCTATAAACCAGTGGATGGTCTCCCCTGAGGCCTCGTTCTCTGATCATAGAATAATAGAATTCGAAATAGATATACCAAAGAATACATTACCCCCATATAGAAACCCAAGAAAGGCGGACTGGGACTCTTTTGTAAGTGAGGTAGGGAATGGAATACATACACTTCAGGCGCAAAATCTGACATCAGCGCATGAGATAGACAATTCTGCCAGGTCGCTAGGGCTTCTCCTTAGTAAGGCGTATTGTAAGGCACGTCCCTTAAGGACAGCCAAGGTAAAGAAATCAGCACCGTGGTGGACAGAGGAGCTTAGGGTCTTAAGAAGCGCCGCACGCAAGCTCTTTAATAAGGCTATGAGAACCAATGTATCCACTGACTGGGACGACTACAAAACGAGTACAAGGAAATTCAAAACCGCTACAAGGAACGCCAAGAGAACGTCTTGGCAGGATTTCTGTAGTGGTTTGGAACATTCCTCTGACTCAGCCAGGCTAAGAAAACTTCTCTCGAAAGCACCAGCTGTACCTGGATTCCTCAAGCGAAACGATGGGCGATGGACCGAATCGTTCTCTGAGACTCTACAGCTTCTGCTGGAAACACATTTCCCAGGTTGTGATATCAATCAGGAAGATGCGGACGCGAGTAGAACAGCGACCACAAGTAATGGTATATCTGAAGTTTTAGTTACTGAGGAAAAGATAAACTGGGCGATTGACTCTTTTTCGCCCTATAAATCTCCTGGTAGTGACGGGATACTCCCGATAATGCTGCAGAAGACCAAGAATATTATAACACCAATTCTTAAGGAATTGTTCTTGAGCAGCCTTAAGCTCGGGCACATCCCAGCAATTTGGCGGCAAGTTAATGTTATTTTTATTCCCAAGGCGGGCAAAGCCAGCCACATACTAGCGAAGGATTTTAGGCCCATCAGCCTGACGTCTTTCGTACTGAAGACTTTCGAAAAACTCATAGACTTTTATATTCGTAGCAGGCTGAGACCTTGTGATATATCCTCGGCACAGCATGCATACACGAAAGGGAGGGGTGTGGAAACGGCGCTGCATTGCGTCGTCAGCACCATTGAGAAGAATCTTTCTTATAAAGAGTACACTTTAGCTGCATTCTTAGACATTGAGGGCGCATTCAACAATGTCAACGTAAGTGCGGTTAGTAGGGCGCTAACACACGCGAATATCGAGCCTGCCCTAACAGACTGGATCGTTAGAATGTTAAGCCAGCGGAAAATCAGAACGGAACTTGGGAACACGAACATGGAGGCGACTGCCTCTCGGGGTACCCCGCAGGGCGGTGTCATCTCACCACTTCTGTGGAACTTGGTACTAAATGAAATACTGATTGAATTTGAGAAGAGTGGGATAAAGGTGACCGCATACGCGGACGATGTTGTACTACTAGCAACGGGTAAATTCCTTCCGACCATCAGCGATATATTAGAAGTAGCACTGAAACAATTGAGCGACTGGACTAAGAAATGTGGACTGGGGGTTAACCCCCAAAAAACCGAACTTGTCCTATTCACGAACAAACGAACGATTCCACAATTCAGACCACCATCTATAGAGGGAATCCCTCTCAGAGTCTCAGAAAGCGCCCGCTATCTGGGTCTCGTTTTAGACAGGAAACTGAACTGGAAATTAAACATAGAAGAAAGGGTTAGGAAAGCGTCAATTGCCTTTTACACCTGTAGTAGAATTTTTGGACGAAGGTGGGGCCCACGCCCCAAAATCATCTCATGGATGTATACAGCCATCGTTAGACCAATACTGACATACGGTTGTCTCGTGTGGTTGAAATCAGCCAGCAAGACCACTAATCTGAAAACAATGACAAAAATACAAAGAATAGCATGTATAGGAATATCTAGTGCGATGAAATCTTCACCGACGGCAGGACTCGAGACAATTCTTAATTTTCTGCCTCTAGACCTATATACACAAGAATATGCAGCAAAAAGTGCCTTAAGAATAAGCCAGACAGAAACCTGGCATAGAAACTCGACGGGGCACTCAGACATAATGCAACGACATCTTGGGAACGACATCAGCTCTGACTACCTGCTGCCATACCCAGACTTCAATATTCCCTTCTCCAGTCACTTTCCCACCAGGAAAGAGTGGGAGGGAAATGACCTATCAAGAAACGTACCCATATCAGTCTTCACTGATGGGTCCAAAATGAACATTGGTACCGGTGCGGGTTACACCTGCGAAAAATTAGGGATCACGGGATACATCCGTCTGCCAGACAACAGCAGTGTCTTCCAAGCGGAGATACTGGCAGTGGCGGAGGCGGCCAAGGCGACCTCAATGGTGGAGATACCACACGATGATATCACCTTTTTCATTGATAGCCAGGCAGCAATAAAAGCGTTATCTGCCGTCTACATCAAGTCAAAGCTTGTCAGGAGCTGTCGCGAAGAGCTGCAGGTTCTTGGCTCACATGCTAGGAGACTTGGTCTTACCCAAAATGACGTTTGTAGGGGTTGTGGGGACGAGGAAGTCGAGGAAGATACCCACCACTTCCTCTGTCGATGTCCAAGTCTACAACATCTCAGGCGTAGAACCCTTGGGGAATACTTTTTCGATGACCTGGCGGAGATATCTGATAAACCCCTTCGTGATATGCTCGCCTTTGTAAAAAATTCTGGGTGGTTGGATTACCAACTTATGATTTGACGAGTGTGGGCCTATCCCACCTCTTAAAGTACGGGCATCACAATGGGTCAACTTTTTTGGCCTAAGTGTGATGGCACTGGAGTATTTATGCTCCAATGGTGCCATCTACCCTCTAACCTAACCTAACCTAATATATTTTTTGGGCTGTTTTTAGCTCAGCCAATCAAAAGCGAATATAGCGTCAGAACGAGGAAACGGATGGAAATTAAAAAGACATCAACTCCGCTTCTACGACCATGCCTGCCAGCAGGCATTCGCATGGAAGCGACAGACGTAGGCCTGTTTATTTGTCCCGTTTCATATAAAAAGAAGTAATGGTTGGAAGCGGGGAGGGAAGGCATCCGAACTCCTAAAGAGGCATACTGGCATGCCTGCAGACACCTTCTTTTGACCACTGGGTTGTTCCATTGTTAGCTATAATGGATTTTATGCTATGTGTCGTATTTTTTCCGTACTAGCGGTTCACAGTGTTCCACATTAGTTTTATTGGAGTAGCAGGGTTAATGTTTGAGGTGAATTCATAGAATGAGGTTCGTTTTGCTAATTTAGCTTCTCTTTTAAATAACTCATTCGCTTTTTTATAAGCTAATCGGTTTTCTTTGGTTAGATTCTTTTTGAACAAATGCCAAAGTCTTTGCTTATTTAGACGGAGTTTGCCTCGATGTTTGTTCCACCAGTGAACAGTTTTTATATATGAATGGTGTGTGGATGTGTGAGGAATTGATTCGTTAGCGGCTGAAATTATAAGCTTTTGAAATTTTGCAGCTTCATTGTTTCTGTTTTGAGAAATATCTGTGTCTTTGATTCTATTGTTTATTATGGATTGAAATGTATCCCAATTTGCTTCGTCTAGCTTAAAGCGATTGATTTTGTGGTTATTTGAGGGATTTTGAGAGTGGTTTTGAAATGTGATCCATATTGGAAAATGATCACTTCCATGATTTGAGATTTGAGTCTATATTCCATCTGAGGAATGGGAGAAGATTGGAAGAGGAGAAAGAGAGGTCGACGTGTGTTAATGTAGAGTGCGTAGAGAGATGGGTGGGAGAACAGTCGTTTAGTAGTGAAAGATTTGTTTGCATAAAAAATGATTCTATTGTTTTTCCTCTTGGATTGGTGTTAGCGGGACCCCAAAGCGTGCTATGAGCATTGAAATCGCCTAAAAGTATGATTGGCGTATTGGTGTTGATGTGTAGGGCAATCAGGTCTGAAAGTAATATTCTCTCAGAAGGTGGTATATATACTGAGATTAATGTGAGTTTAATGTCGGCTGAGATTTCAACAGCAACAGCTTGAAAGTTTGCAGATAGATTTAAAAATTTGTGCTGAATAGATTTCTTGACCAGTATGGCAGTGCCACCTTTCGCTTGTGAGGAGTTTGTGTTGTTAAAAGTAGTGTATTCGTAGTTTCTGATGTTTATTTGGTTGTATTTTAAATGTGTTTCCTGTAATGCTATAATATCCGGTTTTTGTGATTTTATCAGAAGTTGTAGTTCATGTAAATTATTAAGGTATCCGTTCAAATTCCACTGAAGAATTTTTAGGACCATAAGCAGATGAATATTTGGTACTCTTCAGCAGTAAATAGAATTTACTGAAGAGAGTACTTCAGTTCATTTCGTCTTCTGATATTGGAGTTGTGTCTCAAAAGTGTGTATCTATTTCGTTACGGCGTTGAGTAATAGATTTGGCAGTTTGATTTTGTTTGAAGGTTTGGTGTGAGCCAGTTAAGTTTGTATTTGGTTGTAAGTTGGTTTGTTTATTTGAGTGGTTGTGTTTGTTGTGATCATGATGGTTTTGTAAGAGTAAATTGTGTTTGGTTCGGTTGTTAAATTGTTGGTGGTGGTTGGATTTGAATGTTTTTGGTTTGTAGATTTGGAAATTTCTGTGGAGGGTATGTTTTTGTTGGGGTTTGTGTGGCTGGGGTTTGTGTTGTTAGTATTGTTGTTATTTTTTGTGTGTCTAATTCTTTTTTGTCTTATTTCAGTTGCTTCTTTAATGTTTCTGTAGGAATAGGGATAGCGGGTTTTGTGTTGCCGTTGGCTATTTGTATTGCTTCTTTATATGAGCATTTGTTAATAATTTTTATTTTTAGAATTTCTGCTCTCTTTAATGCTTGGGCAATTTCTATTATTGGACCTATGAGCATGCTTGCAATTTATGCACCTTTGAACAGGGGGTTGGATCGTGAACGCTAGATCATTTGGAATTTCAAAAAGATGAAAGGACATTATGTGCAAAGGGGTATTCATAACTTTTTTATCTATGAATTTTGTAATTTTTTGTAATGCTACTACAGACTGATCTTAAAGACCATCTAGTATTTCATTATCATTTAAGTCTTTTAAGGGTGGTGCATAGATTACTCCTTTGACAGTATTGAGAGTTGGGTGTAATGTTGATATAATCGAACAGATATTAGACAGTTGGGTTGCTTTTAGAAAATTATTGGCCTGAGCCTCATTTTTAGTTAATATAAGGAGATCGCCTTCACGAGTATATGTAATTTTATTCGGTTGGTCTGAGGAGATACTTTCAAGGGCTTTTGATATCCAAAAAAATATTAAATGATTGTATTGGTTTTTCTGAATTTTTGTTTTTTATTGGTACATACTTAGGGCATGCATTTTTCTTGTGTTTGAACTGAGTGTTGGGAAATCGCTTTTATTTAGCAAATTGAAGTTCTTCTTTTTGCGTTTTGGCGATTGATCTAGAATCGCAAAATAGTTTCCTCCCGAAGAGGAAGCCATGGTGGCACTGCACTGGTCGCAGCCCGAGAGTCACTTATTTTCCCAGACAAGTTGTAGTAAATGAAACGCACTTGTTGAAACAGTGAAAACTGTATGAAAAAGAAATGTAATGAGGAAGCAAAGACTATACACGACCGTTCTCTATGAGCGCAGGGGATAGACTGTGCCCTGAAGTTATGTGAACATCTTAAAGTAGATGGGGTCGCATCAGATTTTAATCAGTGCTGCTATTTCAACTGCCATAAGGCTGTTCTTATTAAATTCAATTCGTAAGCTTTATAATTAAAAAATGTAATTTTTTGAACACGAATGTCATTGAAGTTAACATGCAAATTTCGGATGGTGTAACCAGAACCTGTACTATGCAAGACGGATTCTCCTTCTTCAATTCATCTGCGAATGATTTGCCCTAAAATCTGATTCCTGGCAGCAAATAATTAACTTATTATGTTTTTCCTAATTATTCATTTTCCAAATTTATCATATATTTTTTTTCCTTCTCAGTTTTGTCAATCATACGTCGATGAATGATAATTCTCATACAAGTTTTTGAGGCATCGTACTCTTCGTAGGGGTTTTTGAAGCTGAATGCTCATGTGAGCTTTTATAATTAATCGGCTATCTTTTTTTTTTTTACATGTATTTTTATTTATTTGAATCACCTAATATTAACTTAGGTCTAACAATAATAATTCATAAATTCAACTAAATTTAAAATTCAGCTTAAACTATGCTGTGAGATGTGTAAATTACCCAATATCCATTGATTTAGGCAATGTGGAGTTATCGTATCTAATATATTGGGAATATATTAGCTTCGTTTAAGACGTGAGGGATTCGATTCAGAGGTCTAAGTAAATTTCGAGCTAGAATGTGCAAAATTGGTTAGCACAGTGGAGAATTAAAGTCAATGAGTCTAAAAGCTCACATATAACCTTCACCCTAAGGAAAGACACTTGCCCCACGCTTAAAATAAATGATAGTGTTATACCACAATGTACCGAAACTAAATATCTTGGTATGCATCTCGATCGCAGACTCACCTGGAAAAAAACACATCGAGTCTAAAATTACACAAATCAAACTAAAAAAACTCGAACTCAATTGGCTACTCTCGAAGCATTCGAGACTCAACACCACATATAAAATCCTTTTATACAAAAGTGTAATCAAACCCATATGGGCATATGGGATTGAACTCTGGGGTACCGTCAAATGTTGAGAAACTGCAACGAACGCAGTCGAAAATTCTGCGACAAATCGTGGGAGCACCATGATACATAAAAAATGCACTCATCCACAGAGATTGGCAAATACCGAAAGTATCCGAAGAGATCCCTAAACGTACAACAAAGTATGCAGATAAGCTTAAATTGCATCCAAATATTCTAGCTAGAAATTTAGTAAGACCCACCCGACCCCTACGCCTAAAGCGTAACTATTCTGTTGCATTTGACAGATAGCCCCGGAACCCTCGTCGCTTCCGACTTCCCGATTATGTCGGCATACAGTCGATGCCAACATCCTACGATGTCAACATCACCTTGATGCCGCCATAACCATCGAGTACTGCATAACGTTGTCCAAATCGATGGATTAGGGCAACAAGCATTTGTTGAAATTGTTGAATTTTAATTAAATTGCATCGTTAAAAATTGTTGTGAGTTCTAAGTATTTAATAAATCAAATGTTAAGTTAAAAAAAAAAAAAAAAGAATGTTTGGATGAAACATAAGCTTCTGCGTGTACTTCGAGGTAAGTTTCGGAATTTCGGCTATCTAGCAATATTTTTGTGAATATTTAATTTTTGAAATTTGTGATGTTTTATTAAACACAATTTTGTTTATCCTTTAAGCATTTATATTTGAAACCTCCTCTTCTTCACCAAGCATTTATTTAATTTTTACTTTTAACGTCAGTGAATTTAGGGCCAATTGTTAGCAGTAACGGCGAATTGCGCAAAAAACTTTAAGACCATCTTTAAATTCGTCTAAATTCGATGAGGTCAAATCTATTTTTAGCGGTACCCTACGAAAAATTGTGGACCAATTACTCTAAAATATCATTGGAGGAGTCGATGGTGTAGTAACAACTCAAACATGTGGAGTGGTTACAACACCTGGTTACATGTAATGCAGATGTGGACCAATTCAGTGAAAATTACCGCACATTTGATGAGAGGGAAATCATCCGTCTTGCTCTTCATTTCAATGAGATGATTCCGTAGAGTTGTCAATACAATTAAATTTATTATAGGTTTCGAATGATATTTATAAATAACTAGCTGGGCCCGGTCCGCTTCGCTGGGCCTAAATAATTTTTTGTTGTTGCATTGTCTGCAATGTAATGGATGAATGGATGAAAGTAATTTTTAAATATATATGTTTAATTGGTGTTTATACTGTGGAGTTAATTTTGTACAATTTTATAGAGAGGAAAATTTATGTAGCGATCGGTATTGAAATAGGTTTTGATGAATGAATGAATTATTCGTATTGTATGTATGTATGTAGCGCAGTAAAGTATGTTTGGAAGATTATTGAAATTAAATTAAATGACATGTGGTATAAGTATTTGAAACAAATGCCGTTAATTCGGCCGGTGCAAACGACTGGATTACGATCTTTGAGCTTTGGTACGTAGCCGAATGCTCGCACAAAATGGCCCAGCAGTGTAAACACTTGAAAACGAACAAATCTGTAGACTCCGATGCTGGTGCGGGAGGGAATATTCAGTCAGTGTAAACGGTTGCACGAACGGAATTTTGTTTACGATTGGAGTTCGCGACAAAAGTTGTGTTCGCTCCTACGGTCTAAGTGCACCTTCAAATTAAGTAAAAATAAGTACCTTTATCCCTTTTAGACAAAATTAAACCGAAAATTCCCTTAGGAAGGGAAATTTGCCTTAAGTTGGCTGCACTGGTTGAGCGCCCAGTCTGTGAGGAGTGTTGCCACATTGAGAGGCGTTCTGTTGTGTTTTTGTAAATTTTTCTTGGGGGAAGAAAGTGATTTCTATAACTTGTTGGGACAATTTTGCAGTGCTTATTTGCCGAAAAGGCAAAGTTCCGGTACGGAACTTGAACAAAAATGTTGCTTGAATATGCGATACTGCGTTTTTTTAAAGAAAATTTATAAATGATACACATTTTTAGTTGTAGCTTTGAAATTTTTCACCGCAAACAAATTTTTTTATTCCAATATCTTTGCTGGAAGAATTTTCGAGAAAGTACCGCGGCGGCGGAATTTTAGGTATTTTAAGTTGTAATGAAGTACTGTGTGTAGGGTTACTGTGAAAGTGGGCGACTTTCGCAGTGCGCATTTAAGGTCGCCACACATGAATGCAAAATTTCGTTGTGTCGTGGTACTTTTTCTTGAAAATACGATAGTGCGCTCTAGAATGATATGCATTTGTTTTTGTTTTTGTGAAATTTTTCAGCACGAAAAAATTTGTCCGAACCGATTATCGCCTTGCAATTTTTGAGCAATTTTTGGGGAAATTTCGCGGCATTGTGTGGGAGCTTTAAGTTGGGTATAATTTAATTTCCATTCACAATAGACATTTTTCCGTAGTTATTTGGAATGTAAATGGCAAATGCATTTAAGTGGAAATGAAGTACTGTGAAAGTGGGCATAAAATGTGCACTGGGAGATTGGGGCAAATTATGGAATTGCGAATATGTAATACTCAAGGAGAAGCCGCGTTATTTTGGCATTGCCTTAGGTTTTTTCCATTGTTGAAAAGTTACATGCAATCAAATGGAAATAACCTTAATTATTACTCCCTGCTGCATTTAATGTTGAAAATACACGAAGTTGTTGAAATTTGTGATCGGTACATCGACTTGAAATACTTTAGCAAATCGATTTCATAATTTGAAAGAAACCGAAAGGGTTTTTTAACCCGCAGATATGGTAACACTGCTTGGGTGGGGAAAAATTAAGTCCTAGGTGGCAACCAAGTTGATTGTTGATCATATGGTATTTGCTTTAAAAGATTCACAAATGTGAGAGAAATACGTATTTTCTAACTTGTGGGCGGTAAAACTGGCCGTGTCAAAACCTATCCTATGTCACGACTCACGACCCCTAGAACACACATATAAATTTTGGTGAGAATCGGTGCTGTAGTTTTCGCGTCTACTGGTGACAAACATACACGTCTCTTTTATATATATAGATTGATATATCGTCTACCAAGTCTATGGAACGGTAATCAGGTCTAGTCTATGATATGGTCCTCAGGTCTAGTCTAAGAAATGGTCCAATGTAATAAAAAATTGGACCAATTGGTCCAATTGGTCCAATTTTTGGACATTGCCGAACAAATGTAACCAGTGTTTTTCCATATAAATGGACCATTCTCGGTCTAGTACTGGTTACATGCGGACTAGTTAATGTACTAGTGTTTGGACTAGAACTATTTTTCGCAGGGATGGTGTGGGTGTGTGAAACGTGGCTTAAACCCTAAATTTATAATAATGCGGTTTATTTACCAGGGTATTACTTACACAGAAATGATAGTTAGGGCATGAGAGGCGGAGGTGTCGGTATTTAATTGTCAAATAATATAAAATCTAAATTGGTACATGAGGTATGTGAGATATGTATAATTGAAGCGCTGTTTATTCAAATTGAACTGTCTGGTGTCTCTGTGATTGTAGGATGCATATATTTACCTCATGGCAACCTTCGTAACCTGCGTGAAGTTCTTTGTGACTTATCCTGTAGATATGACTACCTCACCATGCCTTCATTTATGCAAGTATTGACTTCTTAGTTAACAACTAGCAGACAATTTAGTCCAATTTTTGATAATAACAATGTAGATTAACCTATCTTTTTTTTATCTGTATACATTCGCTGAGGTTCCTATTTGCAAAAAAAACTGCTAAATTACAATAATACTGACATTTACATGAAAAGTCCCCAGGTATTATGTGCTATTAGTTTCCCTGCAATAAAGACACAACTCAAAATTCGGGTGTTTGGAGTTATGAATGTCACTATGATCCTCAGATATTAATCTACATACTGCCAAAAGGCAGAATTTATATCTTACGTTTTTAATGTATTTTAAATGTTTTTTAAAACTTTCCAAATGCTAAAATTCATATAAAATAGTGAAATTTATAATTTTAAATCGTGATTTCCCAACAATATGATTTTTTGAGTTGTGTCTTTATTACTATATTGAATGAGCGATATAAGGTTTTCTTGGAAAACAGCACAGAATATAACTGAAAGGTATATTGCAAATATCGTAATAAAGATAAGTCTGTAATACGTAAAGAAAATATTAGGTTGGGTTCTGTACGTTTTAAGAACATAGACGGTAAAAAGTTTTCGAATATATTACAAAGCAGTGGATGTGAGAATCTTAGTAACCGCTCGGCTAATGTGGATCCGGATGGCATTAACTCGTTTTTATCTCTTCTCAAACTGTATCCAATTCCACTATTTCGGATCTTGATGGCGACCCTATCACTGGTTTTATGTTTAGGAACGTTACGCTGGATGAACTTTACTTAGCTACATTTCGAATCAAATCTAACGCTGTTGGACATAACAATATCCCTATTAAGTTTGTTAAATTAAATTACTCATTCATTGAAGAATACTTACTCCACTTTACACTTACTAATAGGTAACTCTTGCGATTTTGACATCTTTCGACCAGCTCTTTCAAAAATCGTTGAAAATATCCTTAACTTTTAAATTTGGGAATATATGAACTCTTCAAATCTGCTAAGTCAATGTCAATCCTGTTTTCGGATGGGCCTTAGTACGATTACCAAACTACTTTAGTTGACTGAAAAAATACGCAAGAACTCTCACTGTAACAAAATTAGTGTGTTGCTAACCCTCGATCTGTCTAAAGCGTTTGACTTAGTAGACCATAACATCCTGATACACAAACTAAAAAATTAATTTAAATTCTCCAACAGCGCTTGCAGATGTTTGTCCTCTTTTTTAAAGAACAGTAAGCAGTTTGTATCTTGCAATAGCCGGTTTTCTAGTATACTAAACTGTCTGAGTGGATTTATGTTAATAGCTTCGTTGATCAGCTTGGCATTGATCAGTCTAACGTATTCTTATATGCATATCGTAGTCGTTCACTGAAAAGGTACTACGTCCAATTTAGGGCTAACACGAGATAAGTATGCCATGTTGGTGCTAGATAAGATATCTACATTATGTCTTAATCACCAAGCCATATGTATTATCAACCCGAAGATATAGAGAATGAAAAGTACGTAACTACAAATATCTTCAAATTCTATTCAGTGAAAAGTGACTAAGTCCAGAATATGTCACTTCTAATACGCGAAAAATGCTCAGACCACGAAAATTCGAAAGAGGGCAGTCCAAACTTAGTCTCTCATAAAAAAATGAGCAATAAATTACATTCGACTGAGATAAAGTGCATTAACTAATTTATATGGGACAAAAATTCTCAAGAATTGTCCGATCTTTATGATTTTGAAGGATAGCTAAAAATGGTCGAGAAATTGGACGTGGGCGTGCGAAAGTGGGTAATTCGATTTATATGGGACTTATTAACTTTTCACTGAACACATTATTGAAAAAAGGAAAGAAAATGGTACCACATTCGCGGAACTAGTCAGATCTTTATAATTTTGGGCTTAAGCGATAGCTGGAAAACAAAATTTTTTTAGAGTTGTTAATGGCGGCTTCCATCTATCTTTTAAGCCCAAATTATAAAGATCGGACAGTTCCCGCGGGTATTATAACATTTTTATCTTGTGCCAGAGTTGTTCTCAAAAAGAAGCAAATTACACTCTTGATACTTATCCAAACTCAATGCGGTCTATTGCGGTAGATAGTGCTAAGCTTCTCTATCATTTTAAGAATAAGACTGTTTGTATTCATGGGTTTTTGGATTTTTTTACGTTCATTTTAATCTTTTAAAGCAATTATCTCATTTTGATTTTTTTGGACTTAGTAACTTTTTACTGAACGACCACGATATGTTCTATTCAGTTCTATTGGTTTTTGCAAGCTGTTATAAACCTTACTTTTGAACAGATCATGAATTGGATGAATGAGAATAAACTTGTTGGTAATCTGAATAAAACAAAAGCAATAATTTTTAATAGGCCGCGAAATATAGATATAGATGAATCGGTATTATCGTTGATTCTAATTTCGATTTCAATGCCCATATCAACCACATTAGCTCCAAGGTGAGTTTCACCTTGAAGAAACTATATAGTATGAATTTGCATCTGCCACTCTCTGTTAAACGCACCGGGATTGCAATTTTCAGTCCCGAAAATCCCGGGATTGCGAAAAGGTTTCGGGATCAAAAGCCGTACTGCATACCAGAAATTTTGGTTACACCCCCAAAATCTGAAGTTAGAAGAGAAAACCCCATTCACTCTAAAATCATTCAGATTGAATTCAAACAATTGGAACTAAATTGGCTAAATTGGATCTCAAGGGCATCTAAGCTAAATCTCAAATACAAAGTCCAAATATACAAAAGTATAATAAAGAATTGAGCTCTGGGGCAATTTACCTCGAATGAGGAAAAACTCCAGAGAATCCAATCTAAAATCCTGAGACATATTGCCAGAGCCCCTTGATATATAAGAACGCAAACATCCACAGAGACTTAAATATACCTGTTGTAAAGGACGAAATTCGGAAACTTACCTCGAAGTACAAGCAGAAGCTCATGTTTCACCCAAACGTTCTAGCCAGACATTTACTGGGACCTTTGAATTCCTGACGTCTCTAACGACACTAATATATTCTCCATATATTAGAACGAAAACTTCACATTGCCAAATTCAATGGAGCATAGACTATAGAATTAATTGAATTTTAAAAATCATTGAAATATTATTGTTAGATCTAATTATACACTTTTAAATGATCCAATAAATACACAAATCTTTAAAAAAAATGTACAGATAGTACACATTCATTTTTTCATAAGCACTTGTGTTTCAAAGTGTAACTGTTTGTATTTTAGACACTAAAGTTTGACTTAAATACTTTTGTACTCATATTTTCACCGTTCTGATTTGTGATTTGTTTTCAAATATAATTGTTGCTTGTTAAATTTCATTTATTTTGATACCATGGTTTGTTATATATCGATACCTTAAAACACAACCATCCTATGTCCAATTTTTCAAAACTCTAGAAAATGGTATACAAGTTTTAAAATTGGTATGTTTTGTATGGTAATTGATTTTTATTTCCTCATTTTTCATTTACTTTCATTTGGATTCCACAAACCACTATAGCCTGTCTGATGCAGCTTCTTCTAAGGAATCCAAAATGTCATAAACTGGATTTTCATGAAAACGGACATAGGGTTATTGTGCTTTAAGGTATGACACTTAAATTATCGTATAATTTAAGATATGACACTTAAATTATCGGTTAAAACAAAAATTATAATACATTTGGCAACACTGCCACACACTTCCTGTGGGATGTGGGAACAATCAGACCAAAAATTCATTTATAATATTAATAGGGATCGCATGTTGTTTGATTTTCAAATTATTCCAAATATAAAAAGGATACATATATTATGTTGTTTTCATATCGAAGTTTGAGATTGTTGTTAATTCCTTTTTCATCAATTTCTGGAATTACTGTCATGTCAGAAACGCCTATTTTAGTGGAACTCATTTTACCTGTAAAAAAATATAAAAAACATAGTCAATATTAGAAAACAATATGAGTAGAGAAAATACGGTCACGTAGTATACAGAGGCAACACTGTCTGTAAATTCCCTTTGAGACACACACTGTACGTGAGTTCACCATGAATTTTTTCGATTTTTCGCAGGGATGTTTTGATTTCGTATGAAAAGTAGTATACGAATTTACATACATTTGTACCGAAATATTTGTATACCGAAAATAGAACTATTTCATTTGTGTAAAGCAATTCTCAAAATAAACAGTATAGAAATAAACAAAAAATGTAATTTATAAAAATATTGCTAAATTTTCTTTGAAATTCAACATACATACAAAGAATTATTTTAAACAATTGTAATAGTTATATTTTTGGTATAAAAATAATTCGATACGATTGTATGTTATTTAGTACAATTATATACCACGTTTCATACGATATCAAAGAAAATTTAACAATATTTTTACAAATTCCATACCAATTTTGTACATTTTTGGGGAAAAATTTATGACGCGGGGGTTCGTTATAAGACAAACCCTTCAAATTCCATAAAAATATTTAAATTTTTTTGTTAGAAACTGATGCGCTCTAAGACTCATTGAACATCTTTAAAATTTTTTGATTGAGTTCATTTTTCTATGAACATCCGAATAATGAACGCAAGCAAAACTTTTTGAATGTATATTTTTATAAAAAAAATTATTAAAATAAAGCTGTACGTATTATATACGTGCTAAAAATTCAAGCTGAAATGCTAACGGTTCTAAAGATTTAGAGGGTAACATTTTGTCGTAAGCGAAAAAGAACTTAAAGAATTTAACGAATTGAAAATAACTTATCTATTTTATTCTGTTGAATGTTCATTTTCTCTCATAATAAATACGTAATTTTATATTAAATCAGCATCGATCTGTGCTTTTTAAAAAATATGCATTTAATTAATGCTGAAGTCGATTTCTTGGTTTTTTTTTAACTTTAATTTTGGGCTAAAACTTTTCTTTCTACGTGGAATTGGTGACATTGTTTGGGATATTTATTATTTTTGTTGCCAAAATTCAGAAATAGTCATTAGCTAAGTATTTTATTAAATTTAATAATTTACAAAATTGTACCGAAAATGTCTCAGTAGCAAAGTAAAAAAAAGAGTAAAAAACAAGATTTTTAAAATATAACCCTTTAACCGACTAAAAAGCTTTAAATTAATTTCCGCAATTTCAATTTAAAATTAAGGGTTTTTGGCTGGTTTGTTCCTAATGTCAGATTTTAAAATGGCCAAAAAAACCCTTAATTTTAAATTGAAATTGTGCAAATTAATTTAAGGGGAATTTATTTAATGTTTTTAGTCGGTTAAGGGTTATATTTTAAAAAACTTGTTTTTTACTCTTTTTTATTTTCCTCTTTTATCACTTCTTAAAAAAAAAATGTTTTGCCCTTTTTTTCCCTTTTATTCCCCTTTTTTATTTTTTTCCCGAATGCGATCGTAAGTAAAAAATGTTGGTCCTGTAGCTAAAAAAATACTAACGGTAGTCCATTGTGAAATTTCAAAAGGCTCCATCCCCCTCCCCTTTATCCCCACATCCCCCATCAGAGGTGTAAAATTTTATTTTGTCAATGAGAACCCACCCACAATTTCATCACTGTAGCTGGAAGGAATCGAAAGTTATGCCATGTTTAAGAAAAAGGGGTTTGAGTCCCCCAAGTCCCCCTACTCTTCTGATGGACTCCAAAATAATAGAATGCTTTGGCACCGGAGTTCTATCAGTGTTCCAATTTTCAGCTCTCTAGCTCATGTGGAAGTGTATGATTTGAGGATATACATATATACCGACATATATATATATATGCCTATATATATATATATTGCCAAGAAGAAGCATGAGAAAATGAATAAAAAAGTTTAAAAAATGTTGTGAAAAAGTAAAAAATGTAAACAATTTCAAAAAATTGCAAAAAAAAAAAAATAATTACATAGCTGAAAATGTATATTTTTACGGTGAAAAATATAAATAATATTTATGCGGTTCAAAGTGAATATAATCGAACTGAACAACGTTGAGAAAGCCGATCTGATACGACGTGCTGTGATTGTTACAGGTTTGCCTTTTCCTCCTTTAAAGGATCCGAAAGTCAAGAGACGCCAGTTGGTGCTGGGAAGAGCTGGAGGCTGATCGTTTTGAAGAGGTTTACAAAATGATTTTAGACTCATTGACTTTAATTCTCCACTGTGATAACTAGTGTCCGACCGATTATTCGGCTTCGGCCACATTCGGCCAAAAACCAAAAACAATTTTGTTGTTTTTGTATTTTCTGAACTTAAAACTTCACATTAGGCCAATAATCGGCTTCGGCCAATATTAAGGCCGAAGCTGAACGAACGGCCGAATGTCAAAAATATGTGATCCAAAATCCGTTAAGAAGCAATATGTCTGCTTTTTGGAGTATGTAAAATTAAAGCGACATCCCTTACGAAAAGTAAAATGTTTCAAAAACTTATATAAGAATTCCTATACAAGTTTTTAAAACATTATACTTTGCGTAAGGGACGTCCTTTAAGGACTTTGCAAATCCTTTTAATTTTACACCCCATATGCAAAAAGATCTTGTTTAGACTCGTATTTAAAAAAACCAGACGAGGTAGAGTATTTCTGTGGACGCCATCGTGTTTAGTATCAAAAAATCTTTAAGGATCCATAGGTTTGCTTTATGGAGTACTTTTGCGGTTTTTTTCACTGTAACTCAAAGTTAAAATATTTAATGGTACTAAAAAAAACCATTCACATATTCAAAACAAACAATCGTAAAAATATGAGAAATAGCTTCTTTTAAAGATATATGTTAGCACTAAACGATGACGTGAGCATTTTTTTTTAAATTTTTTTAAATTTGATAAATTGCAACATTTTCTTGATCCTGAATTTCTCAGAAATCTAACGTGATAGAGCCATCTTGTTCTATAATCTATAAGAATGCTTCGTTTGGTTTATAGAGTATCAAAACGTTTGAAATTTGCCCGATTGAGTTATTGATTACTTTAAATATTAATTTACTTAATGAATAAATATTTTACATAATCATTCACTTACTAAAGGTTCATTTAGTAAAAAATTCAGATTTTTATTG
Organism: Heteromyza rotundicornis; assembly: GCA_951394025.1. NCBI lineage: Eukaryota > Metazoa > Arthropoda > Insecta > Diptera > Heleomyzidae > Heteromyza > Heteromyza rotundicornis. The sequence continues at coordinate 32,660,830 of OX596012.1, forward strand.
AGCTTTTCATAATTTATGTATTAATTATGGGTTTTAGCTCGTTTTCCAAAAAATTAATTTTGGAAAGGGAGTACAACAACTAAGCAAAAAACTCAGTCTGGCAGAGTGTACAGCTGTTTCGGATCCAGCCACGGATCTTCGTCAGCACTCTTTATGCATTCTATTTTATCCAAGCGACGCTATAAGTAAGTATTGGTATGACGCACAAGAGAATTACTTCTCCTTTGCATCACACGCCAACTCACTGAAGCAGCGAATGGTAAAATGCAGCAAACTGAATTTTTACTTGTTGTTGTATAGCAACCTACTACTATGCCTGGTTGAAGAATTTCCTCAAAGTCCCAGCAAGCAAGTTGCATGGCAAATGAATTTTTACATTGTGTGTGCTCTGATACACACACAACAATTCACTTGCCAGAAAATACAAAAACAACAAAATTGTTTTTGGTTTGATTGGCGTACCCTCCATATGTTTATTTAGTAAAAAATTCAGATTTTTATTGAGCTTTTCATAATTTATGTATTAATTATGGGTTTTAGCTCGTTTTCCAAAAAATTAAGAGAATTACTTCTCCTTTGCATCACACGCCAACTCACTGAAACAGCGAATGGTAAAATGCAGCATGGTACGCCAATCAAACCAAAAACAATTTTGTTGTTTTTGTATTTTCTGGCAAGTGAATTGTTGTGTGTGTATCAGAGCACACACAATGTAAAAATTCATTTGCCATGCAACTTGCTTGCTGGGACTTTGAGGAAATTCTTCAACCAGGCATAGTAGTAGGTTGCTATACAACAACAAGTAAAATTTCAGTTTGCTGCATTTTACCATTCGCTGTTATACCAATACTTACTTATAGCGTCGCTTGGATAAAATAGAATGCATAAAGAGTGCTGACGAGGATCCGTGGCTGGATCCGAAACAGCTGTACACTCTGCCAGACTGAGTTTTTTGCTTAGTTGTTGTACTCCCTTTCCAAAATTAATTTTTTGGAAAACGAGCTAAAACCCATAATTAATACATAAAAGGTTCATTAAGATATAAACCATTTTCAATAAATGATTTGGAAAAATGTTTTAATATTTTTTTCATGTTGTCTTTATATTGAGCTTCCGCTTCGGTTTCAGCCGAATGTGAAAAAAGCGGAAGTTCGGCTTCGGCTTTGGCCGAAAAAGACACCTTCGGTCGGACACTAGTTGTGATGCCATTTTGGGGTCTGAGTGTGACCACAATATTGCAGTGTCGTCGGCAAATGTTGAGATGAGGGTCTGATCATAAATGGGCATATCAGCTGTATAGAGTATATACAGTAGTACATCATTTTTATCAGAATTTTCTCAAAAATTTTTGATAGGGTGGAGAGTAAGATTATTATGCGGTATGAACTCACGTTTGTAGGGTCTTTTCCCGGTTTCGGGATCATCTGCGACAGCTTCCAGTCAGTTGGGTAGTGACCTATTCTTAATATAGCATTAATATATATATTTGTCCAGGTCTGTCTGTCTGTCTTTCTGTATGTCTTTCTGTCTGTCTGTCTCTAACACTAACCGATTCAAAATTTACAACTTCACTTTAAAAATTTTTGTAAGTTGTTAACCTTCTTTTTTTTTTAAATGTTAGCCCTTCTTCTGGTGGTTCGTCCACACGACGCTGCGTTCGTGAGAAGGAACCAGAGTCACTTACAAATATATTCACACCTATATTTTTTCTTATAAATGTTAGCCGCCCTGGTGAGGTATCGAGCCCACAACGCTTTTATGTATATACACACACACAAAATCATCTTTAAGAAAATAACACTGCCACAAGACTACCGTTGCCACCTAACACTATTTTCACCTATTACGGTGGTGTATTAGATTTTCATATTACACTTTCATATTACACTTTCCTATATACTGCATATATTCCCATTACAACATTAAGGTCCGAAACTTACTCAAAAATGTTTCTTGCAAATGCGAAAATATATTTGGTTAAGGTGAGAAATTTCTAGAGCCCGACCGATTAATCGGCTTCGGCATCGGCTTCGGCCGTTATCGGCAGAAATTGCACATTCGGCTTCGGCTTTTCCGAAAAAAAGCCGAAGTTTTGGCCGAAGCTTTTCAATTTTTTTCTTTTTTTTTTGCGACACCGAAAACCAAAACTAATTTTTTACGATACGATTTTCTAGCCCACATCGCATCTAAACGGTCTTACTGATTTTCTTGAGACTTGAATGTAAAATTGTGTAATTGATGGAATTTCCAATGGGCCCACAAAACAAAAAATATGATTAAAATTTAAATTAGTAATCATCGAATATTGAGTGAATCTCGCCTCAAATTGCGTGGCACGGGGTTACAGCTGCCACAAAGTACATCCTTGGACATTTTCTGGGTGGATTACTGAATTTTAAATATAGATTTAGAAGCTTACTACTTGCCCTGATGTCTATGTTAAAAGGAGTCCTGGTAAACTGTATGAAATTTCAAATATATTGGTAGGAGGCTCACGGAAGGATTATACCTTTTAGAAATGTAGCCCAAATTGCTGCGCCAACATATATGAAAAGTAGTTCTTGTGCTGACATTTAAAGGTGGTTTTTACCATCAACTAGAACATCCTTTGTCCATCACCTGACGGATTTGGGGAGTCCTTAAAAAACAGCTACTTAGATGTTAGTTTTGACCTAGGAGGCCCAAATTTGTTTGTGAATTCTTTTGGTTACTTTTATTATTTGTTTAAATAAATTTTTAGTTCCTTAAAAAACTAAATGTGTATTTATATACTCGAACTTGAATGAAAATACACGAAAAAAACAAGATTTAAAGGGTTTTTATTTAAGTATCGGCTTCGGCTTCGGTATAGGCCTTTGGCGTTGGCCGAAGTAATAGGCTGCCAATTGACCTTCGGCATCGGCTTCGGCCTGAAAATGCTTATCGGTCGGGCTCTAGAAATTTCATAAAAACAAATAAAAATGTAAATCATTTATAAATTAAAATTCCCGAAAAAATACTACAAAATAAACACCTTTCTTAGGTGGCAACGCTAGCCTTTTGGTAGTATTATTTCCTTAAAGGTGGCAATGGTAAATCAAAGCTATATTTATTACTTTTTGTGTGTATATACCAGAAAAAATACTACAAAATAAACACCTTTCTTAGGTGGCAACGCTAGCCTTTTGGTAGTATTATTTCCTTAAAGGTGGCAATGGTAAATCAAAGCTATATTTATTACTTTTTGTGTGTATATACCAGAGATCCTCACTGAAAGACACTGTTTCATGAACCACAGTAAAAATTCAAGTTCAGACACATGCCCATTCACAATTTTGAATCTGAACAGACATTCGCGCACAGCGCACAAAGGCAACGAGCAACAGTGAATATTCATCAAAGGCAGTGAATATACACCAAAGGCAGTGAATATTCATTACCTTTTTGATGTCTCATTGCCTTTGAACGAAAGCAACGAACTCGAGAGAATTATTCGTTGTTCGTCTCACGTTGCTCGTTGCTTCAAGAAAGATTTTCACTCAGTGTTGCATTGGAGATTTGATAAATAACAATTTAAGTAACCAATATTTGAAATAATAAACAAACAAATTAGAAATTTGTTTATTATCTTCTTCATAAAATGCTTCAAAATTAAGGTAAATTTTCATCTTAAAAAAGTTTAAATTCATGTATGATAATTGTAGTGGGTATTTTTTGTTGTCCGTTGAGGGAAAAAAGGTTTTATTTTGTGGGAAATTCCGAGCGAAGTCCATGGCATCACTGCCGAGAAGTGATGTAAATACATTACTGCGTAGTATTGCAGTATAAAATTACAAGAGTCCGCCTTCATGTAGTTTGCAGTTGTTATTAAAAACAATATCGTCGCTATTGTGTAATCAAACTAACAAAAATAGAAATATTTGATAATTAAACTGAGGCCATTTGTATATGCAGAAAAAAGTAAACAAAAAACAAGAAGTCTTCAGTGACGTCACGACAAAGTCACTGTTCACACGAAGCGGCGGCATCTTTGTGTATAACCATTTTTGACGCATCAGGTGTGTAGCCTTGAAGTATGTTAAGTATTCTATGTCTGGGGGCTCTATAGTCCAACCGCGGCCATTTAAAGTACATTTAGAAGCGAACTGTGAAACTCGATTTGACATTTAAGCACAATTTAAATGGGAAATGCCATTTAAGTAACGACTGTGAAACCGAACCTTAAAGTTTTATTTATCAAATCTCCAATGCAACACTGAGTGAAAATCTTTCTTGAAGCAACGAGCAACGTGCGACGAACAACGAATAATTCTCTCGAGTTCGTTGCTTTCGTTCAAAGGCAATGAGACATCAGAAAGGCAATGAATATTCACTGCCTTTGGTGAATATTATAAATATATGTTTCTGGTGAGAGTAGGGTTACCAGATTCTCTTGAGTAAAAAAGAGTACAGAGTTGCAGGGGGTCCCAAACTCCTCGGTTTTACACCACATCTTTTTTATAAGGCAAAAAAAAAAAAATCTTCAAAAAAATTTTAGAATCCAAACTTTGTTAAAATTAAAAAAAAACAAATTTTTCAAAACTATAAAAAAAGCAATGTTTTTAGTATTTGCATAAGTAACAAGATACAATAATTTATGCCCAAAGTTTATTGGGCATAAGTACTAAAAAAATCAATTTAAAATTTTGTAAAACTCGCCAAGTACCAACATATACGCTGATTCAATATTAAAATTTTCTACTTAGGTTTCTTTAGGCGTTAATGAATTTAAATTTGAAACTCCAAAGGGTCTAGGTGACAAACAAATTAAACTGATAAAAGGTATAACACAAAATTTTGGGTGCTAATGTTCCGATCCTTCTTCAAAAAATTGAAAAATTTAGATATATATTTGAATTGTTTTCGATAAAGATTGTTTTTAATATTGCGGTTAAAAAAGTGATAGGTTTCATACCAAACTTTTTCTTTTAATGCTAGCATTTAAGAATTAGTGTAACTTTTTGAATGCAATGTGACGAAAGAAGCTTCAAGCTAATAAACATAATATTTGAAGTTTTTATTTCAATCCTAGCGAATAATAATAATTGGTAACATTACTGAGCCATATATTCAGTTGTTATATGGTAAAGTCACAGAGATAAGAAAAAGAGTACTTAATAGTACTTTCGGGAAAAAAGTGAGAGTAAAAAGAGGAGGGCCCAAAAAAGAGGAGGGCCTAAAAAAGAGTACTGTACTCTTTAAAAGAGTACGTCTGGTAACCCTAGGTGAGAGTGAACTTCGGAAGCATTCGCGTTGATGAGCCTAGTGCTTGATTGCCTTTTCGGTATGTATATTTTTTGATAGTGTGACTAGAAAAGTGAGCATTCGTGCCGTTCACTGGTATATACACATTCACCATACAGCTTGATGAACTATATTGCCATTAGCTGAAGTTATTTTATAGCTGGCTGTGGTCTGTTGGTTAGAGCTTCGGCCTATGACTGCGGGAGTCAATACCTTCATCGGATCACTTAGCTGAAAGCAAAAGCAAAAGAAAGCAAGGGAACTTTGACAGCTCAAACAAAATATTCAGTTTTCTTCTTCCGCGCTCCGTGCTTAAAAAATTAAGCAAACAACTTTTCATTCGCAAATCGGGTTGCAACGAGTAAAGTTGGCTGCCGAATAAGGTTGGTGCGAAAAAGCTTGTTTATTCAATAAAGGTGTCAGTAAATTGCTGGAAAAAGTGAGGAAAAGAGTTAGAAATATGAATCAGGCATCGTGGGGGACGGGAATCCCCTTAGATCCAAATATAATTACGCTAACGCCAGAACAAATAGAAAATGTGATCGGCATTGGATAGGAACGAGCAAACGAAAATGACGTTTCGGCGAGTAAATTCGTACGACTTAACAACTTTGAGCGAGCAGAGGCAGTCGACATTTCGCAGCAAAACGAAAATGGGGTGACATTACCGAATTCGCCTGCTAAGGTGAGCGAAAATTCACATAATTCAAAATCGGCACCTTTTCTGTATCAAAGTAGTCATGGTGGGCCATTTATTGTCTACATTGATGTGCTAAGATCCGATACGCTACGAAAGCCTATCAATGCAATTGCGCTGTCACGAGTGCTTGATTCCTTGAAAGTTAGCGATATCCAGGAAGTGGCAAAGATTGGATTCGGACGATGCAAAGTCGTTCTCAAAAACTTCTCGGCGGCAAATAAGTTGGCAAGTAACTCTGAGTTAAAATCGCACGGCTACGAATCAAAAATTTTCGCACATCTGATTTCAAAGATGGGAATAATATTTGACATTCCAACTGACATTTCAATGTCTGAGCTCCTGAAAAACATTGAATCTCCTGTTCCAATATTCAAACTAATTCGAGTGGAAAGAACCGACAGGAATGATAAAGATAATAAAATCTAGAGTGAAGATTCTGTTCAATGGCTTTTTTTTTTTTTTTGTTTTTAAGTTACTCCGTAACCCTTTCGCCTTGGAAAGGATAGGAGGTCTCTCGAAAGAGAATTATTTGGCCAGTTTCCTATAACGCCATGACAAATTATGTTCCTTTTTTTAGGAATAGTTCTTCAAAGGCTTGACTACTGCTTACAACGTATATGCGATAAAACGCATTTAACCTCACTTTTTAATTATTAGAAAAACATAAGAAGCAAGAAAAAACACGTATCACCTCAATGGCGTCCTAAACAGTAATCTGTTCAATGGCTTGAGTATTCCCAATGAAATTTCGTATGCCTATACGAAGATTAAAGTCAAACATTTCATTTCTTTTTCTCAATGTTATCGCTGCTACCGATTTAATCACTTTGCTCAACACTGTAAGCAAAGAAGACTTGCAAGAGGTGTTACAATGTTCATCAGCAGGATGAGATGTGTGGCACAATAAAATGCGCTAACTGCAAACAAAATCATCTACCAACAAGCAAAGATTGTCCAGCAAGAGTAAAGGCATATGCTATAAAAAAGGTGATGACTCTGGAGAACCTTTCTTTTTCAGAAGCAAGACCAGATTTTCAAATGTGTTTTCAAACCGCTTTGAAGACTTGGCTGACGATGATAGACAATTTCCACCTCTTAAGTCAAAAGCACATCTAAAACCCCAAACGATAAACAATGCGCAGGAAGCCGCTAAGCACATCCATCAGCTGTTCCCTTACTCCAAAGTGGTGAAATCGAACAGAAATGCGATGCGCGAGAATCAAAACGCTCAGCAAACAATGCAACTGTACCGGGACACTTTGGTAAACGAAAATATCGATCACGCTTGGAAACCAGCTGTTGGTCTGCACCGCACATCAGAGATGGATAAATTACTAGCCAACATAAAAACAGCAATTCAACAACTAAATGACAATTGGGTCTTTGATGACTTGATGGGTGGTGAATTGAAAAAACGCTTCAATTTAATTAACAATCAAATCGACAAATATGCAATACAATCAGATCAATAGTGGTTGTATGTCGGAAGAAGAAATTTTGTAAATTGGACGTATGAAGACTCTACATTACAACATTTAAAGTCTTAAAAAGAAAGGTAACAAGGAAAAATTAGAATTCTTTTAAGTGAATAATGAATTCTATGTGGCCTTGTTAAGTGAAACATGGCTTGTCGACAATTCGTGCTCAAGTATGAATCAATACAATTTCGTAGGAAAATACAGAAATAACTGTTACGGTGGAGTGGGTATATACATTAAGAATAACATGAAATTTAAAATTCTAAAAATCGTGAGCGAAATCGAAGTTATTGGTATTGAAACCCTTAACCTCAAAACGAATATAAGACTATGTTCGTGTTACGCTCCGCCCAACACGAATGTTAACATTTTCAAGCAAGAAATTGACAAACTTATGAGAAGTCTGGATATCTCAAATACAATGACTTTGGTATGTGGCGACTTTAATGCGAAGTCTTCTCTTTGGGGATGCCTAAACACTGACATAAAAGGCAAACATCTTGAAGAAGTAATATCGGATTTGGGATATATTTGTCTGAACGACGGAACACCGACATTGGTAATGCCCTCAACGCAGTCAGCAATAGATGTATCTTTTCTAAACCAAAATTTCTCGAACTACGAATGGAGGACGATAGACAGTAAAATTACGAATAGTAATCACAAACCAATCTCGATCGAACTCAGTATGAATGGGAATGCACCCAAAAAACAACAAAGAATAATGCATGTAAATTTGCTCGAAGATATTCAAGTTATGTCATTTGACGATAATTTGGATGACATCAACAAGGTCTTCGATGACATTGTCCGAAAAAACACTATTGCGATTGGGGAAAAAGACAAAACCATAGCTAAACACTGGTGGACGGCGGAGTCGACTAAATACTTTAGACTAAGAAATGCAGCTAGAAAGAAATATTATTCGTTAAAAACCATGGAAAACTGCAGAAGCCTGTTAGACGCTGAGAAAGAGCTGAATATTCACATAACGAAACAAAAAAATTAAAATTTCAATGAGTTGTTAAGAAAGCTTTCGGCCCCCGACTTCATTAAGGAAATGTGGCAGAGAATAAGGCATTTAAAAAAATATGATTGCATTAAGAAAACGAATAGTTCGTGGGATGACGAGCAAAAGACGGAATACCTGACTCACATAAGTACAAACAGTGCAATGGTAGCCATCGCGGTGCGGAGTGATGAAGGGACTTCTACATTCTACAGAAGTCCACAATTACCCCTTTTCACATACGAGGATTTCCTGACGTTTCTATTTAGTAGAAATTTGGACTCAGCGAAAGGCCCAGACAACATTTCATACAGGATGCTAATTAATCTAATTCAACAAAAAAACGGTTTTCCAAGTTATCAAAAATATTTGGGCAGAAGGGATTATTCCGGATAGCTGGAGAGAAATAAAAATTCACCCCATACCGAAAAAGAATTGTGATTTGACGGATGTTAAGAATTTTAGACCTATTAGTCTGTTGTCAGTTATGCTCAAAATTATGGAAGGTATGATTAAAATACACGTTGACGCGCATGTCGATAACAAAAACTTGTTGCCGGCAAGGAGTTACGCCTTTCGAAAAAATCACTCTACAGCACAGTGTATCAACGATTTGATCAATACGATTTACGCTCATAAACACCTAAAATTATAAATTGTCGCGGCATGTGTAGGCATAGAAAAAGCATATGACTCCACGGATAGCAAAATGTTGAAATCCACACTATTCAAAATGAAATTCAACTCGCACATCGTAGAATGGATCTACTCATTTCTGCAAAACCGAAAACTTGTATTGGACAACAAATCGATCTACACGAACAAAGACTTGGTACAAGACAGTGGCCTCAGCCCGATTATGTTTAATTGCGCATGACTTCTTCATCGTATGTCTGGATGAAGATCTGAGGATGGCCAGAGACTTACTGCAACAAAAACTAGTTCACGTTATCGAAAAGTGCAAGAAAATTAACCTCAAAATAAATCTATCCAAGACGAACGTAATATCATTTGATGGTAAGAACAATCCTTTGAACATTCTAATTGACAACAACTACTTGAATGAAACGAAATAAATTAAGTATCTTGGGAGGGTCATAAACGCAAACAATTCTATAGCGAGTCATACGTCGCTGATAATTGACAAAGTTAACAAAACTTGCAACTTTCTAAAAATCATCTCCGGTTGTCGATTTGGGGTGCACCCGAGGAGAGCAATTCAAGTATTCAAAGCATTCGTAAGAGCCAAAATTGAGCCAAAATATGATTGCATTAAGAAAACGAATAGTTCGTGGGATGACGAGCAAAAGACGGAATACCTGACTCACACAAGTACAAACAGTGCAATGGTAGCCATCGCGGTGCGGAGTGATGAAGGGACTTCTACATTCTACAGAAGTCCACAATTACCCCTTTTCACATACGAGGATCTCCTGACGTTTCTATTTAGTAGAAATTTGGACTCAGCGAAAGGCCCAGACAACATTTCATACAGGATGCTAATTAATCTAATTCAACAAAAAAAACGGTTTTCCAAGTTATCAAAAATATTTGGGCAGAAGGGATTATTCCGGATAGCTGGAGAGAAATAAAAATTCACCCCATACCGAAAAAGAATTGTGATTTGACGGATGTTAAGAATTTTAGACCTATTAGTCTGTTGTCAGTTATGCTCAAAATTATGGAAGGTATGATTAAAATACACGTTGACGCGCATGTCGATAACAAAAACTTGTTGCCGGCAAGGAGTTACGCCTTTCGAAAAAATCACTCTACAGCACAGTGTATCAACGATTTGATCAATACGATTTACGCTCATAAACACCTAAAATTATAAATTGTCGCGGCATGTGTAGGCATAAAAAAGCATATGACTCCACGGATAGCAAAATGTTGAAATCCACACTATTCAAAATGAAATTCAACTCGCACATCGTAGAATGGATCTATTCATTTCTGCAAAACCGAAAACTTGTATTGGACAACAAATCGATCTACACGAACAAAGACTTGGTACAAGACAGTGGCCTCAGCCCGATTATGTTTAATTGCGGATGACTTCTTCATCGTATGTCTGGATGAAGATCTGAGGATGGCCAGAGACTTACTGCAACAAAAACTAGTTCACGTTATCGAAAAGTGCAAGAAAATTAACCTCAAAATAAATCTATCCAAGACGAACGTAATATCATTTGATGGTAAGAACAATCCTTTGAACATTCTAATTGACAACAACTACTTGAATGAAACGAAATAAATTAAGTATCTTGGGAGGGTCATAAACGCAAACAATTCTATAGCGAGTCATACGTCGCTGATAATTGACAAAGTTAACAAAACTTGCAACTTTCTAAAAATCATCTCCGGTTTTCGATTTGGGGTGCACCCGAGGAGAGCAATTCAAGTATTCAAAGCATTCGTAAGAGCCAAAATTGAGTATGCGGCTTCATCGTTTTCTAATTTAACTAAGACGGCACAACAAAAGCTAAAGACATGCATCAATGCAAATCTAAGGCGTAGTTTAGGCTTAATTAAATCGACCCCGGTTCACATCTTATATCACTTAGCAGCTGAATTACCACCTCGCTACAGATTTCAACTAGCAACAGCTAAAGAACTGACCAAATGTTTTGCTTTCCAACTACCTATTTCGGAATTGATTTTGACTGCAGACTTCTCGACAAATTCAAGCTATTTCAAGATTTTTAGTAAATATGAAGACATTTTTCGATATGTGGAGAAAATACCGTACTCGCCAATAAAGTCCAAAAAGATAAAAACGGATTTAAATTTTTTCAAAGGAACGGCTGTAGGAAAAAAAGAAGCCAGCAACGACTTGATATCGCAGCTCGTAGCAGAAAAACTGAGTTTTTTACGTAGAACGGAGGCGGAAATCTTTTTCACGGATGGATCAGTTAAGAACGGTACTTCCAGTGCGGCTTTTTTACACACTCAAACCAACACGACCAAGGGTTTCAAAATCCAAAAAGCGCTCTTCTCAACGTCAGCGGAACTAATCGCCATCGAAAAAGCGATCGATTTCGGTATAGACAGCGAATTCAAGAAAATTGCAATTTTGACAGATAGCAAAAGCAGTGGGATGTGTTTACGACAAGATGCGTCCAACAATTTACTCGTAAGAAAGTTTGGAAATTCATCATATCCCGAGTCATAAAAACATAAAAGAAAACGAGACTGTCGATGAAGCGGCTAGAATTGCGCTTCAGAATGGACGGAATTGGAAATTACCTGGAAGTTGAAAGACGCTCTATCGGAGGTAGAAAGCCGGCTTTGGTCAGAGTGGGCAGCGGAATACAGCAATTTACGGATGGTTAAAGGAATAAACTATGGGAACTTGTTCCCTGAGGTGAAGCGAAGACCATGGTATCATAAAAAGCGATGCACGTTGGAAGCGAATGAGGTGAAACAAATAAACAGACTTCTGGCAGGACACTCCTTCTGCGAAAAATCTTTGGCGAGAATGAACATTTTCCCCAGTGACCTGTGTACAGTGTGTAATATCCCGGAAGACGATTCGCACATATTATTCCAATGCCGAGTATATGATCTACAACGTGCACGGTACCCTAAGATCTGTGATTACAATAATATTTACGACTTCTTTCAAAATGAAAGCATTGAAATTTATGCAATCCTTACTTCTTTTCTAAAAGACATTAAAATGAATCTATAATATAAACCAAATTACCAAAATTTTTGTTTTGCATCAGAGCACCCTGTTGAACGAAATCATTCGGTTACCATATTCATTTTCTTCAATCAACATTTTTGTTTCTCCAATCGACTGTCAGACTTTTTCATTACCAACACTCATTCTTCATTCAACACTTTCATTCCTCAGTCAACACACATACTTATGTATTTAGCTTCATCACTCAATGGCAATAACTCATCAATCAACAACAAACAAAAACTTTGGAAAATATAGTCTACTAATATTTTTCTTTGTCAAATTTCATTCAATGGCGCCGCGTTGCAGTCCAGTTTACAAAATATAAAGTCCCTCACTGAGCTTCTCAGAGAATTTGTGTTGGCGTTATAGTTCCTGGAACTGGCCAAATAAATCTCCAAACCTTCTGCCATCCTGAGCAGGAGCCGACGGAGTAACCAAAAAACCAAAAAAAATTAAGCAAAACAAATATATTTATAAAAAAATAATAATCAATGGGCGCATTCAGCAGAGACAACAGTTGTGTGAATATTCTCTGAATGACACTAATTTGGTAGCGCTACTATGACATTTTCTGGTAGCGCTACCAAATATTGGTAGCAACCTTTTTATATGCTACTTTTGAACAACTGTTGTGAGCTACGTCAAGTGATCAAATTTCAATCAGTTAAAAAATAAATAATGAAATAATGAAAATATACAATTAGATTGGAATCGTCTCTTCGAAATATTGGCCGTTTCCAGAATTTGTATCTCCCCTCCCTACAAGCAACGGTTGGACAAGACCTGCTATATGTCCCAGTATATCCATATCAAATCCAGAGTCCATAAACAAATCAAAACAAAAATTTACATTTCCTAAAAAAATCTGTATCGAAAAAAAAATATTTTTTGAGTTGTTGTTCTGAAGTTTGAAGTAGCAACGCATTCAGAAAAATTAGGCGCTGGGAGAGGTAGCGCTACGACAACTGTTGTCTCCGCTGAATGCGCCCAATAAAATTGTGCAGTGCGCTCCTTCGGTCAGTGCGTGTGTGATTTTGTTCCTCCGATTTTGTTCGCCCGTCGCCCCGAACAAAAGGGAAACATAAAAAAAACAAAACAAACAAAACAACAACTGTGCCGCGAATTTATACCGCAATAATAATTAGCAATGATAAGAAACCAGCCAAAAGCCCTTTAATTTAAAATTGAAATTGCTGAAATTCATTAGGTTATATTTATATATTGAGTAAATACATTTTCTAAGCATTTAATCAACTTTGGGATTGAATGCATTATATGCACAGCCGGATTTAGGTCTCTTAGCGCTGTAGGCACTGTCAAATTCAGCGCCCTTCTTCAAAAATAAAAAATAGTTTTTAGGTAAGTATGATTGTTTTAAACTCATTTTTCATTTTATAAAAAAAGAAACTATAAATTTTCCGGGATTTTTCAATTAAATACAATAATTAATATAAAATTAAAGAAAAAATTGTTGCAACAATATTTTAAGTTTAATTTCATTTTAATTCGACAAAGAAATAATATTTATTAAATATAGCATTAAACAAAACAAATAATATTTAAAATAAGTCTAACAAAAAGTAATTCTTTTTACATTGATCGAACATATCATTTTTTTTGCCACCTGAATCTGAAATAATCAGCTCCATTTCATGCTACACACGAAAAAGTTACTTTCAGTAGTTTTAGTATTATAGTTAGAACGGATACACGAATTGTTGTTTAAAACATATATCTTTTTTTGTAAAAAAAAAAAAAAATGGTTTAATTCTAAAAATTTTATTCAGATCGATAAAAATTGTTTGTTAACCGTTATTGACAAAAATGTTGTCAATTTTTGTGTGTGTGTAGCACTAAATCTGCAAAAGTGGGTTTTTTTAATTTACCAATTAGATTGGATGTTAATGCACGGCTGTATTTTTGTAGAAAACCGTCAAAATAATCTAAACAATGCTTAAAAAAGCCTTTTTTGAATCCCGGGATTCCAGACTGAAAATCCCGGGTTTCCGGGATTGAGAAAACGTCCGGGATCCCGGGATTTCGGGATCCCGGGATTGAATGCCTTAATATACACACACAAAAAATCATTTTTGATATATAAACAAAAATAGCTTCGACCTAAAGCTGCTACCTTTAAGAAAATAACACTGTCACAAGACAACCGTTGCCACCTAACACTATTTTCACCTATTACTGTGGTGTATTAGATTTTCAAACTACACTTTCATATTGCACTTTCCTATACACTGCATATATTCCCAGTACAACATTAAGGTCCGTACACATCAACGCGAAGTACCGCAGCCGCAGCGAAACTTACTCAAAAATGTTTCTTGCAAATGCGAAAATATATTTGTTTAAGGTGAGAAATTTCATTAAAAAAAATAAAAATGTAAATCATTTATAAATTAAAATTCCCGAAAAAAAATACTACAAAATTAACACCTTTCTTAGAAGTCACTAAAGAAATTGTAAAAGGGGAAATCAAAACTTTAAAAAATTTGTATCTCGGAAAGCAGATTCTTGCTACAATAAAAGATTCAGATTCGGTTTTAGTACGTCAAAATACATAATACGAAAATAAAAATTAAAAAAATTCCCAAAAAATCCCAACGGTCCCACTAACCCGCCCAACCGACCGAGGGGCACATCCGCATGACGCACGGATTTGGTGACCGAACAGCCGTAATCCGGATTACGCTGTGTAACCGATCGCGGGTAAACATATTTGGAAATTCGTTTCAGCTACAGATTAAAATCATCAGCTGATAAAACGCATATTAATAAAACGCGAATTAGGTTATGGATGCAAGAGAGAATTCTTCCAAACATAACATAATATAAGATTAACGTGATAATAAACAATAGAATTAAAAGAAAATATTATGAAGCATCAGAATTCATGCGACGAATATGAATTTGATCAAATATAATTTTTGTCTACTTTACGATATTAGACTTAACAAAACTACAAAGACAAAACAATCCAAACAGTTAATATACGCGACAAAGATTACAAATATTAATTTTAGTATTTTATTTTTTCATACGAAATATAAAAAATCAAATACAAATAGAACAGTTAAGTAAACAGTAACGGAACGAATGTGAATTCAGCTAAAAATTTTGTTTTATTTGTATACAATATACAGTAAAAAACAAAATTCTGCTGAAATATAAATATAAAATACAAAAAAATACAACACTTTAAAAAAATCGACAATGCCGATCTTTGTGGAGCTTGGCAACCCTGTCATTTCGTTAGACCCTAAGCGGTCCAAAAACTCAAAGAGCAACAAAGGCTTAAGTGTGATCAAGTGCATTTAAAATAAAAGTTTTAGTTTTATTAAGTGAATCTGACAGGTCAAAGACAGAATACAGGCTATTAAAATCGCTACAAATACAACGAAAAGGTTCATTCTGCGCGTAATTAGAGCGGCACATACTTAATATCAAAGGAATGAAAGATCTGGAACGACGGGTTGGGATATTAAAATCAATTTCTTGAAGCAAAAATGTAGAATTCAGAGAGCCATTTATCAATTTAATCAAAAATGTTACATTAAGCATCGTTCTTCTATTTTTTAGAGTAGGGATGTCCAAGAGTTTTAAACGATTTTCGTATGGAGGTAGGTTCTGATTCGGATTCCAGCGAAGGTTTCTTAAAGCAAATAATAAAAATTGTTTTTGAACCGATTCAATTCTATCAGAGTGGCAGTTGTATTGTGGATTCCACAAGACTGATGCATATTCCAAAATTGGTCTTACAAGTGATATGTAAAGACTTTTGGTAACGAATGGGTCATTAAATTATTTTGACCATCTTTTAATGAAACCTAGAACACCCCTCGCCTTATTCACACATAAGTCAATATGTAGATGAAAGCGAAGTTTTGGATCCATAGTAACACCCAGGTCCACAAAAGTAAAAACCTTTTCTAGATTACAGTTATTTATATGATACAGCGATGAAAGTTGGTGTCTTCTAGCAAATGTCATAAATTTACATTTTTTCAGGTTCAGTTCCATTAAGTTATTATCACCCCAGATAGCTATACTGGTCAGATCTGATTGTAACAACTTATGTTGATCTAAGATGTCATAGGATAGAAACAATTTAACGTCATCAGCATAAAACAGTACATTCGAATGTTTAATGACAGAAGGAAGGTCATTTATAAAAAGATTAAACAGAATAGGACCTAAGTGACTTCCTTGAGGAACTCCAGAGGTGACATCTATAGTTTTTGATGTTGATGATTCGAATAACACCTGATGCTTCAGATTTGTCAGATACGATTCTACCCATTTTAAAAGAAGATCTGGGAATCCGTATCTTTTAAGCTTTTCAATCAACAAATAATGATTAACTTTATCAAAAGCTTTACTAAAATCAGTATATATGACATCTGTTTGAAAATTCTTTGAAAATCCCTTTATTGTTAATGAAGAAAATTCCAATAAATTTGTAGATGTTGATCTACCTCTCAGAAAACCATGCTGTGAAGTAGATATTAATGTTGTGACCGAGTGAACCAATTGCTTTGTGACAACTTGTTCAAATAACTTTTGTATTGTGCTAAGTTTAGCAATACCTCTATAGTTAGATACGAATGATTTGGTTCCACTTTTATAAAGAGGAATAATGTATGACTCTTTCCATGAATTCGGAAAATAACCTCTTTCAATAGAAGCATTGAATATATTTGAAAGTGGAATGTATAAATTTTCTGCACAAACTTTCAAAATACAGCTAGGAATATTATCTGGACCAGTACTATATGAATATTTCAACGATTTTAGGTGTTGTAAGACATCATCAGATTCCATAACAGGATTGAGAATGGAATTATAAGTGGGGATGTTATATGGATACGATGTGTTGCCATAAGTATTATCAGAATATGTCGTTTTGAAGAAGTCAGCAAACATATTTGAAATCATCTCAGTAGGATTGTTGGACTCACGATCGTTCCATTTCATTGTAGTTGGAAAACCAGTGTTTTTCCTTTTTGAATTTACAAAGTTATAAAAAGTTTTAGAATCGTATTTCATTTTGGATTTCAAATCGTTCAAATATTCATCATAGCATTTTTTATTAAGTACTTGATATTTATGTCTCAGAAGCGAATATTTAGAATAATATTGAAGGTTTAAAGTTCTTTTATATGTTTTAAATGTCCGAGTTTTCGAAGTTTTTAGTTTCCTCAATTCTTTTGTAAACCATACAGCACCAAGTTCATTCGAATTCTTTTTAATGTTCTTTGGAACACATATCTCGAAGATTTTGCTGAGCGTACAATTGAAAATTGATACACAGTCGCCAACATCTTCAAAGTTCATTTCCCAACTAGTTTCAGATAAGAGTTGGTTCATTTTAACAAAATTTGTATTCTTGAAGCCAAAAAATGACTTCAACGGTGTTGAAACTGGTTCTAAGTTGTTTTGAACAAATTCGAAAGATAATTCAAGTGTTGGGTGATGGTTATCTTCTGGACATGCAAAAGCATCACAGCGTTGCACTGAAAACTTCGAAGAGTCATCAACATAAATTAAATCCAAAATTCTACTATTCTTATTTTCAATCCCGTTTACTTGTTGTAAACTCATATCTGAAAATGAATCCAGAAAGTCATTTAAACAGTCACGAGAAGAATACGGAAGAAACTGGTTTGAATCGCCACAAAAATTCCAAGATATATTCGGTAAATTAAAGTCTCCAAAAACAACAATGGAATCGGCAGGTTTAACATTTGAGTAAACCAATGATATAAGCGACACATGTCTTAGATAAATGGTAATATCGGAATTCGGTGGGATATACGAGCAAGTAACGAAAATATCGATACTAAAAACTCGAATTCGTACACAAATAAATTCCAAGTCAGAGACATCTGAAAGTATGATTTCCTCCGATGAAAAAAGGTTTTTTACTGCAATGAGGACTCCACCACCAGTCCTGCATTTACGATCCCTCCGAAAAATTTGATACCCAGCACACAGAATTTCTGAATCAAAAATATTTGGTTTAAGCCAAGTTTCGGTAAATACCAAGACATTATGACTACAATCGAAACTTTTAATATAAATATCGTTCAACTTTGTATTTAGCCCTCGAACATTTTGGTACAGAAGACAAACAACATTATTCGGGATTTTATTTAGTTTTTTTGATTAGAATTTAATTTTCTTTGAGGAAGTTGAACTGGATTTACTAGATTTGATTTTTCTTTATAAACAAATTCACGAACTAAAGTTTTATCCGGCCAAAAATTTTTATTAACAATCTCATCAAACAATTCTGCTGGAACAGATAATTTGAAAGATGAAATGTTTCTAGCGTATGAAAAGTTGAATTTAAAAGCATTTATATTATTACCGGTTTTATTGAGTTTAGAATCAATATAAAATATAATATCTTCAGTTAATGTGTCTGGTGCAAATCTGGACACGAAAATAGATTTTTTAGGTTGCACAACAACAAGCCTTTTTGGGGTTCTCGTTTCTTGTACTTCCCGCAAACAATCCTTTGGAGAAATAATATTTATGGAAGGACAAACATTTTTATCAACATTTGAGATTCCATTCATATTTTTCTCAGGAGCGTCATCTACCCTCGTTTCCAAAACCGCAGGATCAGGAGAATAAAATGTAACTGGTGAAGCAAACATATCGGAAAAGGATATAGTTGTCGGAGTTGAAATTGGCTTTGGGATAGGTGGTAAAAGCCCAACAGAAGTATTTTGTTTCGGAGCTGTTTCATCCAAACATTTATACTTCTGAAAGTTAATTTCGTACTCCTTCAGTTTAGACTGGGCAGCTGCTAAGTCCTTTGATACATCATTAAATCCCTTTCGGGCTTGACGTACCAATTTACAGATGTCCAGCTCTGTATCGCGGCAATCTTCGCAGGACCAACGAAGACCTTTTTTACCCTCGATCAGATCGACTACTCTACCAGTAAGGGATGCACATTTGACGTGATAAAAGCTATCACATAGCCAACATGAGACCATGCGTTCATTATCGACTTTAATGGCACACTTACGGAAAGAGCAAGTCATATTTAAATGCAAAATTTATACCAAATAAAATACAAAAAGTGTAAAAAAAGTGTAAATTGTAACGAGACAAAATGTTGACTGGGAAAAGGCACTTTCAAATTATATTAAAACAAGTGCCTGAAAGTATGCTCTGAAAATATGATCAGTCTGAGAATGTGGAATCTATATAAAGCTGGTGACACAAGAAATGTCAAAGTGGACAGTATAAGCAAAAACAAAAAAAATTTGCAATTTTTGTTGTAGTGATACTTAGCTGACAGGAATTCACGGAAATATAGCACAAAACTTTGTTATTTGCACAAAACTTATTGCACTTAGCCAGAATTTAATTTATTTTAAAGGTTTTCAAAATAATTAACACGGTATAACTATTTAAAAATATTTATTCAAATCGCAGCAAAAAATTCACTTATGAACAAGTTGAACAGGGTTGCTACGCTTTGTAATAAAAATAATCGACAATCGGAAATAATGTTTAGCCGTAACAGGTGAAAACATTGTTAGGTGGCAACGCTAGCCTTTTGGTAGTATTATTTCCTTAAAGGTGGCAATGGTAAATCAAAGCTACATATATATTTATTATTTTTTGTGTGTATATACATATTCACCATACAGCTTGCTGAACTATATTGCCATTAGCTGAAGTTATTTTATAGCTGGCTGTGGTCTGTTGGTTAGAGCTTCGGCCTATGACTACGGCAGTCATAGGTTCAAGCCAACCGTATTTTTTTTTAATCCATTGCTTCATATTCTTTTTTCTTTTTTTAATCTTTCTTTTTTAATTCTTTTTTAATGTAACAGTTCAACTTTACACAATTACATCATCAAACAAAATTTCTTTCTATTCTTTACAAAATTTAATAAAAGTTCACATATTTCACAAATGATTTTTATATGTATATATAAATTATGGAGTTCACCGTACGGCTTGGTTTACCTAACCGCCATTAGCTGAAATTATTTTATAGCTGGCTGTGGTCAGTTGGGTAGAGCTTCCGCTTTGTCTGCGGCAGTCTTGGGTTCAAGCCCGCCACCGGTCGTATCTTTCTTTTTTAATACTTTTTTAATGTAACAGTTCAACTTTACACAATTACATCATCAAACAAAATTTATTTCTATTCTTTACAAAATTTAATAAAAAATAACATATTTCACAAATTTTTATAAAAAAAACTACATTTAAATTTTAAAAACATAGAAAATATTTTTGCATCTAAAATATATTTAGTAAACATTTAATTTTTTCAAATTAGTGTGTTTTTTCCGTGCATGGCACGGGCAAATTTACTAGTTAACAATAAAAGTAAAAGAATTAACACATTTCAACCCATTTTGATGTTTTTTACTCCACCTGGCTTATATTTCCGTAGAAGTAGTGATATTATGATGGAATTACAGGCTTTAAATGCTGCAAATGATTCCATTAGTTTGGTTTAATTGCAAGATATATATAGATTTTTTGGTTCTGTATAAACTATAAACCAATCCGTGGTATTTTCAAGTCCGGCGGCCGACCAATTCTAAAAGTGTTTTTAATCTTGTTTGTACTCGACTGAAGTATACCTCGATTTTTCAAACTGTCATACAGAAATTAAGTAGGGCTGCATTTACTTACACTAGTTTACAAATAATTAATCTTTGTTTATAACATTGTGCAAACTATATTTTCTTAACTAATTTGGGGTCGCTGAACACGAAAATCACAATTGTTTTCGTTTCCCTGGGGCCTATTCCCTATCAATTGATGTAAAAAAGGCAGGAAAAATAAAAAAATTAAAATATCCTTTTTCACTAAATCCTTAATAACTTTGTCCAACTTTATCCGACCGCGCCCGAATTTGGGGCAGAAGTTGCACAATGAAATGCCCTATTGAATGAAACAATAATTTTTTGCAATTACTTCTGTCCGCAAACAATTTTTTTATTTTACTTCGATCTGAAAAATTGTCAAAAATGGTAGTGAAAACCAACTTCCGGCACCGATAACTCAGTCATAATCCGATATTTATCACCTTTTATTCGTTGGATGCGTATTTTTATTATCTTTGCAATGGTAAAAGGTAACTTTCAATCGAAATTATCGTTCTTGAAATATTCTCAAGTAAGTGGAGTCATAACCCTAAATTTCGAAAATCTATATATATAAAAGAGACGTGTATGTTTGGCACCAGTAGACGCGAAAAAAAATTTATTGATATACAAGTATTTCTTTATTTTGAGCCACACTACCAGAATATATAGAAGTTTTTCCGAGACTGATGTTGTGTGGGACGGTGTTAAAAATACCCCTTGGTTAAGTTTTAAGGGGGAAACACAGTAATTGTTTTACTAGGGCGGGTGAACCGTCCTAATGTTTGTACAAACAAATGTAAAAATTAAGTTTTGAAATTATAAAACCCTCCTCCCCAAAGGAAATTCCTGCGGACTGGTCTGCACTAAGACATTCGTTTCAAAATTAACAGTATTTTTTTACACATCTGCAGTCCTTTTAAAAAAAATAAAGAATAAAGCAGTTGAAAATTGCAGATGAGTATTTTATGCTAAGTAATATGCAGATAAGTAGGTTATGCTAGGTATTATTGATAATGTTTGCAGATAGGTATTTTTGAACACACGTTTTAACAGTTACAGGTTAAAGGTATGTTTACCAAACTTTCTGAGAAGGTGAGTGCACCTCCCAAGATGCCAAATATACCACTAACTCAAAAAAAAAAGTCAGATAAGTATGTTATGCTTAGCACGGCAGTATAGTAAGAATATCAATATGATAATTTTCTAAATTGAACAATTTTTGAAAAGTGGTGCGCCACTGGTACTACTATACCGCTTTAGATGGACAATAAAATAACAAATAACTTTGGTAATAAATCTTTGTAATGCTGTAAATCTTGTATGCTGACAGACATTATTGCATTCATAAAAAATCATCGTTGCTGATAGGCAAATACAAAAGTGTGAAAAAAAAACTTTAGCGTTAATTTTTTGGTCCGAAATTAATATCATAGATACACCATCAGTGTTGTCAGATGTGGCGATTTATCGCCCTTTTGGCGACTTCGCAATCGATCGGGCGACAAATTTTAGGCCTGGGCGACATGGCGTCTTCTTGGAGGTATTTATTTCTATTTGGCGGCGATTTCATTTTTATCTAACACTAGCAGGGCCCGGTCCGCTTTGCTGGCCCTAAAAAAGTTCTTTTCGACCTTTAAGGTCATAATAAATTAATGAAAATAAATGTCAATTATTTTTATTGCGAGCCCAAGTGTAGCATTTTGAAATATTGAATTGTATGAACGCCCCGCTGTTTAATACCGAACATACGTATCATTGAACTTAGAATTGAAAGCATAAAACCATGTCCCGTTGAAAAATGTTCATTGCGAGCCAAGTGTAACATTTTTTTAAATATTGAATTGTATGGGAAGTGCCACGCCCCGCTGTCTAATTCCAATATGTTGCATTGAAGGCATAGAACCATTTCCCGTTGAAGAATATTCAATGGAAGCCCAATAATGGCACGTTGAAGTATTGAATTGTATGGACGGTGCCACGCCCCTTTGTCCAATTACGCCGATAAGTTGTATTTAGCTTAGAGTTGAAACCATGAAACCATTTCCCAAATTTTGTTGGAAAACATTAAATGAGAGGGCAGTTACAGCAATTTTAAATATTGGTTTGTATATTCCCTCCCGCACCAGCATCGGAAGCTACAGATTGGTTCGTTTTCAAGTGTTTACACTGCCGGGCCATTTTGTGCGAGCATTCGGCTACGTACCAAAGCTCAAAGATCGTAATCCAGTCGTTTGCACCGGCCGAATTAACGGCATTTGTTTCAAATACTTATACCACATGTCATTTAATTTAATTTCAATAATCTTCCAAACATACTTTACTGCGCTACATACATACAATACGAATCATTCATTCATTAAAACCTATTTCAATACCAATCGCTACATCAATTTTCCTCTATAAAATTGTACAAAATTAACTCCACAGTAGTTTATACTAGTAGTTTATAATACCAATTAAACATATATATTTTAAAATTACTTTCATCCATTCATCCATTACATTGCAGACAATGCAACAACAAAAAATTATTTAGGTCCAGCGAAGCGGACCGGGCCCAGCTAGTTGCCAATATTTCGCAAACGACCCCAAGGAAAAAATTGTGATTTTCGTGTTCAGCGACCCCAAATTAGTTTAGAAAATATAGTTTGCACAATGTTATATTTTGGCTGTTAACTAGTGTTATTATCGAAAAGAACAAAATTGTCCAAATTGTTCTACAATACAAGTTATAAGCTATTTTTGTCTTTAGTTGCATAAAAAAAAAATTTTTATAAACAAAAAAAAAATATTTTAAAAATCCCGAACCCAAAAAAGAGATCCCGGGTATGCCAAAACCCTTCGGGATTAAATTCTCTGGCTGATACCTATACTGCCGTGCTAAGCATAACATACTTATCTGACATTCTGAGAGTTCCGAGTTATTTAACATTTTGTGTTTTGCAAAAGCGCGCTCACTTATGAAAGGTTTTTTACAAAATTTGAGTGGATTTATATATGAATCATTGCAATACAATATTAATTCCTTAACAAAGAATTGCATAACATTTACGGAAAGTAGCCTTTTGGCAGATAGGGATCTTATGCTAAATAATTTAAAGAAATTAGCTATGATAAAAATACTCATCTGCATACATAAACCAAGCTGAACTTTATATTTTCATTAACATTTATTTAAGTGAATATATTTGAATAGAAAGTGCAAGTATATAGAAAGTACAGTACAAAAATAAAGAAAAATGTTCAATATTTTTCTATGGAAAAAATATAAAAAAAAGGAAATGCAGTTACTAAGCGAGAGTTTATTTCTGTACAAGATGATCGGGTTCAATTTGGTTGTTTTCATGCACTCGCGAGCCGAAGCAAAATGAAATCGTATAAAAAAAACCTTATGTAAGATATTGAATTGTATTATTTGACCGTTTATTTATCGAAAAGTAGCGTAACGAAAAATTTTCCATAGAAAACATGCCGAAATATTTGGGGAATTATTACACCGTCCGGCAAATTTCAAATTTTGATCAGTCCCAAGAAAAACTCCTATATATTCAAGAAAATACCTTTTTTTTATAAAAAAAATTTATTGATATACAAGTATTTCTTTATTTTGAGTCACACTACCAGAATATATAGAAGTTTTTCCGAGACTGATGTTGTGTGGGACGGTGTTAAAAATACCCCTTGGTTAAGTTTTAAGGGGGAAACACAGTAATTGTTTTACTATGGCGGGTGAACCGTCCTAATGTTTGTATAAACAAATGTAAAAATTAAGTTTTGAAATTATAAAACCCTCCTCCCCAAAGGAAATTCCTGCGGACTGGTCTGCACTAAGACATTCGTTTCAAAATTAACAGTATTTTTTTACACATCTGCAGTCCTTTTAAAAAAAATAAAGAATTACTTAGCATAAAATACTTATCTGCAGTTGAAAATTGCAGATGCGTATTTTATGCTAAGGCAAATACAAAAGTGCGTTAATTTTTTGGTCCGAAATTAATATCATAGATACACCATCAGTGTTGTCAGATGTGGCGATTTATCGCCCTTTTGGCGACTTCGCAATCGATCGGGCGACAAATTTTAGGCCTGGGCGACATGGCGTCTTCTTGGAGGTATTTATTTCTATTTGGCGGCGATTTCATTTTTATCTAACACTAGCAGGGCCCGGTCCGCTTTGCTGGCCCTAAAAAAGTTCTTTTCGCCTTTAAGGTCATAATAAATTAATGAAAATAAATGTCAATTATTTTTATTGCGAGCCCAAGTGTAGCATTTTGAAATATTGAATTGTATGAACGCCCCGCTGTTTAATACCGACCATACGTATCATTGAACTTAGAATTGAAAGCATAAAACCATGTCCCGTTGAAAAATGTTCATTGCGAGCCAAGTGTAACATTTTTTTAAATATTGAATTGTATGGGAAGTGCCACGCCCCGCTGTCTAATTCCAATATGTTGCATTGAAGGCATAGAACCATTTCCCGTTGAAGAATATTCAATGGAAGCCCAATAATGGCACGTTGAAGTATTGAATTGTATGGGCGGTGCCACGCCCCTTTGTCCAATTACGCCGATAAGTTGTATTTAGCTTAGAGTTGAAACCATGAAACCATTTCGCAAATTTTGTTGGAAAACATTAAATGAGAGGGCAGTTACAGCAATTTGAAATATTGGTTTGTATGGGCGGTACCACGCCCCTTCGCCCAATTACGCCGATATGTTGCATTTAGCTTAGACTTGAAACCATGAAACCATTTGCCAAATTATGTTGGAAAACATTAAATGAGAGGGCAGTTGCAGCAATTTTAAATATTGGTTTGTATGGGCGGTGCCACGCCCCTTTTTCCAATTACGCCGATGTGTTGCATTTAGCTTAGAGTTGAAACCATGAAGCCATTTGCCAAATTTCGTTGGAAAACATTGTGTGGGAGCGCTATTACAGCATTTTCAAATATTGACTTGTATGGGCGGTGTCACGCCCCATTATCTATTCCCGGCCATTTGTAGCCCAGATTATGGCTGGGGTCTTATAGTATGTTCATGGCAAATTTCATTTTCTTGTGATCAAAAACGTCTGAGATATAGCAGTTTTTACTAACTTGTGGGCGGTAAAAGTGGGCGTGTCAAAACATATCCTATGTCACGACTCACGACCCCTAGAACACATATATAAATTTTTGTGAGAATCGGTGCTGCAGTTTTCGCGTCTACTGGTGACAAACATACACGTCTCTTTTATATATATATAGATTTTTATAATTTTTGTTGGCAAAATTAGCTTTTCTCAAATTTTCCTCATTAAATCAAAAAACTAATCGATTAAATCGTACTAAAAAAGGTTCTTATTCTTTTTTGGTTTGAAGAAATAAAATTTTTTAAAATGAAAATAAAAACTTATTTTTATTTTTAAAACTAGAGAGTGGACTATCTTCGGCTATACCGAAGCTGAAATACCCCCACACAGTAGGAAGAAGTACCTCGAACATAAAATGTTTTTTCAAGACCCTATTTTGAGCCAATTATAGGTGGTTTTGGAGCCCGGACCATGTCCAAAATCCATTTCTAAAAAAATCCAATCCAATCCACCAAAAAAAATAAATTGGTCTCAATACCCCATTTAGACCCTTATATATGTGGCTTCGGAACCTCGGACCATATCAAAAATACGTTTCTAAACATTTCCAATCGAACCATAAAAAAGACTTGAAAAATGTTTACCTTTTTTTTCGGTGTATGGGAACAACGCCCAGTTTTTATCCGATTTGGCTGATTCTCGAACTTGATCTCAGTATTCAAGAGAAAAACATGTACCCAAAGTTTCAAGTCGATATCTCCAAAACTGCGACCGCTATCGTGCGGACGGACAGACGGACAGACGGACGGACATCGCTAAATTGACTCCGGCGGTGATGCTGATCAAGAATATATATACTTTTCCATACCGGACACGCCTCCTTCTGGGCGTTACAAACAGGGTATACTCACTTTGTCACAACGTTTGTAACGCCCAACGTTGTGACAAAGTGAGTATACCCTGTTTGTAACGCCCAGAAGGAGGCGTGTCCGGTATGGAAAAGTATATATATTCTTGATCAGCATCACCTCCTGAGTCGATTTAGCGATGTCCGTCTGTCTGTCCGTCCGTCTGTCCGTCTGTCCGTCCGCACGATAGCGGTCGCAGTTTTGGAGATATCGACTTGAAACTTTGGGTACATGTTTTTCTCTTCAATACTGAGATCAAGTTCGAAGATCAGCCAAATCGGACAAAATTGGGCGTGGCTCCCATACACCGAAAAAAAAGGTCAAAATTTTTTGGACATTGTCCAAAACTATTTATAGGTGGCTCAAAATGGGGTCTTGAGACCACATAATTTTATGTTCAATGTATTTCTTCCTACTGTGTGGGGGTATTTCAGCTTCGGTATAGCCGAAGATAGTCCACTCTCTAGTTTTATTGTTATTGGAGTCAGCGTACAATATTGAATCCATAAAATAAATATACCAAAAAATCTTTTTCTTATTGAAATTTTTATACCCTGTACACTAGTGTCCAAGGGTATATTGTTTTTGTCACACCGTTTGTAACGCCCATAAGGAGGTGTGTCCGGTATGGAAAAGTATATATATTCTTGATCAGCATCACCTCCTGAGTCCATTAGTCCATGTCCGTCTGTCCGTCTGTCTGTCATTTCGCACGATAACTGTCGCAGCTTTTGAGCAATCGACTCCAAATTTTGGGATTCCTCTTGTTTTGCGAATGATTGGACGGTATTGAAAATGGGCAACATCGGATAAGAGCCAAGCCTACCTCCCATACAAAATGGCCGCCAATTTTATATTATTTTCGATTATCTTGAGAAATACTTAACCGATCGCCTCCAAATTTTGGGATTCCTCTTATTTTGGCGAATGATTGGACGGTATTGAAAATGGGCAACATCGGATAAGAGCCACGCCTACCTCCCATACAAAATGGCCGCCAATTTTATATTATTTTCGTTTATCTTGAGAAATACTTAACCGATTTGGATGCGGTTTTCTGCATTGGGTTGGAAATGAGGTCGGGAACGAAATGGGAATGAAACCGGAACGAAATGGAATTGGATCGGAACAAAATGGAATTGGAACAAAATTTTCAAATGGATCAGGAAACTAAAATTATCGATAAATATTGGAAAATTATAGATAAAATATCGAAAAATTATCGATAAATTATCGAAAAATTATCGATAAAAAATCGATAAATTGTCGATAAAAAATCGAAAAATTATCGATAAAAAATCGAAAAATTATCGATAAAAAATCGAAAAATTGTCGATAAAAATCGAAAAATTATCGATAAAAAAATCGATAAATTATCGATAATAAATCGATTAATTATCGAAAAATTATGAATAAAATATTGAAAAATGATCAATAAAATACCGATTTTCGATAAAATTACTAACATATGGTCTCAGAATGTATCGTACTCCCATGTGCAGGGTATTATAGCTTCGGTCAGACCGAAGATAATTCTCTTACTAGTTTTTTTAAACTTGGTGAATTTGGGCGACTTTGGGCGACTTTAAAATGTGGAAATGGCGACGAGGTCCGAAAAATATATGGCATCTCTGCCTGCGATCGGGGAATAGTTGGGCATCAAAAACTAATATCGTCAAAAATTGTGGATCGACAGTATTGAATATAAGCCCTCGATATTGAAAGAGGAAGTGTCTCTGGTGGAGATAAGCTTTGTTCCGCCTCACGAACGCAGCGTCGTGTGGACAAACTACCAGAACGGCTAACATTTAAAAAAAAAACTAGAGAGTGGACTATCTTCGGCTATACCGAAGCTGAAATACCCCCACACTGTAAGAAGAAGTACATCGAACATAAAAAATGTGGTCTCAAGACCCTATTTTGAGCCAATTATAGGTGGTTTTGGAGCCCGGTCCAAGTCCAAAATCCATTTCTAAAAATTTCCAATCAAATCCACCAAAAAAAAAATTGGTCTCAAGACCCCATTTAGACCCTTATATATGTGGCTTCGGAACCTCGGACCATGTCAAAAATACGTTTCTAAACATTTCCAATCGAATACAACAATAAAAAAGACTTGAACAATTTTTACCTTTTTTTTCGGTGTATGGGAGCCACGCCCAGTTTTTGTCCGATTTGGCTGATTCTCGAACTTGATCTCAGTATTCACGAGAAAAACATGTACCCAAAGTTTCAAGTCGATATCTCCAAAACTGCGACCGCTATCGTGCGGACGGACAGACGGTCAGACGGTCAGACGGACAGACGGACAGACGGACGGACAGACAGACGGACATCGCTAAATCGACTCAGGAGGTGATGCTGATCAAGAATATATATACTTTTCCATACCGGACACGCCTCCTTATGGGCGTTACAAACGTTGTGACAAAGTGAGTATACCCTGGCACAGTGTGTGTGGGGGTATAAAAAGGTTAACAACTTAAAAATAATTTTTAAGTTGAGTTGTTATTTTGAATCGGTTAGCGTTAGGGACAGACATACTAACAGACAGACACAAAGCTGAGCATAGTTAGTCGAGACCCGGTACAGTCGTTTACCCGGTACAGTCAAACCCGCTCAACTAAAACACGAATATGCCACACATTTTGTTTCACTTAAGCGGGGTTTTCACTTAAGCGATGTGGATTACTGAAAAATATTTCACTTAAGCGAATTTTGCATAACAGAAAAATATTTCACTAAAACGAAGTACGGTTTAAGCCAAAATTATCAGTTTTTACCCAAATTGTTTTGTTATAAATGGGGTATTGCCAAAGGCAAAGCTAGGATTTAATTTCTTCACATATTTGTGTTTGTATAATTTATGGGTCGGTGAGAGACCAACGTTTTTGCTTTGACTTACACTTTAAATTTTCTTTCAAAAACTTCATTTTGTATTAAAAAAATAAAAGTTTCAATTTAAATAAAATTTTTAGGGGGTGTTTCATTTATGCGGAGTTAGATTGATATAAATTATTGATTTGGGAATGCAATTTTGATGCAGTTAACCGGGTTTTTCAGTTAAGCGGGTTTCAGTAAAGCGAAATATTGTAAGAAAAAGGGGGAAAATAATGGGGATTCAATTTTTGTTTCACTTAAGCGGGTTTTTCACTTAAACGGGTTTCACTTAAGCGGGCTCGGCGTTAAAAGTTAATCAAAAATTTAGCTTCGTTAAATTTAAAACTTAACTTCGTTAAAAGTTAAATTAAAAAGTTAATTTTTTTATGGAAAAATTTTTTTACAAAAAACATTTTAACTATATTCAATTGAATGCCTGCATTCACAGAAACTTTTTCCGATCGGTTTCAGCTTTCTATATCCTAATTTGCTTTAAAATAAATGATAAAAATTTGTATCAAAAGCGAAATTTCGTGCATGAAACAATTTATTTATATTCATATAAAGCATACAAATTTTATAAGAATATTAAATAATGAAGTGAATGAAGTTTGGTTAAGAACAAATGTCACATGCCATTCTAAACACAATGGCGTTCTCAGTTTTTCGCCATTTTGGGAAATTCGAGAAATGGAAAATACGATGTAAACATCCTGACGACGTAAACTTCACGTTATGGCTGAGAACGCCATTGTGTTTAGAATGGTCCATTCATACATAAAAATAGAATATGGAACACTTCGAAATATATCGGCCTGTGTATTTAATTGTTTTGTGAAATAATTTTTAATTAAATGTTAATATCAGTTCGTAAATAGTAAAAATTCTTAATTTCTACTTTTTTTACATTTAATAATACAAAAAATGTTTTCGTTTTAAAGTTAACTAACGCTAGTAAATCGAAGAAATTTAACTTAACTAAATGAAAAAGTTAATGGTTTCCTGAAACGTTAAAAGATAACCAAAAATTTAACTTCGTTATTAACTATTAACTAATTAACTAGTTATTGCCCAGCTTAGGACAGACAGAAAGGCAGACAGAAAGACAGACCTGGACAAATATATATATTAATGAAATAAGACCTCAAATAAAATATAGACTTCAAAACTGACCTCAAATATTGGAAAATATGATTTTTTGCAATACTTTTGAACGCTCATGCGGCTTCGTGCATTCAGTATTGGTATATTTTTTGAGTATTCATTACAATGTTTTCACTTTCAAATTGTTGTGCGATACAGAATTTCGAAAAATTTTATCAAAATGAATTTTTTTATATTGTGAAAACAATTTTTTTGTAAATATTTCCAAATGACAAAGAACAAATTGAGGTGAAAACCAAATACAAAAACCTTTTTTTAGTTCCATATTTTCCCTATAGATGTCTCACGCAGAACGGAATACACCCTTAAGAGAAATTTGTACTGCGCATTTTATTTGAAATCGTATTCATCATATTTTCACATATCGATTAAGTCGCTCTTGTGTTCTGTGGGAGTTAATATGTAAAATCTAATTGATGTTACACTCTACGCTGCTGATTCATTTTGGTTATCTGGTTGATGGGATTTGAAACTATCTCTTCGGTCTTATGATAAACATTCTTTCGAAATATTTCGAGATTTACTTTTTAAACCAACATCGGACAAATTATTGAATTTGCTGTCAATTTCTTGGAATTCGCTTCAGTTGAATCAATCCTCGGTGGTTTAAATTTATTTTAACTAGAGACCGACCGAAATCGTTTTTTTTAATTTCGGCCGAAACCGAAATGGCCGAAATTTTTTATTTTTTTTTCGGCCGAAACCGAAATGGCCGAATTTTTATTTTTTTAGTTTCGGCCGTAACCGAATATATATATATATATATATATATATATATATATATACAATATATATATATATATCTGCGGCGAGCTTTTTCATACACTTCCACATGAAAACGATATTTCATTTTTCGGTCGAATCCGAAACACGGCCGAAACAGCTTTTTTTGGCCGAAAAGCCGAAAAACCGAAACCGAATTTCGGTCGGTCTCTAATTCTAAGTTTAATTTATAAGTTAAATTTTTTCAAAATTAATGAAAGTGTGACCGCTGAAGCTGCAGCCATTGCTAAGCTGGTATCTCTAAAACAGCTCTCGGTAATATTACAAGAACCAAAAATATGTTAGAAAATACTAGATTTTAACCTCATATATCAAACAAGTAATGGCATATCAGACGGAGATTGTGAAGGAGGACCCTAACGACGATCGACGAGGCGACATAGAGAACCTTTGTGTTAGTGCTAAATCAAAACTTATACAACTTTTGGGGCATGCCTCAGTCTTCACGTCTGCCAAAGTGGAAATTACCCACCTTTGATGGTAAATATGCAGAGTATAAAAATTGTATAAGCTCTTTCAATAATCTGGTCCATGATGAGACACATTTAGCTACAATAGAGAAATACAATCATTTGTTGAGCTGCTTATCAGGCGACGCACTTAGGACAATGAAGGCATTCCAAGTCACAGAGCAGAATTACAAAAAAGTGTTAGATCGTTTAGCGGAGCGATATGACAAGAAAGGGTTAATATTTTTTGATAATATTGAACAATTATTCCAAATTCTAAAAGATTCCGTCGTCAATCGTTTTCGGTATAATAAAATTAAAAACACAAATGAAAATAAGGCCTTATTTGCAGTGGCAAAAACAAATAATGAAAGTCAATGTGGTTTTTGTAAAAATAATGGCCATTCAATTTACAATTGCAACTCGTTCGCTGCTCTGCCAGTTAGTGGCCGGTTCGATTTTGTAAAAAAAGGAGGAAATTGTCAACGTCCTCATCACTCACTCCTCCATAAGTTTGAAGTAAATCCCCAATCAACAGTAACAACAACTTTAAACAATGACATGTCATTGCAACCTTCAACTTCTGCAGTCGCGTCTCTCCCACAAAATTCAAACATGCGTTCCTCACATCATGTATCAAGTACCAATGATGTGTTAGTATTGGCTACGGCTGTGATCAAAATTGAAGATCGATATGGAAAGACCCATCTCGTTAGGGCACTTTAAGACTCTGGCTCACAGGTAAACTTTATGAGCGATGAATGCGCACAAAATCTGCAATTGAAACGACAATTCAAAGACTTGAATCTATCAGGAATTGGTGAGATAAATGCTAGTTTGAAGCACAAAGTTAATGCCACGGTGAAATCTAGTATTAATGAATATGAATTCCAGGCAGACTTTTGGGTGATAAAATCAATTTCTAGTTACCAACCCGAAGTTAATTTGCCTGTCGATTCAAGGCAAGTCCCGAGAAATATTGAACTGGCAGATCTAAATTTTATCAAACGACAAAAAATTGATTTATTCATTGGAGCCGACATTTTTTTCGAACTTTTGTCTGTCGGCCAAATAATACTAAACGAGTCATTGCCAACAGTACAAAAAACATTACTCGGTTGGATCGTGTCTGGGCGATATAAATCTATTGAAAATGCGAAAAAAGGGGCATGTAATTTAGTCAATCAATGCAGTGAAATTCAATTGCCTCACTAGATATACTTGTGCGCAAATTTCGGGAAATCTAGGAAGGTCCATCAACAAAGTTTTTAAGTACTGGTCGTTTGAAATGGAAGCATCTGCAGTTGATTTTTCTTATGAAACGGCAAAGCGAAGGTTTTTGTCACTTGAACGCAGGCTTTTAAAGACACCTGACGTTCAAGAAATGTATAAAGTATTCATGCTTGAATATTTATCGCTAGGCCATATGTCAAAAACGAAAAATGTTATTTCCACTGGGCCACATTATTTTATACCCCATCAAGTCGTCGTAAGAAATGACAGTTCGACCACAAAACTTAGAGTTGTATTCGACGCTTCATCCAAAACCTCCTCACACATCTCGTTGAACGAAACTCTGATGGTTGGTCCCACAATTCAGCCAGAGCTCTATATGACGTTGCTTAAGTTCCGTTGTAGAAAATTCGCCATTACTGCGGATATTACTAAAATGTACAGACAAATACAAGTACATGAGACAGATCGCTAATTTCAGCTTATTTTGTACCGCGAAAACTCTGATATGCCAAATCTACAAACTCAATACAGTGACTTATGGCAGCACCATTTTTGGCTATACGTAGTCTACATGAACTTGGTATTCTGAATCGAGAAAAATTGTCTGGTGGTTCGAGGGTGATCCAAGATGATTTCTATGTGGATGATTTATTGTCAAGCGCTGAGACATTGTATGGGCTTGAGGTGATTCGAAATTAAGTCAGTAAAATTCTCGATTCAGGTGGGTTTAAGTTGGCAAAGTGGTACTCAAACCACGAATTTTTAAAGAATGGTGACAACATTGAAAAATCAATTTCATTTACACTTAATTTTAAATCGAAATTGCGGAAATTAATTTAAAGTGAATTTATTTTCTGCTTTTTAGTCAGTTAAAGGGTTATATTTTAAAAAAAATGTTGCACCCTTTTTTTAAAAAGAAATTTTTCCCCCTTTTTTTATTTTTTTTCCCGAATGCAAACCTAAGTACAAAATTTTAGTCCTGTAGCTTAAAAAATACGAATCCCTCGGACATTGTATCGCGGATCTGCAATATAGATGAGCTCCGCCAGTCAATATGGTTTGAAGGTCCGAAATTTTTAGCAGAAGATGAGGAAAAATGGCCTGTACATTCGCATTTTGAGCCCTCACAGAATTTGAAATCATGGGAAATCCGATAGTCTAAAGCACTGGTGCTCATTGTCGAAAAAGGGGCTAGCGTAATATACAAAGTTATCGAAAATTGTTCAACACACTCGAAAATGCTACGGACACTTGCATATGTTTATAGATTCATGCAGCCGACTGAAAGTAGATTTAAAGAGCACAGTGAATGAATTGAAGTTAGCAATTCTAAAAATCGTTGAGACCGTCCAACACGAAGAATTTGCTGAAAAAGTTAAACACCTTAAAAAGTCGACACCGGTAACCAAACAAATTCAACAATTAAACCCATTTCTGCAAGAGTATGAAGAGAATGTAAAAATATTTTCGCTATTACAGGTTACAGGTTGGTGGCCGATTGTTGAACGCTCCACTACCATACGATTCCAAGCATCCATTATTGATGCCAAAAGGTAGATTTGTTGTTTAATAAGCAACTCATTTGCATTTATCGAATTACTAGCTGGGCCCGGTCCGCTTCGCTGGGCCTAAATCATTTTTTGTTGTTGCATTGTCTGCAATGTAATGGATGAATGGATGAAAGTAATTTGTAAATACATATGTTTAATTGGTGTTTATACTGTGGAGTTAATTTTGTACAATTTTATAGAGAGGAAAATTGATGTAGCGATCGGTATTGAAATAGGTTTTGATGAATGAATGATTCGTATTGTATGTATGTATGTAGCGCAGTAAAGTATGTTTGGAAGATTATTGAAATTAAATTAAATGACATGTGGTATAAGTATTTCAAACAAAGGCCGTTAATTCGGCCGGTGCAAACGACTGGATTACGATCTTTGAGCTTTGGTACGTAGCCGAATGCTCGCACAAAATGGCCCGGCAGTGTAAACACTTGAAAACGAACAAATCTGCTGCGGGAGGGAATATTCAGTCAGTGTAAATGGTTGCACGAACGGAATTTTGTTTACGGTTGGAGTTCGCGACAAAAGTTGTGTTCGCTCCTGCGGCCTTCAAATTAAGTAAAAATAAGTACCTTTATGCCTTTTAGACAAAATTAAGCCAAAAATTCCCTTAGGAAGGGAAATTTGCCCAAAGTTGGCTGCACTGGTTGAGCGCCCCGTCTGTGAGGAGTGTTGCCACATTGAGAGACGTTCTGTTGTGTTTTTGTAAATTTTTCTTGTGGGAAGAAAGTGATTTCTATAACTTGTTGGGACAATTTTGCAGTACTTATTTGCCGAAAAGGCCAATTGCAGTGTGTGCAATGGACGTCAATTTCATTCGCAATGGACGTCTTCTCGTAATATTAATGGCGGTTTGCCTGCATAAGCCAACGCGAAATTCCGCAGCCGGTACGGAACTTGAACAAAAATGTTGCTTGAAAATGCAATAATGCTTTTTTTTAAAGAAAATTTATAAATTATACACATTTTTAGTTGTAGCTTTTAAATTTTTCACCGCAAACAAATTTTTGTAATCCAATATCTTTGCTGGAAGAATTTTCGAGAAAGTACCGCGGCGGCGGAATTTTGGGTATTTTAAGTTGTAATGAAGTACTGTGTGTAGGGTTACTGTGAAAGTGGGCGACTTTCGCAGTGAGCATCCCCCCTGCAACTCTGTACTCTTTTTTACTCAAGAGAATCTGGTAACCCTAAATCAAATGGAAATAACCTTAATTATTACTCCCTGCTGCATTTAATGTTGAAAATACACGAAGTTGTTGAAATTTGTGATCGGTACATCGACTTGAAATACTTTAGCAAATCGCCTAGGATGCTCTTTAAAGACCGTCCCCGAACCCGTGGTAGACGACAACGGGCTTACGTATTCAAGGGCTAACGTTCCGGAGAGATTATCTGCTGGAGTTGCAGGCCAGGGCCAAGTGGGCCAATCCCCAACGCAACGTAGAGGTTGGCGCGGTGGTCATGGTACACGAAGATGCCTCCGCAGAGATGTTTGCTTGTCAAGGTTGTAGATGTCGTTGTAGGCCGAGATGGTATGGCCCATGTTGCTCAAATTCGATCCCACGATGGGGTTATCCATCGTGCCAACCATAAACTGGCACTTCTACCAATGGAGTGATTTATATTGGTAATCAACGCGGCCAGAATGTTTGGGCAGATGCCCAAAAACTCTCTATTTTATTATTTTTATTATTTTATTATTATTGTTTTTTATTAATTGTTAAACAAACAATTTCAATTTAAGACTATAGAAGCTAAGTTCCTAGTTGTTTGAATTTCTTGAATTAATTTGAATTTTTTATAAGTACTGTACGGCTAAAAAGCCTTAATTGAATACATACTATTTGTTATACCAGTTTAAGTCATATGTATGTAATATAAGAAACCCTGTAACTATGAATTTTATACACCTTGAATTTGAAAAGAAAATAGAAATACATATAGTTCGAAATCGACAGTCAGCCTCACTACATCATTTTCTTTCGCGAATTTATAGCTGAGTTTTAAGTCAAGATGTTAATAAGATTTTGCACCAGTAACAAAATAGTTTGTTGTTTTCCACCATAAAGAATGAAGTTGATACATTAGTATAGCACGTAAAATCAGGGCCGGCTCTAGGCATTTTGGCGCCCGGGGCAAATATTTTATTGCCGCCTCTTCTAAGTAGTTAATATGGAAAATATTTGTATTTAGATTAAATTTATTCAGTGCATTTATTTATGTAGATATTTTATAAGGCAAATGATCAACGGGGAAGATATTTCTAAGAACGACAATATAAAAATATACATATGTATTATTGTTTTTGTATTGAATCAGCCTTTAATTAATACAAAAATTGCACTAATCAGAAAGCTCAAAATAATAAAGAATCCTAAGAGCTATGGTAACATTCGGAGTAATAGAACTGCATGTTACATATTACAATATTGACTTGACAGTCGGAGTTATTGTTTGGGTCTATGCTGACCGGTGGAGCTTTCCCGACGTGAATTGCCACAATGTTTGAGTTTATGCTGACCGGTGGAGAATCCTTGACGTAATTTGGAAAAATGTTATTTTGTGGATGTTGGGTGTTCAATTGTCTGTCGAAAATGGTATAGAAGAACTTCGTAGCTGCATTATTTCAAGAGTTGTAGTATAAAAACGGCGTAAAGATCGGATTTCGCATTTTTGAAATCACTCAAGAAACCTGACGTAATGGCGAAAAACTGAGAACGCCATTGTGCTAATCATTGGTCCATTTAATTATAAAAAACTATATGAGAATATAAAAGTAAAACCATGTCGGCCTGTGTTATGTATGAACTTTTTTACTTACTTTTTTTGAAAAAATATTTTTCAAATGCATTTGCCAATTTTGTATCTTTTTGAACCCAAGCTCCCGGACTCTTTTTTTCGTTTGTTTGGATATATTTTGCTATTTTTTCTTTTTGTTTTGCTTATACATAAATTTTATGCAATTTGATGACCACTTTTTTTGAGGTATTGGTTTGGTTTGGACAACAGGGAAATTTTGCAGTTTTTTTGCTTAAAAGGAAGAAATTTCTTTTCTTATTCGTATGCAGAAAAAAAAAAAAAAAATTTTTCAACGTCAATAAAATTTCAGTCTGCTTTTTTTTTATTATTATAAATAAAAAATTTTAAAATAAATAAAAATAAAAAAATATAAATTTAATCAATTTTAAATGTCGCCCTTGGAACAATTGACGCCCGAGGCGTAAGTTCCTTTTGCCACCCCCAGGGCCGGCCCTGCGTGCAATGCGGTCCTTTAATTACAACAATAGATGGTTATACCATATTAATGAAAGTATAATAAATAAAGTTGTCACATTTTAGACCGGGAAAAAAATTTACCAAGACTGTCCAAGCTACAACCCTCAGAATTTATTCTTCGGTTCATTAACAACAACATATCAAAAAACTAGAGAGTGGACTATCTTCGGCTATACCGAAGCTGAAATACCCCCGCACTGTAGGAAGAAGTACATCGAACATAAAAAAATGTGGTCTCAAGACCCTATTTTGAGCCAATTATAGGTGGTTTTGGAGCCCGGTCCATGTCCAAAATCCATTTCTAAAAATTTCCAATCAAATCCACCAAAAAAATAAATTGGTCTCAAGACCCCATTTAGACCCTTATATATGTGGTTTCGGAACCTCGGACCATGTCAAAAATACGTTTCTAAACATTTCCAATCGAATACAACAATAAAAAAGACTTGAACAATTTTTACCTTTTTTTTCGGTGTATGGGAGCCACGCCCAGTTTTTGTTCGATTTGGCTGATTCTCGAACTTGATCTCAGTATTCACGAGAAAAACATGTACCCAAAGTTTCAAGTCGATATCTCCAAAACTGCGACCGCTATCGTGCGGACGGACAGACGGACGGACAGACAGACGGACATCGCTAAATCGGCTCAGGAGGTGATGCTGATCAAGAATATATATACTTTTCCATACCGGACACGCCTCCTTATGGGCGTTACAAACGTTGTGACAAAGTGAGTATACCCTGCCACAGTGTGTGTGGGGGTATAATTAGAGTTAACTTTTTTGCACTTTTTGAGAAATCACGGTTTTTTTAAAATTACTCAGGGAAATAAAAAACTATAATAAAAGATAAATAATACATTTTTGTGTGTTAAATGGAGTAAAAAGAACTGAATCCGAATATATTTATGAAAATTTTCCAGCAAGCTCTTTTTCTCAATAACCGCGAAAAACGCACTTTTGGTAATTTTAGTATTATAACTTTTGAACGAAAACCACAAAAATGTCTAGCATATGTCCTAGCTATAAAGCTCCGAATTTGTTAGTTAGTTCCTTAGCGACAATATATCAAAAAATTGGAACCCATATATATTCTTGATCAGCATCACCTCTTGAGTCTATTTAGAGGTGTCCGCAGAGCCTTGCGCCAAACCAATTTGCTCGGCGGCGGCGACTGGTGAAGAAATTGGCGGCGCCGGCGGCTCAAAGCCGGCTGGGAGCCGATATTATGTCTGCGGTCGGCGGTTCATATAAAATCCGGCTTGAGCCGAAAAAAGTGTAACAAAGTGATTCTTGATCACCTCTTGAATCGATTTAGCGATGTCCGTCTGTCCGTCCGTCTGTCCGTCCGCACGTTAGCTGTCGCAGTTTTGGAGATATCGACTTGAAACTTTGGGTACATGTTCTTCTCGTGAATCCTGAGATCAAGTTCGAGAACCAGTCAAATCGGACAAAAACTGGGCGTGGCTCCCATATAACGAAAAAAATGTTCAACATTTTCCAAGTCTTTTTATACCCTACACCTCACGTGGTATGGGTATATTCACTTTGGTCTGATGTTTGTAACACCAAGAAGGAGACGTGTCCGGTATGGAAAAGTATATCTATTCTTGATCAGCGTCACCTCCTGAGTTGATTTAGCCCTATCCGTCCTCTTTTCTTGTAAACACGATTGCAGGAGCTAGAAGAAATCTAGGGCTCCCAAATATTGGATCAAAATCTGAAATAAGAACAAACCAGCCAAAAACCCTTAATTTTAAATCGAAATTGCAGAAATTAATTTAAAGGGAATTTATTTTCTGCTTTAAAGGGTTATATTTTAAAAAACTGGTTTTTTACTCTTTTTTATTAACAC
The DNA here is from genome assembly GCA_951394025.1 of Heteromyza rotundicornis. NCBI lineage: Eukaryota > Metazoa > Arthropoda > Insecta > Diptera > Heleomyzidae > Heteromyza > Heteromyza rotundicornis. Next base: position 32,700,797 of record OX596012.1, read on the forward strand.
TGCTGTCTTTAATTGGTTTTGGGCCCAGTGTGGTCGATAGAAAAAGACACGCAATCGGTACGAAAGTAAAAAAAAAGTAAACTCGAAATCACGTTTTTTGAAAAATAATTTTTTCTTTTCAGCGTAATAAAATTGCTCGCAACCGTTTATTATTAAAAAAAATCATGAGCACGAAAATAAAAATTACCAAGTTACAGGAGGCTAAGGACTGGACGCTGTGGAAATTGCAGTCGCGGGTTGTTTTGAAGTCCCTGGATGTGTTCAAGGTGGTAGATGGGGAAACGTGCCCCATACAGAAGGAAAACGCCAGTCCAGAAGAAATGGGTGTATATAATACACTATTTGAAGCATGGGAAAAGAAGGATGTGAAGGCACAGAGCGTAATCCTCACCAGCGTAGGTGCTCAAGCTTCGCTCCATGTAGTAAGCCGCAATACGGCTCGTGAAATGTGGTTTACACAGTGTATTTGAACAAAAGTCGGAGACTGGTATCCATTTTCTTCAGCGGAAATTCTTTGGCTTTGGCAAAGAACCAGAAGACGATATGGCTAGTTTCATTTCCAAGCTGGAGGAAGTTGTTTAACAATTGTCTGACTTAGGCGAGAAAATTCCGCAGTCTATGGTTGTGACAAAAATTTGGATGGCTTTACCTCCCGAGTTTGATCATTTTCACAGTGCGTGGGAGTCAACTAATGACGAAAAGAAAACTCTAAATGAGCTGGAAATCGGCTGATGATCGAGGAAAGGCGAATGGCATCATGGTCACAAAATTAAACGGGAGCTTTTATTGCTAAAAATTCAGGGAAGTCGAAACAAACAGGCAAAGAAAGTGTGCGCAAAAGCTATAAATGCGGTAGTACTGCACATTTTAAAAGGGATTGTCCTAATAGAAACAAATGGAGGGTAGATTCAGAAGCATTATGTTGTGATGCGTTGATTGGTGTAAGCGATGCTGACACTTGGTTTTTGAACTCAGGCGCGACTGAGCACATGTCAAATCGCCGTGAACTATTCTATGATTATGAAGAGTTTGCAGTTTCGCATCCAGTGAAAATCGGCAATGACGAAATTCTAGGCGGAGTTGGTGTTGGCAAAATAATTGTTAAGGTATATGATGGCGACAAATGGGTCGATAAACACTTGTCAAAAGTGATGCATGTTCCCGCATTACAAATGCGGGAACATGCATCATAATAAACATGCATTGATAAAGGCTACATGCTGGTGTCAAATTCGTCGAAGTGTGAGTTTCGAGATGACAAACGTATTGTAGCAATGTGTGTCCGTCAAACGGCATAAAATGCTGATCAAATCCAAAACTCCAATAAGTGCAGCAGTGACTGCGGTGAAGGGGGAATATCTTATTGTATGGCATACACGATTTGCACATCAAAACATAATGCACGTTAAACGGTTTCTATGAAGAAATGAAATTGACTTTGTTGATAATCCAAATTTTCAATGCGAAGCGTGTGTAATAGGCAAGCAACATAGGTTACCATTCCAGGGACACAATCAAACAACAACAAAGGGAGGTGAGTTTTTTCACGCTGATGTATGTGGCCCAGTGCAAGTCAACTCGACTGGTGGAACACGCTACTTTTTGCTGCTAAAAGATGATTATTCGTATATGAGATTCGCATATTTCTTAAAGGCAATATCTGAGGTGGCAACGAAAATTAACATTTTGTGGAATTTAAAAATCAAATGGAGCTTAACGTCAAAGCTTCCTTATTTCTAATGTGCGGAAGTGAAAAATTTAACTCCATACTATTTACGAAAATTGAAGTAATTAAACCACTAGAAAAATTTGTGCGGGAACCGTGAGCAGAAAAGCTCAAAACAATCTCGCATTAGTCTTGGCACTGACTGTAAAAGGCCAAATTAATAATAATAAACAAATAAACAAAAATTAAAAAGTGATCAATATGCTGAGAACGCCGCCACTTGATTCAATCTCACAAACCGGTTTGTCGGAAAACACCAACATTGCTGAAGCACCCGCGAAAGCGTCGAAGTTAAAATCCTCTGTTCTCTCTGAGAATGCAGCGCAACTTACTATAGTATTTCCTGCTAACAATGCTATTCTAGTTGAAAATACTATTTTGAAGAGCCGCTCCGCAGAGGCGCTCTTCATAAGTTCTCTCGCATCACCATCTGTTCCTTGGCGAGAACAATGCAAAACCCCTACACCCTACACCCAGCGGCTGCTACCAATACCCTTACGCCAGACCCTATCAATACATTTACAGAGAACCAAAAGTCTGTTCATAAACCCCAGTCAGCGAAAAAAGGCAATAAAATGAATTCTCTCGAGCTGACCGCTCCAGGTACGGCAGTGCAGACAGGCATTCACCGCTATCTGCAAAAGCCAGACCCTACAATGTAAAAACGTCAAGCGACCCCTCCAGAAAATACCAACACGCCTAAGATTTTTAAATCCAAATCGAATATCCAGCCCGTAAATCTTGGCCAAAATAGATATTCTTTACTGTATGAAGAAGAAAATACAGACCCTAAACCCAAAATGTCGAAGCCGCCGCCAATTTATCTCACAGAAAAAATCAAATTCTCTTGTCAATCTGATAACACAGCTTGCTGGTGCCAACAGATTTCATGTGATGCCCATTCTCAAAGGCGCTATCCATGAAACTAAAATTCAAATTTATAATGAGGTAGATTTTCGAAAAATTATTGATAATTATCAATAAGTACAAAAGGAGCTATTACACCTACCAGCTCAAAAGCTTTGCTGCTTTTGGTTGTAATAAGAGGAATAGACTCTTTTAAAAATTTCAGGTTAGATCTGTGTCTAAAATAAAAAATAGAGATAATTTACACCAACCCCTTTTCCGCATTGAACTCAAATTTGGCCCAAAGACCCTAAAAAAAGGCGAGCCCCACCCCATATATAATCTGCGGTATTTATTACACCGTAAAGTCAGTATTGAGGAGCCGCGTAAAGCCGTGGTCCAATACAATGACAAAATTGCCAGGAATTTGGCCACACAAAAAAATATTGTACAATTTCCAGGGTTTGTGTTATTTGCGGTGACTTGCACCAGACCCAATTATGTCCGAAATCTAGGAACGATGCAGCCGTTAGGCATTGTAGTAACTGTAGTAAAAATCACACTGCAAATTATAGAGAATGTGTAGTCTATAAAACCCTTTAAAATAAGGTTTCTTCCCAAACGAAGCGCTTCAGAAGAACAACTGCCCAGATGAAATCATACCCACCACCCCAAGGGAATGGAGCTATGGCTGCACCTCAACAACAACTATTTCCTTACGCAAATGCACACAAAGGCAATACTCAAGACCCACCACTTATTCAACCCGCTCAACAGAACATTGGCCTTGAACAAACACTCCAGATGTTTATGCAAAACATGTCGCAGTTTATGAATGGCATGCAAACTATGATGCAGGAGATGTTACGCAATCAAAAAATGTTAATCCAGACCCTTATAAATAACAAACCATGAATACGATCAAAAATATCCTTCTGGAACGCGAACGGCTTATGCCAACATAAATTGGAACTTATTCAATTCCTCAACTCACACTGCATAAATGTAATGCTAATTTCAGAGACCCATATGACACAAAATCACTTTTTTAAAATACCCGGAAACAAGTTGTACGACACTAAACACCCAGCTGGTAAAGCACGAGGCGGATCAGCGGTTCTAATAAAGGACAGACTCAAACACTATGTTTTACAGGAGTTTTGCCCTCATCTCAACATTTTCCGACGACACCGCAATATTGTGCTCACACTCAGACCCCAAAATGGCATAACAACACCCATATGGGATTGAGCTCTGGGGAACAGCTTCCCCCATCAAATCGTTGGAGCCCCATGGTTTATAAGAAATGAACAAATATATCGAGATTTACAAATACCGACAATTTTCGATGAGATCTTCAAACGTACAACAAAATATGCAGATAAGCTTAAATTGCATCCAAATATTCTAGCTAGAAATTCGGTCAGACCCACCCGACCCCTACTTCTAAAGCGTAACTATTATATTGCATTTGAATAGATAGCCCCGTGATCCTCAGCAATTCCAACATACCGCATATGACGCCATCCGGACGATGCCAACATCCATCGATGTCAACATCGCCTTGATGACGCATCTATGAACGAAACCTACATAGTGTTGTCCAAATCGTTGGACTGGGCCAACTAGTAAAATAAAAATGTGAAATTTGTACCATTAAAAATTTATGGCAGTTCTAAGTGTTTAGAAGATCCAAAAAATAAAATGAATTTGATTAAAAAAAACGTCAAAACGATTCGATCAGATAACGGCACGGAGTTCGTGAATCGAGAGTTGCATATCAATTTAGAAAGCAAGGGGATCAAACACGAACTCACAGTCGCTTATACTCCTGAACAAAATGGTTCTGGTGAGCGTGAAAATCGAACCATCATAGAAGCAAGGCGTACAATGCTGCATGCACATAATTTGGATATTAAATTATGGGCGGAAGGAGTCAACACAAGGGTTTATATGCTTAGCCGTACAGGTACCAGATCAATTACACACAAATCGCCATGTGAGCAATGATATAAAAAAAGAGTAAAAAACAAGTTTTTTAAAATATAACTTTTTAACCGACTAAAAAGCAGAAAATAAATTTCCTTTAAATTAATTTCAGCAATTTCGATTTAAAATTAAGGGTTTTTGGGTACTTTCCTCCTAATATCTTTGCAGATTTTGAAGTCTCCAAAAACCCTTAATTTTAAATCGAAATGGCTGAAATTATTTTAAAGGAAATTTCTTTTCTGCTTTTTAGTCGGGTTATATTTTAAAAAACTTGTTTTTTACTCTTTTTTATTTTCTTCTTTTTTAAAAAAAAAAAAATTTTTTTTCTTTCCTTTTTCCCCCTTTTTTACTCTTTTTCCCGAATGCGAACCTAAGTAAAAAAATTTCAGCATTGTAGCTCCATCCCGCTCCCCTTTGCCCCCACACCCCCTTTCCAAAGGGTATAAAATTTCATTTCGTCAAGAAGAACCCACCTACCGCTCGCCGCAGATTTGAGGATATATATATACATATATATATATATATATATATATTATATATATTAGATATATATATTATATATATTAGATATATATATTATATATATATAGATATATATATTATATATATATATATATATATATTATATATTATATATATTATATATACATATGTATATATTATATATATTATCTATATATATAAAAGAGACGTGTATGTTTGTCTCGAGTAGACGCGAAAACTACAGCACCGATTCTCACCAAAATTTATATATGTGTTCTAGGGGTCGTGAGTCGTAACATAGGATAGGATTTGACACGCCCACTTTTACCGCCCACAAGTTAGAAAATACGTATTTCTCTCACATTTGTGAATCTTTAAAAGCAAATACCATATGATCAACAGTCAACTTGGTTGCCACCTAGGACTTAATTTTTCCCCACCCAAGCAGTGTTACCATATCTGCTGATATTCCCAGTACAACATTAAGGTCCGCACACATCAACGCGAAGTACCGCAGCCGCTGCGAAACTTACTCAAAAATGTTTCTTGCAAATGCGAAAATATATTTGTTTGAGGTGAGCAATTTCATAAAATCAAATAAAAATGTGAATCTATCTATATCTATATATATGTATAAAAGAGACGTGTATGTTTGTCACCAGTAGACGCGAAAACTACAGCACCGATTCTCACCAAAATTTATATATGTGTTCTAGGGGTCGTGAGTCGTGACATAGGATTGGTTTTGACACGCCCACTTTTACCGCCCACAAGTTAGAAAATACGTATTTCTCTCACATTTGTGAATCTTTTAAAGCAAATACCATATGATCAACAGTCAACTTGGTTGCCACCTAGGACTTAATTTTTCCCACCCAAGCAGTGTTACCATATCCTTTCGGTTTCTTTCAAAGTATGAAATCTAAAGTATTTCAAGTCGATGTACCGATCACAAATTTCAACAACTTCGTGTATTTTCAACATTAAATGCAGCAGGGAGTAATAATTAAGGTTATTTCCATTTGATTGCATGTAACTTTTCAACAATGGAAAAAGCCTAAGGCAATGCCAAAATAACACGGCTTCTCCTTGAGTATTACATATTCGCAATTCCATAATTTGCCCCAATCTCCCAGTGCACATTTTACGCCCACTTTCACAGTACTTCATTTCCACTTAAATGCATTTGCCATTTACATTCCAAATAACTACGGAAAAATGTTTATTGTGAATGGAAATTAAATTATACCCAACTTAAAGCTCCCACACAATGCCGCGAAATTTTCCCAAAAATTGCTCAAAAATTGCAAGGCGATAATCGGTTCGGACAAATTTTTTCGTGCTGAAAAATTTCACAAAAACAAAAACAAATGCATATCATTCTAGAGCGCACTATCGTATTTTCAAGAAAAAGTACCACGACACAACGAAATTTTGCATTCATGTGTGGCGACCTTAAATGCGCACTGCGAAAGTCGCCCACTTTCACAGTAATCCTACAAACAAATTTTTTCGTGCTGAAAAATTTCACAAAAACAAAAACAAATGCATATCATTCTAGAGCGCACTATCGTATTTTCAAGAAAAAGTACCACGACACAACGAAATTTTGCATTCATGTGTGGCGACCTTAAATGCGCACTGCGAAAGTCGCCCACTTTCACAGTAATCCTACAAACAGTACTTCATTACAACTTAAAATACCCAAAATTCCGCCGCCGCGGTACTTTCTCGAAAATTCTTCCAGCAAAGTTATTGGAATAAAAAAATTTGTTTGCGGTAAAAAATTTCAAAGCTACAACTAAAAATGTGTATCATTTATAAATTTTTTTAAAAAAAACGCAGTATCGCATATTTAAGCAACATTTTTGTTCAAGTTCCGTACCGGCTGCGGAATTTCGCGTTATCTTATGGGGACCTAAATGCAGGCAAACCGCCATTAATATTACGAGAAGACGTCCATTGCGAATGAAAATTAAATTAAACTTGACTTAAATGCACACACTGCAAAAGGCCTTTTCGTCAAATAAGCACTGCAAAATTGTTCCAACAAGTTATAGAAATCACTTTCTTCCCACAAGAAAAATTTACAAAAACACAACAGAACGTCTCTCAATGTGGCAACACTCCTCACAGACGGGGCGCTCAACCAGTGCAGCCAACTTAAGGCAAATTTCCCTTCCTAAGGAAATTTTTGGTTTAAGTGTTTACACTGCCGGGCCATTTTGTGCGAGCATTCGGCTACGTACCAAAGCTCAAAGATCGTAATCCAGTCGTTTGCACCGGCCGAATTACGGGATTTGTTTCAAATACTTATACCACATGTCATTTAATTTAATTTCAATAATCTTCCAAACATACTTTACTGCGCTACATACATACATACAATACGAATCATTCATTCATTCATCAAAACCTATTTCAATACCGATCGCTACATCAATTTTCCTCTCTATAAAATTGTATAAAATTAACTCCACAGTATAAACACCAATTAAACATATATATTTAAAAATTACTTTCATCCATTCATCCATTACATTGCAGACAATGCAACAACAAAAAATTATTTAGGCCCAGCGAAGCGGACCGGGCCCAGCTAGTATATAATATAAGCAAGTTAATATAAGGGTTATAAAAACAGTTGAAGTTCAATTACTTTAAAGAGTTCGGAACGGTCGCTTATGTAGATTAAACCGCCTCGAAAAAAAAAGTTGCTCGAGTCACCCCCTGGAAATGTACTTTGGTCTATTTTATGGTGATTCTCAAAATATTTCGGATCTAGCAACAGCATTCCGTGAGCTGGACAATTTACAAAAAACCTCTATAAATCATGTTTTTTACATGCACGTATTTCTTTATATTGCTTTGGTCAAATAAATTTTATGAAATAATAGACATTGAAAAACTGCACAAACCAGGACAAGTCCGACATTTTTGCAATTTTTATACCCCCACACTCACTGTGGCAGGGTATACTAACTTTGTCACAACGTTTGTAACGCCCATAAGGAGGCGTGTCCGGTATGGAAAAGTATACATATTCTTGATCAGTATCACCTCCTGAGTCGATTTAGCGATGTCCGTCTGTCTGTCTGTCCGTCCGTCTGTCCGTCCGCACGATAGCGGTCGCAGTTTTGGAGATATCGACTTGAAACTTTGGGTACATGTTTTTCTCGTGAATACTGAGATCAAGTTCGAGAATCAGCCAAATCGGACAAAAACTGGGCGTGGCTCCCATACACCGAAAAAAAAGGTAAAAATTTTTCAAGTTTTTTTATTGTTGTATTCCATTGGAAATGTTTAGAAACGTATTTTTGAGATGGTCCGAGGTTCCGAAGCCACATATATAAGGGTCTAAATGGGGTCCTGAGACCAATTTTTTTTTTTTCGGATTTGATTGGAAATTTTTAGAAATGGATTTTGGACATGGTTTGGACTCCAAAACCACCTATAATTGGCTCAAAATAGGGTCTTGAGACCACATTTTTTTATGTTCGAGGTACTTCTTTCTACTGTGTGGGGGTATTTCAACTTCGGTACAGCCGAAGATAGTCCACTCTCTAGTTTTTAACCACTTTTAATCGATTTTTTGCACATTTTTATACCCCCACACTCACTGTGGCAGGGTATACTAACTTTGTCACAACGTTTGTAACGCCCATAAGGAGGCGTGTCCGGTATGGAAAAGTATATATATTCTTGATCAGCATCACCTCCTGAGTCGATTTAGCGATGTCCGTATTCGATTGGAAATGTTTAGTATTTTTGACATGGTCCAAGGTTCCGAAGCCACATATATAAGGGTCTAAATGGGGTCTTGAGACCAATTTTTTTTTTTTGGTGGATTTGATTGGAAATTTTTAGAAATGGATATTGAACATGGTCCGGGCTCCAAAAAAAACCTATAATTGGCTCAATTGGGTCTTGAGACCACATTTTATGTTGGAGGTACTTCTTCCTACTGTGTGGGGGTATTTCAGCTTCGGTATAGCCGAAGATAGTCCACTCTCTAGTTTTTTGGTTTCGTTTAAAAAGTGACAGAAATAAGCGAATAAGAGGGTCAATGCGTTCAAGTAAAATGTTCCCCGTCAAATTTTACTATAGATCACTAAATACACGAAACAGCAAATATGTCTGTTTCTCATGTTATAACACGTTTTTTGCGTCTTCTTAGATTTCAGATATAAAGTTGATTATGAATATTTATTATTCAAACCACAAACTTAAAGTAAATTCACAATTATTGGTTCTGAAATTTTAATATTGTATGTCGAAATAGATAAAAAGTTCTGATAGAATTCTATTTTTTAAATTTGTGAAGTATACTATACTATTTTTCAGGACCAAAAATGCAAAAAAACTATAAAAAAATTCAATCAAAAATGGAAAAAAAAAATCGCAAAAATAAGGGACCTTTGTGGGTTTGTGTAGTTTTTCAATTTCCATTAATTCATAAAGTTTATTTGACCCAAAGCAATATAAAGAAATATGTGCATGTAAAAAACATGATTTGTAGAGGTTTTTTGTAAATTGTCCAGCTCACGGATTACAGTTGCTAGAGCCGAAATATTTTGAGAATCACCATCAAATAGACCAAAGTACATTTCCAGGGGGTGACCCGGGTCACTTTTTTTTCGTCCATACAACGTGAGGCGGTTTAATGTACATATACCAAAGCAAAAGAGGCAAAAGCTTGATCGGAAAGCTGAAAAGTGTTTGTTTGTGGGCTATATTGAAAATACCAAAGGCTATGGAGTAGGGCTCTTGAAATTATTCGAATAATGAAAAAACCGGTTAACCGAACATCAGATTAGTAACCGTTTGTACGACTACTATTCGATTAATGATATTCGACTAGTTGCTCAGCTTCGACCGAATAGCGTTCGATTTCGGTTGTTCAAATCTAACTAGTCGAAATTAAAAGTAAAACTTTCAACTGCTAAAACGAAATGAGTGGAAGGATAATAAGTTGGGTCTGGGATTTTTTCACGAAATCTTCGGATGAAAGACAAGTCACATGCTCCATATGTGGAGCAGTATTGTCATTTAACTTCTCCACATCATCTCTCAACAATCATCTTAAACTAGTGCACAAAAAAGAAAAGAATTGTGGAAGAGACGGGTAAGAATAGACTGCCAAAATTGTTGCAAAATACATAGTTTTAATGTTGATGTCAACTTTTAGTACTCATGTTTCATTCGTGGAGCCCTCCAGCGACGAGAGTCTTGGTATGGGGACGGCAATTTCAAGTGGTCGCAAACGGAAAAAAAGGCAAGATGACGATCACATCTGCACATGAGCGCCAGGAATCAATTTCTCGCGCAGTGGCCCGTCTAATTTCGAGCAATATGCTACCAGTTTCCCTTGTTTCTTCCGCTGGCTTTCGCGAGTTCATGGAGGTGTTAGAGCCCGGTTACAAAGTGCCTTGCGAGCAAAGTATCCATTCACGCTTACAACTGCTTTACAACGATGTCAAGGAAAAGGTATGCAACGAACTTTTTTTTTTAAATTCATTTTTATTTATTGGATCTTCTAAAACTTAGAACTAACAATAATTTTTAACGGTACAAATTTCACATTATATACAAATTTCACATTATAATTTACTAGTTGTCCTAATCCAACGATTTGGACAACCTATGTAGTTATCATTCACAGGGGCGTCATCAAGGCGATGTTGACATCGATGGGTGTTGGCATCGTCCTGATGGCGTCATATGCGGTATGTTGGAGTTGCTGAGGGTTACGGGGCTATCTATTCAAAAGCTATAGAATAGTTACGCTTAGACGTAGGGGTCGGGTGGGTCTAAACAAATTTCTAGCTAGAATATTTGGATGCAGCTTAAGCTTATCTTTGTACTTTGATGTACGCTTAGGGATCTCATCGGAATTTGTCGGTATTTGTAAATCTCGATGGATTTGTGCATTTCTTATAAACCATGGAGCTGCAACGATTTGACGCAGAACTTTCGACTGCATTCTTTGTAGTTTCTCAACATTTGATGGAGATGCTGTTCCCCAGAGCTCAATCCCATATGTCCATATGGGTTTAATTTCGCTTTTATATAAAAGGATTTTGTACTTGGTGTTGACTTTTGATTGTTTCGAAAGGAGCCAATTTAGTTCGATTTTTTAAAATTTGATTTGTGTATTTTTAGCTTCGATGTGCCTTTTCCAAGTGAGCCTGCGATCGAGATGCATACCAAGGTATTTGGTTTCACGACACTGTGGTATTTTTCTACCATTTATTTTAAGGGTGGGGCAAGTATCTTTCCTTAGGGTGAAGGTTAGATGAACGCTCTTAAACTCATTGACTTTAATTCTCCACTGAGCTAACCAATTTTGCAAAGTGATTAAATGCAGTTTCACGTGTTGTGATGCCATTTTGGGGTCTGAGTGTGAGCACAATATTGCGGTGTCGTCGGCAAATGTTGAGATGAGGGTCTGATCATAAGTGGGCATATCAGCTGTATAGAGTATATACAGCAGGGGTCCGAGGACGCTGCCTTGGGGTACACCGGTAAGAATATCGAATCTACGAGAAACGAAACTTTTATGTTTAACTACAAATTTTCTGTGGGTCAAGTAGTTGTCAAGCAAAATGTGCATGCTTGCGGGTAATAGTTTCTGTAGTTTGGATATCAATCCTCTATGCCATACCTTATCAAAGGCTTGGGTGATGTTGAGGAATACTCCTGAGCAGTATTGCCTTTTCTCGAATGTTTTTTTGATCAATTCAACAATGCGATGAACCTGTTCAATTGTGCCATGCTTTTCTCTAAATCCGAATTGGTGATTGGGTATTTCACCTTTAGCGAGTATTGTGGGTAACATCATTTTCTCAAAATGTTTTGATAGGGTAGAGAGTAAGCTTATTGGGCGATATGAACTCACGTTTGTAGGGTCTTTTCCCGGTTTTGGGATCATCGTGATCTGCGACAGCTTCCATTCAGTTGGGTAGTGACCTATTCTTAATATAGCATTATATATATGCAATAAGTGAGTAACAGCAATTGATGGCAGCTCTTTCACCATTTTAACCGTTATTAAGTCATGTCCTGGAGCTTTTTTTGGGTTCAACTTGGCAATATCGCTGTGGTAACGGGTAATTTGCATTTGGGGGGTTGGAGTAAATACATTTTTGTATTGGCAATTCTGCAATAATGGGTCGTTTTAAATTTTTTGTGGCACGCCAAAGTGAGTAATTTGTTGAGCTCGTCGGCGTAAGCTTTTCCATGAATTGATGCAGATCATTCTCGTTTTTTGCCCTCAGTTCATTTTGTAGTTTTCGTGTAATGAGGGTCAGCTTTTTTTCCGATAGGGTGATCTGAACTTTTGCCAATCTCGCCTTATTGATCTCTTTTCTGTTAAGAGCGCAGCTATATTTTTTGGCACAAATTCCTCTTTTTGGGTAGTGTTATTGATTTTTGGGGTCGCTGCCAGTGCGGCGTTTGTAAGCAGAAGGGTAAAGTTACGCACTGCCACATTCAGTTGCTCCTCAGTTTTCAGTGACACATGTAAGGTAATGTGTGAACTTATATATTTTCTGAATTGAAGCCAATTCGTATGCATACTGGTGAGTTTGTCGGGTGGGTTGACTTCTGAATTTGGCGCATATTTTATTGTGATAATAGTGGGTGTGTGATCAGACGAGAGTTCCACTGAAGACTCAATGGTTAGTTGAGTTCGTTTAAGGGTCTTGATTACTGCAAAATCAATAACGTCTGGAATTTTGCGTCTGTCTGATGGCCAGTATGTTGGCGTGCCTGACGAAACCACATCAAGGCCGAGTCTGCTGGTAGTATTCCATAGTAATCTGCCTTTGGGCGAAATCAGACGAGAGCCCCAATAAGTGTGTTTGGCATTAAAATCTCCAGCTACGAGAAATTTTTGGCCAAGGGTTGCAAAAAATGTCTGAAACTGCAGTTCAGTTATTTTGGAGCTGGGTGGACAGTAAATTGCCGATATTGTTAGTCCTTTTATGTATTCATCAAGGCATATGCTGGTGGCTTGCAAATACTCGGTGCAAAATTCATGTAAAACATAGTGTTTGATTCTGTCTTTAATTAGAATCGCTGATCCGCCTCGAGCTTTACCACCTGGGTGTTTAGTGTCGTACAACTTGTATCCGGGTATATTAAAAATGTGTTTTTGGGTCAAATGGGTCTCTGAAATTAGCATTACATCTATACAGTATGAATTGAGGAATTGTATAAGTTCCAATTTATGTTGGCATAAGCCATTCGCGTTCCAGAAGAATATTTTTATCGCATTCATGGTTTATTATTTGGATTAGCATGTTTTGATTGCGTAACATCTCTTGCATCATTGTTTGCATGCCGTTCATAAACTGCGACATGTTTTGCATAAACATCTGGAGTGTTTGTTCAAGGCCAATGTTCTGTTGAGCGGGTTGAATAACTGGTGGGTCTTGGTTATTGCCTTTGAGTACAATTGCATATGAAAATGGTTGTTGTTGTAGTGCAGTCATAGCTCCATTCCCTTGGAGTGGTGGGTATGATTTCATCTGGGCAATATTGCCTGGAGTAGGGTTTGACATCGTCGCAGTTGTTGCCCTGAAGGGCTTCGTTTGGGAAGAAACCTTATTTTTAAGTGTTTTATAGACTACACATCCTCTATAATTTGCAGTGTGATTTTTACTACAGTTACTACAATGCCTAACGGCTGCATCGTTCCTAGATTTCGGACATAATTGGGTCTGGTGCAAGTCACCGCAAATAACACAAACCCTGGAAATTGTACAATATTTTTTTGTGTGGCCAAATTCCTGGCAATTTTGTCATTGTATTGGACCACGGCTTTACGCTGCTCCTCAATACTGACTTTACGGTGTAATAAATACCGCAGATTATATATGGGGTGGGGCTCGCCTTTTTTTAGGGTCTTTGGGCCAAATTCGAGTTCAATGCGGAAGAGGGGTTGGGGTAACTTATCTCTGTTTTTTATGTTAGATACAGATCTGACCTGAAATTTTTGCTCTGTTAATGCGGCTTTTAGTTCATCGCATTCGATGAAAGAGTCTATACCTCTTATTACAACCATAAGGCCTTTGCTGCTTTTGAGCTGGTATGTGTAATAGCTCCTTTTGCACTTATCGAAATTATCAATAACTTTTCGAAAATCTACCTCATTATAAATTTGAATTTTAGTTTCATGGATAGCGCCCTTGAGAATGGGCATCACATGAAATCTGTTGGCACCAGCAAGCTGTGTTATCAGATTGACAAGAGAATTTGAGTTTTTTTTTCTGAGATAAATTGGCGGCGGCTTCGACGTTTTGGGGTTAGGGTCTGAATTTTCTTCTTCCTACAATAAAGAATATCTATTTTGGCCAAGATTTACGGGCTGGATATTTGATTTGGATTTAAAAATCTTAGGCGTATTGCTATTTTCTGGAGGGGTCGCTTGACGTTTTTGCATTGTTGGGTCTGGTTTTTGCAGGTAGCGGTGCATGCCTGTCTGCACTGCCGAACCAGCAGTAGTCTGCTCGAGAGAATTAATTTTATTGCCTTTTTTCTCTGACTGGGGCTTATGGACAGACTTTTGATTCTCTGTAAATTTATTGAGAGGGTCTGGCGTAAGGGTATTAAGAGAATTTGTACTTGCCAAAGTCGATTTAGATGCTGCGGCTGCTGCCATTTCCGTTTTCTGCTGGGTGTAGGGTGTTGGGGTTTCGCATTGTTCTCGCCAAGGAACAGATGGTGATGCGAGAGAGCTTACGAAGAGCGCCTCTGCTGAGCGACTCTCAAAATAGTGTTTTCAGCTAGAATAGCATTGTTAGCAGGAAACACAAGAGTGAGTTGCGATGCATTCTCAGAGAATGCAGAGGCTTTTAACTGCGACGCTTTCGCGGGTGCTTCAGCATTGTTAGTGTTTTCCGACAAACCGGTTTGTGAGATTAAATCAAGTGGCAGCGTTCTCATCATATTGATCACTTTTTAATTTTGTTTATTGATTATTTATTTGGCCTTTTACAGTCAGTGCCAAGACAAATGCGAGATTGTTGGGCGCTTTTTCCGCGCACAGGTCCCGCACAAATTTCGATTTTTTTGTGTTTTTATCACTTTAATTTTCGTAAATATTATGGAGCTAAATTTTTCACGTCCGCACATTCCATGAGACTATTAACGAACTGTTGGAAGCAGTGAGTGCCTCAATTTCTGTGGATGAGTGGTCATCAAGAACTCAGGATTGCTATATTTCGGTAGAGGCTCAATATTGTGATAGAAGTAACAATTTATGTAGTGTTACTCTTTGTAACGAGCAGCTGGAAGGTATAATTTTAACTTTATATGGTTAAATGCCAAATTTGTCTGATAAATTTACATTTGTAGGAAGACCAGACGCAGACAACAACGCATCCGCCATCGAAGTAGCTTTAGCTGATTGGAATATATCCGATAAAGTTCAAGCGATAACACACGATAGCGCAGCGGTCATGAATGCTGCAGCGGAACCACTTGTCAACATTCCAGACAACATTAAGTGCAGTGCGCATCTTCTGCAGCTCGTGATCAAAGATGCACTAGCCACGGTACCGCAATACGAAGAAATATGCAAAAAAGGAAGAAAAAGGGCTAGATATTTTCACCGTTCAAAAAAAAACTTTCGACCCGCCAAGTACAGTTGGGCATTAAAGAGAATCGGTTTGTACAATCTTGCGAAACTTGTTGGAACTCAAAATTGCATATGTGTGAAAGCCTACTACTTAACCGCAATGCTATCTGCTTAGTTTTAACAGATAGAGCCGTCACCAAAACTTCCGATGCGTTTCAACTTGAAATGGCAGAGAAGGAGTGGACTCAAATGGAGACCATGATTCGTGTTTTGAAGCCGTTTTATAAAGCCACTGGAATGTTATGTGGAGGAAAGTCAGTAACGGTTTCTTTGGTACGTCCTTTAATGAACCGTCTCATTAAGAAGCATATGGCCGCATCGCCTGAAGAAGAAAGCAACGAAAAGAGGTTTAAGGAAACCGCACGAAGTTCACTTTTTACTAGGTTCAATATTGGAAGAATTATGTGATTTCTGCTCCCATCATTTCAGCATTTTTGGATCCGAGGTACAAAAACCTAAGTGGTGAAAATGCTGGAACAAAAAGCCATGCCTATGCGTTTATCAGAAGCTTACTTCAAGACACAATTGTTGGAATAGAAAAACTTGTCAGCTTTGAAGCTACTGACATGGACTTCTTATTTGATGACGAAAATATATCGAACGACGTCACATCACAAATGGATTTATATATGGCCTAACCATGTATAGAAGGCCCTATGCTCCTGAAGGAGTTACAGGAACCAAAGAATAAGAAGAGGAACCACAAATTGGGCACAATATAAACCCACTTACATGGTGGAAAAATCCCGACCTTTTCATATTTGTGCATCCCAGCCACATCGGCTGCATCCGAACGAACTTTCTCCATAGCTGGAAATATTTTCACGCCACGGAGGAGTTGTTTATTGCCACAATATGTTCATCTTCTCACATTTCTTTATCAAAACAGACGTTTCATGAAAGACACAGATCTCATTTAATTTTACCTTTAAGTTATGTTATGTTACATTAACATTTGAATTTTTATGTTTATGAAAAACATATTTTTATTTTGTTTAGCTGTTTGTGAATTTTCAAAAGTCAGCAAACCTCCTTATAATTTACAATAAAAATGTTGCACTTATTTATAAATTTGTCTGAATAATGAAAATCATAACAATCGACTAACCGAATATCAACGGTTAACCGACTAGTCGAGAGTGAACGGTTAATCGAATAGTCGAAGCTGAGCGACTAGTCGCATACAATAACAAGAGCCCTACTATAGAGTGTAAGTTAATACGATCACCCACCAACAAAGTAGTTGCTAAAGTAAACAGGCATAGCAGATATCGATACTGCGCACCATCAGCAGTCATTGCGTATACCACACATAAATACCACTCATTGTGCACCATCTGCAAGTATTGCGGAGACCACACCAGCAATCAATACTTCGCGTTGACAATAATGTTGACGTCACTGGCGCGATCCACGACACATGTGCAACGTGGGGGATCTGCAGTTTGACACCACGTTCGATGCGGGAGAGCAGCAGTTTTAGGGCACATGGCTAGGTTTAGTTTTAAGTAATTTTGTCCTTAGTAGTTAGTTGATTTTAGGATATTAAATAGCTCGGTCGTCGAGCAAAGAACGGAACTTTATTTTTATTTTGTGCAACATGGCACTTCTTAATTGGCGCCCAACGGAGTAATCGTACCTTCGTTTTCCGAAAAAATCAAACTCAAAAAAGAAAAAAAGAAATGAAGCGGCTCGTCAACACCGACGGCAGCGACAGAATAAAATAAAGAGTACAAAAACTGAAGCAGCGCGTCAACACCGACGGCAGCGACAGAATAAAATATAGAGTACAAAAACTGAAGCAGCGCGTCAACACCGACGGCAGCGACGGGATAAAATAAAAAATCCAACAACTAAAGCAGCGCGTCAACAACGACTGCAGCGAAGGAATAAAATACAAAAAGGACAATAACTGAAGCAGCGGCGAACGTCAACACCGACGGCAGCCGCATATGTTTATGTCTATTAAATATATAGTATTCAATAAGAACATGTAAGTGGAACGCTCATTGTCATATAATTTTAAAAATATTTTTGGTGAAAAAATTTTCATACAAAAATTAAATTTTCAATCTTTGTGTGCTGACCAAAATATAATAAGCACGAGTCAATAAAACATCTTATATGAGTGATAGCGAAATAGAAGATTTGCTAGAAAAATTCAAGAAAATTAGGTGTGACAGTTTAGACTAAAAGAGAATATAATTATGGCAATGACCCCAGAACAATTAAAGGCAGTAGTAGAAGCCGCTGTTACTAGCGCGCTTGCCTTGCAGGAAAGAAATTTTGATAGAAAATTACAGACTATTAACAGTCGTTTCGATAATTTTAATGTCAGTACTCCCGAGGTAGAGACTTACGTAGACGCAGGGATTCGAACAGAGGTCGCGTGCAATGAAACATTAGACATTGTGAAATCCTTGCCAGACTTTGAGGGAAAACACGAGACATACGTCTCGTGGAGGAAAGCGGCACACACCGCTTATAAAATTTATGAAAAATATGACGGCAGCTCCAAACATTATCAGGCTTTAGGTATAATGAGAAATAAAATTATGGGGCCAGCTGACATGGTACTTTCATCTTTTAGTACCCCATTAAATTTCAAGGCCATAATAAACAGGCTTGACTTTACATACGCAGACAAACGCCCAATATACTTAATAGAACAAGAAATGTCGACGCTAAGACAGGGAAATATGACACTACTGCAGTACTACGACGAAGTAGAGAAAAAACTTACATTGCTTACGAACAAAGCGATCATGACCTACGACAATATCGTGGCTGCGTCGCTTCATGAAAAATACAGAATGGACGCATTACGTGTATTCATTTCGGGAACAAGGAAGTCATTGAGTGACGTTCTTTTCTCAGCAAGACCAAAAGATCTTCCTTCCGCTTTGGCCTTAGCCCAAGAAGTGGAATCCAACCACGATCGTTACATGTTTGCCAGCAATTTAGCTAGGAGTGTAGAAGAAAGAGCTCAGCAGAACGAACATAGGCAACAAGTCAGAGGAAAATGTACGACATGGGACAATGGCTACAACCATCAGGGAAAGAATTCTTATTTTAATAGACAACAGGGACCCTCTAGCGGAGCCCCACCTAAACAAGAACCGGTGCAAAAGATGGACGTAGACCAATCATCACGTTTTAGGCAGCCCACACAATACCAACAAAACCAAAGTGGCCCATCCCAAAGTAAAAATTTTCGTAATCGATGGTCAACGCAACAACAAGTCGGCCAAGGTTACACATATAACAATCATTTAGCTCAAAACGAACCTTCACTTAATCAAGTAGGTCTTGAATACCAAATTGAGGCAGACCAAGAGGTAGATGACCTTATAGAATACGATCAGGTTAATTTTTTAATCATTGAAGATATAGTAGTACCCCAAGCTCAAATAGGAAAATTTCCAGAAATTATGAAAAACCAAATGGGTGTCTCTGTGGAACCCAACGAAGCACTTCCCTACAACACTAATATCATTAGTACTACCACAACTGAAAACAAAGAACCCATATATTCAAAATTATACCCTTATCCAATGGGTGTATCTGAATTTGTAAACTCTGAAACACGAGATTTGTTGAAAGATGGTGTATAATCCCAACATTGCATATTTGCGAAAATGCGCGCTTATGACAACAACACTTTTAGCCTTGGCTAAAGTCACAGAGTATTGCACTGTGGCGATCACATTTCAAGCTACTGCAATGTGTCGCTAAATGCTTATGCTGCAGTCTGTATTGTTGGCATATGTGCACATTTTGTGGATATATTAAACTCAAAATTTATGTTAATATTAAAATGAAAATCAATAAAAGGGCCGATTAACGGCAAATCCAATTCAATTGGACAACAACCACTTCCACGTTGAATACATTATTTCAAGGGAAAGAATATCTAGGTTCAAGCACCTAGTTATTCAATTTGTGTTTGTTGGAACCAGTTCAAGTAAGGTATATCTCGGTTCAAGCACCGAGTTATACATTTTGCCGACAATACAGACTGCAGCATAAGCATTTAGCGACACATTGCAGTAGCTTGAAATGTGATCGCCACAGTGCAATACTCTGTGACTTTAGCCAAGGCTAAAAGTGTTGTTGTCATAAGCGCGCATTTTCGCAAATATGCAATGTTGGGATTATACAGATGGCATAATCAGACCATCTAGGTCACCTTATAATAACCCCGTCTGGTGGTTGACAACAAGGGCACCGACGAGCAAAGAAATATAAAAAAATTTTTGGTTATAGATTTCAGTAAAATAAATTTTAAAAAGCGAAGAAAGAAAGGTAACAACAGGATAGTAAAACTTTTTTCCCCCAGAGCTCAACGCAGAAATAAACTCACACCTTTGTACATTGAGCAAACGGTAGATGCCGACTTGGGGACAACGGTTTTAATAAAAGGGGGGTGGTCCATAAAGACGATACGGAACTTTGTTTTCAAGAGATAGGATACTAATTTCAGAACTCGAGGCTTTGATGTTATCGGTCACGCTCACAAAGATTGGAATAATTAACCCCGCCATTTTAGACTCTAACGATTTGAAAAACATTATCAATGAGAGCTCCACGAACATAACTATTACTGACTTGATGGAAGTAGCCCATATCAAAGTTTTATTAAATAATAATTTTTTACATTTTCTTAGTAAATATCCTAAGCCAAGTTTAGTATGTAAGAAAATATTTTGTTTCCCGTTCAGCATCGTACCATTCTTAATTTTGCCGACGAAAACAACTTAGCCGAATATGCTAATAAAGTGGTGCCAATTGGAAATTGCAGCACCACGCTTTCAACAAAATTCTGCAAGAAATTGCCTTACACAACGTGCGCACAACAACTTCATTCTGGTGGCACTGCACATTGCACTATTCGTCCTAGCCATCTTGAACCTCTAGCAGTCATCGACGTTATCATTATTAATGATGAAACCGCTAAGAGGTCCGAATCAATGACTCCTTATACCAAAACCTGATGAGCTACGTAAAAAAATCTCCAGTCACCGCAGTGTCAACGCTCCTCAACATAACAGGTCATCAAGAAATACTGAGCCTACCGTACTTACAAAGGCTGAATATGGAAAAATTGCGATACATTAATGAAATTGACAAAGGGCAAATAAAACGGCCATTAATATCTGCATTGGTCCCGACTATCTTTTTGATCTTTTGCTACACTTCGGTCAAGCTTTACCAAAAACATCAGAGGTTTCGCGATCAACACAACATTCAAGCTTTCGTTGATAACCTAAAGAAGTCCGAGGACGTCCTTCACTTAAACGAGGGAGGAGTTAATACGATCACCCACCAACAAAGTAGTTGCTAAAGTAAACAGGCATAGCAGATATCGTACTGCGCACCATCAGCAGTCATTGCGTATACAACACATAAATACCACTCATTGTGCACCATCTGCAAGTATTGCGGAGACCATACCAGCAATCAATACTTCGCGTTGACAATAATGTTGACGTCACTGGCGCGATCCACGACACATGTGCAACGTGGGGGATCTGCAGTTTGACACCACGTTCGATGCGGGAGAGCAGCAGTTTTAGGGCACATGGCTAGGTTTAGTTTTAAGTAATTTTGTCCTTAGTAGTTAGTTGATTTTAGGATATTAAATAGCTCGGTCGTCGAGCAAAGAACGGAACTTTGTTTTTATTTTGTGCAACATGGCACTTCTTAATTTGTATAATTCACAAAACAACAAAATTACCATTGTCCATGACTTGACCTTCGGTAAAAATGCATTGAACATAACCGAAAAAGAACCGAAAACCGTTAATGTGTAACAAATGAACAAAACTGTTCCAAATAAGACCGAAGAAGAAAATGCAGTTGTTGTATGTTTAGATTTTGAAAATTATGACAAAAATTCACTACAACAACAGTCCGAAGTAAATATAGGCGATCAAGAAGCAAGTAATGAGGAAATCGAAAATTGGTCATTGTAGCCAACATTAAGCGAAAGCAACAATATTTCGGTTGAAGAATTGGTTGAAGCGACGGAACTCGAAATTTTTGTGATTTAACTGTTTCAAATATTTTAACGGGACGTTTACGCACTATATCGAGTTCGAGTGCAAACATTGTGATCGGTTGTGCATTCTTGGCATCCAATACAGAGCCCTGTACTTATCATCAGGCAATCAAGTCGGACGAAAGTGACGAATGGCTAAAGACGATGCAGGAGGAATATAAATCACTTGTCAAGAACGGTACATGAAATTTGGTGGACCCACCAAAAGGTCAAAAGATCGTTGATAATCGTTTGGTGTATCGTATTAAACGAAATCCTGATAACACAGTCGACAGGTATAAAGCGAGACTGGTCGCGCGAGGTTTTTCCCAAAGTTATGGAGTTGATTACACGGAAACATTCAGTCCAGTTGTAAAATTTGCGTCTGTTTGAACGTTATTTGCGATAGCAGCAGAACGTAAAATGTTTTTGAAACAATTTGATGTTCAAACTGCTTTTTTGTATGGAGATCTTGATGAAACGGTGTACATGAAACAGTCCATTGGTTTTAGTGATGGTACACCTCGAGTATGTAAGCTGGTTAAAAGTCTATACGGTCTTAAGCAATCTTCTCGCTGCTGGAATACAAAATTCAGGAAGTTTATTATCGATGTCAAGTTCAAGGATAGTAAAGCTGTTTCGTGCGTTTTCATTCGCAAAAATAGGGCTGAAACAACATACTTAGCTATTTTTGTTGATGATGGTCTATTAATATCGTCAAATGAAAGCTACATTCATCCTGTTATTGCGTATCTTGGACAACATATCTGCATCAAGGCTTTCGACACTCAATATTTTTTTGGTCTGGTGATAAATCGACAGTCTGATGGTTCAATACTTCTGAATCAGGCGGCGTACACGAAGAAGATATTAAGCAGTTTTAATTTTGCTGATTCGCATGCAGTATCAACGCCGGCAGACTATGAACAAATTTTAGAGGTTGAAGGGGAAGAAACCGAAATTAATTTTCCATATCGCCAGCTGTTGGCAGTCTGATATATTTGGCAATTGGAACAAGGCCAGATATCAGTTTTGCAGTTGGTTATGTAAGCCGGTTTATGGAGCATCCCTCAAAAGCTCACGTGACAGCGCTGAAGCGGATTCTTAGTTACTTAAAGGGGACATGCGATTATGGTATATTATATTCAAAGAACGCTAACCACATTAAATTTCGTATTTACAGTGATGCCGACTATGCAGACTGTGTTAACACCAGAAGGTCCACAACTGGCTATTGCTTAATGCTTGGAGCAGGCATTGTTAGTTGGTGTTCTGAGCGTCAATCTTCAGTCTCACATTCAACAGCTGAGTCAGAGTACATTGCGGCATCACAAGCGTCAAGAGAATTGATATGGCTAAAACGTTTGCTGGCTGAGCTGGACATCCATTTGGGATCTGAGCAACCTACCCTGTTGGTGTACAATGAGAGCGCCCTAAAATTGATCTCAGTATCGTGCTATATCCCACACTGATCGGTTGTGCTTCTCTCCGCCTCAGTGTTATCAAATAGCTTTTTCGAAATTTTACCGGCGAAATTCGGCGCCTTTAATACCGAGTGATCTCTTGTTCTCTTTCCGTTGATTAATTCACTTAGCTTTGAACTTAATTTTTTTCTACTTAACTGAGGGTTTAACCCCAAACAAAGTTGGCAATGGCCGAGCCGCCGGGTGTTCCACCCAGGCAAAAGACTAATAACCAGATCGAGTTCGATCAAACAAAAACACTCAAAATCAAGACAAGTGGTCCAAAATATTTAGTCATGACCAGAATTGGCACCGACGAAACTCTTGCAAACGTGTCACCATTCTTAATAAAAAAAAGTGATTGATTGTGCTGTGGGCAACGAGGTTGACACGTGCAAAAAACTAAGGAATGGCACTATACTAATCAAAACCAAAGATCTCTTGCAAGCTAACAAACTCATAAAACTCGTCTCTTTATTACCTACTATACAAGTTCAAATTACCGAACACTCATCGCTCAACTATTCTAAAGGCATCATTTATTCTAACGACCTACGAGGCATACCTGAACCAGAAATTCTTAACGAATTAAGCTCCCAAAACGTAACCGATGTCAGAAAGATTCTCAAAAGGGCAAACAACAATCAGCAACTACAAGAAACTGGTCTAATAATACTCACCTTCGCATCACCAACTCTCCCTGATGTTATCTCTATTGGGTACGAAAAAGTTAGAATGCGACCTTATATACCACTCCCCCTTCGATGCAACAACTGTCAGCGCTTTGGTCATATTGGAAAGTTCTGCAAAAATGAAAAAATTTGCTCGAACTGCTCAGAAAAATACCACATCATCGACACATTGGAAGAACAATGCGTGGACCTAAAATCCTGCATCAATTGCAAAGAAAATCAAAGGGAACCCCGCAATCACACCACTTTCGACAAAAAATGCCCAATCTTTCTCAAAGAGAAGGAGATTCAAGCCATAATCACGCTCAATAAGGTTGATAGAAAAAAAGCGATATCTACCTACAAAGAGCTCAATCAGCACGCTGGACCATCATATGCAGCTACAACTAGTAATCTCAGAAATGTTCAGCCCACACTCTCTAATCCAATTCAGAGAGGTCCCGTTACTTACAACGACGTACTCTCCGACAACGAGTTGATATCGAAAACAAATAATGCAGCACCAAAACTCACTACGGTTCGCTTATCCGATACAAAAGTGAAAATACTGCCAGTAAAAACATCGAACAGAAATAAAATTAAATTAAAGAAGAAACTCTCTTCAGTCACAAAAAAAAGAAAATCTCAGCTACACCAACAAACGTCTCATCTTCATCAAGACGACTCTTCTGAATCTATGTCAATCGAACTTGACAATACCGACCCATAGATCAATTACTCTTATTTAGTTATTTACTGTAAATATTATTTAACCTTAACTTAATACTCTTTTCTTTAATATGTCTCTACCCATACTCCAATGGAATATTAAAGGTTACGTCAATAATTACAATCAACTCTTGATTTTAATTAAACGCCACAATCCAAAAATAATCTCTCTCCAAGAATCTCATCTACACTCAACAATAAATATCCCAATCCCCATTAACTATTCATTTTACACACTAAATACTTCCACTACCTCTTTCGGTGGCATAATTCTACTGATTCATAATTCATTACAACATAAGCAAATTCAACTCAATAGTGATTTCGATGCAATAGCGTGCGAGATACACTCAAAAATCAAATTCATTATAGTATCGGCATACATTCCTCCACAAAATAGATTTAACCTTAATAATTTAAACAACGTACTCAATTTCACTACTCCTGTCATTATTACTGGTGATTTCAATAGTTGGCACCACTCTTGGGGATCTCCAAACAATAATCGCAAAGGAACAATACTTAACCGATTCATCTGCCAATCGAACTATATGCTTCTTAATAACGGCTCTGCAACACACTTTTCAACACATCACACGTTCACCCACATAGACCTAACCTTCTGCTCTACTTCCTTAGCAATACACTCTAAATGGAAAATAACCAATGACCTCTCAGGAAGCGTTCATTTTCCGATTGTCATATCCTTATTTCCCCAAAACAATCAAACGATGCAAGTTAATAAACCTAAATTTAAAATTAAATTAGCCGATTGGTCTCGCTTCACAAATACATCAAATCTCCTTAACTCACAATACACTCCATCTACCAACATCAACAAAGAAACAGCAAATATAAACAAAATTATCCTACAGTCCGCACATGCATCGATCCCTCAAACGTCTCCAAATATCTCTCACCGCACCGTACCGTGGTGGAACGATAAACTCCAAAAACTTAAAAAAGAGAAAAACAAACATTGGAATGCATTCAATAGAAACTCAATTCAAGAAAATCTGCTTAAATTTAAAAAATCAAACGCCATTTTCAAACGTGAAATCAAAGCAGCTAAAATACAATCGGTCAATGACTTTACTACTGAAATAAATCCTTTAACCCCGGTAGATAAAATCTGGAATAACATCAGAAGATTCTGTGGATATAAATCCACACATGGCATCCATTCCATATCTTCAAACATTATACCCAACATGCCCATATTAGAGCCCTCCTCAATAGCAAACGAATTTTGCAGATTTTGGTCCAATAACTCTGCGAATGAAAATTTCCCCACTAATTTCCAAAATAGCAAAACTAATACCCTCAGTTCAACTTACAAAGCCACACCGTCACCCAGAGCTTCCATTATAGAAAAAGACATTAACTATATTGAATTATCATCCGCACTCTCAAAATTGAAGGGTCACACCCCTGGACTAGACAGGATATCCTATCCGATGATAAGAAACCTGTCTCATGAAATCAAGATTCGTATTTTAGACCATTATAACAACATTTTTAAAAATTATATACCACAGTCATCCGATAAAACTAAGACTAAATCATACAGACCAATTTCACTCAATCCTTGCCCATCGAAAATATTAGACAAAATTATAGCTAACAGGCTAGGGTGGTTTGTTTCCGACAAACTCATCGATAGACACCAAATTGGTTTCAGAAAAGGGAAATCTGTGTCTGATACTCTAATATATTTAGATTATCAGATCGCAAATTCCCTATCACTTCAAAAGCACATATCCATTATCTCACTGGATTTCGAGAAAGCTTTTGACAAAATCGGTGTACACACCATAATTGACCAATTACTCAAATGGCAATTAGGGCCTAAGATTATTAACTACATACTAAATTTTATGACCAAAAGAAAAATCATAACCAAAGTCGGAAAGTATCTCTCAGATACCAGGCCGTTACATAATGGAATACCTCAAGGTTCTCCTATCTCAGTCGTATTATTTCTCATAGCATACAATAAGCTGTGTGGAATTATATCAATGCACAAAGAAAAAAAATACTGTGCGTACGCTGATGACTTCAATTTAATTATAGACTTTAACAAGAAAAAAAACCAAATCATTAATTTGAATAACATTTTCCAAGACATCTCCGTATGGTGTAACTATTCGGGAGCAATACTTTCTACTACTAAATGCAAACATTTCCATATCTGCCGCAAACATAATTGTTCCACTGGAATCACATCCAATAACATTCAATTAGAGGAAGTTGATAATTTAAGAATATTGGGAATTACCTTCAACAAGCGTTACAGATGGAGTAGCCACATTGAAAGTCTAAATCTGTCTCTAATATCAAAACTAAATGTAATTAAATGTCTCTCCAGCAATAAACTAAACTGTAACACGAAATGCATTACTTCAGTAATTAAAGCCATTTTTTTAACAAAAATCAACTTCGGGATATATCTGTACGGATACTCACCCAAGTCAACACTTAACAAAATTAAAACCCCATTCAATGCAGCAATTAGGGTAGCATTAGGAGCCTTCAGGTCAACACCCATTAATAATTTACTCTATGAAACTAATATACACACAATCGAAAACCAAAGAGATCTTACAACAACCAAACTATTCAAATCTCTTTTGAGAAGCCACAATAGTCTTCTGGATAACTTGACTTGTAACCAACAGAATACAAATAACCAACCGAAAGTAATACCAACGATTACCAAAATTAAGCTTTTCTGCAAAGAACTTGATATACCAACTTTGCCTCTCAACCCAGTAGCCTACCCTAACCCCTCATGGTTCTTCAACAACGCATCAATTGACACTTCTTTGCGTAAGTTCGCCAAAGCTCACACTAATCCAATATCCTTCCGTACCAGTTTTCTAGAAATTCAAGAAAAGCTTGCAAGCTACGCCTTCATATACACTGACGCTTCGAAGTCAAACAATAAATCCAGTTTCAGCGTAACCTCCACGAACCATATTATTATGATTTCAAACCTCCCACTTTATACCTCAACTTATTCAGCAGAAATCATTGCCATAAATGAGGCTATAAAATATGCAATTGACAAAAATACTAACTTTGCTATATGCACTGATTCTTTATCATCTTTAGACTCCATCTCCAACATCGAAAATAACGAATATTATCCTTTTATTATAAGAAACGCCCTTATAAATCACTATCCTAAATTAAAACTGATATGGATACCAGGTCACACCTCAATAAAAGGCAACGAGTTCGCCGATCAAACAGCGAAGGATGCTAACCTAGCCCCTCTTATAACTACACAAAATCTTAATTCAGTTGACATAACACACTACATTACTCACATATTTAAATCGAAACACACGCTGTTATGGTGTTATACTTCCGACTGGTATAAACAAATAAATCCAGCTAAATTAAATGGCAAAGACATACATTCCATCTTCGATCCCAACATATCAACGAGAGACATAATAAAATACGAACGTTTACGTCTAGGACATACAAAATTACACATCAGCACCTAATGAATAACAATAACTCCCCATCCTGTCCATTTTGTAACCTACTCAGTCCACTCAATATCAATCACCTCCTTAACTGCCCAAGACTCCACAACATAAAAACCCGAATTTTTCACAACACTGATCCTTTAACATCCCTAGCAAATCCCGATTTAGATAATATTAACAAAATTATAAACTTCCTCAAATCCAATGAGCTATACAACTCTATTTAAATAAATTAATATTACCATATACTATCTGAAACCTAATGTACAGCAATACCTCTTTGTATAAATTTATACTATAATTAAGTTATGCTTAAGGCCTTAGCAGCCAAAGCTTCTTTATATTAGCTTTAAATTTTAATTTTAAGTTAATATTTAATAATAATAATAATAAAATTGATCAAGAGCCCAGTGTTACATAAGAGGACTACACACATAGAAGTCCGATACCACTTTGTACGGAAAAAATATGATGAACATGTTTTTGATGTTAAGGGGATCTCAACTAAAAATCAGTTAGCAGATATTTTCACTAAAGCTTTGCCAAAAGTTAAATTTGAAAATTTGCGCTTAAAATTGAATGTAATCAAAAATAATAACAGTTTTTTTTCAAAACAAGGGAGAATCAAAGTAAATAGAAGTTGTTGTTGTATTTTTGAAAAAATATATATATTTTGAATTTATTGATTTGTAACAAAACAAGAGAGAATTAAAGTATATTGAAGTTGTTGTTGTAACCACTCATATGAACATCTATAAAGAAAAATAAAGTTTAGTTTGTCTTAAACACTTAGACAGATCATACGTATTTTTAACACTGCTGTCTTCAATTACAACTTATTAAGTAAAATTCAATGTTGCTTCTTTAGCCTTGAAGCTCTGACAATTATACTGCAATATCTTCATCCAGCAAACAGACACATTTCTAACAAAGCTACCTGGCTATCAGAAAAAGATTTGTCCAAACAAAATGGTTTATTGTATTTACACCAACTGTATATTCTTTGTTAAAAAAATCAGAAACCCAATTTTGTTATTTCAGAAACTACCTTCTCTTATTCCGAGACTTTTTCGTATTTTTCATACATAGAAGCTGGTTGCGAGGGCGTCAACTGAAAGTGTTGTACTTGAACAAAATAAGGAGTCAGCCTATCCGGCGTTAGGTTTCGAGAAACGATTTAACTTTTGTTAAGGATGTATTCCGTTCTGCGTGAGACCTCTGTAGGGAAAACATGGAACTAAAAAAAAGGTTATTGTATTTGGGTTTTCACCTCAATTTGTTCTTTGCTACTTTGAAATATAAACAAAAATTTTATTTCAAAATATAAAAAAAATATACATTTTGATAACATTTTTTGAAATTCCGTTTCGCATAACAATTTGAAATTAAAAACATTGTAATCAATACGCGAAAAATTACACAATCTACTTTCAAAAAAACTAAGTCGGTTAATCTAACCGACGAGAAGTGGTTTATTTACTTAAATAATTTGTTGATTTACAATTTGAATTGTAAACATACAGCAAAAATTTGTTTCGATGCATATTTATACCCCCACACTCACTGTGGCAGGGTTTGTAACGCCCATAAGGGGGCGTGTCCGGTATGGAAATGTTTAGAAACGTATTTTTTACATGGTCCGAGGTTCCGAAACCACATATATAAGGGTCAAAATGGGGTCTTGAGACCAATTTTTTTTTTTGGTCGATTTGATTGGAATTTTTTAGAAACGGATTTTGGACATGGTCCGGGCTCCAAATCTATTTATAGGTGGATCAAAATGGGGTCTTGAGACCACATCATTTTATGTTCGAGGTACTTCTTCCTAATGTGTGGGGGTATTTCAGCTTCGGCATAGCCGAATATAGTCCTCTCTCTAGTTTTTAGTAAGAAAACCATTAAAATTTATTGGCTTACAATTTTAATTGTAAACATACAACAAAAATTTGTTTCGATACATATTTTTCAGTGAGAAAACTTTTTTCGTTGAATTTGTTTTCTTTTTTCATTTGAAAACAAACCCCTACAACAAAAAAAACATTAAACACAAAAATAAATTTCAAAAATGCAAGATTGCATGTTTAAAAAAATAAATATTAGCTTGAGCTTATAACTGACACAAGCTCTTATTTTCAAAAATTAGTATTACAAATGCAGTATTACAAACAAAAAACTCTATTTGGCTCAGCTCAAGCTGCCTCTATAAGGCAAAACATTCATAACACGATTGAGAATTCTTCTTTCTTTGAATCCCAACGATTCAACTGAAGATGCGCGAATAGTAAATTGAACAAGTTGGTGAAAATTAAAATTTAACCAACAATTGCGGTAAAAGAACATATAATTTCTGTAAAACAACAATTATTTTCGGTTATTTTTTCGGTTAATTTTACCGAACATTTCTTTTTCTGTGTAAAACGAATACATTTCTCATTTTCTTTTTCTCCTTTTTCGTAATTATTTCTTTCTCTCTTCACATGTTCTCATGTAAATTTATGTTGGCTCCTTATCAAAATTAAATTGGTATCCCATCAATTCCCCACTCTTTCATATAAATGATAAAGATGTAGTATCAAATTTGATATGTATCACTATCGGCCATATTTTGTCAACGAAATTTGAAGATTTTATGGTACTTTTAGCATTTTTTTGGTTCGGTGTGGTATTACAATTTCATCAAGTGGACAAATAGGACGATCGTAATTTTTATCTATCGATTCCGACTAATTATTAAAGCCATTCATTGAAGCCTACAGTTTTATAAATGTCCTACATTGCTTCTCCTGTAAAATTTGCAAAATGTGTGTTAAGGATTTTACTAATTAAGGCATCGATATGTAGCCATTTGAATAGCCGAAAAAGAAGGCGAAGGAATAAATAAAATTAAACGGTTTTCATCCATTTCGTTTATTTATCTCGTATTTCTTAGAAAGCATGCGGGATTTTGAAAGCGTTAATGGCAAGAGGGAGAACCAAACCAGAATTCAGTATATTTGCGACTTTATAGACCATTGGTTGCAGAAACAAGTCAGATGCAATATTGATTTGTCTTCAAAATATTTCTTGCTCATAATAGTTATGCGGCAACGTAAAAAAAAATTTTCAAACCATAATATTTATGCCGTAATTTTTAAAAATATTTTCGAAAAATAAAAGTTACGAGCAATATAAAAAATATTTCTTGCTGATAATAGTAAAAAATATTTTCAAATAACAGCTATCGGGAATTTAAAATAAAAAAATGTTCTCAACATAAAAAAAGCGGTTTTAAAAAAAATCCTCTAAATTTTCAGGGTGCGGAAAAACTCGCCAACGATCGATTCAAAATTCAATCTTCTCGCGATCAATTCATTTTGCGATGATAAATTGACGTTTAATTGAAAACCCTTTTCTTGTTATTGTTTAAACTTGTATGCTTAATTTTAAGTAATTTTTTTTTTATTATGGAATTTTTTTATTGTTTAACAATAAACATTTGGTTTTATTAATAAAAATAATATTATAAAAACCCTCAAGTGTCGTTATAACTTGCCTGCTTTGAAAACAAGTCGTTGAGGATACAAAATGTTTACTGCAAAAATACGCTCGCGAATAAATCATTACCATACAAATGAACGAATCAACGAGTGAATAAATCGCCGACGCTTGCAGTGAAGATTTTTCGTTCGTGATATATACGAGCTTTTCGTTCGGTTGCGAGCGATCGTAAATGCTTTTGTTCGCTGCGTAACTTTTTCACTCATGAGTTATTGAAAGCAACGAATTATTGGTGCGATTAATTGTGAGAACAATTGTATTTTGATCGTTCTCCGCACCCTGTAAATTTTGAGAATTTTTTCAAAATTTTTGGCTAAAAAAATATTTTTAAAAAATTATCAAAATTCCTGATACTTTTAGACATAGATGAGCATTTTGCAGTACCAGTAAAATTTCAGTAAAAAAAACTAGTAAGAGAATTATTTTCGGTCTGACCGAAGCTATAATACCCTGCACATGCGAGTACGATACATTCTGAGACCATATGTTAGTAATTTCATCGAAAATCGGTATTTTATTGATAGTTTTTCGATATTTTATTCATAATTTTTCGATATTTTATCGATAGTTTTTTGATAATTTATCGATAATTTTTCGATTTTTTATCGATAATTTTTCGATTTTTATCGATAATTTTTCGATTTTTTATTGATAATTTTCCAATATTTATCGATAATTGTCCAATATTTATCGATAATTTTCCAATATTTATCGATAATTTTAGTTTCCTGATCCATTTAAAAATTTTGTTCCAATTCCATTTTGTTCCGATCCAATTCCATTTCGTTCCGGTTTCATTCCCATTTCTTTCCCGACCTCATTTCCAACCCAATGCAAAAAGCCGCATCCAAATCGGTTCAGTATTTCTCAAGATAAACGAAAATAATATAAAATTGGCGGCCATTTTGTATGGGAGGTAGGCGTGGCTCTTATCCGATGTTGCCCTTTTTCAATACCGTCCAATCATTCGCCAAAACAAGAGGAATCCCAAAATTTGGAGTCGATAGCCCAAAAGCTACTACAGTTATCGTGCGAAATGACGGACAGACGGACACACCTCCTTCTGGGCATTACAAACCTTATGGGCATTACAATAACCTAACGAAACATGAAACATTTTTCCGCCTACAAGCTGGGAGATTGAGTCAACGAGTTGTTTGTTGTTCTTTTCTCGAAGATATATGGGTGGAGGTTTAATGTTAGGTGGATGGGTGGATGTAGAATTTGTTTCTTCATTCTGTAATGAACTAAGTGCCGCAAATCTATTGTTTGTATTAGGTGGAGGATCTTGTCTTTTAGATATTTTAGAGGAGTTTTTGTTGTTGGTCAACTGTGCACTTCTTTTCTAATATTGAGTCATAGTTTTACGCTTGTAATAACTACCTCAAAACTATAAAGTGCAAAAAGAAGAACAAGTGAAGAAAATGTTCAACACTTATGTGGTGAAGTATGGCAAAATAGCCGATGCCGACACTTGTGTTCTGCCTCAAACACAGCAAAAATCATTTCTGGATTTCGGGGAAGAAAATATTGGTAAAGTTTTACTCTTAGTTTTCCATTAAGTATTTGCATTAATATATGTATTTCTATATCCGATTAAACAGATGTTAGCATACAGTCTGTTTCCACTGACTCGGGAAATTATCTGGAGGAAACAATTTTATACCTGGTCGAACGAGACACAACGACAAATTGTCTAAAAAATCATGCAGCTATTAAAAACGTGTTTCTAAAATACAATACCCCATTACCCTCATCTGCACCTGTAGAACGGCTGTTTTCGTTCGCTGGGATTATGCATCGTTCCAGAAGGCAAAAACTCAGCGATGTAAATTTTGAAATGCTTGTTTTAAGAAAAGCTAACAGCATAACTAAATAAAAGAATAATTTATTTTTACCGCAATTTTTTCAGTAATCATGTATTTCTACTGAAATTTTTTCGGTAACCAGTAAATGTTTACTGTTAATAAAAATTTTATTTGCATTACCACTAAAAATTACTGATTACAGTTTTTTTTTCAGTAGCAGTAAAACTTTATTTTAACTGCAATTTTTTTTCAGTAATCAGTAAAAATTTACTGGTAAAAGTTTACTGATTACTGCTATTTGTAATGCACTTAATATATAATGCAGTGTGCCCATCTATGCTTTTAGAGCACACTGAATTTTATTAAAAATTCGCAATTTTCCAGCACACAACTTTCTTTTGCAACAACTTTTTTTTATAAGCGCACTTTTTGCACCACAAAACAAAATTTAATAATACCCACAAAAAAAGTTCGAAAAGTATGTGTTTTTTCAACCAGGATTTTCTCGAAGTGTGCTACTCATTCGGAAGGAATTAAATAGACCTTTACATTGAAAAAAATATGCAAAATACTTGCAAGTTTACTTTATTTTTTATTATAACCCTTATATTAACTTGCTTTGGGTGGACTATATATATTATATATATATATTAGTTAGTGTAAAGTAGTGCCAGTCATATTGATGGCCTTATTTTGCAAATTTTCGGTGATCTATATAGATTTTATGTCTTATATGTATTACTGTTCTGTTTATTTTTTACAATCCTAATTATCACACACACACACTTTTCTATATCTGTTACTAGATGCTGGGTAGCTATATTGGACCGATTGTTAGCGATAACTCCTTTATAAAGAATTACTATGCAAAGGCTGAGAATTGCTTGAGATTTGGTCATTTTAATGCGCAGTCTCTTAAACCTAGTTCATACTCATCTAAATTGGACGAAATGTCAAATGCTTTAAACAGCAATTATCTTGATGTTGTTGGAGTTAGTGAAACGTGGTTAAAATCATATGTATCTAGTAAAGCCGTTGAATTCGGTGGCTATAAGATCTTCAGAAATGATCGGTCTGGCGCACGTGGTGGTGGAGTAGCTTTGTATGTTTCCATCCGAATAAAAGCTCGTGTCGTACTAAAAATTTAAAACTTCGGTTCTTGTGAAGCGCTGATTTTGCAGTTAACGTTTCAAATGAAAACTATTTTAGTTGGAATTGTATATTTACATCACGGATATATCAATTGCTTGGATGACTTTAATGATTTGTGTGATCGCTATGATGACGTTGTTATTATGGGTGATTTTAATTGTAATATTCTTAGTCCGAATGATCTTTGTCTTTTAAGTCCGTTCTAATTTGTCTCTCAGGCATAATAATATACCTACTCATTACGACGATTATCACAATTAAACATCTTGAATAGATTTCTTTATGGTTAGTAATCATCATTTAGATAAATCGTCTGCCCAATTTTATTTGCCAGCATTAAACTCAAAACATGCCTTTAAACTTCTTTCATATGAGCTTTCGACTATGTCTGAACCTATCACTGTATCTTTCCGATGTTATAATGATATAAATTTCAATGATTTATGTAATGATATTGCCATGTGCGATTTTCGTCCCCTTTACCAAACAAATGATACTGAGGAACAATTAAAATTACTCAATTCTGTTATCTTATCCTTATACAACAAACATGTTCCAATTAAAACAAAAATTATTAATAACTCTGTAAACAGTTGGTTTAAGTGTATCGAAATTTCGTCTGCAATACGTAATAGAGACCTTGCTTTTAAGGCCTTTCTTGAGAATAAGACTGATAGAAATAAATCTATTTATAGGAAATACTGCAATATTACTAAGAAAATTATCCGAAAACATAAGCGAAAACTTGTGACCAAACACTTCGGTAGAAACAACACAGCTAAAGAATCTGGTCGAAAATTAAAAATTCCGGTGCAATGACCTGTGATAGCAAAACCTGTGATATTAACCCTAATGAGCTAAACTCTCACTTTGTCTCTGTATTGTCCAACTCATTGACTAGTTCTAGACTTAATTTTGAAAACTTTGCCACCGATCGTGAAGGGAACCTACCTTTTTATAACATTGATGAGGATGAATTATTCTGTGCAATATCTAAAATTAAGTCAAATGCTGTCGGCGTAGACGAAATACCAATACGTTTTTTTTTAAATTATCTATCCGTTCATGTATACTCATATTTTACATTTTGTGAATACCGTATCTACTACGTGCAATTTCCCGCAAAAAAGTAAAAAAAAAAGGGAAAAAACGGGGGGAGGAAAATAATTAAAAAAAAAAAAACAAGTAAAAAACCTACTAAAAAGCAGAAAATAAATTTCCTTTAAATTAATTTCCGCAATTTCGATTTAAAATAAGGGTTTTCGACGATTTTAGAATCTGTAATGATATTAGGAACAAGGTAGTAGTAGTAAATTTATTTTCTGCTTTTTAGGGTTAAATGGTTATATTTAAAAAAACGTGTTTTTTACTCTTTTTTATTTTCTTTTGTTTAACATTAATAAGTGAATTTAAATACGTTAAATATAAAAAATGTAGATTTGTATGGCTTGCGTTTTTTCTTTTTTATGGACATTTTTTATTTTTAATTCATATTTTTAGATTTTTAATGCATATTTTATTTTTTTATATGCATTTGTTATGTGCATATTTTCTATTTTTTAGTGCACGGGAATCCGCACCCTACTTATAACGAAATACACCCTTCAGATCGAATTTTATTGACATCAATATAAGGATTTTTTTTCCTGCTTATTGTTGGCAATTGATGGAAAAGTATCATCATAATCATTAAGAAACCACTTCCTTACGGGACAATTTCTTTAGTGGACAAAAGTATGGAAGTTACTATTACACGAAATGCAGTAAAGAATATTACAGCTCGAGCTACACTCTCCCGTCTTGACATATTTTAACCATATTTTTCGATAACGACAGGCCTTAACAATATGGCCCAACCGACCTCAAACATTACACTTTAGGACTGGAGGGATATACGGCAAAATTTTAAAATAACCATAGATAAGAAGAACTTCTTCGGGAAGTTATTGGGAATGAATGGACGAACATTTTTAGCGGCTATCTCCTAGCTGGTTACAAATTGTTCGCATTGGTCACTGAGTCAAATTTTATTTGGAACAGTGGGTGGTGTGAATAAAGGAATACTAAAGGCTATTTTTATTTAGTTTTGAATGCAAGTATCATTTTGTGTTCCTTTATTCACACCACCCACTGTTCCGAATTAAATTTGATTCAGTGACTAATGCGAACAATATTGTAGCTAACAAGATTAGTTTAATTCCTTGGATTTTTAAGTCTTGAATTGTTTCAAAGAAAAATAGTTAATTTTCCAATACAGTCTTGTGGTTCTTAGGATACAAGTTAATATTGTGGATACACTCTTTTGTAGCATGTGCATTTTTAATGCCGTTAGGTACGTCAGGACCCGAGACACCAACCAACTCACAAGACTAGTTCATTATTTTATCAGAATGTTCAAAAGCTCCAGCATCGCATGATTTTTTTTTTCCGGTAAAAGCACACCTTCCAAATTTCTACTTTCATATGGAAGATTCACCTAACCATTTTTCATTACAAAGTCATCAAAATGACTCTGCGACATTGAAAAATTTTCTTTAGGGGAATCCTAGTCCCCCATCTTATTTTTTTAACCAAAAGAAAAGTAACTTTAAATTAAAAAGCACAACGAAAAACCTTAAAACCTGAAAAAATGATTAATCAAAGGAAAATTCTCAAAGAAAGAAAAACTAAAACCGTTATACCGTTTGAATTGCAAAAGCAAAACAAGCGTCACTTATTGAAAATCGCGGAAGCGGAGAATCACCAGACAACCTTACAGACCAGCAGTCAGAGATTTTGGAGCCTTATTTCCTGGGACTTAAGTTCCCAGAACCTAATTCTCAACAAATTGATATTACATGATTTCCTCTAAGATGCACCGTTTACGAGATATTCGTAGAAAGGCGTTTCTCCTTATAGCAGCTGAACCTCTAGAGTCCCACCATTCTTTAATTAAGCTTAGGACACTCCCTTAAATGTGTTCAGGAAAAAAAATTGCGACTGGATGACTGGACTAAAAGCAAAACAGTATTATCGAAAATAGTTGACTTTTACTAATAAATCAGTATGAAAAGTAAAAAAGCGCAAACAGCGAGTGGGCCATTAAGGACATTTGAGCCAATAATTGGCCAAATGATTCTAATTCTTGTTCAATAAGAAAAGAGAAAGAAGATAGGTTTAAGGACCTAACAGTCAATGCTTGTCGCAATAAATATAAAGCCAATATTTAATAATAATAATAAAAACTTACCATGTATCACTGACAATTATATTTTCAGTAGGTCAACATGCGCCGAATGTCTATAACACATACACACTCCAGTAATCCTTCAAAGGGCGTGATATAAAAGATGACACAGATATTCTGACCTCAACATGGAGATGACGAGTTATAAAACAGGACACTGATAAATCTACAAATTGTTTAAAAGAAACAATAAAATATTTATAAACTGAAAACTCACTACCGACTACCGACAGGATTTTTGCATTGTCCGAATACAAATTTTTTGAAGCAACTCAAATACAATAGTCAAAATTTGGGCTTTAAAAGTACTACCGATGTTTATTATGCACTATTAAAACAATTACATTATCTAAAATTTGCTACAATAATAACTAAGTAAAACTATATAAGGATATTCGTCGGAAATATGTCACAATTAGAGACAGTGCTGCCATACTTTTTTTCAGAAAATCCGTATATTCTAGTTTTTACAGTAAAAAAAATCCGTACAGAAAAATTTTTTTTAAATTATTGTTTTGTTAAAAATAAAATAGTTTCTGATGAAGATTTGTGAGATTTATCTTATATTCGAATGGCTTTTGAAAAGTGAGATTTTTTAACTAAAGCCCGGTATGCAGTGAAAAATTCTACTCCCATAAGAACACCTATGTACAAAAAAATGAAGCCAAAAACAAACAAAATATCTCTCCAAAGTACCCAAAAAAGCAACTCCTTTTTTTGCTTTCTCTGCATGCATATGCTATCCGGAATGGAAACTTTGTTTGTTTTTCGCTTGACTTTTTTTTTACATAGGTTTGCTGATGATAGCAGAGTTTTTTCCCATCTGCAAACCGGGTTCAGTGTGAGATATTTGTGAAAATTTTCAATTCGTGTAAGGTAGCAAGAATTGCTTGGTTAATACAGTGCATCTAGTACAACAAACCAATTGTATGGCAGTGAAAAATGGGCAATATTCACATTGGTCACACAATATTTACACGCCACAGTTCTGAGCGAACCCAGCAAACACAGTCTTCAACGTTTGAGAAAACCCCTATTTCTCTAGTCGATAACTAATGTGATTCTCGACACATTTTCAAAGGTTAGTTCTCGACTCGATATCAAAGGTCGTTCTCGAGTCGTTCTCAAACGTTTGAGAAAGCCCCTTTTTCTCGAGTCGATAAGTAACGTGATTCTCGATCCCTCGTTATGAAAGGTTACTTCAACCAATAAAAAAGTGAAACGTTAATAATTAAATTTTTATTTTGTTTAGTGTAAAAAAAATTATTTCTACTTATCAGAAAATATATTCCACTTTTGTTTGAAAATGGAATATTTGTATTCCACTTTAAAATTTTTATATTCCACTTTTTTTTATTACACTTGGAAAATTAAATATTCCATTGTTATTCCACTTCGTACAATATATATAAACTTTTTTTTCAAACGTACTTTTTGGATGACATTTGAGAAAAACAATGTTTTAAGCAGGAACTTTATGTATAAGTGAAATTTAAAAAAACCTGTTATTTTAAAGTTGAAACTAATTTTTACTGTGAATATTTGCCCTCAATTTTCTTAAGTTTAAAAACTAAAGCACAAACTGGTAAAAAAAATAACACTTATAAAAAATCTTACACATAATATTGTCATGTCTTAAGTTCAGTCGTTTGCAAAAAGTTACTAATTCAATCAAAAATGTTTAAAAGCAGTCACACAAACCGAAACGAATATCGTTTCTCAGATTTAAAAATATCGATTTCGGTTCCGATAACCAAACTTTCCAAAATACCAGTTTCGATTCCATGAAGTCAAAAAGTTTAAATTTTAAAGTGAAAGTGAAACAGACTTAAGTTAACTAGCAAAAACTGGATACATTTATTTTTTAAAATTATATTTTTGACTTATGAAATTAAGAACTGGAACCAACAAAATTAAACGGCTTCGTTTCTTAGATTTAAAAAAAATCGATTCCGGTTCCGCCATTTGCCGTTCCCTGCTTAAAAATAATCCGCAAATTCGTTACACCGGAGTCTCTGTCGGATTTGGCTTAGCAGTCCTAAGCAAAGTAAAATAGATTATCAAAATTGTACATTTTGCATTTGAGCAAATTACTTCTCAAGAAAGCGATCCATTCTACATTTTATTGTGACGAAAACTTAACAAAAACAGAAAAAAATGTCCACACATTGTGGCACCGCCAGACTTAATTTTATTTCTGCAGATGTGCAGTGTTACTTCAGATACTTTATTTGAAATACACCAACAAAATTAATAAAATTTGCTCTAAAACACAAAACAAAGTGGAATATTTTGTTCCCGAATTATTCCATTTTGAAAAATAAATATTCCACTTTTATATTTAAATATTTTCCACTTAACTCAAAAATATTGCAGAAGTGGAATATTATATTTCACTCTGGTCACGCTGCTACTTATCCAGTAGGCAATAAAAACAAAAATACAATTTTAAAATTAATTAATTCACATTTCACACTTTTTATTGGAAGTCGATTTGAGAATTAACGTTTGAAACCGACTAGAGAACTAACCCGTTTCTCGAATGTAAAACTAACGTTTGAAACCGACTCGAGAGCTAACCATTTTCTCGAATGTAAAACTAACGTTCGAAACCGACTCGAGAACTAACCCTTTTCTCGACTCGAGAACAAACTCCCCTTTTTATTGAGAAAGCTATGATTCATTTAAATTTCATTCCCCTTTTAAATTGTGCTTAAATGTCAAAGCGAGTTTCGCAGTTCTCATCTAAATGTTCTTTAAATGGCTGCGGTTGAACTGTTCTTAAAGAGCCTATTTACATTATCATTTCCAGGCCGCATGGGCATGTTGTTTTTTAGAATTAACCGAATTGTGAAAGTTATGCAAAGCATGGAATTGCCAACTTATACGTTTTTGTATGGATTTAAATACGAATGGTCTCATTTTAATTAACAAATATTTCTATTTTTCTTAATTTGATTACACAATAGCGACAATATTGTTTTCAATAACAACTGCAAACGAATGCGGTATCTTGTAATTTTATACTACAGCAATGCAGGAGCGTAGCCAGGAATTTCCAATGGAGGGGGTTTTGAAAAAACATTTAAAAACTTTTTTTTTTAATTTAAAAAAACTGTAAAACTGACCTTTCAGTAGAATTAATACCATCACTTTTGGACGGATGAATAGATTTTAAACATTTTAAGTTAGGGTTTTAGAGCCAATTTACACAGTCATTTCCATGACTCATGGGCATGCCATTTTTAGAATATAGAGGTATTACATATATGGAATTTACACTGAGATGGGCATGACGAAATTTGACAGTTATTATATGAAAATGTAAATAAACAAAGCATGGAGTTGCCACCTTTTACGTTTTTTTTTTATGGATTTTCGGTGCAAAATTGTCTATCCCGTTTTCACTACAGCAGTTCTTATTAGCTCTTCGTCAGATTTTTCGTCATGGAAATGATAGTGTAAATAGGCTCATAGAGCCTATTTACACTATCTGATATCTGACTATCACTGTCAAATTTCTTCATGCCCATGTCAGTGTAAATTCTAAAAACGGCATGCCCATGCGTCATGGGAATGACTGTGTAATTAGGCTCTTAGAAAATTCGAGAGATTTTCTTTTGAGATAGTATCATTCTATTTATCCGTCTAAAAGTTATGGCAATAATTCTACTCAAAAGTCACTTTTATACGTTTTTGCCTATAACTCAAAAACTAGAGCTGATGGAGACAAAACCGTTAATATATCAAAATGAGCGCATCAAGAGCTTTTAGAATAAGTTATCAAATCTCTGGCACCAAAAAGTGTGTTGAGTTGTGAAATTAAATTTCACATTCGGCTTCGGTTTTTCCAAAAAATGGCCAAAGTTTTGGTCGAAGCTTTTCAAATTTTTTTTTATTTTTGCGACACCGAAAACCAAAAAACCAAAACGAATTTTTTACGATATGATTTTCTGGCCAACATTACGACTAAACGGTCTTACTGATTTTCTTGAAACTTGTATGTAAAATTTGTGTAAGTGATGGAATTTTCTATGGGACATAAGAGGCCCATAAAAAAAATATGATTAAAATTTAGTAACCATTGAATATGTAGTGAATCTCGCCTCATATTGCGTGGCATGGGATTATAGCTGCCACTTGGTAATTTTCTGGGTGGATTACCGAATTTTAAATATAGAGTTGGAAGCTTATTACTCGCCCTGATGTCTATATTAAAAGGAGTCCTGGTGCATTGTATTAAATTTTAAATATAGTAGTTCTCGTATTGAAATCCGAGTCCAATTTTGCTAAAACTTTACATTTGAAGTTAAAAGCTCCACAGGTGGTATTTACCATCAACTAAAACATCCTTTGCCCATCACCTAAAGGAGTTGGGGAGTCCTTAAAAAAAAACTGCTTAGAGGGATTTATTCTTTGAAGAATTCTCTACCATTTCTACTAATTTCCCATAATGATAGGCTTAACTCTAAATTTTTAAAAATGATTTTTAAAAAATCCTATTTTTCTTCTACGGGATATATGAGAAAATCCGAGGCTCGTGTTAGTTTTGACCTAGGAGGCCCAAATTTGTTTGTGAATTCTTTTGGTTACTTTTATTATTCGTTTAAATAAAAACTTCGTTCCTTAAAAACTAAATGTGTATTTATACACTCGAATTTGAATGAAAATACACATTTTTAATGGTTTTTTATTTATCTGCGTATAATCGATGTCGTTTTTTTCGACCCGTGTCGTTTATACTACGCTAATTTTTTTCGTTCGGATTTTTGTCATCGATCAGATATTTTTCTTAAGTTTTTTCATTAAAAAATGAAAGTATTTAATGGAAAAATATTTTATTTTCGTTATAACGTTAAATGTTCGCGGTGGTTTTTTATTTGATTTGAAAGTGGATGAAAATAAGTCCGGAATTCGCCTTATAACTCAATAGAGGTAATTTTTTTTATTTGGAATGGTTTAAAAGGAAATTATGGTTTTTTCTCAAAAATAAACAAAAAGTAAGAAGAGGTAAATTTAAGTAGATGCACAGAGTATACAGAGGGGACACTCTGCTTGAGCGAGATGGAATATGAGTGAAGTGACAGCAAATTTGTTTACTGGTGTGCGTGAAAAAGTGAAATTTCTTTATTGGTGTGCGTGAAAATTCCCAATTTTTTTCACCACCAGAGCTCAGCTGTTGGCAGAAACTCAACACCAGAGCTTAGCTGTATGCATAACTCCCCACCAATTTTTTTCTTTTGTTTTGATTCTTTTTCGTATTCACCACCAGTTTGCAAATAATTTTTCTTGGCGTCTAAATTTTTGATAAAGTAAAATCGTGAAAAGTGAACTGTGAAAAAAAAAAAAAAAACAAAT
The DNA here is from genome assembly GCA_951394025.1 of Heteromyza rotundicornis. Lineage (NCBI taxonomy): Eukaryota > Metazoa > Arthropoda > Insecta > Diptera > Heleomyzidae > Heteromyza > Heteromyza rotundicornis. The sequence continues at coordinate 32,743,967 of OX596012.1, forward strand.
ATAAAATATACCAATGTTTTATATTTTTATGCAGTGATCTTCATTAGTGTTTTTTCAATTTGCTGAATAGAAATTTGTACACCACCCTTGCCGCAGTGAGTGAAAATATTAGTGTAAATAAATTTAACTTTACTAATGGCATTTTGCATTTTGTAATATATTTGCAGACATAAAAAAATTCATTATGAGAGCATGCGTCATGAAATGTCCAGGAGCAGTTCGACTTTATTCCTTCCCCAATGCTGTGAAAGATGCCGAACTGTTAGTGAATCTTTTATTTACTTTTATAAAGGGTTTATATGAAGGAATAAGGGGTTTTTCGAAGAGTCTGAGTCCTGAGTATGTCTGCTGTGTGAGTCGGTTTTCTTAGTGCTGTTTTTGTAGCAACAATTCCGTCTGATTACAGTCCGTGTTCCTCCTCGTCCGTAAGGTTTGTCGAAAGTAAAATTATTTTCATTGGTTGGTTGGGCAGGGTGCGCCACAGTCCGAGCACACTTCCTCGTTGATCCTAGCCATGTAGCTGGAAGCGGATCAAGAGTGGACCTTGTAGATCTCGGCAAGAGCTTCTTCATCTTAGCCCTCTCAGGTGGAGATCCTCCAACGCCGGGGCTCTAATTTTGTGTCGCTGAAACTAGTGCCTATTAGTGAAGTTATTTGAGGGCGGTCTCGGTTAATATTCAATTCTGTTTACTTTGCCAATTGATATGAAAAACCCTTGAAACCTAGAAAAAAAAATGAGTTTATGTTGACATATTTTAAAAATTCAAAATGTAGAACATGGTACAGTTATTAGCTTAATACTGCATTACAGTATTAAGCCAAACTTAAGAATGTGTTGGGTCATTGTTTGATTTGAACTTTGAGATAGTCGCTTTCGAGAGGACCTTTAATTTGGGTTAGATTATTAAGGGTATTCACAAGTAATCATATGTAGAGCCATAAGCAATATTTGGTCAAAAATTTTGATTTGTCATTAAATTTTGTATGAAAAATTCAATGCTTAATAATAATTTATGGCAAATCATAGTTTATGACTCTTTATATGACGACATGTGAATATCGTTATGGTTTAATAAATGAGTACTCAATACTTTTTTAATTTTCTTATTCAAAGGACTGCAGTTTTGCTTAGAAGATAAAGGCAACAGAATCATCAATTCAAAATACCTCTCCAACCAACCTTCGGCTTAAGTCACAGCGGACAGCAAATCCTTAAATTCACTTGCACGAGCCTGGTGTTATCCTTCAGACACACCGAACAAAGTTCGGCAAATTGCAACTGATTTAAAGGAGGAACAGTCAAGCCCGTAGTAATCGCAGCCCGCAAAATTCAAACTTTGCCGGATTAGATCGACTTTCCCAATGTGGTTCAGTTGGATTTCATTCACTTTTATTGTATTTGGATAATTCAACGGATATTATATCGAATATTACATTAACTTTTATTTATTATCTTTTAATCCGTAGAAATAAACGTTTTCAAACAATTATTTTTTGCAATTTATAGAAATTGTTTACATTTTTTACTTTTTCACCACATTTTATACACTTTTTTATTCATTCTCTCATACTTCTTCGTAGCAGGGATGTTTTTTTCAGTATAGTAGTACTTTTTTACTTTCCTACAATTGAGACATTTTCGGTACAATTTAGAAAATTTCTAAATTTAATAAAATACTTAACTAAACATAATGGCCCATATTCATTGTAACAATTTAATAAACAAAAACCAAGACATCTACTTCAAATACATACAATTTCAACTTTAAGAAAATGCAGGTGTTTTATAAAAACTACAGATCGATGCTGCCTTAACATAAAATTTATTGTGAAATGTTTTTACTACAATTGCAATTAACATTCCACAGAATAAAATACATAAGTTCTTTTCATTTCGGTTTTCCTCCAAAAAGTAAATTTTACAGGATAAAGTATTTTTCTTGTTTCCCTACAAATTTAACCCTATTTCTTTGGAACCATTAACATTTCATATTGCTTTATTTTAATAATTTTTCAATAAAAATGTATTTTCAAAAAGTTTTGCTTGAGTTCATTATGCGGATAGGGTTCGCAATGTGTGTTTCAGTTTTAAACACAAAACAAAAATTTCCATTTTAAATAGATTTCGAAGTGAATGGAAAATAGTCGTCTTATAATAAACCCCAGTGTTAGTAAATTTTTCCCCAAAAAATGTATAAAATTGGTTTGGAATTCATAAAAAAATTGTTAATTTTCTTTGATATCGTATCAAAAGTAGTATATAATTGTACGAAATTACATACAATTGTACCGAAATATTTGTATACCGAAAATATAACTATTTCATTTGTTTAAAACAATTCTTATATAAAACAGTAAACAATAGTTGAATTTCAAAGAAAATTAGCAATATTTTTTAAATTACATATTTTGTTTATTTGTATATTGTTTCTTAAAAGAATTTTTTAAAACAAATGAAATAGTTATATTTTCGGTATACAAATATTTCGGTACAATTGTATGTAATTTCGTACAATTATATACTACTTTTCATACGAAATAGAATCATCCCTGCAAAAAATCGAAATAATTCGTGGTGAACTCACGTATAGTGTGTGAAGCAAATAACGAAAAATCAAAAAAAATTGTTCGCCATATTGGATTTTAGGGAATTTAAAGAGAGTGTCCCCTCTGTATACTCTGTGGTAGATGTTCGCAAGTAGGATACAAATTTGATACCGCATTTTTGTTTGTTGTTAATTTGTTGCTGACGTGACGTCCCGTGTGACACGGGACCTTTGCTTGCATTTTTACTTTATTGGCATTTTCGTTGCTTGACAATTCTATCAATCAATCAATAAGAACATAGCAAATTAGTAATTTACAACATAAATGCGTCGCAGGTCCAACAAACATATGTGATATCTGTTGTCTATCACACCACAATTTCAATATGCATCATATGAATTATTCACAATAATGGCGTTCGATGGCGCTTAGGTTACATGATACGAAAATGAAATTTTGTCGAAAAAAACGACGCAAGTCGTTTCGTAGTATAGACGACACTCATGATAGGACCCTATGTATTTTGCAAAATTTTGCGTATTTCAAAACTATTTTCAAGGTTTTGGAGCTTAAGTCACACATTTATTTCTACAGCCACTTGTTGGGCATGGTTTTTTTTTCTAATTTGATTAATATATGAAAGTAAGACAAACAATTTTTTTGGTTTGCCTTGTACATTGTTTGAAGAATTGAAATTTGGAAGAGTCATGGCGGGGTTTAAACACCCAAAACGGACAACAAAAAATACCCATACAAATTCCCACACACTATTTATCATACAGGAATTAAATCTTTTTTTAAAATGAAAATGGACCTTAATTTTGAAGCACTTTTTTTTTTTTTTTAATAGTAATTTTATTCAATTGAATCACCTAATAATAACTTAGGTCTAACAATGATTTTTCAAAAATTCAGAAATTCAGCTTATTTTTATAATATTCAGATTAAAACTATTTGCCCTATATCCATTGATTTAGGCAATGTAGAGTTATCGTAACTAATATATGGGGAATATATTAGTTTCGTTTGAGACGTGAGGGATTCAGGGGTCTCAGTAAATTTCTAGCTAGAATGTTTGGGTGAAACATGAGCTTCTGCTTGTACTTCGATGTAAATTTCGGAATTTCGTCTTTTACTGCAGGTATATTCCGGTCTCTGTGGATGTTAGTATTTTTTATATACCAAGGGGCTCTGGCAATTTGTCTCAGGATTTTAGATTGGACTCTCTGGAGTTTTTCCACGTTCGAGGGAGAGGCAGTGCCCCAGAGTTCAATTCCATATGTCCATATGGGTTTTATTATACTTTTGTATATTTGGACTTTGTATGTGAGATTTAGCTTTGATGCCCTTGAGATTAGCCAATTTAGTTCCAATTGCTTTAATTTGATCTGAGTGATTTTGATTCAATATGTTTATGCCATGTGAATCGGCGATCGAGATGCATTCCAAGATACTTGGTTTCGGAACTTTCAGGGACGACTTGGCCGTTTATCTTCAGAGCAGGACACGTGCCCCTTCTTAGAGTGAAGGTTAAGTGACAGCTTTTGGATTCATTGACCTTGATTTTCCATCGATGTAGCCAATTACTTAGAGTGTCCAAGTGTTTTTGCTCTTATAGAGATGCCATGTCTGGGTTTGAGTGAGAGCACATGATAGCAGTGTCATCAGCAAAAGTCGATATGAGAGTTCTATCACTTTTGGGCATATCTGCAGTATAGAGAATATATAGCAGAGGCGCGAGGACACTGCCTTGTGGTACTCGGCCAGTATTTCGTATTTTCGGGAGACAAAGCTTTTGTATTTTACTACAAATTTTCTATTCGTGAGGTAGTTTTTGAGTAGACAGTGCATATTAGCGGGAAGAATATGCTGTAGTTTGTAAATAAGTCCTTCGTTCCAGACTTTATCGAAGGCCTGAGTGATATCGAGGAAAACAGCGGAGCAATACTGCTTATTTTCGAAAGTGCCTTTTATTGAGTCAACAATGCGGTGCACTTGCTCAATAGTGCCATGCTTTTCGCGGAAGCCAAACTGGTGATCGGGAATCACTTGTTTTTCTACAATTTTCGGTAGAATCAATTTTATTAAAAGTTTTTCGAAGAGTTTCGATATTACAGAGAGTAAACTTATAGGCCGGTATGACGTCACATTACTGGGATCTTTTCCAGGTTTGGGAATCATTGTAACTTGAGATAGTTTCCAATCATCTGGGTAGTGACATGTTCTGAGAATCGCGTTAAATATGTGCAATAAGTGGGTTATTGCAACTGTTGGCAGTTCTTTTATCATTGTTGGCGTTATCAAGTCCGGTCCTGGTGCTTTTTTCGGGTCCAAGCTTTTGTTTATTGCCTCCATAAGTTCGTTTTTTTTAATCGCGATTGTACAAGAGGTATTATGTGGGATTAATGTTGGTATCGGGATATCACTAGGTTTTTTCATATTTTTTGCAGCTCGCCAGAGCGAGTAGTTTGTTGATTTTGTGGGTGCGAGATGTTCAACAAATAGCTGGAATTCTCTTTCGGATTTCCTCTCAAGCTGCTTTTTTAGAATTCGAGAGACATCATTAAGCTGTTTTTTCAGATTTGGGGATCTGTTGTTTTGCCAATCGCGACGTATTTTCCTTTTATTTTTTATTAACTGCTCTATGTCCTTTGGAGTACACTTTGCATAGCTGCGAGTTGAGCTTTTTGGGATTTGGGCGGGAGTGGCCGCTGCAGCTGCTTGGGAAAGCAAGAGTGTGAAATTACTAACAGCTGTTTGTATTTCATCTATAGCAGATATCTGAGCGAGTATATCGGGTGGGGTTCGCCTTTTTTGAGCAATTTTGAGTCGAACTCTAGTTCCACACGAAAAAGAGGTTGTGGGATTTTTTTTTGATTCTTGATATTGAATACGGACTTTATTTGGAAGCCTTCATCGCTTAGTGCAGTTTTGATTTCGTCGCATTCTACGAAAGGCTCGATACCTTTCAGTACGACTGAGAGGCCTTTGGAACTTTTGAGCTGGTAGGTGTAGTAGCTCTTTTTGAGTTTATCAAAGAGATTGACAATTTTTCTATAATTGGATTCGCTGTAAATTTGGATTTTTGTTTCGTGTACTTGTCCCCTGAGAATAGAAATCACGTGGAAATTATTAGGACCAATATTTTGAGTTATATCTTTGATGAGCGAATTAGAGTTTCGCTCACGCAGGTAGATAGGTGGGGGTTTTTGCGATTTCGGCTTGGGATCCGAATCATTTTCTTCAGCAAGAATCGAATATCGATTTTGCCCAAGCTCGAGAGATGGTTTAACGGGATTCGTCTTTTGAATTTTTGCGGAATGCCTATTCCCATTAGTGGGGGACGATAGTACTCGCTTTGCGAAGTAAATGTTGATTCCTGTCTGCACTGTCGGCATATTGCTCTTTTGACCTGTAATAATGGAGCGAGTAGCGACCTTTGCTATGCGATTATTGATTTCAGAAAATCCGCTATTCGTCTCACTTGAGTCAGGAATGGGGGTAAGGCCTACGGGGATTTCAATATATTTGCTAGGGGTATCAACCAAAGAAATTGACGATACAGAGTTACCTGTGTTTGCGTGTGCAGTATCGCTATGGGAACTCCACTGTATATCTGGCGAGGGAATTTGAATAGGTTGTTGTTGTTGTTGCGGAAGCACTTTATGAATAAATATTTGTATAAGAATATCAGAAAATCGGATTTATAGGAAAAACTGTTATTCGTAGATAAAAAATTATTAAAAGATACTTTGTAGAAAATTTTCCAATCATCATAAATACCAAATGGATAAAAAAAGGACCTTTTACAGTTTTAAGCTAGATGTACACCTCACGTGAAAATCAATTTGAACATTTGTTATACTAAACATAGCACCCTTTCAACGCAACGTAAAATAAATTTGTTGTTTCCATTTCAAAGAAAATAGAAAATTCTTAATAGTAGCGAAAAAAAATTGCTGTTCTTACGCGTTTTATTTAGGGTTCACGGTAACAGCAAATATTTCGTAGGGAATATTCAGTGAACATACGTGAACTCGTATTCACCACTTTTCACGGGAAGTGTAAATCCGATGGAGAACGTGAAAATGGAAAGTGGTGAAATTGAATTTCAGACCTTTTCACAGTGATTTTCACGTTCGAATGCCGATAGGCATTTTGAATGTTGTGTTCAACGTGAATTTTCAATTAAATTCATGTGTTGCTTTTTTGAAATTGTATTCACCAATTTGTTTCATTCATTGCCGAGTTCGCTGTGAATAATTTGAAAGTGCTCATCATGATTCCGCATTCACGTTCACTGAAGGTGTAAAGCAGTGTTCGACAAATGCACATATTCTCATATTGCACATGTATTGCACTGAGAAAAATTCTGAAAGCTTTCTGAAAATAAAGAAGAGTAAAGGCTAAGGTTACCACATGCAAAATGATCTTCGTCTGGATTTTGAAAAAAAATATCTGAACTTCTCCGTTTTTAACTGGACATTCAAAGAAAAAGTCGTAAAATATTTTTTTTATTTTAATGACACACTTTTAAGAAATAGTAAAGTTGGAATTGAATAGCAATATGCAAGGATATTAGTACCTCCTTACATTAAAAAAAAGAAACAATTAAATTGGATAGCTTATTATTAAAAAAAAACCAGGGACCCAAAAAAACTATTTTTCAAATTTTTTTATACGAAAAAATGTACATGATTTAAGGAATTATTTTAAAAGTTGCAATATAACTATTAAACTAAAATTTATATTAATATTTTTATACCCCCACACACACTGTGGCAGGGTATATTCACTTTGACACAACGTTTGTAACGCCCAGAAGGAGGCGTGTCCGGTATGGAAAAGTATATATATTCTTGATCAGCATTACCGCGATGTCCGTCTGTCTGTCCATCCGTCCGTCTGTCCGTCCGCACGATAGCGGTCGCAGTTTTATAGATATCGACTTGAAACTTTGGGTACATGTTTTTCTCTTCAATACTGAGATCAAGTTCGAGAATCAGCCAAATCGGACAAAAACTGGGCGTGGCTCCCATACACCGAAAAAAAGGTCAACATTTTTCAAGTCTTTTTTATTGCTGCATTCGATTGGAAATGTTTAGATACCTATTATTGACATGGTCCGAGGTTCCGAAACCACATATATAAGGGTCAAAATGGGGTCTTGAGACCAAATTTTTTGTTTGGTGGATTTTATTGAAAATTTGTAGAAACGAATTTCGGACATGGTCCGGGCTCCAAAAGCACCTATAAATGGCTCAAAATGGGGTCTTGAGACCCCTTTTTTTTATGTTCGAGGTACTTCTTCATACTGTGTGGGGGTATTTCAGCCTCGGCATAGCCGAAGATAGTCCACTCTCTAGTTTATTTTTATTTTTGGGCGATTTTTGGTAATGAAAAATCGCACAAAAGCTTAAAAGGAAAAATCGCAAAAAAAATTTGGAAAAATCGCCCAAAATTTTTTTATATAATATTTTTGGGCTGTTTTTCAGTTTTATTTTTGGGCGATTTTTCTATTTTAGTTTTTGGGCGATTTTTCCTACAGCCAAAAAAACAGCAGCAGGAGGGATGAAAATCGCCAACAACAACCTGCGCCGCCAATCATAGTAAAAAACCAAACGGCAAAAAATCGAATCAAGATCTAGTCAAAGAAAACGATCGAAATAAGAAAAGGGACAAAAACACAAATGTAAAGAAAAGCAAAAACAAAAGCGAACCAACAACAAAAACATTTCTAGCAGACTACAAAAAATTAAAAAATGTTAGCCAAATGCCGCAGTTTGTACACTCACTGTCCAAACTCCGCAGTCTGCTTACTCACCAGAATTGCACGAGCTCCGAGTTAGCAAAAAGGAAGAGGAAGAGCTTATGACGCTTCTCTATGAATATAAGTTCTCTGTGAATACTATGAACAGTGGCGCACCCAAAATTTTTTTTCGGGGCGTTTTTAAAAACTCTTCAATTTAGAAAATTATCATATCGATATTCTTACTTAATTTATTAACTACTTTGAATTGGATAAGTTAGTAGCCAGAATTTAATTCCGAAAGGTACCAGATAGAATTTAATTCCGAAAGGTTTTGGCAATCCCTTGCTTTCTTTCTTGCATCCCGTCCTCAGGATTTTTAAAATATTTTTTTTTATACAAAGAAAAACGGATGATGTAAGTCTTTTTTATGCAAGGGAAGACAGAAAAGCCTTCTAACTTCTATTATACCGGCGAAAAGTGTTACCAAAAAAATCGCGATTTTTTGAGGTAGTGAGTAGGAGTTTAATAAAAAATCGCGCGATTTTTTGTTAAAATTTTTTAAGTTTGGATTGATATGTGCCGTGTTTTTAACAGTCTCAATGTTGCTGAACTCTTTCCATAAGGTTGTTGCGATTTTTCCTTTATAATTTTTGGGAGATTTTTAATTTTTGTTTTAGGCGATTTTTCCTTTTTTTTTGGTGATTTTTTCTTTTAAATTTTTGGGCGAAATTTCCTTTTTAGTTTTTGGGCGATTTTTCATTATGAAATCGCCCAAAAAGCAAAAAGGAAATTTCGCCCAAAAATTTGAATTGAATTCCCTAGTTCAAACAGACTCATCGCACTGTCAAGGACCAGCATCTCGAAGGTGGTATGCGGTAAGGTTTGGTGTCTTTGCTAACGACTTCCGTAGGAGTTGTATGGAGGACGAGGAGACTGTGATAAATATCGTCTGCACCTGCCCGACACTGTCTCGTGCAAGGAGGGCCCTGCCTCTCTTGGACAGTCACTGTGATCTCTCTACGACTAACATAAGAGACCTTCATCGGTTCATCTTGAACTCCAATTGGTTTGAGGTATAGGGGAAAGGAATGTGGATCCTGTGGTACCACAATGTACCTCTTTCAGACAAAGTGTGTCGGCGTTCCTACAGCCACACTCTTAGAAATATTTGTGTAATTTTGCACTCATTAAACTAGGCAACTAATAACCTATTTTAATGAGTGTAATTTTACACACATGTTAATTGTACACATCATATGTGTATTCGTTATGTGTAAACTTCCACACATAATGCTTAAATAGTCGAAACGTTATGTGTGTAAAGCTAAGAACCAAATGTTTAAATTTACCTTGAGAAGTACTCTTTGGATGTGTAATTTTAAATCCAACCTTAGTTAAATTAATTCAAAGTAGTTTACTTTTAAGTACTTGGACTTTGTCTTTATTTGTTTTTCCAATTTATACATTTTGTAACTTACATAATCTTATATATAGATACGTGAACATTTAAAAATATATAATGAAGAAAAAAATCAAACAACCAATTTTTAGTACATTTTCCGATTGGAAAATGCATGCCGAGCACTCGTACTCGTACAAAAACTTAAAATCTACATTTTTTTTTGTTTTTATGCATGTTGTATAAATGCTTCTAATACAATTTTAATTCTTTTAATTTTATTCCACATATTTCGCATTTATGCATTGCGCTTAAACGCTATTAGTTATAATAACTTATTACTGGCACTAGAATAATTAACTGCTGACGAGGATCCTCCGGATTATATGAAATGTATTAAATTGTTTAATTAATGCCGAATGAAGAATTTATGCGACTGCTGCAATTTTTCACGATTTCACGGGTGGCTTCTTTTCAATTTTTTACATGTTGTTGTTTGCGAAGCTACATACTCTGATAGTAAATTTCAAAGAAACTTACGCGATGTATGTTTAATTTTACTTTTTTGGTTTAAATTTACACTAAATGTATTTAAAAACGACCAAAGTTTGTAATTTTATCAAAAAATTCTGCAATGTTAAACACCTAATTTTCAAAGTCCAATTTCAAACATTTTGTGCACATATTTACACACTTTTCTGTTGAAAAATAAACACTGTAGTATAGCATTTTTACATGCACTTTTTAGAGTGCACCTGAACCTAACCTATGACCGCTGCTACTCCATAAAGCCATAAAGCCCAACTTGGCGAAACAAATACGTCTGAAAGCATTTATATGAAATTTGCTACAAAAATAATACATAAAAAGTCTTTATACCAATGCAAACTCCCAAAAATACTTTGTTCTTGCTTCGGAGAAATTAAAAAAAAACACAACGAAAGGACCATATTTCTCCCCTGCTATGAAAAAACACATCGTAGTCATATAATGTGCTTTTCCGTTGGATGTATTTTCTGAATATTCAACGTACATTTAATAGTTCTGCATCAAAACTTTGTCAAAATCTGTTACCATCGCGAAGATATAAACAGAAATATCGCATGACATTCATGCTACTTCATAGAAAAATGATTTTGTTTAGAAATTCAAACTCATTTTTCTCGAAAACATAATTTTTCCTATAATGTGTTTTTGTATTGCAGGGGAGATGTAGAAGACATTTTTTTTTAATAGTACCGCCATTTCTTGAATCTAGTAACAAACATAATATTGTCGTCGTTCAGTCAAATGTTACATTATTTCTTAACCGCCAAGCCATTTGTAATATAAACCCGAAGACATAGAGAATGAAAAGTACGTAACTGTAAATATCTTCCAATTCTGTTCAGTGAAAAGTGACTAAGTCCACAATATGTGATCTTACGATAAACACTAAAACGAACACGCGACGATGAATGACGTTAATTTTGGAAATTTTCTGTCCCCTCGAGGGGACCAACGAAGCAGCGAGACTTCGCAAACTATTATGAAAGGACCCCTCGGTCATTGGTTATATTTGCAGGCCCAATGGTTCGTATACAGAAAGCAGCCAAGAAACGCTTGATTTGCTAATGGATACGCATTTCCCAGGGTGTAAGAATATTGAGAACGTTGTTAGTCACACACCAACTCACCTCCCCAAACGAACGAAACAACTTGTGACTATATTGATAACGACAAAGTAACATGGGCAACAGATTCTTTCAAACCCTACAAATCAGCAGGACCTGACAAAATCTTCCCAGCCATGGGTGCTTTGACTTTTTTTACTGTAGCCCGAATTTAACAAAGATTTATTACCCAAGTGGTTTGTTAGTGAATTGTCCATCAAAAGCGGTATTTTGGTACCAGTGGTGCATCCAAGATTGTTTTCGAAAGGTGGTTATCAAAATTCTTACTAATTTTATTAACTACTGTGATGATTTGTGGTTCCAGTTGCGAATAATATAATTTCCGACAAAATATTCCGGTCAAAAGTTGGCCATGAAATATGAACCAATGACATCGTTTAAATTTTGAAATCCTTTTATCCTGCCAGGAAACAAAAAATTCCAAACTCCAAATCGATTACGAATAATATTTGTACTTATTTTATTCGATATTTTCTTTAGAGATTTTCATCCTTTAACGTTAGTTAACGTTAATTCTTATTACTACAACAAATAAATATTGTATGCTTCTGTGATGTAAAACAAGTTGCTCATGGTCCAAACTAACAAATCGCAATCATGAAATGGAGACTTTTTCGAAATACGAAATTAGTGCTTTCTTTGGTGAATCCTGGATGCGGCACTGAAACTTGTCATCACCAAATTTATATTCAGGACATTTTGCAATTAAGTAGAATTGAAGGCCTCTAATTCCATCCGAATATTACGACTTCTACAACAATATAAGCCAGGTGAAGTAAAAAAAGCATCAAAATGCATTGAAAAAATAAAATTTCAAATGCAATACCGTCTATCAGACATAGCTGCTTGATTAAGACGAAATGTCAAAATGTTGTTGCGTGGATCAAAGTAATTTTTTATAAATATCGTAGAAGATGAGTTGTTTGATTACTTCTACCATTAGCGAAAAAAACATTTTTTTCGCTCTCCTGAACATTTGAGTTTTTGCTGATAGAGACTATTGAATATAAGCCCTCGATATGTAGAAGACATTTTTTTTTAATAGTTCCGCCATTTCTTTAATCTAGTAACAAACATAATATTGTCGTCGTTCAGTCAAATGTTACTAAGTCCAATTTAGGGTGAAAACGAGATAAGTATGCCACGTTGATGCTAAATAAGATATCTTCATTATTTCTTAACCGCCAAGACATTTGTAATATAAACCCGAAGATATAGAGAATGAAAAGTACGTAACTACAAATATCTTCCTATTCTATTCAGTGAAAAGTGACAAAGTCCATAATATGTGATCTTACGATAAACACTAAAACGAACAGGGTTTAAAAGCAAAGGGAGCAAAAGCAAAAAATCCGGTTTTGAATACTTTACTTTGACAGGGAGCAACAAATTTATTTTTGAAATACTTTGCTTACTGTAAAGCATTTTAGAAAATACCTTGAGCACAGTTTACCGCGTCAAAAAATTCGTGTCACAATACCGTCAAATTGCTCCCTTTTCAATGCTTTGAATACTTCCTTTGCTTTAAGTTACTTTGTGCGTATACAATTTGGTCCAAGTCAACGATTGACAGAAATACTGACTTTTGCAACCTTAGTACCGATATTTTCCGTAAATCGCATACGCATTTATACAGGCAGAATATCACAAGCTAACTTTTACCACTTGTAGAATTGGCAGCAGATTTGCTAATGGATATGCATTTCCCAGGGTGTAAGAATATTGAGAACGTTGTTAGTCACACACCAACTCACTCACCTCCCCAAACGAACGAAACAACTTGTGACTATATTGATAACGACAAAGTAACATGGGCAACAGATTCTTTCAAACCCTACAAATCAGCAGGACCTGACAAAATCTTCCCAGCCATGTTGCAAAAGTCATTGCCAATAATTGTTCACGGTTTAACGAACATGTTCCGTAGCTGTATAGCAGGATGCTATATCCCTGACAAATGGAAAGAAGTGAGAGTGGTCTTCATCCCGAAAGCGTGGAAGTCTAGCCACTCCACTGCCTAAGATTTTAAACCAATTGTTTTTATTAAAAACACTGGAAAGACTGATTGACCTACATATTAGAAACCAATTCAACACAATTAGAATTAGTGGGGCGCAGCACGCATATCTTAAAGGGAGATCCATGGATACATGAAGTAGTTAGTACAGTTGAAAAATCTTTTAACAATAAAGAATATACCCTTGCGGCATTTCTGGACATAGAGGGTGCTTTCAGTAATGTTAAAATATAATCAATAAAGTCCTCCTTAGAGTTAACTGGCGTTGATTCATTAACGGTCAAGTGGATCAACAGTATGTTAAATAATAGAATAATAAACTCCGAAATTGGAGTGGGAAACGTCAGGAAAGCTGTTACCAGAGGGCCTCCACAGGTGGGGGGGGGGGGGGTAATCTCACTACTACTGTGGATACTAGTAGTTAACAAAATTCTCGCATTACTCACGAAGAAGGGAAACAAGGTAGTAGCCTATGCCGACGATGTGGTAATATTGATATCAGGTAAATTTCTATCTACAATTAGCAGTCTGATGGAATCGTCACTTATCTAGGTGGACAAAAGAAAAAGGTCTTGCGGTCAACACCTCTAAGACAGAACTTGTTTTGTTCACAAAGAAATATAAGATACCAAAGTTCGACATACCAAAATTGGATGGCATCACTTTAAATCTAAATAAAGAAGCTAAGTACCTCGGTGTAATTCTTGATTCTAAGCTATCTTGGAAGCGGAATTCCGAGGAGAGAATGAAAAAAGGGCTCAACGTGTTTTATTTATGTAAAAGAGCTTTTGGGAAAAGATGGGGCTTACAACCTCACATAGTACACTGGATGTACACCGCTATCATAAGACCAATCCTCACCAATGGAGCTTTGGCCTGGTGGGAAACGGTTAAAACCAGGTCCCACCTAAACAATCTAAATAAGGTACAAAGATTGGCTAGTCTGGGTGTGACTAGTGCCATGAAATCCACACCCCAAGCTGGTTTGGAAATGATTCTTCATTTGCTACCAATTGATTTATATGTTATGAATATAGCAGCAAAAGGAGCTCTCAGACTAAGAGAATCCCAACTGTTGAGGCAGAATCCACTAGGACACTCGTCAATACTGGATCAATATAGTACTAACGGCCCACCCGCTGTGGCCGACTTTTTCCTATATGCGACTGTAAAATCAGCCATACAATTTCAATTCCATCTAGAGAAAACTGGGTATCAAATATCGCCACTGTCGCAAATGAGATTCACATCTTCACTGATGGTTCGAAAATGGAGACTGGTACAGGTGCGGGGGTTTTTTCTGAATCTCTCGATATCAATAAGTCGTATAGGCTTCCCGATAGTGAGTTTCAGACGGAAATCTTTGCGGTTGACCAGGCAGCACGAACCATTCACGAGAGAGACTTAAATCCCTCTGTTATATGGTTCTGTGTTGATAGTCAGGCCGCCATTAAAGCATTAGGCTCGAAACTCATTAAATCGAAATATGTGCAAGAGTGCCGTAAATCACTCCACTCTATCCGCCAGCACACCATCATGCTCTGCTGGGTTCCCGGACACCAAGGGGTGGAAGGGAATGAGAGAGCAGACGAACTAGCTAGGATGGGATCGGAAATGGAGTTACAACACTCGGATACTAGTATCCACACTGCCATTTGTGAAGTTTATCGCCTTATAGACTCTACATCCGTAATGCAAGCGAATTACCGATGGTCAAATACTACAAATTGCGCTATAGCTCGGACTCTGTGGCCTAAACTTGACATTAAAAGAACAAAGAGTATACTAGCTCTCAGTAGACACTCCATCCACTTACGGGAGTGCTGACTGGACACTGCATCATCGGCGTAATGGCTGACCGTTTGCAGATCGCCAGGAGTGGCTTCTGTAGTAGCTGCGGGGGAGAGGAAGAAATGGAAACTATTGAGCATCTTCTATGCAACTGCCCTGCACTACAAGAACGTCGTCTACGATTATTGGGAAAAAGATTCTTCGATAGCCTGACAGAAATTGTACGTGTTCCTCTAGATGATATTGCACGATTTGCTCTGATATCAGGTTGGTTCTCCCACCTCTGACGGTACGGATCCTCCAATCGATCGCTCCTCGTACAAAAAAAAAAAAGCATCACAATTTGCCTACGGCCTCTGGGTGAGTTTGCTGACAACAGCAAACAGCCTTATTAACATAACCTAACCTATGCGTGGAAAGGCAATATTGGGCAGAAGGGTCATGTTGCACAGTTATTGAAAGATGATGATGACTGCTAAGATGATCAGACTCATGACAATACACGATGTGAGACTCATCAGCGGTTTGAAGATAGCAATCTGGGTTCAGGTTGATTATCCCTCGTTCTTCAAGTACAATGGTGTGATGCATCTCATTACATATTACGGCATTCGTTCTGTGTTGATCAGCGGAATGCGAATGTTGAAGAGGACGAATTCTGTTGTTGTTCTGGTCGTTGTCTTTGCTATTTTTGACAGCTCAATTGGATCGTTATCAGGTAGCATCAAATACTCGTTCAGATTCAATTTTCTTTGACGGTAAATCTGATACTATTTTTTGAACCACTAACACATTTAAATTACTTGGAAAATCAGATACCACAGACTGAATGTTAATAGCCACCTTTTCCTTTACTTCAGATTTATTTTCTCCGACTCCTTCAATCGTGACATGTTCTTTTTCTCCTTTAATACCCAATTGTTTTTTAAAATTTGCTGTTATTTAATTTACTTGAGAGCCATTGTCCAATAAAACTCGGCCTTTTAAAAATTCACCCTTATTATTTTTTACTTTAAGGACTACAGTTGATAGCAGAATTTGTTTATTCGGTTTTTCTGCTATTTTCTTGTCACCGTCTTTTACTATTACACTTAGCTAATTTTTGTTGTTTATTTTTATGCAGCAACCCGTGATGATTTCCGTTCCACTCTTTACAGTTATAAAAAGTACAATTCATTCTCGAATGTCCAGAATTTAAACATTTGTGACATAGTTTGTGTTCAATAACTTAATCACATCTTTCATTTACAGACAACCCTTTAAACAACCCCACCCTGGTTAGGGAGCAAGTAACTCCAAACCTTCAAAGACATGTTTATATCACATACTAGCTGGGCCCGGTCCGCTTCGCTCGGCCTAAATAATTTTTTGTTGTTGCATTGTCTACAATGTAATTGATGAATGGATGAAAGTAATTTTTAAATATATATGTTTAATTGGTGTTTATACTGTGGAGTTAATTTTGTACAATTTTATAGAGAGGAAAATTGATGTAGCGATCGGTATTGAAATAGGTTTTGATGAATGAATGAATGATTCGTATTGTATGTATGTATGTAGCGCAGTAAAGTATGTTTGGAAGATTATTGAAATTAAATTAAATAACATGTGGTAGAAGTATTTGAAACAAATGCCGTTAATTCGGCCGGTGCAAACGACTGGATTGCGATCTTTGAGCTTTGGTACGTAGCCGAATGCTCGCACAAAATGGCCCAGCAGTGTAAGCACTTGAAAACGAACAAATCTGTAGATTCCGATGCTGGTGCGGGAGGGAATATTAAGTCAGTGTAAACGGTTGCACGAACGGAATTTCGTTTACGATTGGAGTTCGCGACAAAAGTTGTGTTCGCTTCTACGGTCTAAGTGCACCTTCAAATAAAGTAAAAATAAGTACCTTTATCCCTTTTAGACAAAATTAAACCGAAAATTCCCTTAGGAAGGAAAATTTGCCTAAAGTTGGCTGCACTGGTTGAGCGCCCCGTCTGTGAGGAGTGTTGCCACATTGAGAGATGTTCTGTTGTGTTTTTGTAAATTTTTCTTGGGGGAAGAAAGTGATTTCTATAATTTTTTGGGACAATTTTGCAGTGCTTATTTGCCGAAAAGGCCAATTGCAGTGTGTGCATTTAAGTCAAGTTTAATTTAATTTTCATTCGCAATGGACGTCTTCTCGTAATATTAATGGCGGTTTGCCTGCATTTAAGCCAACGCGAAATTTCGCAGCCGGTACGGAACTTGAACAAAAATGTTGCTTGAATATGCGACACTGCGTTTTTTTAAAGAAAATTTATAAATGATACACATTTTTAGTTGTAGCTTTGAAATTTTTCACCGCAACCAATTTTTTTCACTCCAATATCATTGCTGGAAGAATTTTCGAGAAAGTACCGCGGCGGCGGAATTTTGGGTATTTTAAGTTGTAATGAAGTACTGTGTGTAGGGTTACTGTGAAAGTGGGCGACTTTCGCAGTGAGCATATTAGGTCGCCACACATGAATGCAAAATTTCGTTGGTGTCGTGATACTTTTTCTTGAAAATACGATAGTGCGCTCGAGAATGATATGCATTTGTTTTTGTTTTTGTAAAATTTTTCAGCACGAACAAATTTTTCCGATCCGAATATCGCCTTGCAATTTTTGAGCAATTTTTGGGGAAATTTCGCGGCAGTGTGTGGGGAACTTTAAGTTGGGTATAATTTAATTTCCATTCACAACAGACATTTTTCTGTAGTTATTTGGAATGTAAGTGGCAAATGCATTTACGTGGAAATGAAGTACTGTGAAAGTGGGCGTAAAATGTGCACTGGGAGATTGGGGCAAATTATGGAATTGCGAATATGTAATACTCAATGAGAATCCGTGTTCTTTTGGCACTGCCTTAGGTTTTTTCCATTGTTGAAAAGTTACATGCAATCAAATGGAAATAACCTTAATTATTACTCCCTGCTGCATTTAATGTTGAAAATACACGAAGTTGTTGAAATTTGTGATCGGTACATCGACTTGAAATACTTTAGCAAATCGATTTCATACTTTGAAAGAAACCGAAAGGGTTTTTTAACCCGCAGATATGGTAACACTGCTTGGGTGGGGAAAAATTAAGTCCTAGGTGGCAACCAAGTTGATTGTGGATCATATGGTATTTGTTTTAAAAGATTCACAAATGTGAGAGAAATACGTATTTTCTAACTTGTGGGCGGTAAAAGTGGACGTGTTAAAACCTATCCTATGTCACGACTCACGACCCCTAGAACACATATATAAATTTTGGTGAGAATCGGTGCTGTAGTTTTCGCGTCTACTGGTGACAAACATACACGTCTCTTTTATATATATAGATAAACTGTCTCTTGCTTGCCTCTAGTGCAAAAAACTCTTGTTCCAAAAATTCAGTTAAAAATTCTACTTTTGAGAGTTCTTTAGAATTCTTTAAAAAAAGTTAAAAAATTCTTTCGTACGATTTCATCCATTTTCCTGGTCAGCATAAAACACATAAAGGCTTGAAGCAATTCATCAGTACCTAACCCCGTAGCATCTAATGCCTGTAAGGACTCTTGAATTAAATCCTGAAATTTCTTTACATTAGCCGATGTAGATGGTACAAATGGAGCGTCCAGTATAGTTTTTAAATGAATTGCTGTTATTGCGCGTTGATTTGTGTATTTTTCATCAAGAAAATCCCATGCAAGCGCCTAATTTGAATTGGTCGCTGGTAAATTCGCTATTGTACTAGCTGCCGATCCTTTCATCTTGGACTTCGACATACACTTTTTTGCGTATTCGAAATGTCCTTTGTATAAGTTAATGCATCAGATCAAATCAGTTTGATTTGGCACGTGCCATCGTTGTACTTGATCTCATCTACTTGTTTTTGACCTGCACCTGCTTCAAACCAAAGCTGACCGAATGAAGAAGAGCTCTGTTGCTAAGGGCAATATCAATGCATTTCTACAACAACTCTTATCAAGCCTGTGCTATGTTCAAGAATCGGCACACTGCACTACAAACTAACAAATGTTCTCACAGCAACAATTTTCATATGCTGGTGCTAACAATAATTGAATCGGTTATGATGCATTCTTCCACTAACAACTTGCATATGTTGATGCGGTTTTTGGAGTATGGTTGGACTAGTTTTAAGAATAAAGACATAGAATAAAATTGGCACTTGAACAAGCAAGTTAATTTGTTATACGAAGCAAGTCGTTTTATTAATTGGCGCCCAACGTGGGGCTTAGAAAAATTCCTGTATTGGAACAAAAAAAGCTTTTTAAATCAATTCCTGTATTGGAAAAAAATAAAAACGTTAAAAATCAATTTTTGTTAAAAATTGAATGCAAAAAATCAATTCCTGTATTGGAAAAAAATAAAAACGTTAAAAATCAATTTTTGTTAAAAATTTAATGCAAAAAATCTATTCCTGTATTAAAAAAAATCAATTTTTGTAAAAAAATTTAATGTAAAAAATCAAAAATGGAAAAAAAATAAGTTCAATTTTTTATTAGTAAATTCAATTAGTGTATTGAAAAAATATCTTAAAAAATCAGTTTTGTTAAAAATTTCATGTAAGTAAAAATACAAAATTGATAAACTTGAAAAATTTTTAAAAATATAGTGAAAATTGTTAAAAATATATTTTGGGGTTTTTGTGGAATTGCGTGAGCGTGTGTCGTGGTATTACTTAAGCCGAAAAGTGTGTCGTGGTATTACTTAAGCCGGAAAAACAGGAGGTTTTGACTTGAAATATTAAGAGGTTATTTTCCTGAATTCTTTACTTTTTATTTTTTTTTAATAAAAAAAAAAGAAAATAAAAATTTTATAGAACTATTTATAATTATAATTAAAATTTAAAACTTAAAATTTATTAAAATCTTTACATACTCAAAATTTACAAAATACTTAAATCAATACAATGAGTGTTACTAGAGAACAAGTATTAGAATTAGTAAATACGACAATTGACCGGACAAGGGAGGAATTTACACAACAAATTAACCAACTGACTTCTGCTCTCCAACTGCTTCAACCACAAATCGTTACACCCCTTTTACCAGTTTCTATAAATCCTTTGATAGATTCTGGAAATACCAGTTTGGACTTAATAAAATCTTTGCCGGAATTTAAAGGTGACACATCGTCATATCCAGCATGGCGATCTGCTGCTCATTTCGCCATGAACTATTACACTGAGGGGTCAGAGAAATATTATATAGCCATGGGTATATTTAGAAATAGAATAGTAGAGTCTGCTAATACAACCCTATCTGCATTTAATACAATTCTTAATTTTAAGGCAATAATAGGAAGGCTTGACCAAACCTACTCAGACAAAAGGCCAATCTATGTCTTAGAAAATGAGCTAAGCATACTGCGTCAAGGAAATTTATCAATTGCTGAATATTACGATGCCGTAGATAAGCAACTGACTCTAATAATTAATAAACAAATAATGACACATAGTGGAAATAGTGAAGTCGTGGGTGCTCTCAACGAACATGCACGAGAAAATGCTCTTCGCGTATTTATTTCGGGTCTTCGCCGACCGATATGTGACATACTATTTTCTGCAAGGCCAAGTGATCTCCCTACAGCCCTTGCTGTTGCACAGGAGCTTGAAACAAATCATAAACGTAACGATTTTGCTCGCACATTTGCAGTAGGTAATTCTGTAAAGCCGAATGTACCGCAACGATTTGCGAATACAATGACACATTCTCAAAACTTACGTGGCTACCCACCTAACAAAGGCAGAGTTGTCCCAATGGATGTCGATATCGGTTCATCTTTTTATAGGCAGCCCAACGCACATCAAAATATCGCTACAGCCCAACTAAATTCATACAGACACCCTATTAGGCCACAAGGTTATCAGCAGCAAATTTTTAACCAAGATTCTAATAGGCATCCTATAAGACCACAAGTGCATCAGCAGCATGATTTTAATCAGGCAGAGACATTTAAACGCCCACGCGAACAAACTAATTCAAACAGATTACCATTCCAAAAGTCCCAAAGACTTCACCACCTGCATGAAGCACAGACTGAAAGTCAAAAAGATAGCCACAACTATCAGGAAGACAACAACTTTTCACATAACCACTATCCAGATGATAATTATAATGAAAATTTTTCCGAAATTGATGGTTGTTATTCAAATGGTAGCGACAATAATTATAACAAGGCTAATTTTTTAGTGTAAACTCGTTCCTGCCATTTATCACGAAAAAAACAACAAATGGTCAGGAACTTCGCGTTCTCATAGATACAGGCACTAGTAAAAATTATATTACAGATATTCCATTTTTTCAAGGCATAGAACATTTAAAAATTCCATTTACATTAAAGTCAATCAACGGCACTAATATAATCACTGTTAACATTTTCCCAGTCTAAGTACGTTTGATGGTATTATAGGATATGATCTCCTACGGGAAATTAATGCTGAACTTGATACTAAAAGTGGATTTTTGTTCTATAAAAATGGTCAAGAAAAGATGCAACACCTCACGTATAATCAAGTCAACTTGATAACAGTAGACGGTGATTCGGTTCCGTTTAACAGTAGAACCAAATTTAATGAAATAATTAATAGAAATGTGAATGCCTTTGCCCTTCCAAATAAAGCTTTACCTTACAATACTTCTGTGAAAGCCAAAATTCGCACAAATACAAATGAGCCTATTTACACCAGAAGCTACCCCTACCCCATATCTGCAGCAGATTTTATAAATAAAGAAATTCAAACGCTTTTAGCAGACGGAATAATTAGGAAGTCCCATTCTCCTTACAACTCCCCGGTGCATGTGGTATCAAAAAAGGGCGTAGACGAAAACGGCAAGCAAAAATTGCGCATGGTTATTGATTTTAGGAAAATAAATAAACAAACAACTTCTGATACTTATCCGATCCCGAATATGTCAGTGATATTGGCCAACTTAGGAAAATCGAGTTTTTTCACTACTTTAGATTTAAAGTCTGGCTTCCATCAGATAATTTTAGCTGAGCAGGATAGAGTGAAAACGGCATTCAGCATTAACAATGGCAAATACGAATTCTGTCGCTTGCCTTTTGGCTTAAAAAATGCCCCAAGTATTTTCCAGCGAGCCATAGATGATGTCCTACGTGACTACGTTGGCAAAATTTGTAATGTCTACATTGATGATATAATTATTTATTCACCTGACGAACTAACGCATTTACATGCAATAGATACCATCTTAAAAAAATTGGAAAATGCGGGTATGAGAGTTTCGATGGAAAAGTCCAAATTTTTCAAGACGGAAGTAGAGTATTTAGGATTCTTAGTTACACAAAACGATATTAAAACATGCCCTAGTAAAGTTTGTGATATTCTTAATTACAAAGAGCCCCAAACACTTCGAGCATTGCGTTCATTCCTTGGCTTGTCAGGCTATTACCGTCGATTTGTGAAAGACTATGCCAGCATTGCTAAACCCCTAACGAAATACCTTCGTGGCGAGAATGGACACATAGGTGCAAATGCTTCAAAAAATGTCAAATTAGATTTAGATGTAGAAGCCTTGACCGCCTTTGAAAAAATAAAAAAAATATTAGCCTCCGAAGATGTTCTCCTTCAATATCCGGACTACAATAAGCCATTAGATCTCACGACAGACGCCTCATCAACCGCTTTAGGTGCTGTTCTGTCACAAGATAATAGACCTATCACGATGATATCTCGGACTCTATCAGATACGGAGCAATCATATGCAACGAACGAGCGTGAACTATTAGCGATTGTATGGGCCTTAAAATCACTTCATCATTATCTTTATGGCATTAAAAACATTAATATTTTTACTGATCATCAACCTCTTATTTACTCTATATCTGACAAAAACACGAACTCAAAAATGAAACGATGGCGTGCCTCTATCGGAGAGTACTCTCCTACATTTTATTATAAACCAGGGAAGGAAAATAAGGTGGCTGATGCACTCTCAAGGCAATTCGTAAATTACCATAGCGAATCGAATGATCCAATCGCAGCAAATAGCGAAGTTTCTTCAACTTATGTTATTAAGACTATAAAGTATCCTATAAACCAATTTAAAAACCAATTTATACTGTCAAAATCAGATTCTTTAACTAAAAGTACAAAAATAATTTTCCAAAAATGTATTCGTCATACAATTTCCTTTGACACCATCGAAAACCTTCTGCGATGTTTAAAAGACTTAATCAACCATAATGCCACTAATGGAATACATTGTGACCTCTCGACACTTGCAGAAATTCAAAATTCATTAATATCAGATTTTCCCGGCGTTAAGTTCGTTCATTCTGAATTATTTGTGATTGACTTGACGAACAAGGAAGACCAACTTGAAGTGGTAGCAACAGAACACAATCGTGCACACAGATGCTTGCAAGAAAATTTTCAGCAAATCATAAACAAATATTATTTTCCTAATATAAAAAAACATATGAAATCTCTAATAGCGAACTGTAAGATCTGTTTAGAAAACAAATATCAAAGAAAGCCAATCAATCACGAAATGGGGAAAACACCTATCCCTAACTTACCTGGAGAAATACTCCACATTGATATTTTCATTACTGATAAGAAGCTTTTTCTCACCTGCATTGATAAATTCTCTAAGTTCGCTATTGTGAAACCCATTACCTCAAGATCGACTGTGGACATTAAGGACGCATTACTGGAAACACTTATAAATTTCAGAAACACCAGAACAATTGTAACCGACAATGAAAAAGCTTTTCATTCAAATCTCATAAAGACATTACTAAGAGATAATTTTTCCATAGCTCAATTTTTCATTCCAACACTGCACAGCGAAAGTAATGGTACTGTAGAAAGATTTCACTCCACTTTGATGGAAATAGCACGTTGCATTAAACAACAACAACAAATAAACGAAACTATTGATCTTGTTTTACTTGCGACGCATAAATACAACAATAGTATTCATTCTGTGACAAATGCAAAACCAGTGGATGTTTTTTATAATTATCCAACCGAAAAACTGGAAGCGGTAAAAGAAAAATTAATTAAAGCGCAAGAAAAAACTTTAGATAGATTTAACGAGGAAAAAACAATTAGAGCATACAGGCCAGGAGAAAGAGTTTTTTTGCGCAGAAATAAACGATTAGCTTGATTATTGAACAGGACCTAGGAACAACGGTTTTAATTGAAGGTAGAAGGATTCATAAAAATAATCTCCGGTAGATCTTGTCACAATTGCGCTCAACAAATTAGATTCTGTTAACCCACGCAAAGCACGAACCATACGCATTTACACTTACAACCAGAAATGTATTTTTTTTGTTTATTTACTGATTAAATACTTTTACAATCAAATAAAATAAGAATTTATCAATTTTGGATATTTACAAAAATAAATTTAAATTTTCCAAAAAAATGTTAAACTTAAATAAGCTACTGTTAATAAATAATTGATTAAAATTTCTTCATAATTTACAAGATATTCTCAAATATGCTTTAATCATAGGGCATCATTACTTTGTTAATTTGAACCATACACTTAAAATTGTTCAAGATAATTTTTGTTTGTAAAAATAATTTGTAAATCACCAATAAACTACGAAATATGTATTAAGTTTATACTATTTACTTCATAAGTTTACAAATCATCAAACCGAGGACGTTTTGAACTTTACGAGGGGAGTAGTTAATGCATCAGATCAAATCAGTTTGATTTGGCACGTGCCATCGTTGTACTTGATCTCATCTACTTGTTTTTGACCTGCACCTGCTTCAAACCAAAGCTGACCGAATGAAGAAGAGCTCTGTTGCTAAGGGCAATATCAATGCATTTCTACAACAACTCTTATCAAGCCTGTGCTATGTTCAAGAATCGGCACACTGCACTACAAACTAACAAATGTTCTCACAGCAACAATTTTCATATGCTGGTGCTAACAATAATTGAATCGGTTATGATGCATTCTTCCACTAACACCTTGCATATGTTGATGCGGTTTTTGGAGTATGGTTGGACTAGTTTTAAGAATAAAGAGATAGAATAAAATTGGCACTTGAACAAGCAAGTTAATTTGTTATACGAAGCAAGTCGTTTTATTAATTTATATTTAAAGGTGTTCTTTAAATGAATTCCATTTAGCATAACTAAATCTCCTAATTCTTTCAGTTTAGTCCTACAAAAATGGTACTTGGTAGTAATGTCGGCGTTTATTTTGTGTTTAAAATAATCTTAATTTTTTAACTCCTTCTCAAATTTTTCCAAATAAACATTTTCTGAAAACTTTACGAAAGTGTCTCGCAAATTCTTTGTCACGTTGTCGAGTTCCTCAATGCTATTTGGCTTTCCGCCCTTATTAATCTTCTCCCACCATGAAAGGATGAAAGCATACAGACATTTTTGGATCTCGATCAACTCGTTAGCTTTAACTAGAGTTAATTTTTCCATTGTTACTGGTTTTTTGAAATACAACCACCTTTAAATTCCACTCTAATGTTTCTGTAACAATATTATTAATATCTTTTGCCGAATTCTTCTTGAATCTGATTTTTAAAATACAAACAGTTTTACTTGTATTTTTTAAAAAAAATTTTCAATTTAGAAATTTGAATATTAATATTTAATACTGACTTTAACTACAAAAAATGTATTTTATTTTGCATTAAAATCGTTTTCAAGCACAGAGTTCAATTTTTACCGCAATTTTCTACAACAACACAAAAAGTCCTTATTTCGTTTTTTAATGTTTGTAGACACTATTTTAAAAATATAAATTTTCAAATTTGTTCCTGCTTACCCTTTATTTAATTTGGTATATTGGTGCTGCTCCCCATGTAATTATTATTTTTTTTTTGTTTTAATATATATATATATATTTTAATATTAATAAAAATGGTACGCGAACTTTTCTCTGGGTCACCATGATCTTACGATAAACACTAAAACGAACACGCGACGATGAATGACGTTAATTTACTACAACTACTTTTTAAGGCAGTCTTTTATTTATTCTATTTTAAACCTACTTACAATACAAAAAATATCTTAAAAACTATCTACAATATGAATAAAGATATCCTTAAGACTACGTAGATACACGAAGTGTGTGCAGTCCACGACATGTACATATCCTACATACTAGTAACCGACACAAGCCACCACATGTTTGCCGACAGGTGCATTAGACCGAGTGCATTGATAATTTAAATACCATGCAGCTCCTTTTTAAGTGCTACCAGATGTGTTTGTTTTATGACTAGACAATTTGCATGTGGGAAATCCACTTTATTGATTCAATGGAAAACGATAGTTGCCATTGAATATCATGTCTCGCTTGGCTCAGATTTTGAGTTTTCTAAACGGCAACAACCATTGAAAAGTGACTAAGTAAACAATATGTCACTTCTGTTACGCGAAAAATGCTCAGACAACGACAATTCGATAGAAGGCAGTCCAAACTATAGTCTCTCATAAAAAAATTAACAATAAATTACATGCGACTGAGACAAAGTGCATTAACTAATTTATTCGCAAGAATTGTCCGACCTTTTTGATTTTGGGCTTAAAGGATATTTAAAGGCAGCCACTAACAACTCTCATAAAAAAATGGTCGAGCAATTGGACGTGGGCGTGTGAAAGTGAACACGTTATTGAAAAAAGGAAAGAAAGTGGTGCTACCATCGCGGGACTAGTCCGATCTTTATCATTTTGGGCTTAAGCGATAGCTGGAAGTCACCATTAACGCCACTCATAAAAATTGTGAATATTGCGTTCAGTGAAAAGTTACTAGGTCCCATTAAAATCGAATTACCCACCAACGCTCATCCACGTCCAATTTCTTGACCATTTTTTGGTGTTAGTCGAAGCACATCTTCCTCACATGTTCAACTTTTGAAACCTTAAAAAACATTTTTTTTCAGGGTTGGCAACCGAAACCGTAACCGAAACCGAAACCGAATGAAACCGATTCATTTTAGGGAGCGAAACCTAAACCGAAACCGATTCGTCGTAACCGATTGAATGGGTTCAACCAAAACCAATTGAAAAGGTTACGGGTTTTTAATCGGTTTTCAAAAGGTTTTCGTACACAAAATTGACTTGAAGTTTGATTTTCCTAAGAGAAAATTCATCGTATTTCATTTATTTATTTCATATATTTTTAAAATATATGGTTCTGAAAATTACTATTTTGTTTGTTATTTATTAGACTACTATAGAAACAGTCAAAAGGTTTATTTTCAAACTGATTCGAATTGGTTTTGAAACTGGCTTTTTGTGTTTGTTATTTATTGTATTGCTATGGAAACAGGCTGTATAAAAAACGCTATATTTTCAAAAATACAATCATTTGTGACAAAATTATTTCGAAACCGCCTGCGGCACGAATAACGCCTCTGTGTGCGCAGGCATTTTTATGGTTTTTGAAAAGACTTGGAAAATTTTCGCTATTTTTTCGTAGTTTTATATGGCAGCCTTTTTCGTCCGATTTAGCTGATTCTCACTTTAGCACGATTTAACTTGATCTCAATTCGGAGATAAAAACGTAAACCCAAAGTTTCACATCGATGTCTCAAAAAAAAAACATTCCAGCCTGTATGGTGACAGAAAGACGGGGATATGGCTAAATCTGTTTTCGATGTTGATCATGAATATATATACTTATCCATACCGGACATGCGTCCTTATGGACGTTTCAAACGTTGTGTAGGGTATAAAAACTAAAAATTTAAGCAGAAATTTGTTTGAAAATGCGATTAGATAAGAAAATTCGGTAAATGTAGTTAGATTCAGCACCCTTGATTTATATTGAATTGATATGAAATTTCCTAATATTGGGCCATCTAGAAACCTTTTAAAACCTAAACCGAAACCTTTTCAATCACTCCAACCAACCGAAACCTTTTCAAAATCAAGGAGCGAAACCGATAACCAAAACCGATTGACAAGTGGGAGTAAAACCGAAACCGAAACCTTTATTCGATTCGGCTGCCAACCCTGTTTTTTTGTTTTTCTTGGCAAAAATAATCGTCTCCAAAAATAAAAATTGTTCATAGCTCTAATTTGAACATCAGCTGATTTTGACAAATGAGGCCGTGAAGGCTGGTTCCACATTGAAGCTGATGCATTTACTGCTATACTGTGTGACCGGCAGAGCTGGGTAGTAATGAATACTTTTGGAATTAAATTACATTCCTTGGAATTAGGAATTGGTAATTGAAATTTTCCATTACCTCGGGAATGGAATTGAAATTTCAATTATCAATTACTGAGGACTTAGGAATTGGTAATTGAAATTTTCAATTACCCCCGGTAATGGAATTGAAATTTCAATTATTGATTACCAAGGAATTGCAATTGGTAATTGAAATTTTCAATTGGGTAAATTTTCATAAACTTTGCTCTGATTTCGAATCTGCTGGCCGTTTTATTCTGGCATATCATATTATTGAGTTTTTTTGTGTATAAATCTGTCTTTTAGTATTTCTTACATTCGAAAAACCTGCAGGGTGTAGCTGGTGGCGCCCCTGCGACAGTGATCGTCGATTTCATGAAAATTAAAAAGTACAGTCCCAATATAACGTCTTGATTGGTTTCTGGCATAACTATGAATTTCAGAAGGCACTCGTGCAAGGACTGAACCGTCCGCCAAGGTGACCTCTCCTCTGTATCCCTCCATTTTCCCTCTGCTCCCGACACGCTGTACAAAAGTTCTGCTAATGAAACTTCGTGATGTACCCGTGTCGATAATCACCTTCAGACCCATCAATTAAGGCAAGTCGATGAAATCTTTCCGCTTGATGGACCATTGATAATCTGGGAGCGCATTTCGAAACACCCGCTCCAGTTTGCTGATATGCACTATAATTGCAGTGCCGCATCAGACTCTGCATCGCGAGTACATAGTCCATGAACACCTCACGATTTTTCTGGAAGCGCCCTCGGATTTCGTCTTCCGCCCGCTCGAGATAACGGCCTGACAAGAAAAACTTTATGAAATCGGTTTTGAAAGAATCCCACACTACCCAGTAGCGGTTGTTGTTTCGAAACCACTCTAGCGCTCTTTCCCTTAACAATTCCGGCATGGCAAGGGGCAGATAATTCTTATCAATTTTGTATGCCTCTTCGACTCGCTCCAGCGCCACTACCCCCATCATATTTAGAGGACCATCTACCTACCCGACTGGCGGTAGCGTAGAACGGGGCCGGCGCGCCGTAGTAGTTGCCTGGTGCTCCCGGTGGATATAGCGTGATATTTGGCCCATAAACTCCGGCGAGAGGGCTCTGGTGCAGGTCGTGATTTTGTGACCCAACAGCCAGCGTGACGCTTCAAGCCGCTGACGCGGCGGTTGGCGCTTCGTGACTGAGCTGTGGCGCGGCGAGAAGCGTGACGTGACTGGGCGGCAGTGCGGTTTGTGGCGCTGTGTGACAGACCTGTGGTACAGCTGGTGGAGCGACGTGACTGTGCTGCGGTGCGGTTTGTGGAACTGCGTGACTGACCTGGGGTGCAGCTGGTGGTGCGGCTGCCGGTACAGGATACCCAGTGGGCGCTGCGTAATAACCAGCAGGTGGTACTCCATAGCCGACGGGATGTAATGACCGACAGCCGGTGCGTAGTAGGCGGACGTCGATGCGTAGTAACTGGTCGGCGGCGCATAGTAGTC
Source organism: Heteromyza rotundicornis (assembly GCA_951394025.1). Classification (NCBI taxonomy): domain Eukaryota; kingdom Metazoa; phylum Arthropoda; class Insecta; order Diptera; family Heleomyzidae; genus Heteromyza; species Heteromyza rotundicornis. The sequence goes on from OX596012.1 coordinate 32,773,789, forward strand.
GGGCATCGGTACATAGCAATTGGTAGGCGGCCCATAATAGCTGGTAGGCGGCGCCTAGTAGCCGGGCTTAGTGCATAGCCACTGGTAGGCGGCGCGTAGAGCTAATCGGCGGCGCGTAGTAGCTGGTAGGTGGCCCATAGTAGCTGACCGGCAAGGTAGGAGCTAACCCGTGGTGCATGGGCACTAGTAGTCTAGGTCATCGATAGTGACACCGTGGGGCCATAGGACAATGTACACGGCGGTGTTACCTGTGGAGTAGGCAACCACCCCGTATGCGGCGGCCCCGGTGGCAACACAGGTGGTACTCCAGCGAGATCTTGCATGACCGTTGGAGCCGACACATTTTCGAGTGCTGGCTGGGACGTTGCCGTTTGACCGGCACTAACGATTTCGGTTTGCGTAAGCGTTTCCATTTTCGATGACAACTCCTCCTCGAATTCACTTTTTTCCTCGGGGCCCGCGTTACCGTCAATGTCTTCGGTTACGTCACTCGGCGGCTCGATTATTATTTCACATTTGTACACGTCGGTCACCTTTTCTCGCACTGGTGAAGGGTCCCGCTTGTGATTTTCTTGTAATTCCACCAGGCGTTTTACTCGCTCCGGGGTATGGTCTGATTGCACAAGAAAAATCGCGAACCGTTTACATAACACTGCCACAGTCCCAGTGGAATCCAATTCGAATTCTTATGCGAAATTCACTAGGTCCTCTTGGTTTAAGTAGTAGGCCCAACTTGACAATACCTTTAAACGTGTTTCTTTATAAATATTTATTTTTTCTTTTCACTATTTTCAACCGTTCTTGTTTGTTGGGGTTTGTTTTCCCATGTTTTTTACCATACCAACTTATCAAATACGTTTACCGTAACACGGATGGTCTCCGTGAAGTATGATTTTACCGTTTTCCCGCACATTTGTTTACCGGTTTGGTTATTTTTTGTTCAACCGGCACTTCTGTCTCTTTGTTTCAAAACGGAAATTTTCGTTTTCTTTTGTTCAAAACGGCACTTCCCGTTTCTTTTGTTATTTTAAACCGGCGTTTCTATTTGTTTAAATCGGTTATTTCCGTTTCTATGCTCAAAACGGCACTACTCGTTTTCTCTTGTTCAAAACGGCACTTTTCGTTTCTTTTGTTTTTTTCCTTTTAAACCGGCATTTTTGTTCGTTTAGACAGGCATTTTTCACACTTGCTAGAATTTGTCTTCGTTCTATTTTTTTTACATAAACTTCTTTGCACGAAGTCGTCCCTGCTCGGACGCCATTGTAACGAAGTCTTTAGCCGGGGTTAAGCCGTCGGCATCCAGCGTTCATGTTACAAATATTTGTTTAGTTAAGGAACGACTTCAACGAGACAAATTCTAGATTTTTTGGTTTTATAATTCAGTTTATTTATTTCATTCAGACTTTCTATAGTTCATTATTAATATAAATTTCCGCCGTATTTCGAGTTATATATATTTTCCGTATTATATATAGTTCCTTTCGATTTCTTTCGTATTTCGTATTTCTCATTTCTAATTTGCAAAACATGGTATATCCGTTCCTGATTCGTATGCGTTCTCGCCCGTTTTCTAATGCGGCAACACGCAGCCTGTAGTATGGCTAGTTTCGTTCTCTCGACTACCTACGTGTTGATGAAACAACAGAATTGACAACTTGGCTTTGGCTGCATATTTGCTGATATCAACGAGTCGACATATATGCTGATATCAACGAAAGACGAGCAGTGAACACCTTGGCTGAACGACGTTCGTTCATCTTTGCAGCCAAAATACCATAGTCTGCATAAATTGCAATGCAAACAGAATATGCAATTTTGACTCTCACGCTATGCTGAAGCATAGCAGGATCCAGTTGCAATTTCTGTTTGCATAGCCGTTGCGAAGTCTGGCAGTATTGGCCCTGACTTCAAATTAGCTTTATAATCATTATTCTAGTATTTAAGAAATGTTTTTATTAAATAAAGTTCAGTTACAAAAATTAGCTCATCGTACATTGCAAACACATTGTACACATGGTCCTTCGAACTTAAAATTTGAGGCAGAGACTTATCAAAGGTCTACAAAAACAGCAGTTTTCCTTTAGTTTCCTCCACCAAAGGCAGCAAACTTTTATAAAGGTTTTACATAAAAAAGGCGTAAATCACGGCCAGACAGTGGTTTAAGCGTCCCGAAGCTTTGATATCGGTACAGTGTTAAAACAAAAAAATTCATTTTAAAAAATCATCTTTAAAAAAAAAGAAAAAACCAGCTGATTGACAAACAACTAGAGTTGGAGGCCGACATCCAAAAATTATAAAAAAAGACGGCGAGCACAGGCGCACAATTCACTATTTTCAGACACGGAAGAAACGGAAACAAATCCAGCTTCAATAAGCAAGGGACAAACCAAAGGTACAAAAGGAAGCGTTTCACCAACAATGCCAACGTCAATGAGGACAGATGGTTCAGCTGAAGATAAACGTTTTAAGCGGTTGACCTTACTCAACAACAAATTAGTACGCATCATAGAAAGCGTCGATTTGAGTAAGGGATTAAGTGTATTATAGTTTAAAGCTGAGCAACTCAAAGACTGTTGGACTAATATAGTCACGCTAAGCTAAGACCTTATGTGCGAAAATTTCGAGTATCTAAACGAGGAAATTTCCGAATTGGAGGATGGATACCAGGAATCGTACATTCAACTGCAAGAGGCAATTGAAATGAACTCATCTTCAGTACAAGGGCGGTCAACCAGCAGAGCTGTTCCTTTGCCACCAATAGCAATTCCAGTATTTAGCGGAAAATACGACGAATGGACAACCTTTTGGGAGCTGTTCGATCGATTAATACACCAAAATGGAATCTTGAGCGATATTAAAAAATGTAGTATCTGAAAATCAACGTACGAGGCGAAGCTGCAAGGCTAATGAGCCATTTGTCATCAACGTCCGACAACTATAAAACCGCCATTCAGTTGCTGAACAAAAGATTCGAAAATCCTGCAGCTCTGGTCAACAATTACATCCAAAAATTGTTTAACCTAAAGGCAGTGCGAAGTGAAAATGCACACGATCTGAAAACGCTAATGGATGCATCAAGGGAAATATTGTACGGTATCAGCAACCTGAAGGTAGATGTCTCATCTTGGGATCCACTAATCATCCAGCTATTGGCACCAAAACTCGACAATGAAACCAGAAAATTGTATCAACAGTCGCGTGGATCTTCAACAGAAATCCCTAAGTCGAGCGAGCTGTTCGAGTTCATTGAAGCCAGATGTAGAGGGCTTAAGCACAGTAGGGAGAACATTCGTGACAATAAGGAAAAGGCAGCCGTAAGCACCAAAAGTCACTTGGCAACAGTAGCTACGGTAAAATGTGTCGTCTGTGGAGAAAGCCATAAAATTTTCCAGTGCAAAAAATTTGTGGGCATGCCAGTGCAGGAACGTCGTGAAAAGGTTCAGCGCGCCCATTTGTGTTTCAATTGTCTCAAAGGTGGACATGCGGTGAAAGATTGCACCAGCAAAGGAAGATGCACAGAGTGTAACAAGAAGCACAATTCATTACTTCATGTCAGTAAAACAGGGCCAAAAGCACTATCAGCCAAGACCAACGACGGGGCCAACTCGAATCTGTCAGAGAACTTAACAGAAGTAGCAACATCATGCAGTGATGATCAAAAACGAACTGTTCTGCTGGCAACTGTCATGGTAAATATCTGCGTCAGAGGGCAAACCAAACCGGTAAGGGCTCTACTCGACCAAGGGTCACAATCATGCATTGTGACGGAACAACTAGCAAAAAGCCATTAACGAAGTACGAAACGAATGTCCAAGGAGGTAATGGTCAATCTTCAAAGGTAATGGCAAAGTGCAAATTTACTGTGGTATACAGAGCCAAGGGAAATAGGGCTACTCATAGGATCAAATATTCTACCAGAGATCATTGGATGTGGACTTATCAAGGGTCCTATTAACACTCCAATGGCTCAGAACACCATGTTTGGGTGGGTCTTATCAGGACCATTATTGACGTCATCCATATCGGACTACCAAGTTTCTAAGGTACTGGAAATAGAATCATGCGTTAGCATCTGCAGTGATGACGACGACTTAAAGAAGTTTTGGGAGTTGGAAGAAGTACCAACAGCAAATCTGAAAACAAATGATGAACGAGAATGTGAAAGCAATTACCAGTCTACCCACAGCAGAGATGAAACAGGGCGATATATAGTGAAATTGCCGCTTAATCAGGATAGATCGTGACTTGGTGATTCCAGAAAAATGGCACTAAAACGATTCCTCATGCTGGAGCAACGATTTGCGAAAAATACTACGCTGCGCCAGGAATATGTCAAGTTCATCCAGGAATATATAAGACTGGGGCACATGGAAGAAGCAAGCATGATGACAACAGGAAAATCATACTATTTACCTCATCATGCCGTCATTAAAAAGACAGCACAACAACACAACTTCGCGTTGTATTCGACGCGTCAGCGAAAACCACTTCAGGCGAAACATTAAACAGCATAATGATGATAGGTCCTACACTTATAAAGGACTTATTGCTGTTGCAACTACAATGGCGCATGTTTCCAGTAGTCTTTACTGCTGACATAGAAAAAAATGTACCGTCAGATTGTAGTACATCCAAATGACAGGGATTTGCAGCGAATTTTTTGGAGAATTAACCCTAAGGAGCCTATCAAGGAGTACATGTTGAGTCCCCGCATTAACTTGGAAACAAAAATTGTCAAATGTTGTAAGAATTTAATTGGTTGCCTATATAGAACAATATTGCTGACAACAACATTAATATTTGCAATGACAATTGCTATGCAAAAAACATTATGCAGCTTGAATTGGCACGCGTGACCCAAATACATCATATATGCTGAGTCAAGCGTCTGGTCGTTGACTTCTGCTGGGAATACGAACTGCATTTATTGTTTGCAATTGTGAGTCAAGCTTAATTCTTACAACATTTGACAATTTTTGTTTCCAAGTTAATGCGGGGACTCAACATTCTGGCCCCTTTTGAAGTCTTCAACTTCGAAACTAAAGTCCTCGCTACATGGTGTTCTGGAGTTCTTGTGAAATATTAATTGTGCAGGTTTTAACAGTTGAGGACGTCTTGGTGTTGGTTGAAATGTATGTCTTCTTCTGATACATTTGAGTCCTAAATAAACATTGACTGATAGTATAGGGCCCATGCTTGTATAGCCAACGATGACGATATGTTTGTTGGATGGTTCGAGATCTTGTAATTGCGTTTGATGTGATTTGATGTCTCGTATCTCATTGGTCACATTCTTCAGTTGCCCTTCGTGGTTGATGATGCGAAGGTGAGTGAATACAGTTGCCTCGTGGTGTATCAATTCACTTCCGAATGTAAGGTTGATTTTTGGATGAAATGATTGACTTAACACCTCGGAGTGTACAGGCCTTCCAGATTTTATGATGACATCATCATTCTTCATTTCGCATACAGCTGCCAAGGTTACAAGTCCGATGCCATTTAAGTGAGTGGGAACAGCAGTGTTGTTGCAAATGAAGGTGATGAGTTGCTGCTTGTATAATGAAAACAACCACTGATTTGGCGTTTGTAACTGTATCCATGAATTGTGTGCTGGCATACTGTTTACCATGCATGTTGTCGGAGCTGGGTGCTGGAGGAATAGCTCAATTTCACAGATGGTTGACTGCGGATTTTTAATCTTAATTGGATGTTGTTGTTCACAAAAGTAGTGCTCATCGCTTGAATAGCTCCTTGAGTAAATTTACATTCTTGTATTAGTGACGCTGCTAAAATTGACAGTGTATGAAAATTTTGGATTGATTTTTGTTGCCTTGATTCCATGCTCAAGTTTCGTAGTTTCTCATACACAATGTCTAACTCCTTGTTGATTTCCTTTGTTTGATTTCCTCTTTCTGCTTCAGTTTTTCGTAAAATGTTTGTCGTTGTTTCGAGCACCGATGTCTGGTTTTTGATCAGTCCGTACATATGATCTTCATTGTTTTTTATCTTCTGGATTATCTTGGTCATCTTAGTTTCGTACTCACTGTCCAGAGTTCCAAACAATGATCTGGCGATGTTGCCTACGATGTCCAAGGCTCGTTTGCTGCGTCTTGGAAGTGAACTTGTTGAGTCCTGTATTACTAGACTATTACGCAACTCGCTCGATTGGTGAGAATACTGCTCCATGATTTCCAATAAATGGCCTTTGTAGTTAATACCCGTTGATAATTTCCTGAGGTGCCGTACGATGCTGTCAATTGTATCCAATGTAGCCCAGTAACCTCTAAGATCGTGATAGATAAGAAGATTCCAATGGTTCGATGAGATGCTTGCTCGTCCAAGTGCTTCAAAATATACACCCGGATCATGATTGAATTGTTGGATGCTAACTGAAGTCGATGGACTGGTTGCCGCATGCGAGATGACAGGTAGCAATAACATTGTCAGCAACATCATCTTGAGCGGGTTTTTTGATGACGTTGAGCACCTTCTTTTGCGCTCCTCATGCCCCTCTCCTTCCGAACATCTTCAGGTCCAGATTCTTCTTCTCCAGGTAATGGTGCTAATTGATGTACTGCCCTTCGTGTGATTCCAGTTTTTGTCTTAACATCCGCAACTCTGACCTTGCCGTCCGGTCCGATGATTTGTTCGATAACTCTCTCCATGGCCCATTTCAGCGGTGGTAGATTGTCGTCTTTAATTGTGACGAGTATACCTGCCTTGATGTTTGGAAATGACTTAGTCCATTTAGCGAGCTGCCCCAGATATTCGTCATGCCACCGTTTCCAGAACTCATTTTTTAGATGACTCAGCAGTGCCCATCTTGATAGTAATGACATCTTAGTATCAGTGTTATGTGTGTTGACAGATGCTGTCATTGGCTCTCCAATCAAAAAAGGACCTGGTGTTAGAGCTCTTAAATCATTAGGATCTGACGACATTGGTGTAAGTGGCCTGGAGTTCAGGACTGCCTCGGCTTCGGCAGTGAGAGTGCATAATTCTTCATAAGTTGGTGAGGCTGATGCTAGAGTTCGACGCAGAAGAGTCTTGGAAATATAAGTCTTTTGTGGCCGTTTTCCCCTTATTTTGAAGTGAGTGTATAATGGACCGCAGAAATCTACGCCACAATTGCTGAAAGGACGTGCTCTTCGGACTCTGTCTGTGGGTAGGTTGCCCATCTGTTGTTGGCAAAAACGTGGACGAATTTTGGCACAGATAACGCAGTTTACCACAACCGATCTGGCGTTGATCCGGCCTTGGAGAATCCAGTACTGTTGTCTTGAAATTGCATGTAGCGCCTGAGGCCCTGCATGTAATTGTCTATTATGTATGTCGATCATAATCAGCTTTGCCACAAAACTGTTTGCTGGCAGTAATGATGGGTGTTTTGAATTGTACCCGATATCGGCTGCTTGTAATCTCCCACCGACTCTGAGAAGTCCTTGGTCATCGATGAATGGAGCTAAGGTGGCTAATTTGCTTGAGTTGGAAATTTGTCCTGACCCTCGAAGCTGTTTTATGTCATCGCTGAAGCTTACTCGTTGCACCTCCTTGATGATTTCGTTGGTAGCTTCTTCTAACTCTCTTGGTAATAACCATTCTTCGCTGCTATGACTCTTGTTTTTAAGATGGTTGATGAATCGACGAACGTACGCCATTACCCGTTGCAACTTTTGAAATGAATTACCATGATTGATGCAGTATAATGGATGTCGGTTTTCAGAGGTCGTCACGGATAGTATGCATTTTAGTTGTTTTTCCTCAACTTCCAGTCGCACCGTGTGTTCTGGATTTTGTAGCCAGCCTGATCTTGAATGTTTAAGGAAGTTGGTCCCTTCAAACCACAGTTGTGATGCTATTAATTGTTCTGGATACAGTCCTCGTGAAACAAGATCTGCTGGATTTTGTGTTGTACTGACATAGCGCCATGAACCCCTTGTAGTTAGTTCTTGTATATTTGCAATTCTATTCGCGACGAACGTTTTTAGTAGCGTCGAATCTCCTTGAATCCATGAAATGACGATTTGAGAGTCAGTCCAATAGAATATTTCGTCGAGCTCAACGGCTAGGACGTCCTTAATGCGATCGACAGTCTGAGCTGCCAGTGCAGCAGCGCAAAGTTCCAATCTCGGAATCGTTGTTGGCTTAACAGGAGCTACACGAGATTTAGCACATAACAGTCTCACAACGACAGCACCAGAGCGATCTGTGGAACGTAGGTAGAACGCGCATACATACGCCCTTTCGCTGGCATCTGCGAATGCATGAAGTTGAATGTTAGTTGTATTGGAATTGCTGAACATGTATCTCGTAATTTTGATTTCGCTTAATTTGTTGAATTCCTTTCGAAATCTCAGCCATGATGACTGTAGTTCGACGGGCAATTCGTCATCCCAGTCAAATTTTTGTTTCCGCAGTTGTTGCAAGAATATTTTACTCCAAGACGACTACCGGATTTACTAGTCCTAATGGATCGAATATCTGAGAGGCTTCTGCAAGAATTGTTCGTTTTGTGACGTTCTTGAAGGTCCGCACTGTTGAGGTGACAGAAAAGATGTCAGTAACTGGATGTCAAACCAATCCAAGTGTTTTCACGTGCTCATCGTCTAGCTCGGAGAAGTTGAGTTGTATCTCCAAATGTTGTTTTGGTATATCGGCCACCAGCCTCGGGTGATTGCCGCACCATTTGCGTAAATCGAATCCTGCTGACATAAGTAGTGATTTAAGCTGTTTCTGCTTTTCAACTGCTTCTTCCAGATCATTGCTCCCTGACATTACATCATCAACGTAAAAGTCTTTTATTGCGGCTGCTCCCAATGGATACTGCTTTTCGCCATCTTCCGCAAGTTGTTGAAGACATCTTATAGCGAGATATGGTGCGGATTTGGTGCCGTATGTCACCGTCTTGAGTTGATAATATTTAACAGGGTCAGACGGCTGTTCCCTCCACATGATTAGTTGGAGATTTCGATCTTCTGGTGCAACGATGATTTGTCTATACATCTTGGCGATGTCTGCTGTAAACACATAACGCCTCATCCGGAACCGAAGTATGATTGTGAATAAGTCGTCTTGTATCCTTGGGCCATTTAATAACAGATCATTTAGTGACAGGTTGTTTGACGTCTTTGCCGGTGCATCAAACACCACTCTTAGTTTGGTTGTCGAACTTGTTGGTTTGAGGACGAAGTGGTGAGGCAGGAAACAGTGTGGAACGGTGAGATACTCCGGTCTTACTTCTTGCATATGGCCCAGTTCTCGATATTCAGTCAAAAATTTATTGTATAGTTTCCTGTTATCCTCCTCCTTGAGAAGCTTTCGTTCGATGCTTAGAAATCGTTTAAAGGCAATCTCCTTAGATCTGCCGAGTAACTGTGGATCACTCAGCATCGGTAGGTTGACAACATACCGTCCGCTATTGTTGCGGAAAGTTGTTGATATAAAAAATTCTTCGCATTTTCCATCTGATGATGAAATTAAAGGTCTTGCTGACGGATACTCCTCTATCTCCCAAAAATGTTGAAGTTGTTTGTCAAGATCAGCATTCGTCAATCCGCAGAATCGCTGATCATTGTACGCCGAAGACACTTTTCCAAGTACAACCCATTTAAACACCGAGTTCTGAAGCATTGGAAGTTGTTCATGGAGCTTATAGTGGCCGTTCCGAGTTAGTTCGCCATAATATGCAGCTCCCAATAATAGGTCACATCCCTGTGGGGTATTGAAGTTGGGGTCTGCCAAGACCATATTTGCTGGTATCTTCCAATCGTCGATGTTCACGTGTATTTGAGGATGGTGAGAAGCAATTTCCTTGATGGTGTTCACCTCAACTTGTGTTGAAAAATTGTTGATTCGAGATGTAATTGTTATGATGTTAACGTTCGGATCTATTTTGACTTCAGTATTTCCGACACCGTTAATAGATTTCGAGAAGTCTGTATATGGCAGTCTTAATCTCCTGCGAAGTCGATCCGTGATTAAATTCATCTGGGCGCCCGAATCGAGAAGAATTCTGCATGGAATCTGTTGTCCATCTTTGTCAAGTATATGGACAGTCGCTGTTGCTAAAAATACGTAACCAGATCCTTGGTCAACATGTTCTGCTCCCAGATTTGTTATTGATGTAGTAGCACCGGATTTTGGAGCCTTGTTTTCTGACTCGGATGTGGCGCTGCATGTTGACCCGAATGCTGAGCTAGATGCCGACTCGGGTGCCGTCTTGATGATAGATTCCTGATGCAACAATGTGTTGTGTTTTTTGTTACATCTTGAACAACTGCGGAAATTGCAATCCCTGAATCCATGCCCTTTTCTTAAGCAATTGAGGCATAAATTCAACTCCTTGGCTCTTGAATATTTTTGGCTTGTGTTGAGTGCCAAAAAATTCTCGCAGTGATATATTGCATGTTTTAGTTTGCAATGCGGGCACTCCATCATTCCCTCCTTTTGCCCTGTTAGAACTCATGGATTTGCTGCATGATACGAGAGTTTTTGCCCTTGTCCACCTTGTTTATCCTTGTGGCCAATTGCTTCAAGAGACTGGAACTGGCCTTCCAAAAATGATAAGAAGCATTTTATTGTTGGTAAATCCTTCGGATGCTTAATTGACTGCTTATATAGCATATGCGTTGATCGATCCAACTTCTTTACCAAAATGTGTAGTAAAAGTGGGTCCCATGAAGTGGTTGTAACTCCTAAATTTTCCAACGCTTGAAGACACTCGTTTGTGGTATCGTGTAATCCCTTGATTGATGCTGCAGTTGATGTGGTGGCTGATTGTGCCAACAATTTCTGTATTCGTATAGCCGTTAGCACTCGTAAGTTGTTGTACCGATCTTGTAAAGTTGTCCATGCTGTTTCGTAATTGTCATCAGCTAGTGTAAGATGACGAATTAGTAGCTCTGCTTCTCCGGATAAGTTGGTTTTTAAATACCACATCTTTTGAATCCTTGGTATTGCCTGGGTATGGATAATTTGATTAAAGATATCAAAAAATAGCCGCCACTTCAGGTAATCTCCGTCAAAATTGGGAATGGTCACCTTAGGCAACTGTAAACATCTGGTAGCGCCGTAGTTGTCTCCAGTCATCGGTCCCTGGTGTTCCGTACTGGTTGTTATGCCGACCTTTACTGCTAAGTCAACCAACAGCTCCTGGACCATGTCTTCGGTGCTGTTGTACAGTGATTCGTCGTATCCGACGGCTGCGGGATCCTCGTGCTGCTCCCAAATTACAAGATTGAGCTCCTCAATTTGTTGCCACATACGATTCAACGTTTTTATTTTGATTTCGTAAAATTGAATCGGATGCTCGCCGTCGGTAAACAGTCCACTGCTGATTCGGCGCACAGACGCTAATGCGGCTTGCTGCTTCCGTATGATTCCCACCGTTGTAGTTGGACACTACTTCGTTGTTGGTTGATTGGTCGCCAACTTCCTTGTAGGTGGGTTTGGCGGTGCCTCCTTAGATTCCGTGTTGACCCTTTCTTCGATGGCCAATTTGGATGCTTCGAATTTCTCCTGGTACTCGCTGACCAAGTTCCTGATTTCGTTGTAATATTCCTTAACAAAATACTTGTGCTCCATCGGTAGCACCGGTAGAGTTCTTATTTCATTGTCGGTAGTCTCGAACCGAGTCCATCCCTCATCTAGGCGACGAATTCGTTCTTCAAAATAACCTGCCGACTGCTTCCTGGATTCCGCATCTTTGTTAAAGTTGCGGACTATCTGCGCGATCACTTCTACGTTTTGTTGCTGGTATGCAATCAACGTCTCGAAATCTGCCATCACTTCAAAGCGCTGTGGTTCTCGATGATGATTTGTAACACTTCCGTACTATATTCTCGCGGCGCGTATTGATTTGTTAGCGCTTGTCGAATTGTAGGTGCGTGTTGAGTTGTCGGGGTCGCCAAAATGTGGTGCTCTTGGCGGAATAAAATGAAATTGAATCCGATTGTTAGAGCAAAGACTTGATATTTTCTCCTTTGATTTGTAAGTAGTCATGATCTTCTCTATTTCCTCCAGTTGGTTGCGAGTGCCGACGAAGTTAGTAGCATTGACTGAATAAATATTTTCACACATGCCTCGTCGCGCTATGAATCGTTTTAGAGCTCCTAAAAATCCTTCAGTTGTGAGGTCCGAAACCACCTCCAGATGAATTGCCTTGGTAGCGAAGCAACAAAATACGGAAATATAAGTCTTTTGTGGCCGTTTTCCCCTTATTTTGAAGTGAGTGTATAATGGACCGCAGAAATCTACGCCACAATTGCTGAAAGGACGTGCTCTTCGGACTCTGTCTGTGGGTAGGTTGCCCATCTGTTGTTGGCAAAAACGTGGACGAATTTTGGCACAGATAACGCAGTTGTCAGTAACTGGATGCCAAACCAATCCAAGTGTTTTCACGTGCTCATCGTCTAGCTCGGAGAAGTTGAGTTGTATCTCCAAATGTTGTTTTGGTATATCGGCCACCAGCCTCGGGTGATTGCCGCACCATTTGCGTAAATCGAATCCTGCTGACATAAGTAGTGATTTAAGCTGTTTCTGCTTTTCAACTGCTTCTTCCAGATCATTGCTCCCTGACATTACATCATCAACGTAAAAGTCTTTTATTGCGGCTGCTCCCAATGGATACTGCTTTTCGCCAGTACACATTAAACACAGTCACATATGGAACAGCGTCAGCACCGTTTCTCGCCATCAAAACGTTGGTACAATTAGCAGAAGACGAAAAACGGAATTATTCATTGGCATGTTATACACTATCCAAACGATTTTACGTAGATGACTGTTTGGGTGGTTCAAACTCGATTGAAGAATGTTAAAAACTAAAACATGAGTTAATACAACTACTTCATAAAGGTGGATTTAAACTAAGAAAATGGACATCAAATCAACCAGAAGTTTTGCAGTCAATCTCCAAGGAGGCTCATTCAACCAAAAAAGTACAAACAGAGCGATTCTTAGTGATGCGGGAAAATTGTTCGACCACTTTGGATGGTTGTCCTCTGTGACCATCAAGGCAAAAATGATGATCCAGAAACTGTGGCTCTTAGGAATTGACTGGGACAGCGAAGTTCCAGCAACACTACATGCAGAATGGAATGAATTTAAAACACGACTGCCAGCAATTCAACAAATAAGAATTCCAAGGTCGGTTCCATATTCCAATAAAGGCAAAATAGAGTTGCATGGATTCGCAGATGCATCAGAAGCGGCGTATGCAGCCGTCGTCTATGCAAGAGTGACCCTTGGAGAAAATGTTACAATATCATTGATAGCGTCAAAAACAAAGGTAGCTCCGGTGAAACAAGTTTCGCTGGCTCGATTAGAGTTGTGTTCAGTCGCACTCTTGACAAAATTAATCAATTACATCAAAAAAGACAACGAAATTGTGTATGACACAATTGTGATGTGGTCGGATTCAAAAATTGTATTAAGCTGGCTGAAACAACACCCAGTTAAATGGACCACATTTGTTGCTAATCGCGTGTCGTATGTTAAAGAAAATTACAAAGCACAAATACGATTTGTACCGGGGTAGCTAAATCGAGCAGACATTCCATCAAGGGGATCATTCGGGGACGAGCTCATCAGTAATCCCTTGTGGTGGAACGGACCGAAGTGGTTGGTAAATGAGGAAAGCTCATGGCCTAATGAGTTTGACGCTGTCAGCCTGATCAACGTTCCGGAGGCTCGCAAATCAATTACGTGCACAGTTGCGGTCCCAGGTGATGAAGTGGACGAGTTCTTATCACGAGTTTCCCGCAATCCTAGGTGTCATACGTACCGTGCCGAGGGACGAATGGCACTGCGTTAGTGTGTCTGTCTACGGTGTACTCCAGATAACAGGCGACCTCTGGTTTTAACTAGCCTTGCCGGGGTAGCGGGGGCTATGCCCCGGTCGACTTTCTGTCCCCCGTACTCGTACGATCATTTATGGGTAGGAAAGCAGGTAAAACTGTATGGCGGGATGTTACCGCAACGGAGGCGGCTAACCGATTGGAGCATAGTTCCATGAACGTTAGTCGAGGAGGTAGGGGTGGCCATCGCCACAAGAGTCACAAGCGAGCGCCGCCGGCGCTGGTGAGGGGTCCGGTCGACTGGGTGTTTGGGCCGCAAGGCTCCAGCAACGGTTCGACTGGATGGAATAGGAGGGGCCAGGATGTACCGTCTGGGAGTGTATCTGCCACGGACATCGCTGCCGGAGGTGTCGGCTCGCCTGTAGCAGCGAGATTGCGTATCGGCAAGTCTAGTACGGGTCTTGCTGCAGGGCGGCCCGACGCATCTGGGGTGGCTCACCAAAGAGGGGTGGCGGGGAAAGTACCCGCGCCGAGTGGGGGGGGTGCCAGTGAAGCCGGAGGTGCCGGATCGTCCGGCGCAGTGCGATCGCCGGCCAGCATTTCTGGCCGGGATGGTGCGGCAGGGCGGTCCGACACATCTGGGAGGGCACGTCAGGCAGGAGGGTTGGGGCTTGTACCCACAGAAGGAAAAACTGCCACTGTTAAAGTTGCCGGAGGTGCCGGGTCGCCCGAGCCTATCCGTGAGGCTGGGAGACCTGACACGGCTGGTATGGCACGACAGGTAGGGAGGGTGGGGCTAGCACCCACCGAAGCTAGGAGGGGGAGGCGGCGTTTTACTCCCATGGCTCCGGAGCCGGGTCAACCTGGTGGTAAAGATGACCCATTTCGTGAAGGCCTTAGCGGGTGCGGCACGAGGTGGTACATCCGTTATCTTCAGAGGGGCTTGGCGCCGAGTGAGGCCAGGAAGTTGGCGGTTCAGCATCGGGCTCAGCCTGGTATTGCGCCCCCAGCGGATGGGCCCCACAAAAGGGGCAACAAAACGCTGACTCCTCCTCAGGCGAGCACTGCGCCGAAGAAGAGTAAGGCAGTCTCGTCGTGCGAGGTGAGCGGGGCACGCGCGGTTGTCGACCCGGTCACGACAGGACCCACCGCGGCGCCGGGCATCTCCTACGCCAAGGTGGTCATGTCTGAGCGGGTGGCCATACTGCCGAAGGACTATCCTCAAGTGGGGTTGGCTCCAAAAGAGCTGACTGCGCTTGAGGATGCCATTGTCGCCGAAATGGCCCTGGGATACGAGTTCAAACTCAAGTTCCAGGGCATCTACTTTAGACCCGGCATGATGCTGCTGGACTGTGAGACTCCGCAAACCGCGGAGTGGATCAGGAAGGTGGTGTCTAATCTGGGGACGTGGAAGGGGGTGGATCTGACGGTCCGGTCTGGGGGAGAAATCCCGAAAGAGCGGATCGTCACGGTGTTCCTACCAAGGAGTGCGGAACTGGCGCTGCAGGTGACGATGGCGCTCATCGATGCTCAAAATGAGGGCCTTCATACAAACGTATGGAAGACGCTCAGCTGTCGGGAGGATGGTGGTGGCCAGCTCCTGAGGGTGAGCATCGATGAGGCCTCGTACGAGGCCATCCTGAGGAGTGGTGGGCAGACGAACTACCGCTTCGGGAAGGTCTCGGCTCATCTGCAGAGGAGACCTGTGGAGGAGGGGGGAGCGGAGGCTTCAATAGAGGAGGTTCCTTCCGAAGTTCTTGAGGGGCATGTAGTTAGCGCGGCACCTACAGTGTCAGCAGAACCAGCGTCACCTGTGGTGGTTGACGCTGGAGCGACCCCTGCCCCTCCGATGGAGGAAGGGTCGGATTCTGATGAGGATGGCAGTGTTGGTAACATCACTGTCCTAAGCGTCTTGGATCCGACAGAGGAAGAGGAGGAGAGATTGCTGCTATCCGGGGCGTCGGCTCCGGAGTCGTCATGATGGACGACAGCAGCGGGGGGGTCAGTGCCAGGTTCGCCCAGGTGAACATCCACCACGCCAAAGCAGCTTCGGCTGTAATTGCGGGGATGTTTGCCAAACAACACCTTGTGGCGGCACTGATCCAGGAACCTTGGACCTATGGCGGACAGGTGAGAGGACTGACAGGTGTAAGGGCCCAGGTACTATGGGATACCAGGGTCAAAGACCCTAGAGCCTGCATGTTACTGAGGGATAAAACTAACTACTTTTGTCTTTCAGAATTCCTGACCAGGGACCTAGTGCCGATTCAGACTCTGCTCAATATAGGCGGAACTGATCGGACGGTGGTCATAGCGTCGGCGTACTTCCCGGGCGATGAGAAGGAAGTTCCACCACTGGAGGTTCAGCGGCTTGTGGAGCATTGCACTAAGCTGCACATACCACTACTCCTGGGGTGCGATGCAAATGCCCATAACACGATTTGGGGTAGCACGAATTGCAACGGCAGGGGTGAGTACCTTCTTGAGTATATCTACAACACTAACATAGAAATTCTCAATGTTGGGGATAGCCCCACTTTTGTGACAAGGGTTAGGCAGGATGTGTTAGACATAACACTGTACAGTCAAAGCATCAGTGGACAGATTAGAAATTGGAGGGTATCGGACGAACCCTCAATGTCAGACCATCGGATAGTGGTATTTGACATTGTAGGCAGTAGACCAAATTTATTACCATCAAGGAACCCCAGGCGTACGAACTGGGACAAGTATAAAGACTTCATGAATTCTAGTTCTGGGGTATTCAGTACCGGCAGACCGCCGGGCAATCACCCTCAACTGGAGCAGGAGGTAGTAGAACTAACGAACGTTATGATCGAGGGATATAACCTCAGTTGTCCGAGTAGGACTGGTAGTACTAAGTATGCGCCGTGGTGGAACAACGAGTTGTCAAATCTTCGGGCTTCGACGAGGAAGCTCTTTAACCGAGCTAAGAGAACCGGGGACTGGCAGAGTTACACCACGACCCTAACTATGTACAGTAAAGAAATTAGGAGCGCTAAAAGGAAAAGCTTTAGGGACTTCTGTGAGACCATAGTGGATACTCCTGTAGCGGCGAGGCTGTACAAGGCGGTAGCCAAAACAGGGAACGTAGCTACCTTGGCTCTCAAAAGGGCAGATGGCACCTTTACAGAGGGTGAGTCTCAACGAGCCGAATTGCTCCTTGAGACCCACTTCCCAGGCAGCGTACCTAAGGCGGACTCATTGAACTTGTATATGGGTCGGAGAGCTAGAAGAGTAGATTGGGAGGTAGCCAACAAAATTTGTGACAGAAGAAGGATTGAATGGGCAATTGGAACCTTTCACCCCTACAAATCTGCAGGTGTAGATGGCATATTTCCGGCCCTTCTCCAGAAGGGAGGGCCTGAAATGATTCATCAGATTAGAAGGATTTCTACAAGCAGCCTGGCCTTAGGGTACATACCTAGCAGCTGGCGTAGGGCTAAAGTTATTTTTATCCCGAAGGTTGGGAGGAAGGATCCAACTCTACCAAAATCCTTTAGACCAATTTGCTTGACGTCGTTTCTTTTAAAAACGATGGAAAAAGTAATAGATAACTATCTTCGAGAAGAAGTCCTGGTCAGGAGGCCCCTTCACCACTGCCAACATGCGTATAGAGCGGGCAGGTCTACTGAAACTGCTCTATTCCAGTTGGCTGGGTACATACAAAGGGCCTTGGACACAAAGGAAATAGTAGTGTGTGCAGTCCTCGACATAGAGGGCGCGTTTGACAACACCTCCCATGAGGGCGTTAGACATGCCTTGCTGTGTAAAGGGGTGGACACTACTCTGTGCCATTGGGTTGGGGAGATGTTAGGCACCCGGTCTGTCGAATATCAAACTGGCCTTACCACCACTGAGGCAGTCACCACGAGGGGTTGTCCCCAGGGGGGCGTGCTTTCGCCTCTTCTGTGGAGTCTGGTGGTGGACGAGCTACTCAGCACACTTACTGATATGGGATTTACGTGTCAGGGGTATGCTGATGACATCGTCATAATGGCTAGGGGTAAGTACGAGGAGGCTTTATGTGATATAATACAGAGAGGTCTCGAGGTCACGCTTGAATGGTGCAAATCTGTGGGGCTGAACATTAATCCAGCAAAAACCACGATGGTACCGTTAACATTGAAGAGGAAACTACAGTACTGGAGGCCGATTCGGCTGTCCGGGCAAGTTATAGAGAAACAAACGGAAGTGAAATATCTGGGATTAACACTAGATAGTAAGCTCACGTGGAAGGTACACACGGAGTTAGTAACAAAGAAGGCCATTAGAGCTCTCATGATGTGTAGGAGCATAGCTGGTAAATCTTGGGGTTGTAGTCCACGCATAATGCGGTGGATGTACATAGGAATGGTGAGACCAATCATCACCTATGGGGCCGTTGCGTGGGCCAGAAGAACTAGTCTGGGCACCACTAGGAAGTCACTAGAACGTGTTCAAAGGCTAGCATGTGTCTGCATAACCGGGGCAATGAAAACCTGTCCAACTGCGGCACTGGAGGTAATATTAGAACTAACTCCCCTACACATTGTTATTGGGGGAGGTAGCTGACAGTACACTTGTGAGATTTTCTTAGGAGGGTATAGGGTACGGAAGGTGTATTGAGCGCGCGGATCACTTCACTCTTTCCAATAAGTATCCGCTTCTATTAGCTCCAAGGGACGATAACATGAGAAAATTTAGCTTCACAAAAAACTTTGATGTGAAGCTCAGTAGTAAGAAAGAATGGTCCAATATACACTCACAGTATGGTATCCGCGACCATGCTATAATGTGGTTTACAGATGGATCCAGAACAGACGAGGGCACTGGTGCTGGGGTATTCGGGCCACGTACCAAATACTCCGAACCAATGGGCACACTGACCAGCATCTTCCAAGCAGAAGTTCATGCAATTGAAAGATGTGTGCAATTCAACCTCGATAGAAAATACTGTAGACGGGAAATCGTAATACTATCTGACAGTCAGGCGGCTTTTAAAGCTCTAGACTCTCACATCATTAGCTCCAGGCTAGTGGGGGACTGTCTTGCAAAATTAAACCGGCTGGGCGGAACCAATAAAGTTACGCTCGGCTGGGTGCCAGGACACGTCGGTGTGGAGGGGAACGAGGCGGCAGACGAGCTTGCGAGAAAAGGAGCGGCTACGCTCCTTACAGGGCCAGAGCCATTCTGTGGTATAGGTGCACACACTATCCGGGAAATGCTCAGAGAAAGAGTACGGGTGGACAGATCGAACTATTGGTTCGATCTACCTGGGCTACGGCAGGCCAAATCACTCCTTGGTAAATATAACAAGAGGAGGTTTGAAGCTTGTATCGGGCTGAGTAAGAACCGGCTTCGAATCCTAACGGGGTTTCTCACTGGTCACTGCTGGGCATTCTAAACGACGACTCTTGCAGATTCTGCAATGAGGAAGAAGAAAGTCCGGGTCATTTACTGGAGTCCTGTGGGGCAATCATCCACACAAGGAGGCGCGTACTGGGAAAGTACCTGGTGCCAGAGCATGATTGGCCGAATCTGGATCCTCTTCTAATCTTGAAATTCCTAACGGAATTGGGGTTGGTGGAGGTCCTCTAAAGGTTGGCAGAGGTATGATTCGTGATACTTGGGTGATCGTCACCCAACACGGACTCGTAGTGGGGGCACAAAAGACCAAAGATCGCAGTGCAAATCCCCCCCCTTTATTATTATTATTATTATTATTACGAGTTTCATCGCTAAAAAGGCTTATACGTGTTACAGCATATTGTATGAGGTTTGGATCCAATATTAGAACCTGTAAGTCCAAACGAAAAAGTGGGTGCATAACTGCTGAAGAAATTGATGCAGCAGAAAAGGCACTCATAAAGAGAGCACAATATGTTTTTAAGGAAGAAATTACAGATTTGACAAAAATCAAGAGTGTAAAAAGAAATAGTCGGCTATTTTCCCTAGACACCTTCATTGACGATGACGGAGTGCTTAGAGTAGGAGGCAGATTGGAACATACATCATTGTCTACTGATCAAATACATCTAATGATTTTATCTAATTCATGTCCACTGGCCAAACTTATCATCAACCAGGCGCATATTGAGACATTGCTTGACGGAATAAAGTTGACTCTCAACCATATTCGAAACAAATATTGGATTATACGAGGAACAAATAGTGTGAAAGCATGCGTGAACAAATGCATTACGTTTTCGCTTTAAAGCCAAAGGACAAACTCAATTAATGGGACAATTCCCACCGCCAAGAGTAAACTTTTCAAGACCATTTACACACTGCGGTATTGACTACGCAGGACTAATACACATCAGATGCTCACAAATTCGCGGCATAAAGTCACACAATGCTTACATTGCAATATTTGTGTGTCTAGCAACCAAAGCCATTCATATAGAGCTGACCTCGGACCTCACAACAGAAGGATTCCTAGCAGCACTAAAACGAATGATAAGCAGACGAGGTGCAGTACATCACATTTACAGCGACAACGGTACAAACTTCGTCGGAGCGAGCAACCTACTTCAGAAGATCCGATCAGAAAATCAGTTATCAACTGAGGGAATTCGATGGCATTTCATCCCTCCTGCATCTCCACATTTCGGCGGGATTTGGGAGTCAGGGGTTAAATCAATTAAATACCATCTACACAGAAAAAAAAAAGATAGGTTAATCTAACCAAAAAGCGTTGTGAAAAAACAATTTTTTATTTTATATGGAAAACACAAACAACAACTACAATTGTTGTGGTTAATCTAATCGTCAAAAAATTGTTAAATGATTTGCCAGCATGGTCGTATTTCGGCATATGATTCGCAATGTCATCGCTCGATGCAGAAATGCAACCATGCCGCAAATATTTCATAATTCTGAAACAGCATGACATTTAATACAAGAGAGAAAAATTATTATATATGGCTGTCTCGTTTACGCTGTCAAAGCAACAAGTGCTGCATAATATATGAATCATTTATATTCGACACTTGACTCATGAAGTACTTGGTTCCATTAGTATGCGATACTATTATTGGTATTTTAGGGAAGTTTGTATGAAAATTGTTGGGTCGTAATAACAGAGCAATTGCTACGTGCATTTACTTTACTCAGAGATTTTACTTCAAATCAAAATTGAATGAAAATTATCGTAAAAAGTATTAAGTATTCACAAGAAAATATCCGGTTGTATCGAATACAAAAAAATCGAATTTTCGCAGCACTAGAAGATGGCGTCGAATTTGTTTACATTTTACATTTTTGATATTTCGAAAACAATTTTTAAAATCAAATTATGACTATGTTATAATTAATTATTAACAAATATTGTGATTTTACAATTTTAAAAATTGTGCAGAATGTTTTTAAACTCGTTTTTTCCCGGGAAAACATTAATTTCAATATTACAATATATTTGTAAACTTAATGAAATATTAAAATATTGTGTTTTGTGGAAGCGCGTTAGTTCTAAGTAATGAATTATATATATATTCGCAGTAGAAATGATGTTGCCCGACAAATTTGTGTACGAAATGTAAATTATCTCGTTTTTAAAGTCTTGGGCTTACATTAAATTAATTTAAGCTTCATAAATATATTTCAATACAACACATCTACAGAAATACCAAACACATCAGCTATCTTTTTCTTGCATTCTTTTTCTAATATGTATCTATTTATTTTTTCGCTCAATTGGATAATTGTTTTCTCTGTCTTCCATAAAGTAATATACGAACAATTTTTAATTGTACGCCAACAAATTTTCACTGTACGCGAACAACTTTGAGTCGGTTCCATTTACAACGTTTCTTGGTTGCTGCATTTTTAATCGTCTTTTTTGGTTAGATTTACCTACTTTTTTTTTGTGTGTACATCGCTGCTTAGGAGAACAAAAGTTAACCTATGAGGAAATGAATACTATCATTGTACAAATAGAAGGATGTCTCAACTCACGTTCACTGTGTGCTTTATCAGATAACATAGAAGATCTCAACGCTCTCACTCCCGGACATTTTTTGGTAGGCTCGCCATTGATCGCACCGGCACATGACACCGTACTGAACCTTGCAGACAGCAGTCTCAAAAGATGAAAGTTGGTGCAAAAAATCAAGCAAGACATTTGCAATCGGTGGTATCAAGATTACATTATGCACATCCGCCAACAAAGATATAAATGGACAAAACAAATGGTCAATGTGGAATTAGGCCAACTAGTTCTTCTGAAAGATGAAGCTTTATCTCCTTCAAAGTGGCCTTTAGGCAAAGTAGTGGAAAGTAGTTCACAAAGGAACTGACGGCCTCACTCGAGGCGCTACTGTCAAAACATTAAAATGACTAGTCAAACGGTCAATACAAAAAATATGTTTGTTACCGTCGGACGATAATAACAATGGCAATCCGGAAGAGGAACTTCCATCAACAAGTCATACTATACCAACCGATCCAGCCACAACAATCAAGCCCCGAAGGATTCTGAAAAATAACACAAACAGTATGTCAACAGTTCTAACGATGATGTTACTCATGTCCACGTTCAAATCGGGAAGTGGCACATATACAATCACACATCCTGAATCTGGAATATTTATTGAAAACGTAGGAGTTTCCAAGGTTCAAAGGGGAATACTACGCACAAAGACTGTATTTCCAATTACTGATATTGAGCAAGATCAGTTCAACCTGAATCATACCAAGAACGAAGTAGCAAGGTTGTGTGAAAGGGCAAAGACAGCCAATGTGATGACCTGGTGCACCATTTGAATGAGGAATGGAGTAACATATTCTCGATATTCAATTGTTTAACCATAATTTCAAGGCGGCAAAAGAGAGGACTCCTTGGGACTTTGATGACATCGTTATTTGGAGTAAATGATGAAGTATACCATGATATCGACTCATTGGATCGAAATCAAAAAGAACTTATTAAAAATGCAAAAACCAACTCCAAGATCATGCTGTCGACGATTGTATATGTGAAGGAAACTGATAAGCGGATTACAGACAAATTTGCAAAAAAACTGAACGAAGGAATTCAGGCAATCAACAACATGGAAAATTACCGATTCAGTGATGCCAACAAACTAAATATCCATATCCTCAACGCGTACTTAGTTGCAAATAGCTATATAAAGGAGATCGAGTTGAAATACAATAAGCTACTGAACGCCTACCTGAAACGGAGTCACCTGTACGAGTTCTTGTCACATCAGATGGTGCACGAGTTGACTACGAATCTCACGGCAAATTTAGATGCTGGACTGGAAGTGCTGCCTGAACCAACCGACAAATTGGAAGTTCCAATTACGTCAAACGAAATAATAATTTCTGGCTACTTTCTGATCACCGACAAGGATATATATGAACTGATCAAGCTGAAAGCAATACCGGAAAAAATCGGAAACTACACGTTTCAAGAAGTTCAGATGACAACATATCTTTTTGGAGTAAATTACAACCTGGAAAGATATTTTGAATCATCAGTTTACAACATAATGACGGCATTAAAATGGAACGAAAGCATTCTCCAACCATCTATATTCCTAGACATTGAGACGAGCGAAAACTGTATTATGCAGCAACTATATAAAAAGATGTCATTCAAAAAATGTAATAGAAGAATAATCACATCAAAAGGTACCATCTGGAAAGAGCTGTGGACTCATAATGCTTGGATCTTCGTGACTGCGGTCCAAACAACAGTCATTGTAACATGCGGTACTGAGCGCGAAGAAATTTTCCTTAACAAAACTGGAATCATTCACATCACTCCCGACTGCTGCATTCAATCCAAATATGTGCGGCTGGAAGCCAAGCTATTTGAAACAGTGCCGAATGTGACGCACTTCACCAAATCTATGGCGATTATCAACGCAACCATCAGCCCGGTTCCGATTCAAATATTGAACGAAACTGTGATTCCTTTAGAAAGTGATTTGGCAGAGGTCCTGAGTGATAACGGGCAAGAGGCCTCAGACTCTATTCAACAGCTTCACGACGCGAATTGGAAGGCAATTTGGGCCCACCAACATAGGACGACCGGCGCTATTATCACACTTATTGTAGTTATTCTGTGTCTCGCCGCGCTACTTAGGAGAACTCGAGTGTTTCATAGGCAGAGGCGATCTAATAGCACAGAATTACGCGAAGTCAAAAGCAGTGACGATACAGCATTCAACATCAGATTTTGATTTGGATGCGACACCAATAATACCAATAACACCAATACTTGCCGCGTGTGGCAAAATGTTGATGAATCAACAGATTTGACAACTTGGCTTTGGCTGCATATTTGCTGATATCAACGAGTCGACATATTTGCTGATATCAACGAAAGACGAGCAGTGAACACCTTGGCTGAACGACGTTCGTTCAACTTTTCAGCCAAAATACCATAGTCTGCATAAGTTGCAATGCAAACAGAATATGCAATTTTGACTCTCACGCTATGCTGAAACATAGCAGGATCAAGTTGCAATTTCTGTTTGCATAGCCGTTGCGAAGTCAGGCAGTATTGGCCCTGACTTCAAA
Organism: Heteromyza rotundicornis; assembly: GCA_951394025.1. NCBI lineage: Eukaryota > Metazoa > Arthropoda > Insecta > Diptera > Heleomyzidae > Heteromyza > Heteromyza rotundicornis. Next base: position 32,798,118 of record OX596012.1, read on the forward strand.
TTAGCTTAATAATCATTATTCTAGTATTTAAGAAATGTTTTTATTAAATAAAGTTCAGTTACAAAAATTAGCTCATCGTACATTGTAAACACATTGTACACACTACGTCTATTCTGGTCAAGTGCCGTCGTGCAGAGTCTTTTATACTTTCACTTTGGCCCTAGTGCCGTGGTTTTTGTGTGAAATTCAGCTGATCGCTGAAATGTCATGATCAGCTGTTCAGGTTGCACTGCTGCGTTTCTAACCATGTTGCCCTACTACCTTTTCTTTAGATCGTACTCGGATCTAAAGACTATGATCTAGACTATGTTCAGTCAAACTCCGGTACTTGAACCAGAGTATGACGTTTTTGTTTGATTTGCAAAATGTTCAATCAAATTCCGGCACATAAACCAGAATTTGACGTTTTTATTTGATTTGCAAAATGTTCAATCAAATTCCAGCACATAAACCAGAATTTGATGTTTTAAATTGTTTATGTTTTGAGCTTATCGGATTCGGTATTGATAACACCTTGAATTATAATTAATAACTGGTTTTTTATTATTCTAATTTCCCTATTTATAACAGATTTTACCTTTACCGAAGTGCAGCGAAGTGCAGCGAAGCATGCAAATCACAAAATGCTTAGTTGCATATTGCCCTCAAGTGCACTGACACTTTGTATCAGCTTGAGTGGTGGTATCATGTGTCTGTCACTTGAACTGCAAAAAACGTCTAAAGCCAGGCAGCCAGAATGCTTTAGCTGCAATTCGGTATCTTGTGAATATATAACAAACTTAACAAAAAATATAAATGAAATCAGGGACTCCCAAACATCCTGCCAGGCGATGAGCGGTTTCGTTCAACCTTCTTTGTCATACACCGTGATCTTGGACAAAAGTTGGGTGGCGTCGGCTTCGTCGTCTTTGTAATTTGGTTGTTGGTGTCCCTTGTGAGAAGCGGTCTTTCAAGTGAAGATGCGATGTTTCCAAGCCAGTACTGCAATGATGCAGATCACTACTACCAAACAGGTGTAACCCAGAGTATAATGATGAATGTCGTGCGGAAGGTTGATCTTTAATGTTGAAAGCTGTTGTTGGATCCTTTCTAGTTATTCATGGTGAGATACATATTTTGATGCATACAGTTCTGCTGAGGACGTATTTTCAGTTGGTGTGACCAGCTTGCTTATATCAACTGCTGGGATGTATGCTCTTTTAATTGTGCTCTCTTGTTTTCTGTGACCTTGAATTGTAAGAAGTGGTTGTCTGATGACGCAATTGTCGCCCAGTTTTAACAGTCCGGAGGTTTGCAAATGCAGCTCTTGAAGGTTCGGTCCACATACTGCATTGATTTTTAGTTCACCAGCAACGAATAGATCCATGTATTGGTGTCATGAAGTTGAATCCAATGAGGTCCCTGTCCGGCTGCTTCAATCGAACATGCGGTTGTTGGTTTGTGATGGAGCAGATTCAACTCACATGAGCTTATTGTTGAACCTTGTTTATACAGTGGATGATTAAGATGACACAAATGGCGATCTCCTTCTGTCAGCATACAAGTCCTCAGCTCGTCTTCATTCAGCGGATAGTAGGTGTCGCGATGTAGATTAATCATCAGAAATGGATACGCTGGTCGGATTCTTTATATTGCCATGGTGTGGCTGTGAGTTTCAATAGCTCGAAGTCGTCGATGCCAATTAGCGGAAGGTTAATTTTGAAGATGAGGTAATTTTCCGTCAGCCTTCCTTGAATTGTCATTAAGTTGTAATACTTCAGCAACTCCATTGACAAGACCGGTAGTTTCAGATGACTTGATAGATTCGCCTTGATTTTGAGCGATTCACCTTGTAATTGTTGAGGTGATAGAAGTTCGGGACTAATTTTCCCGTGGTGAGTGTCTGTCAATATGTCAAGGAGCGAATCCTGTGCGTGTTGTAGATGCAGCAATTGAAGTGTCGCTTGAATAGCTAATTCACCGAAGATCTGTGTTGTCCTTTCCTTGTTGAGCTGTTGCTGGAGGTTGGCAATATTCAAATTTACCTTGTCCAGAAACTTTTCAGTTTTTTGAAAGGCTCCTTCTATGTCCCGTTGAGTTTTCTTCATTATGTTTATAGTGCTGTCTAAATATGTGGTTTGGTTGTGGATTAGAGTGACCTGATGATCCTCATTTGGCCGAATTTGATCGATGGTGAGCGCTGCTTCCTCTGCGTAATCCGAGTCAAGAACTCCAAATAAAGTGTGTGCGACGTTGCCTACCAAGTTGAATGCTCCTCTTTTAGTTCTCGAAAAGTGGGTGACGGTAAGGAGCTGGTTCTTCAGGTTGACTTCATTCACAAATCGGTCGATGAGCATCACTGTTGCGGAACAATGTGTTGAAGCGTGAATTGCTTCACATGCTGTGTTCAAGAGGGTTAAGTATCCTTTGACAATTTCAATTTCCTTCCAATATGTTCGCATTTCGGTGTATGTGATTACTGACCAGTCACTGGTGATAACTTCCGCAACACCGAGATTCTCAAAATAGATGCCGGGATTGGTGTTAAATGGTTGTACTTCGACAGAGGATGGTGAGCAGGACGGCAAAAATAGGCAGGCTAGTAATAATGTAACTAAAGTTGATGTTGTGTGTAGGCGTGTCTTCTTTGAAGGAAGGGAGGGTTCATGGTCAGTCCGTGGACAGCCTTGATTGCTTGTTGATGGTTCGCTACTTGCTTGTGGACAGGTATTTAGAGTAGGTTCGTCACGTTGGCATTCCTCGTCGACTGGTCATGGCGCTAATTTATGTATTGGTCCACGAAGTACGTTGGACCCTGTACGAACATTTGCGACACAAAGGCGCCCTTCTTCACCACGAAAAACTTCCACTATGCGTACCAAAGACCATTTTAAAGGCGGTAGGTTGTCGTCCTTTATAACCACCATCATCCCTGGTTTAGCGTTGTGACATTCCCTTTTCCACTTATGGCAATGATGCAAACTGTTGAGATATTCAGAGGACCATCTCTTCCAGAATTCCTCCCTCATTTGTGTGACCAGCTTCCACCTTCTATGATTGTTAGCAGTGTTCCGTCCGGCCACTGGATCTACTGTTGAAGTGAGTGGTTCTTCTATTAGCAAATGTCCAGGAGTTAGAGCTTGGAAGTCATTTGGATCAGCTGTCAATGGCGTAATCGGTCTAGAATTCATTATGGCCTCTGCTTGGATCACCATCGTTTCCATTTCTTCATAAGTTAATGAAGCAGCTGCTAATGTGTTTTGCAGCAGGTGTTTGGCTGATTTGACTGCTGCTTCCCAAAGTCCACCAAAGTGTGGAGCGCGGGGTGGAATAAATGAGAATTCCATGCACTTCTTATTGCATTCGCAGGTGATTTTTTCAAGCGCCTCTTTATTATGAATAGCCTTGTACAGCTCTTCAAGATAGTTTTTGGCGCCAACAATGTTTGTTGCGTTATCGCAGTATAACTTCTTACAGTGTCCACGACGCGCTGTAAATCGTTTTATAGCTCCAATGAAAGCTTCAGTTAGTCTGGTGTCAGGCCTCTTGATATGAGATCTGCCGGATTATCTTCAGATCTAACGTGTCGATTATCTCCAGATGTGGGTTTCCTGAAGTTTCTGCAAAACCTCTACTGCTAATTTAGCGGCACACAATTCAAATCTGGGCAGAGTTATTTGTTTTACTGGTGCCACTCTTGATTTTGCGCACAGAAAACGTACAATAATGATGTTGTGAACATCTACTGTTCGGACATACGCTACTGCTCCGTAAGCCTTTTCTGATGCATCGGCAAACATATGGATATGAGGGGCCCTCGACCTGGCGTTTCCAAAGACGTGACGTGGAATGTTTATGTTTGGCAACAGTTGAAGGTCATGTCTGAAATTGAGCCAGGTGTCGTGAAGATCTTGTGGTAGTGCAGCGTCCCAGTCGAGCTTTAGCTTCCACAATTCACAATTCAAACAAGCGAGCAATATCAGCCAAAGCTGTACGTTTCGTTATCTTTTTGACTTCTTCAACCCATACTGTAAAGTTGTCCCTTTTTGGGTGCCAGATGAGGCCCATTGTTTTGATATGTTCCTTTTCTGGGCTATTGAAGTTTGCTGATAGTTCCTGATCTGTAGTGGGAATATTTTGAAGTAAACGTTGATGATTGGCACCCCCCTTTCGAAGCTTGAATCCTGCTGAACCCAACATTATTCGCAGCTGCTCTTGAATTGCCAGTGCAGTGGAGAGTTGGTCTGAGCCGCTCAGGACATCGTCTACATAGAAATTGGTTTTGGCAACTTCTGCTACTAGTGGATATCTCTGAGTGTACTCTTCAGCAATAGCTTGAAGGGAACGCGTTGCCAAGTAATGAGCTGATGTTGTTCTATACATTACAGTTGACAGTTGCAGACATCTCATGGGTTTCGACGGCTCTTCCCTCCACCAAATAAGTTGGTATTTTCGGTCATCCTTGTCCATCCATATCTGTCGGTATATTTTTTGTATATCGGCAGTGAACGCATAACGAGGAAGGCGGAAGCGAATGAGTGTGGTGAATACGTCATCTTGAATAGTGGGTCTAGTAGCCAATATGTCATTTAGTGACAGGTTTGTTGATATTTTGGCGTAGGCGTCAAAGACCACCCTTAATTTCGTTGTTGTGCTGTCGGGTTTGAAAACTGCATGACGTGGAAGGAAGTAGTGCGGACCTTCAATGGTATTTAGGGAAACCTCCTCTAAGTGGCCGAGTTGTTCGTATTCACGCATGAAGTTCACGTACTGCTCTTTGATATCTGGATTCTTTAGGAGCTTCCGTTCCATGGCGTAAAATCTCTGAAGAGCTACGTCCTTGGAGGTTCCTAGACCCAGCGGATTTTGTTGGAATGGTAGTCGCACTACAAAATGCCCATCGGTATGTCGCTGAGTATTTTGCATGAACATATTTTCACAACGTTTTTCAGCAGCAGTGAAATTGTTTTTTCGTGTCTCACATTCTTTCAAGAGCCAGAATTTCTCCAGAGTTTTGGATAGAGTATCGTCCTTGGTGCTATCTCCACATGTTAGTGGTGTAAGAATGTTGTTCTGATTATTGTATTCGCCACCTACTATCCAGCAGTGTTGGTAATCCATGTCCCAATGTTATTTGCCCAGCACAAAGTGATGAGTAGAAAAAGCTTCAATCAAAATGTCGATACTTCGAGATTCGTGGAAATTAGAAATTGGGGGCCAACTGTAAATTTGTTGGAATATTCCAGTTGCTCGTGTTGATGTTACTTGCCGGCTGGCTGGAGACGATTTTAGGTATGACGTGGGCTTCAATTCGATTGCTGAAACGTGTTTCACTTGATAGTAGTTGCAGATTGATTCTTTCGGATATAGTAGTCCAAGTTTTCCTGCCAGTGACTTTATTATAAAATTAGCCTGTGATCCGTTGTCCCAGAGTGCGCGACAATGAATTTGTCTTCCCCATTTATCAGTCCCCATTTATCAGCTGACTTCGTAAGGCAGCAAGCGATGCGGGTTTCTCAGAGAATTTTTGTGAATTTTGCGCATCTGGAGTATCAGAGAGGGTGAGGGTTTGATGTAGCGCTCATCACTGTCGCTGATTTTTCCAATTTATTAGACACAGGTTTCTCTCGGTAGTTCAGGTGAAGAAGGGTATTATGCCTTTTGTCGCACTTATTACAAGTACCTGATGTACATGCCTTTGCGTTGTGGCCATCTTTAAGACAGTTGACACAGTGTTTGGCTTTCTGAATGCAGTTCAAACGCTGATTCGGCGTCATCTCAAGAAAAGTCTGACACATAAAGAGAGCATGGTTGTGTTTGCATACAATGCAATTTGTTCTGGATGAAAATGCAGCGCTGAGTGCGCGATATGATCCATGCTTTCCTTGTTCCATGGTGCCCTTGGTTGCCTTTGGTCCAAGTGCTTCGAGAGATTGAAATCGTAAATTGAGGAATTTCAAAAACTCTTCCAGCGTCGGCAACTGCTTCGGCTCAGTAAGTGATTGTTCCCATAATGTATGCGTCGACTTACTTAGTTGTAGAACCAGGATATATATTAATATAGCATCCGAGTTATCGGTATTTATTCCCAAATTTTGCAGGCTGAGAATGCCTACTTGGGTGGTGTCATGAAGCGCCTTCACTGACGAAGCGCTTTCACCATTAGCTGCTGGTTGTGACAACAGTTTTGCCAATGTAGCTGTTACCGCCACTGGTTAAATCGATCAAATCTTTTACAATTTAGTTATTTCCTCGTCCTTATGTCACCGAAAAAGGAGGTAGGAAAATCAAAAAAAGGCGGCATTCATTAGCCGGCAGAAGGAAGGAGTTAACAGAGTCGTTTGAGTCGTTTTTAATTAATTTGTTTCTCAAAATTTAATATATTAATTTAACTATGTCTAATTTACGATTTTCATACCATAAAGTAACGTTCAAAATTTATATGTTTTATTAGAATTTGTCAAGTAATGTAATTTAATTTTAGGAATTTTAATAAAGGCTGTTTGAAGACTACAACTTTCAGCGAAACTAAGTGCGTTTCCCTTTATTCAAAATCCCCGTGAAAATCAGAAATCAATTGACCGAGGCAAATTTCCTCAACAGTAGCATTCACCAGACATCGGGTGTTTTCGTACCGATCGTTGACTACCTTGCATGCTGCATTTTAGTTTGATGCAGTTGTAGAGAAATGTTTTATGAGGTTTCCAGCTTCGACAGTGAGGCTTGTTTGCAGATACCACATTTTCTGGCACTCTGGAATCGGTTGATTGTTTATTAGTTCCACAAAAATGTCATGGAACTGTCGCCACTTTAGATAGCTGCCATCAAATTTAGGCAACTTTAGAGTTGAAGTTGTTGCTTCAGCACCTTGTTGTGTGCTGATGCCTGATAGTGCCGGTCTCACCAGTGCCATATCATGGAGTCGCAGAAGGTCATTGTTTATGTCCTCTTCTATTTGGAAGTATGCATCGAAATCATATGTGTTTATCCCTTTCGCTACATGTTTTTCATTTCGGGCTTAAAAAAATCTATTCTCCGTTAATTATTCTTAACGTCAAGGAGTTAAGTCGTGTATCTTGTGCGCTCTTAAAGTTTTGCTAACAAACCATTAACTACTTATAATAATTCGACACAATTTTCTCAAAAAGATCGTGCTAATTAGCATTAATCAATCTGAAGTTCTTGTGTTCAAATCAAGCTTAATAAAACTTGCAACAAGTTTCGATTATTTCTCTTATTGAAAGAAAGTAAGAAAGAAAAAATATATATAAACAAATCCCGCGCAAACAGCTGTGAAGAAAAATAAGAACACAGCGAAAAACCACGAAAGAAAATACAACAACAATGGCCAATGCACCATCAACAATAAAGCGCGCTCGCGATGCAAACTCTTGCTCAAGCGTCACCTCTCTCGAAAACACCTAGAATGTCCGACTATGCTTCGTCGCTGAAGCTATTGCATCTCATCGACCAACGGTTCTCCAAGCAAAACGAATTGCTCACCAAACAGAACGAGATGATAACTGCAAGAATTGAAGAAAGCGAGCGCAGAATTCTTGAGGAGCTCCGCTCAAACGTTGCCGCCATCAAAAGTGATTTATGTGCAATCACTGAGAGAGTGAACCAACTAGAAATAGTTGCGTCCGAGATGAATGCAATGAAAGCTGATATATGCCTATTGAAATCTCAGCTAGCCCGTCAAGAAAACTCAGCTATATCATGTGACTTACGTATAAATGCCATTCCATACCACGAGCGCGAAAATCTTTTCGATATTTTTGCTAATTTGTGCAATACAATAAAAACAAATGAACCAAATATTAAAAACATTTTTCGTTTAAACACCAACAATAAAAAAGATAACAAACGCGAACGTGAATCTCCCGATGGCGTTGTTGTTGTAAAACTAACTTCGCCAATTGATAAAAACAATATTTTAAGATCAATCGCTATATTTAAACGTAATACCAAAGACATTATGCGACTGCATCACATTGGCTTCGATTCGAATGCGCCAATATATGTGAATGAATGTCTAACCAAGCCAAACTTCACTATACTAAGAACAGCAATACGTCTTAAAAAGCTAAATCAGTTGACGTCTGCTTTTTCGATGCGGGGGCTGGTATATGTTAAGAGAGCCGACAGCGACAAAGCCTTTCGTATGGACTCCGCTGAACAACTCGACTTTTTTGTTGGTTCACATGTGGATGTCTCCACTCAAAATCAGCAAAGCAACAATGTTGATATGTTTCGTAGAGAGTCTCTCAATGAGAACAGGAATGAAGATATCGCAAGTAGTAGTGCTGCCACCCAGTATTAATATACAACCTATTTTTATTTTTATTTTTATTCTTTTTATTTTTACTATCTTATTTTATACTCTTATTATTCTTATCATTCATAACCTAACTTTCTCGAAACAAAATTCAATTTTCAAAAGTTCGCACACTACTGCAGGCGTTGCTTTTATATTAGTTTACCCCTATAAAATCAATGAATTCCCGAAATAATATCCGTGGTAATTCCAAGGACAGTGCGTTTAGTATGGTACGGATCTTATGTAGGCAGAGGCAAGGTATTAAAATTGTTCACATCAACGCCCAGAGCCTGACCAACAAAATCGATGAGTTTCGTTATATTTTTGAGCACTCCAACGTTGATGTGATCTGTGTTTCAGAAACTTGGTTCCAAATTTGCTTTCACGATAACTTATTTAAGATTAATGGATATAGAATGTTTCGTGCGGATAGGCTAGGTCATGCTGGTGGTGTTGCTATTTTCGTGAGGGATGGTATTGTATGTAAAGTGAATTGCAAGTCCAGTTCTAATGATGTCATCGAATACTTGTTCCTTGATGTGATTTATGAATCCAAAAAGCTTCTTGTTGGTAATGTGTATAGACCCCATCGCTCTTATGACACTTCAACTTTTCTTGATAATATTGAATCCTTGACCCTTTCATACTCTGACGTAATTATATCTGGTGACTTTAATAGTAACACGCTGATTGAGAGCCACCTAAGTGATGCTATGGAATCCCTAGGGCTTTCATCCGTTAACAATATTACCCCCACTCATTTTACTAATACAACAAATACGTTATTGGACCTTTTATTCGTCAGTGAACGCTCAAAACCAACTGTCCATTCCATTGTTTTCCAAACACGACTTGATTTATTTAACGTATGATTTTCAATTACAAACTTCCGAACAATTAATAACCTATCGTGATTTTAAAAACATTGACTATACATCGTTAAATACGGAACTTGAAACTATTGAATGGACTAAAATTTGTTATATGTCATCTGTAAATGATCAATTAAGTTTCTTGGAAAACAATATCGTTGATTAATTTAATCGGTATGTTCCATTAAAGTCAATGCGCACAAAATCCAAGCAACCACCATGGTTCACTGCAGACATACAAAATCTAATGCAGACTCGCGATGCGACTTATAATCGATGGAAAAGATTTAAAACAACGGAGTTGCACACACTTTATCTGAAAGTTAAAAACCAAGTTGTAAAGGAAATCAGACAAGCAAAAACTCATTTTTACGAAACCAAATTCAACTCAGCAATAGGCAGTAAACAAACGTGGCAGACTATAAAACAAATTGGTATTCACAAATCTGCTTCATGTACCACTAATGACGTCAATGTCAATGAACTCAACAATAACTTTGTAAATGTTTCAATGCCCACATCTAATTCAAATCACTATACAAACTCTAGCAATGGTTTGAATCCAGATAACAAGTTTAGTTTTGATTGCTTTACCCAGCTGGACGTTCTGCATAGCATTTTAGCCGTCAAATCGTGTGCAATTGGATTTGATGAAATCCATCCAACTTTTTTCAAAGCCTTGATACCAAAACTTCTACCGTTTGTGACTCACTTTTTCAATACCATAGTAACATCGTCTTATTTCCCAGTAAATTGAAAACAGGCTAAAATTATTCCGGTTCCAAAGACTAGTGATGATTTTAGACCAATTGCCATCTTACCTTTTTTGTCAAAAGCACTTGAGTCTTTAATGCATAAGCAAATGAATATTTTTTTGGCTAAAAATGCCCTTTTAACCGATAGGCAGTCAGGCTTCAGAACAAAGCATAGTTGTGTCACTGCTCTGATTGATGTCACGGAGGACATTAGAGGATGTCTTGATGATAATGAAATTACCTTTTTAGTTCTGTTGGATCACTCTAAAGCTTTCGACACTGTTGATCACGAGGTTTTAAAGATAAAACTACTGAAATTATTTAACTTCTCCGATACTGCTATTCGCCTAATTTCTTCCTATCTAACTGGTAGATCACAGGCGGTGTACCTCAATGGTATGGTTTCAAATTTCCTTCCAGTCACTAGAGGGGTACCTCAAGGATCCATCCTGGGACCATTGCTCTTTTCATTATATATAAACGATCTTCCCAGCTGTTTGAATTGTAAAGTCCACATGTATGCAGATGATGTGCAACTATATACAAGTTGTAAATCTGACTCGATTCACAGTTGTGTGCAACAATTGAATGCAAATCTCCAGCGAGTTTTTGAATGGGCAACAGTCAACGGTCTCTGCATTAACCCAAAAAAATCGAAATCTGTGATAATATGTAGGAAAAATGTTAATAGTCTAAATGTCCCAAAAATTTTCCTCAACACTCATGTATAAATATTGTGGATTCTGCTACAAACTTAGGCATATCTTTTAATAGCACACTTACGTGGTCTAAACATATCAATACCACAATAGGCAAAGTTTTTGGGATGCTACGTACATTATGGGCTACGAAGTACTTTACGCCTCGCAGAATCAGACTTCTATTAGCAAAGACCTACCTAGTACCGATAATATTATATGGCTGTGAAATTTTTGCAAATTGCTATGCAATCAGCAATAAAAAGCTAAATGTTTTGTATAACAATATCACTCATTATGTCTTTGGTTTAAAACGAGCAGATCATATATCGCAATTTGCAAAACAATTGTTTGGCACAACATTTAATAATCTTTTAAAAATTCGAACTCTAATCTTGCTGCACAAAGTAATTTATACCAAAGAGCCGGATTATCTTTTCAGAAGAATTCAATTTTTAAGATCAAATCGGGGCAGGAAGGTAGTTGCACTGAGATATGTATACTTGACGTCTGAGCGTCAGTTTTATGTGTATTCAATACGCCTTTGGAATTCCCTACCATACCACTTACAAAATATTAGCAACGCAATTCAATTTAAAAATGACCTATATAAGTACTTTTATTCAAAATAATAAGACCATTTGCTTGCAATAATTTTTGTCTATTGTTCTTGTTTAATTGTATAATTGTAATGCTCCTGTTTTCACTCTTGTTTCCCATAATGCTTATTTTTATTTCTCCTTAAGTTATAATTCAAATGGAATTTTCTATTGTTTAATTTATATTACACATTATTCATTATTATTATTTTTATTATTTAAATGTTTTGTAATCATCGTTTTAAATCATTTGTAATCATACCCCGCAGGTCGGGCTCAATGTAATTTAACGCACTGTGTACCTAGTGCTATTAATAAGATTTATATCTTTTTGTACTAGGCTTAAAAATTAAAAATAAATAAATAAATTGTTATTAATGATGCTAATAGCGATAAAAAATCATATTTTCATTGAACGTGTAGCAACTGTCGCAAAATTCAAATTTACACACGTACAAAAAAATATACCATTAAATGGAATTGTTGCCAAATGGCAACACGTGCATTTTAAAAATGCAAACATGTAGTATCACTATTTCTTTACATTATTGCATCAACACTTTTTTTAAAATAATTTTTTTTAAACAATTAAATTTAAATTACTTAAGTGATGTTTTCGGTAAAAACTTTCTCGCGTCAATATGGTGCAATAAAAAACGTAAATTGGTGCTATTCAACAAACCGAAAAAAAAATGTTTATACAGAAATACTTCTAATAAACCAAAGAAAAAATTTGCATTAACTTTTTTTTTGTAAATTGTACCGTGGCTGGTCCACGTAGTCTTAAAGTGTGATGTTGCCATACGGTAACAAATTCGCGAAAGGGTTGTATCGATGGTATCCAGCGATTCCCAAATGGTCTTGTGTGGATCCTGTGCCGCTTGCCAATGCTGTCCTATGCTTTTAGCATGCATAGAATAGTAATTGGACGGATGAGATGTTTCATCACTTAACAGTTTTTTCAACGACCGCATTACTTTTTCGATGATTTTACGTTGCTTCTGGATTCGAGCTAATATTGATGGTGCTGTTTTGTCTGACACCGCAGCTCCAGAAGCTGCCATCGCGGTTGCTGCTTCACTTGTTGATGCCGTGACTTGCGCTTTTTCAGTTGTCGTTTCTTTGACTTGGGCTGCCTTCACTGCTTTGATTAGGGGAGCCTTCGTCAATAGATTTTCGATTTCTTCCCGCGCATTGCTGTATAACTGGCCGAACGTGCGATGAATGTTCTTGACGAAGTACATGTGCGACACATGGTTGAACACTGCCCACAGTTCGTCGAGTTCCTTTGCCTTGGCCTTGTAGAACTCGATGGTCCTCCTGTCCAGCGGCGCCTTCCTGAGGTTGGTAACAAACTTCTGAATCTTCACCGCATTGTCGTCCTGTTGTCGTACTAAATCCTCCATCCCCATGATAGATGCAGATGTCCAATTGTCGGGGTCACCAAAATCTTCAGTCAAACTCCGGTACTTGCACCAGAGTTTGACGTTTTTGTTTGATTTGTAAAATGTTCAATCAAATTCCGGCACATAAACCAGAATTTGACGTTTTTATTTGATTTGCAAAATGTTCAATCAAATTCCAGCACATAAACCAGAATTTGATGTTTTAAATTGTTTATTCTTTGAAATTCCAAATTCCGGCACATAAACCAGAATTTGGAGCTTATCAGATTCGGTATCGATAACACCTTGAATTATAATTAATAACTGGTTTTTTATTATTCTAATTTCCCTATTTATAACAGATTTTACCTTTACCGAAGTGCAGCGAAGTCACTAGCATGCAAGGCACAAAATGCTTAGTTGCATATTGCCTTCAAGTGCACTGACACTTTGTATCACCTTGAGTGGTGGTATCATGTGTCTGTCACTTGAACTGCAAAAAACGCCTAAAGCCAGGCAGCCAGAATGCTTAGCTGCAATTCGGTATTTTGTGAAAATATAACAAACTTAACAAAAAATATAAATGAAATCAGGGACTCCCAAACATACTATATGTAACCAGTACCTACTTAATTAATTTCACAATGCAAATAATACTTTATTGTAAACATAATATTATTTAGAATTCAGTATTTATTCATTACTAATTATTTATGTGGGGCAACCGGCAAAAATTTAAAGAGTGTTTTAGGACTGTCGTTCTCGCTAACGACCGAAACGCATGCAGGTTTTTCTGCGGCTGATACATTTTCATTCTTTTTTTCTACTAATTCAACATTATGTAAAAGGCGATTGTGTGTTTTTTTTTGCAAGATGACAGACCACATTCTCTTCGGTTTGGACATTGGCCAGAGCGATGTCCTTGTCGTAGGCAACAAAAACAAATATGGCTATTTTTTACAAATGACCATCGTTCATTCACAGACTTCTTGCCACATTTGTACAAAAGGTGATTTTCTTCGCACAACACACAGTTGCTGAGATTTTCATTTATAGCGAATGTCGGTTTAAAGATTCTACGCTTTTCGCTGGCGATTGTGCCAGTTAGAGTCGTGCTAACAGGCGCTATATCGATCGCAACGGAAATATATGTAGCTATTAGTTGTAACCAATAGCAAAAGTCTTCAACACTGGCATAATTTGTATTTAACGTGAATGTGTGTTTGGCCCACTCTTCCCTCTTGAAAATTGGCAATTTACCGATTAATTCGTACAACAAGGTTGGATTTAGCAAATGTGGCGATGCGCCACAACTTTCTAAAAAGGCAGCCAAATTAGAGACCATTGTGCTAAAGGCGACAATTTCCCCCATATTTGCATCTTATATCTTTGGGAAAGCTCTTACTTTCGCTATTGGCTCCTCACTAATATTTCAGGCCGACCGTAATTATCCTTGATATGCTACGAGAAATGCTGGCCACTGTTCTGCCATTCTTGTAAATTCTGGCAATTCTATTAATTTTCTTGACGTATTGTAAATATTTGATACATTTGGCGTGGCGTACGGCGTATTGTAGGCAGTAGATACAGGTGGCCAGGCATAGGACGTATTGTAAGCATTTGATACGTTTGGCAAGGCGTACGGCGTATTGTGGGAAGTAGATACAGGTGGCAAGGCATACGGCGTATTATGAGCAGAAGATACAGGTGGCAAGGCATACGACATTTGTGCATTTTAAATTGTTGATATGGCAATGCTGTTTGATAATTCAGCGTATTTCGATTTACAAATGACATTTGGTTTTGATTTACCCCTTTTTCTGAAGGTTGCTGATTATCATGTAGCGCTGGCAGCACATTCCAGTTGGAATTATACGAATGAAATGTACCTGGCTGGTATTGTGAATAATGATGCAGAAATCTCCCCTGCAACGCAAAAACACATTATGGAAAAAATGATGTTTTCGAGAAAAATGAGTTTGCTTGGAAATTGTTGAATTTAAGCAAATTTTAGCAATACTGGTAAAAACAAGTATGCGAAGAGTAAGATCCCTTCATGGGATAAATGTACTATCTTTAAGGAATCAAATTGGTCCATTGTGGCGGAAGATATTCCATTTTCAGTATTTTTATTTGTTTTTATGGAAATAAAAATACAGAATTACAAACTAAAACAGTGTTTTAAAAACACATTATACGTGTTTGAAATGTTTTTGTGAACATTACAAATAAAAACTCATTTTAAAACCATAATGTTTTTCTTTTTTGTTTTTGATAATGAAAATTTATTGACATACAATTTCAAAGTAATTATAAAACGATAATTATGAATCGATAATTTTTCGATAATTTATCAATAATTTTTCGATAATTTATAGATATTTTATCGATAATTTAAGTTTCCTGATCCATTTAAAAATTTTGTTCCAATTCCATTTTGTTCCGGTCCAATTCCATTTCGTTCCAGTTTCATTCCCATTTCATTCCCGACCTCATTTCCTACCCAATGCAAAAAACCGCATCCAGATCGGTTCAGTATTTCTCAAGATAAACCAAAATAATACAAATTTGGCAACCGTCCAATCATTCGCCAAAATAAGAGGAATGCAAAAATTTGGAGGCGATCGGTTAAGTATTTCTCAAGATAAACGAAAACAATATAAAATTGGTGTCCATTTTGTATGGGAGGTAGGCGTGGCTCTTATCCAATGTTGCCCATTTTCAATACCGTCAATACCGTCAAAATAAGAGAATCCCAAAATTTGTGGTCTATAGCTCAAAAGCTACGACCGTTATCGTGCGAAATGACAGACAGACGGACATGGACTTATCGACCCAGGAGGTGATGCTGATCAAGAATATACATACTTTACCATACCGGACACGCCTTTTTATGGGCGTTACAAACGGTGTGACAAAAACAATATACCCTTGGACACTAGTGTGCAGGGTATAAAAACATAAAAAAATCAAATTTGCAGAGTTGAGGCGAATTTGGTTAATTTGGCGAATTTGTTCCTTAGCTAAGAAAAAAACAGCGACTCTATCAATGAATAAAGGAGGATACACACTATATTAACAAAGCCAAAGTAGTAAATGTGAATACTTATCAAAATGTAAATAAAATTCATATTTTCATTAAAAAATGCTCGATGGCCCTATTATTTTGTCCAGCTGAATTATGACCAAATTCGGCAAATTTAATTTTTTATGTTTTTTTCTACTATGTTTGTCTTATTTTTAAATTAACACAATGCAAAGTAATAAATTAAATTTGATTTTTCTTTAAAATATACAAAAATTAAAAATTAACCTTGGCAATGCGCGAGTACATTGACTTCCCTCCAGACGGATGTATGATATTCAGTTTGAAGCGATCGCCAAAATATGCTGAGACGACACATTGCCAGCAAGATATGCTGAGACAGCAATCTCCAGCGTTAGCGAAGCATTGCCATAGGTCATCATTATTTAGAGTATATAAGAAACCAACATTTAATCAATAAAGCAGTCTTCTTTTATTCGTACTGCTGGTCAGGTGTTTACCTTCGTAATTGAACGCGTTATAAGTGCATTAATTTAAAACTCGGTTAAAGTGCCGTTGTTTTAATCTCAGATAATTAATAGATTCCGATCTGTCACACAAGGTTCAAGTGCCTGTGTGACATCCAAGCTTGGAATCTAAAATTTGGTGACCCCGTGGAGCACTCTCCTAAAAAGTGTGATGCACACATTGGACCCCACTACAGAAGTCCTTGACGGAGCGGCATACATTCAACGACTCAACATCGTAACAAAACAAGATGACAACAGAATCAGTCTACAGAAGGCTATTCAAAATTACAAAAAATCTCCAAAGAACAGGAAAACCCTTGAGTATGTTACAACCAAGGGTAAGGAAATCGATGAGCTATGGTGGACATTCGAACGAGCGGACAACATCATTCGAAGAGATCCGAGGGTTACCGAAGAGCATCCATACATCATCAAGGATCTTTACACAGTCTTAGGTGCTAAATATAACGAAGTACGAGAAGACATCAACGCCAGTATTCAATTGCTGACAAACACAGCGACTACTTCTGGTGGCGCATCGAATGATCCTGGCGGCGCATCGACTATTCCTGGAGGCGTGTCAACGGCGTCATCCGACCTTGGCGGCTCAGTAACATGATCTGGAGGAATATTTGGAAGTCGAAGCATGTATCAACAACAAAATGCTCCAAATTCATGAGATGGAAGTTCAAGCTATACCGCAACTCGATCAACAAGTAATCAACAACAATTGCCAAAGGTGACTCTGCTACAATTCGATGGTGATTACCTCAAGTGGCGGCAATTTTACGACATATTCAACGAAATGATCCACAAAAATCCACTACCTAACATACAAAAAATGTGGTATCTAAAAACAAATCTGACTGGAGAAGCGGAAAAGCTCATTCGCCACCTGTATCTCACTGCAAAAACCTACAGCACAGCTTGGACAATGCTGCAGGAGCGCCACAACAACACGCGTCTGCTCACAGCGGCATTATTGGAAAATGTACTAGGACAAGGCAAGCAGTCATCTGACTCTTCATCGGTGGCAGCTCTTAAAGGTCTGCATGACACAACACGCGAGAGAGGACCCAATGCTTGTACACATTTTAATCAAAAAATTTGACAAGGCCACTCATATGTTACATGAACAGTCCTTAGCAAATCCAAGGGAGCTGTCGTCGTTAATTCACTTTTTGAAATTTTTGGAAACGCGATTCCAGTCATTAGAGGCGGTAGGTCAGAAGGACAGACCGGCTTCAGCAAGAGCATTCACGTCAGTGCTTACATCAGAATGTAAACTTACAATCAAGAATTCACGGGTATTCTACTCGCCTGGAAGCCTTCATTTTGCCTCACATCATATCTCAACAGCCAATGAAGCACGTGAGCACTTCAAATTGGGCGCAGTCGCGTGAATGTAAACTTACAACCAAGAATTCACGGGTATTCTACTCGCCTGGAAGCCTTCATTTTGCCTCACATCATATCTCAACAGCCAATGCAGCACGTGAGCACTTCAAATTGGGCCATCCCAAGAAATATTACCTTAGCAGATCCACAATTCAACTGCCCTGGTAACACAATTCAACTGCCCTGGTAAACCTGCTTATAGGCGCAGAATTTTATCACAACCTATTGGCATCGGGGCAAATGTCGTTAAAAAATGGACTCCCCACTCTTCAAAACACCGGTTTTGGATGAATACTCGCTGGAAAAGTAGCCGACAGCACATCATATGAAGCAACATGCGGAGTGTGCACTAACGATGACGATGATCTAGGCGTCAAAATTGAAAAATTTTGGCAATTGGAAGAAGTGCATTTAAATCGCAAGGTGCTCACAACAGCCGAACAAAACTGAGAATCTCATTTTGCATTAAACACCATCAGAACCAGAGAAGGACGGTTTATGGTCAAGCTTCCATTTGCAGATAACACATACGCACTTGGAGACTCGAAACAATTCGCTATCAATCGATTTCATTCACTGGAGCGAAACCTTGCCAAAGATCTCAACTTAAAGACACAATACGCTGCATCCAAAGACAGCTAACAAAGATTCAATCTTGAAATCAATCTTGATTTCGACAATAACATCCATAATTCCGTCATCCGCTCAAATCACAAGGCGAACGATCGTAGCAGATATTGCTCGAATATTCGATCCGCTAGGAATGTTAGCACCAGTAGTGGTAAAAGCAAAAATCTTTATCCAACAACTGTGGCAGATAAAACTGGCATGGGACGATGAATTACCCGTGGAGCTATACACCAAGTGGGTAACATTCCGAGAATGCTTAAAAGAACTCAACAATACAGAATTATACAGACATGTATTCCAACAAGGAAGAAAAAGCTCACTGCAACTGCATTCATTCGCGGATACGGCGCAGCTGTATATGTAAGATCTATCTGCGAAAACTGAACCACTATTGTGCGACTTTTGCGGAAATCAAAACCAGTCATTAGCGTTGATCGTTCGTGCAATGCAGCTATCGGATTTTGAAGATGAAAATCAGGCTCTCAAACAACAAAAAATTGTCAGCAAGGCAAGTCAACTCAGCGGTCTAAACCCATTTCTGGACGACGAACGAATAATTCGAGTGGGAGAGCGCTTTGAATCGGCTACAATAACCTACGACACCAAACACCCAATGGTCATCCCATACAATGACCCATTAGCGAAATTACTCTTGATATGGTTTATTTATTTATTTATTTATTTATTTTTAATTTTTAAGCCTAGTACAAAAAGATATAAATCTTATTAATAGCACTAGGTACACAGAGCGTTAAATTACATTGAGCCCGACCTGCGAGGTATGATTACAAATGATTTAAAACGATGATTACAAAACATTTAAATAATAAAAATAATAATAATGAATAATGTGTAATATAAATTAAACAATAGAAAATTCCATTTGAATTATAACTTAAGGAGAAATAAAAATAAGCATTATGGGAAACAAGAGTGAAAACAGGAGCATTACAATTATACAATTAAACAAGAACAATAGACAAAAATTATTGCAAGCAAATGGTCTTATTATTTTGAATAAAAGTACTTATATAGGTCATTTTTAAATTGAATTGCGTTGCTAATATTTTGTAAGTGGTGTGGTAGGGAATTCCAAAGGCGTATTGAACATAAAACTGACGCTCAGACGTCAAGTATACATATCTCAGTGGAACTACCTTCCTGCCCCGATTTGATCTTAAAAATTGAATTCTTCTGAAAAGATAATCCGGCTCTTTGGTATAAATTACTTTGTGCAGCAAGATTAGAGTTCGAATTTTTAAAAGATTATTAAATGTTGTGCCAAACAATTGTTTTGCAAATTGCGATATATGATCTGCTCGTTTTAAACCAAAGACATAACGAGTGATATTGTTATACAAAACATTTAGCTTTTTATTGCTGATTGCATCGCAATTTGCAAAAATTTCACAGCTATATAATAGTATCGGTACTAGGTAGGTCTTTGCTAATAGAAGTCTGATTCTGCGAGGCGTAAAGTACTGCGTAGCCCATAATGTACGTAGCATCCCAAAAACTTTGCCTATTGTGGTATTGATATGTTTAGACCACGTAAGTGTGCTATTAAAAGATATGCCTAAGTTTGTAGCAGAATCCACAATATTTATACATGAGTGTTGAGGAAAATTTTTGGGACATTTAGACTATTAACATTTTTCCTACATATTATCACAGATTTCGATTTTTTCGGGTTAATGCAGAGACCGTTGACTGTTGCCCATTCGCCAACTCGCTGGAGATTTGCATTCAATTGTTGCACACAACTGTCAATCGAGTCAGATTTACAGCTTGTATATAGTTGCACATCATCTGCATACATGTGGACTTTACAATTCAAACAGCTAGGAAGATCGTTTATATATAATGAAAAGAGCAATGGTCCCAGGATGGATCCTTGAGGTACCCTAGTGACTGGAAGGAAATTTGAAACCATACCATTGAGGTACACCGCCTGTGATCTACCAGTTAGATAGGAAGAAATTAGGCGAATAGCAGTATCAGAGAAGTTAAATAATTTCAGTAGTTTTATCTTTAAAACCTCGTGATCAACAGTGTCGAAAGCTTTAGAGTGATCCAACAGAACTAAAAAGGTAATTTCATTATCATCAAGACATCCTCTAATGTCCTCCGTGACATCAATGAGAGCAGTGACACAACTATGCTTTGTTCTGAAGCCTGACTGCCTATCGGTTAACAGGGCATTTTTAGCCAAAAAAATATTCATTTGCTTATGCATTAAAGACTCAAGTGCTTTTGACAAAAAAGGTAAGATGGCAATTGGTCTAAAATCATCACTAGTCTTTGGAACCGGAATAATTTTAGCCTGTTTCCAATTTACTGGGAAATAAGACGATGTTACTATGGTATTGAAAAAGTGAGTCACAAACGGTAGAAGTTTTGGTATCAAGGCTTTGAAAAAAGTTGGATGGATTTCATCAAATCCAATTGCACACGATTTGACGGCTAAAATGCTATGCAGAACGTCCAGCTGGGTAAAGCAATCAAAACTAAACTTGTTATCTGGATTCAAACCATTGCTAGAGTTTGTATAGTGATTTGAATTAGATGTGGGTATTGAAACATTTACAAAGTTAATGTTGAGTTCATTGACATTGACGTCATTAGTGGTACATGAAGCAGATTTGTGAATGCCAATTTGTTTTATAGTCTGCCACGTTTGTTTACTGCCTATTGCTGAGTTGAATTTGGTTTCGTAAAAATTAGTTTTTGCTTGTCTGATTTCCTTTACAACTTGGTTTTTAACTTTCAGATAAAGTGTGTGCATCCGTTGTTTTAAATCTTTTCCATCGATTATAAGTCGCATCGCGAGTCTGCATTAGATTTTGTATGTCTGCAGTGAACCATGGTGGTTGCTTGGATTTTGTGCGCATTGACTTTAATGGAACATACCGATTAAATAAATCAACGATATTGTTTTACAAGAAACTTAATTGATCATTTACAGATGACATATAACAAATTTTAGTCCATTCAATAGTTTCAAGTTCCGTATTTAACGATGTATAGTCAATGTTTTTAAAATCGCGATAGGTTATTAATTGTTCGGAAGTTTGTAATTGAAAATCATACGTTAAATAAATCAAGTCGTGTTTAGAAAACAATGGAATGGACAGTTGGTCATATAAAAGTATTTCAATAGTTTCAAGTTCCGTATTTAACGATGTATAGTCAATGTTTTTAAAATCGCGATAGGTTATTAATTGTTCGGAAGTTTGTAATTGAAAATCATACGTTAAATAAATCAAGTCGTGTTTGGAAAACAATGGAATGGACAGTTGGTCATATAAAAGTATTTTTGAGCGTTCACTGACGAAGAAAAGGTCCAATAACGTATTTGTTGTATTAGTAAAATGAGTGGGGGTAATATTGTTAACGGATGAAAGCCCTAGGGATTCCATAGCATCAGTTAGGTGGCTCTCAATCAGCGTGTTACTATTAAAGTCACCAGATATAATTACGTCAGAGTATGAAAGGGTCAAGGATTCAATTTTATCAAGAAAAGTTGAAGTGTCATTAGAGCGATGGGGTCTATACACATTACCAACAAGAAGCTTTTTGGATTCATAAATCACATCAAGGAACAAGTATTCGATGACGTCATTAGAACTGGACTTGCAATTCACTTTACATACAATACCATCCCTCACGAAAATAGCAACACCACCAGCATGACCTAGCCTATCCGCACGAAACATGGTTATATGAAGAACATCGCCATTGCGGACCACAAGCACTGGTGGCTCACACTCGTCAACGTTTTTGGAAAATTAAAGGGAATCAATGACCTGGTCAACTGTACAGCACTGTGTTCGATGCACATGAGCAAGGCCGAAATTATTCCACCAAATAATGGGAGGGTTACCTGCCACCAGAGTTCAGCCAGCGAGCACATTCATCAATTCAGGAGTAGATTTCTATGGGAATTTCTGAGTTCATTTTAAAATTCGAGGAAAAATGCCACAGGAGGCGTATGTCGCGGTGTTTTGCTGTTTTTCCACATCTGGTAATAGTGAGCGACCTTACAATGGAAGCGTTCATCGGATGTTTAAAACGTTTCATTGGGCGAAGAGGGCGCTGTCAGAATTTGTATTGCGACAATGCGACACTTAGTTGGTGCCAAGAACCAATTGGTAGATATAAAAGAAGCGATACATACAGAACGGGCAAAACACGCAATCATGAGGACATGGAATGACAAGAGATTGCATTCAACATTATCCCTCCACGAGCTCCATATTTTGGCGGACTTTGGGAGGCAGCAGTGAAATCAGCCAAAACCCTGTTCATCAGAAGTGTGTCAACAGCGTCATTGACATATGAAGAGTTGGAGACTACAATGGTGGAAATCGATGCAATCCTAAATTCTCGAACATTAATCCCAATGTCAACAAGTCCAAACGATTTCAGCGCCCTAACTTCTGGACATTTTCTGTTTGGCAAACCCCTGACAACACAAATTGATACGGCGGCACCACGCAAGGCTTCTTTGCTGACAAGGTGGAAATTAGTATCACACCTAAAACATTAATTTTAGAACAGGTGGTCACGAGAGTACTTAAATGAGTTACAATACAGCCACAAATGGAAAGAGCAATTAGACAATGCTCAGCCGGGGATGATGGTGATAATTAAAGAGGATAACTGTACGCCTCTTGAATGGCAATTGGGTAGAATAGTGAAGACCTACACGGGTAGTGACAACGCTGTTCGAGTAGCAGACATCCAAACGGCAACTGGCATACGGAAGCGTCCAATACATCGGCTTGCTCCTCTTCCAATACAAGAGCAGGCTACTAAAGGAAAAAAGAGCACATTGTCTCAACCATGCAACCTCCACACGAAAACGCATAAAACTCAACCTGACAGCAATGAGTCAGCATCTAATAAAAGAAGAAAATTATCACAGATCAATCTCATGACCATGATGGCAATCTTGTTCGTTTTACCAATAGTGCTGTGCAGTCCCATAAAAATCGAAAAATTTAACCCAACAGCAGGGATTCATTTTGAACATGTTGGATCCACTAACATTATTATGGGCGAAACCACTAACAATCTCTCGTGAACGGTACAAAAGTAATGCGCCACTTATGTCAACAACTTCGACAACAAACACTCTGTGAGGATTTTACAATTCCAACATACCGAATCTGAACTCCGCCTGGAAAACAGCTTGTTGTCATCTCACCGCCAAATGAGAGGAGCAATCAATGTTGTAGGAAATATTGCTAATTCTTTATTTGCTATATTGGATTCCGAGTATGCAAAAAAAAATGACGGGAACGATCACAGCAATTCAGTCCAACTAAGAATACCTCCTTAAATTATTAAAAAACCAGACATCTATCATCAACTCCACCATCAACATCATCAAAGGCTTTTAAGAATTTTGAAAATAAATTAACTGAAATGGCAAACCGAGTACATGCCAACGAACAGTCAAACTACAATGAAAAATTATTCCAAATGTTCATATCCTTGGCACTACAGTTAACAATAACGGCATCAAATAGAAGATTCAGTCATCAATCATCAATATACTGGTCAACGTTTGTTCAGTCAAATTCCGATACTTGAACCAGAGTTTGACGTTTTTGTCTGAATTGCAAAATGTTCAATCAAATTCCGGCACATAAACCAAAATTTGATGTTTAAACAAATTTGAAATTTCTTTGAAATTTCAAATTCCGGCACATAAACCAGAATTTTGAGCTAATCGGATTCGGTATTGATAACACCTTGAATTATAAATTATAACTGATTCTTTATTATTCTAATTTCCCTATTTATAACAGATTGTACCTTTACCAAAGTGCAGCGAAAATATAAAAAACTTAACAAAAAATATAAATGAAATCAGGGACTCCCAAACATCCTGCCAGTCGTTGATGAATGTCGTGCGGAAGGTTGATCTTTAATGTTGAAAGCTGTTGTTGGATCCTTTCTAGTTATTCATGGTGAGATACATATTTTGATGCATACAGTTCTGCTGAGGACGTATTTTCAGTTGGTGTGACCAGCTTGCTTATATCAACTGCTGGGATGTATGCTCTTTTAATTGTGCTCTCTTGTTTTCTGTGACCTTGAATTGTAAGAAGTGGTTGTCTGATGACGCAATTGTCGCCCAGTTTTAACAGTCCGGAGGTTTGCAAATGCAGCTCTTGAAGGTTCGGTCCACATACTGCATTGATTTTTAGTTCACCAGCAACGGAATAGATCCATGTATTGGTGTCATGAAGTTGAATCCAATGAGGTCCCTGTCCGGCTGCTTCAATCGAACATGTGGTTGTTGGTTTGTGATGGAGCAGATTCAACTCACATGAGCTTATTGTTGAACCTTGTTTATACAGTGGATGATTAAGATGACACAAATGGCGATCTCCTGCTGTCAGCATACAAGTCCTCAGCTCGTCTTCATTCAGCGGATAGTAGGTGTCGTGATGTAGATTAATCATCAGAAATGGATACGCTGGTCGGATTCTTTATATTGCCATGGTGTGGCTGTGAGTTTCAATAGCTCGAAGTCGTCGATGCCAATTAGCGGAAGGTTAATTTTGAAGATGAGGTAATTTTCCGTCAGCCTTCCTTGAATTGTCATTAAGTTGTAATACTTCAGCAACTCCATTGACGAGACCGGTAGTTTCAGATGACTTGATAGATTCGCCTTGATGTTGAGCGATTCACCTTGTAATTGTTGAGGTTATCGCGCTATTTTGAACTAAAACTTTTTTTTAAAACAAACTAAAATCAAAAATCCCCACGCGATAATTAAATTCCCTATTTGCCCGAAAAGCACAGTCGCGAAGCGTGGGATTTAAGACGACCCTCGCGGTAGGGTATCCCTGTCCGAACGAACAACACGAACCCGCGAAAACCTGATAACTAAACTTTTAAAACCCTACACCGAAACTGCCGCAATATATATATATATATATATATACGTATATATATATATATATATATATAAGAAACGGAAATTTTCCCGACACAAAGAAAATAATACCGAACACAAACCCTTTTCCAAAATCAACACAAACCGACAATCACCCAAAAGAAATTATTCGTACACCAAAAATTATATTTCTTTAAACGCAATTGATTTGCGGGACCAGACCAACCTGTCTGAAATCCCTCGCACGATTCTTTGCAGAATCTATTCACCAGCTGGACTTCGATAAAATTCGATGTCCAGCAACAACTTGGCTCTGATGCGGGACGACACAAACAAAAAAAAGGAATAAGGAAGAGGGGGGAAAACGGCCAAACAAATCCCAAGCAAACTACTTGGACGGAAACACTTCACCAAAATAAATCACGACCGAACACAACCTGTCCAACTCTATTCAATTCCTCAAATTCAAAACACTAAATGGCCGACTGCCACAAATAAAATAAAGCAAAATAAACACTAGCTGGCAAAACTAAACCAGCGCGCAAAAATACTCCCTTTGGATCACTTGTCCTCCAGCCACAGTCCGACGATGGCAACAGCTCCACTTCACCACTCAACAAAACACAATTTTAAAAAAAAAGGAAAGAAAATTATCCAAATTTTGGAAACAAATAATTTAATTAAATTTAAGAAAAAAACCAAAGCTTTTGCCACTTTCCTTCTACCCTGCTCAAAAAGAACTCAACGAAATTAGAAAATATGAGCGCCTATGACGCTCACTTTCCATTTATCTTCCCACATACATAGAGTGCGGCTTACGCAGAAACCAGTGTCCGCAGTCGGGGCTTTACCCATACCTATATGCGAAAAATCTCTTCAGATTTTTCTAGGTGTGTTTGGCAAATTTACATATACCCCCCTGCACCCACCAAAATGAAATATACATTTTGGCGGCACTCATGTACGTATAGGCGAAAGCATAAATGTTCTCAAATTCCTCTCCCTCAAACAGGTTTAAAAAGTACAAAAGCTTTAGTCCAGGTTTTGACAATTTACTATTGTAATGGCGAGGCTGGCAATACCCTCATCGGATCGCCGCCGCTCACTGAGCTAACTTAACGAAAGCAAAAGCGAAAGAAAGGAGAAGAAAGCAAGAGAACTTTGACAGCTCAAACGAAATATTCAGTTTTCTTCTTCCGCGCGCCGGCCGCATTTCGCCCGCGAGTGTCGAATTTGTTTTGCTTAACAAATTAAGCAAAACAAATATATTTAAATAAAAAGTGACAATCAATAAAATTGTGCAGTGCGTTAATTCGGTCAGTGCGTGTGTGATTTTGTTCCTCCGATTTTGTTCGCCCGTCGCCCCGAACAAAAGGGAAACATAAAAAAAAACAAAACAAACAATAAAAACAACAACATTCATGTCGCGATTTTATACCGCGACAACCCCACCTCCACCTCCGCGAAAGTTGCTTGGTCTCCTGAGACCAGCCAACTTTCGAATCTAACCGGAGAAAATCACCCTGAGTCGATGTGCGGCCTAAGGTCCTGCACATGCCATGTCCCCTTTTCTCGTCCGTCTTCGTCTTCCAAAACATATGTCCACGGAGACACCCTCTTTTTAACCCTAAACGGTCCAACAAATTTCGGAGCTAACTTCGCTGCAAAATAGTTTGCAGCATCGGACAAAACAAAATTACGTCTCCATACTAACTCGTGCGGTAAATACTGTACATCTCTACGTCTGAGATTGTAAGTCTTTGCTGTCTTGGCACTTGCCATTTCTAACTTCTTCCGTATGTCTTCCCTCAAGTCTGCCATTAACTTGGCCCGGTCCTCACTACTACTGTCCGGTTGGTCTGAGTCTCCCACTCGTCTATAATCTCTATCACCCCTGACCGCCATATTTCGGCCAAAATTCACGAAGTATGGAGACGCTCCCAAAACCTCATGCTGCGATGTTCGAATGCAGCACGCCACCTTTGAGAGATGAGAATCCCATGTCCGATGGTTTTCTGAAATATATGCTCTCAAAGTGGTCTTAATTATTTGGTTGATCCGCTCGGCCGGATTGGCCTGCGGATGATAGTGTGCAGTGTACCGCATCTGCACACCATACGACGCGCATAAACTCTGCAGCTCCTTGCTGCGAAACTGTGGCCCATTGTCACATACAATGGACCTCGGAACTCCAAAGAGCAGGAAGACATTATCTTCCAACTCCTTGCAAACACTCTTTGCCGTTGCATTTCGCAACGGAAACAACAATGGGAATTTGGTGAAGTAGTCAACCACCGTTAAAATATAACAAAATCCCCGACTAGACTTCACCAAGGGTCCCACCAGATCTACGCAGATCATTTCCCTAGGTTCTAACTTCTTTGTCCTCTCTACCATACAACCAGCTGGCTTATTGTTGTCAGGTTTCACCCTCTGGCAAACCTGACAACCTTTAATATATCTAGCTATCTCTGCCTTCATTTTCGGCCAATAATATTTCTCAATTACCCTAGCGTATGTTTTCCTAACGCCCATGTGCCCCGATAATGGATTATCGTGACACTCGAATAAAATACTGCGCCTATCACTCTTGCCCACAACTCTCTTCCACTCGTACCCAGCACTAAACAAACTATTTGTCCCTGCCTTTATGTGTTTATATAACACCCCATTTTCAATTCTCCAAGCTGGGTAATCGAGTGGTTTATCCTCCACTTTCCTAACCATGGAATCCACCCATGGGTCTCTAACACGCCCATCTACCTCCCCTACGACTGGGACACCTCTAGAAAGCATGTCGGGCACAACATGATCTTTCCCCTTACGATGTATGATTTCATAATCGTATTGCTGGAGCTTTAAAGCCCACCTAGCCAACCTACCGCAAGGATCTTTCAAATTGTTGAGCCATACCAACGAATAATGGTCGGTCACCACTGTGAACCTGACCCCTTCGATGTATGGCCTCAACTTCTCAACTGCCCACAAAACAGCCAAACACTCCTTCTCGGTAGTGGAATAATTCCTCTCGCACCTACTCAACGACCTACTCAAATACGAAATGACCTTCTCCCCTTCATCAAACTGCTGTGTCAAAACGGCACCTATTCCAAAATCGGAAGCATCAGTTTGAACTACGAAGGGTCATTCGAAATCAGGACAGCTCAGGACCGGCGCCGTCACTAGACGCTCCTTGGCCTTCAAAAAGCTGTCCTCGCACTCCGGCGACCATCTAAACCTGTTCTTCTTCTTTAGAAGATCAGTTAGAGGCTTAACCAAATCAGCGAAATTCGAAACAAACCTACGATACCAAGAAATGGTGCCAACAAACGACCTGACCTCCCTTACATTTTTGGGCGCTGGAATTTTCAGCATTGCCTCAACTTTTTCGGGGTCAACATGCAAGCCCTGTCGATCAACAACATAACCTAGATACCGTAGCGAAGAAAGACAAAAATTACATTTTTCCCTATTCAATCTAAGCCCTGCCGAACAAATCCTCCTCAGGACTTCCTTCAGAACCTCAACATGCTTATCAAATGTATTTGTAACAATAATAATATCGTCCAAATACACGAAAACATGGGGTTCCAAGTCAGCCCCAAGGACCTCATCTATAAATCTCTGCCAAGTTGCAGGCGCATTGTGCAGGCCATAAGGCATGCGCTTGAACTGGTAGAGCCCCCTACCCGGAACTGTAAATGCCGTGCAGGCCCTAGACTCCTTCTCTACTGGGATCTGCCAATAAGCGGATTTTATATCCAAACTAGAGAGATATTTGGCGTCCTTTAGCTTATCTAAAGTAGCCGAAATATAAGGGAGGGGGTAACTATCTCGATCCGTATTTTTATTCAGTGTCCTATAGTCGACACAAAACCTATAACTCCCATCCTTTTTCCTAATCATCACAACCGGTGATGCCCAAGGGCTGTGAGAAATCTCAATCACACCCTTTCCTAACATATCCTCTATTTCCTCATCTATGCGCCTCTGAATAGCGGGCGATACCGGATAGTATCGCTGCTTGACTGGTTCCACATTTGGCTTTGTACGAATCCGATGTTCGACCAAATGTGTACAACCAAGTCCCTCAGGCATAGACCTAAAAACATCTGCAACAAACTCCTCAAGAACCGATTTTTCCCTAGTTGACAACGAAGACCTATCAACTATCGCCGCTACTGACGAGACCTCGACTTGGTCGGAAAACCTCCACTGATTCTTGGCCAAATCTGGCACTACACCGGCCTTAGACCAAAAGTCTACTCCAAGAATCAATGGTTGGGTTAAATCCGGTATTACGAGGCATTCAACGAGGATCGACTTGCCCTCTACCTCGAAACGGACCGAAACTACCCCCCTAACCGGAACTTCTTCACCATCAGCAAGCG
This sequence comes from Heteromyza rotundicornis, assembly GCA_951394025.1. Taxonomy (NCBI): domain Eukaryota; kingdom Metazoa; phylum Arthropoda; class Insecta; order Diptera; family Heleomyzidae; genus Heteromyza; species Heteromyza rotundicornis. The sequence continues at coordinate 32,827,613 of OX596012.1, forward strand.
CAACCTTGCTGACCGCAGACGCCAATAAACGTATCCCCCAGGACTTTAATGTGTCCCAGCCTGGCCTACCAAGAATCGTCCTGGTGGCCCCCGAATCCAAAAGCCCTAACATACGCACTCCAAAAATTTTAACACCTAAATATGGCCTATTATCCAATTCTCTACCTGAAAGAGAAAAACTCAAACAAATTTCGGACGGACGTTGCCTCTGAGGCCTACCTCTATTTTCCCTAGCCAGCTGGTTTCCCGCAGGCAACCTACCTAAACCTCGCGAACTTCTTGCCCTGCTTCCACAAGAGCTCGCTCCCCATTTCCCGACTCTTCGCGGGCCCTCGGAGCCGCTCTCGGGGCCGCCTCCCTGTCCGAGCGCTCCTGTAATTGCCCTGGTCTCTGAGAGCATCGGGGGAAATCACGCTTCATCACGCCAGGCCGCTCGCAGCCGCGGCAAATAACCGCTTTTCGGCAGTTTACCGAAACATGCCCAAACTTCTTGCAGTTAAAGCACCTGAACGGACGCCTAGCCCGTTGAGGTGCCCTAATTCTCCGCTCCAATCTAAGATTGCGCAGCGGAGCCCTGACTGCAACCACTTCCGGCTCGGCCGAAACGTATGCCAAGTCTGGCTCCAGCAAGTCCTTGGACCGGCTGCTGGGCGGCGGCACGAATGCTTCCACATTCGCCCGCACAGCCTCCAGTTTCCGACCCAAGGAAACCAATTCCGAAAGACTCTCAGGCTCAGCCAAGCCCAGCTGAGTCTGATAAAAAGGACACAAATTAGCCCTGACCAGACCCAACATACGCTTCTCCGGCAAGGACTCGGACAGACGACGGAACAGACCCCTCATAACCGCTACATAAATGCCTATGGACTCAGCCCCACCTTGAGTCCTTTTCCTAATTTCGTCTAACAAGAGGTCATCATAATTATAAGGGCAGAAACTCTAACTTCAGCTGAACGACCAATTCTCGCCAGCTGCAAACATACCTTCGGGCATCACGAAACCAAATCAAAGCCCTATCCGAAAATAAATCTACCGCCCCTCTAAACAACTGGTCCTCACTGACCCCACGAGCGCTACAAAGCTCGTCTACTCGCTCCAGGAAGGCATGCAGAGATATATCCCTTCTCTGACCGGTAAACTTTAAATCCCACTTGGACAAATTTACAACTCCCTGAAACCCTAACATACCCTCAAACAACAAAGCCTAAAACTGGTCATTAAAAAAAATTATTTAAAAAAACTCAAAAAAAATTACCAAAACTTAAAAACATTAATCTAAAAAAAAAATTTATATATAAAAATAAACCAGCGTACCACGCTCACAGAATTAAAAAAAATTTAAATAAATAAAATCAAATTAAAAAAAAAATTAAAAAAGCAAAACAGTAATTGGCAAAAAGGCAGACAACCACCCAACACCTAAAATTACAAAAAAAAAAAAAATTTAAAAATAAAATGGAACGGACTCACCGAGTTATCGCGATCTCCGCTGCTCCGACCAATTCAAAAAAAGCTAAATAAATAATAAAAATTAATTAGTCAAAATATAAAAAAAAAATATACAAAACACTAAAAACACCACCAAAAAAAATTATTTATTAAAATCAAAAAAAAATTTAATTTAAAAAAAAAACCCGAAAAATAGAAAAGAAATATTACAAAAAAAAATCAATTTTCAAAATAAAATTAAACAACAAAAAAAAATTTTAAACTTATTAAAAAAAAATTTAAAAAAAGTTAATATTTAAAAAAACTTTAAACAAAATAGCCCCACGTTGGGCGCCAGCTTATCGCGCTATTTTGAACTAAAACTTTTTTTTAAAACAAACTAAAATCAAAAATCCCCACGCGATAATTAAATTCCCTATTTGCCCGAAAAGCACAGTCGCGAAGCGTGGGATTTAAGACGACCCTCGCGGTAGGGTATCCCTGTCCGAACGAACAACACGAACCCGCGAAAACCTGATAACTAAACTTTTAAAACCCTACACCGAAACTGCCGCAATATATATATATATATATATATACGTATATATATATATATATATATAAGAAACGGAAATTTTCCCGACACAAAGAAAATAATACCGAACACAAACCCTTTTCCAAAATCAACACAAACCGACAATCACCCAAAAGAAATTATTCGTACACCAAAAATTATATTTCTTTAAACGCAATTGATTTGCGAGACCAGACCAACCTGTCTGAAATCCCTCGCACGATTCTTTGCAGAATCTATTCACCAGCTGGACTTCGATAAAATTCGATGTCCAGCAACAACTTGGCTCTGATGCGGGACGACACAAACAAAAAAAAGGAATAAGGAAGAGGGGGGAAAACGGCCAAACAAATCCCAAGCAAACTACTTGGACGGAAACACTTCACCAAAATAAATCACGACCGAACACAACCTGTCCAACTCTATTCAATTCCTCAAATTCAAAACACTAAATGGCCGACTGCCACAAATAAAATAAAGCAAAATAAACACTAGCTGGCAAAACTAAACCAGCGCGCAAAAATACTCCCTTTGGATCACTTGTCCTCCAGCCACAGTCCGACGATGGCAACAGCTCCACTTCACCACTCAACAAAACACAATTTTTAAAAAAAAGGAAAGAAAATTATCCAAATTTTGGAAACAAATAATTTAATTAAATTTAAGAAAAAAACCAAAGCTTTTGCCACTTTCCTTCTACCCTGCTCAAAAAGAACTCAACGAAATTAGAAAATATGAGCGCCTATGACGCTCACTTTCCATTTATCTTCCCACATACATAGAGTGCGGCTTACGCAGAAACCAGTGTCCGCAGTCGGGGCTTTACCCATACCTATATGCGAAAAATCTCTTCAGATTTTTCTAGGTGTGTTTGGCAAATTTACATATACCCCCCTGCACCCACCAAAATGAAATATACATTTTGGCGGCACTCATGTACGTATAGGCGAAAGCATAAATGTTCTCAAATTCCTCTCCCTCAAACAGGTTTAAAAAGTACAAAAGCTTTAGTCCAGGTTTTGACAATTTACTATTGTAATGGCGAGGCTGGCAATACCCTCATCGGATCGCCGCCGCTCACTGAGCTAACTTAACGAAAGCAAAAGCGAAAGAAAGGAGAAGAAAGCAAGAGAACTTTGACAGCTCAAACGAAATATTCAGTTTTCTTCTTCCGCGCGCCGGCCGCATTTCGCCCGCGAGTGTCGAATTTGTTTTGCTTAACAAATTAAGCAAAACATATATATTTAAATAAAAAGTGACAATCAATAAAATTGTGCAGTGCGTTAATTCGGTCAGTGCGTGTGTGATTTTGTTCCTCCGATTTTGTTCGCCCGTCGCCCCGAACAAAAGGGAAACATAAAAAAAAACAAAACAAACAATAAAAACAACAACATTCATGTCGCGATTTTATACCGCGACAAGGTGATAGAACTTCGGGACTAATTTTCCCGTGGTGAGTGTCTGTCAATATGTCAAGGAGCGAATCCTGTTCGTGTTGTAGATGCAGCAATTGAAGTGTCGCTTGAATATCTAATTCACCGAAGATCTGTGTTGTCCTTTCCTTGTTGAGCTGTTGCTGGAGGTTGGCAATATTCAAATTTACCTTGTCCAGAAACTTTTCAGTTTTTTGAAAGGCTCCTTCTATATCCCGTTGATTTTTCTTCATTATGTTTATAGTGCTGTCTAAATATGTGGTTTGGTTGTGGATTAGAGTGATCAGATGATCCTCATTTGGCCGAATTTGATCGATGGTGAGCGCTGCTTCCTCTGCGTAATCCGAGTCAAGAACTCCAAAAAAAGTGTGTGCGACGTTGCCTACCAAGTTGAATGCTCCTCTTTTAGTTCTCGAAATGTGGGTGACGTTAAGAAGCTGGTTCTTCAGGTTGACTTCATTCACAAATCGGTCGATGAGCATCACTGTTGCGGACCAATGTGTTGAAGCGTGAATTGCGTCCCAAAGACATTCCTTTTTCCACTTATGGCAATGATGCAAACTGTTGAGATATTCAGAGGACCATCTCTTCCAGAATTCCTCCCTCATTTGTGTGACCAGCTTCCACCTTGTATGATTGTTAGCAGTGTTCCGTCCGGCCACTGGATCTACTGTTGAAGTGAGTGGTTCTCCTATTAGCAAATGTCCAGGAGTTAGAGCTTGGAAGTCATTTGGATCAGCAGTCAATGGCGTAATTGCTTGGATCACCATCGTTTCCATTTCTTCATAAGTTAATGAAGCAGCTGCTAATGTGTGTTGCAGCAGGTGTTTGGCTGATTTGACTGCTGTTTCCCAAAGTCCACCAAAGTGTGGAGCGCGGGGTGGAATAAATGAGAATTCCATGCACTTCTTATTGCAATTCGCAGGTGATTTTTTCAAGCGCCTCTTTATTATGAATAGCCTTGTACAGCTCTTCAAGATAGTTTTTGGCGCCAACAAAGTTTGTTGCGTTATCGCAGTATAACTTCTTACAGTTGCGCGCTGTAAATCGTTTTATAGCTCCAATGAAAGATTCAGTTGAGAGATCTGTCACTAGGTCGAGATGTACGGCTTTTGTGGCGAAGCAACAAAATACTGCGACGTATGACTTGAGTGGTCGTTTGCCACGAATTTTAAAATGCGTCCAGACGGGTAAAAAGAAATCGACTCCGGATATGACAAAAGGTCTTGCTGGTTGCACCCTATCTGCTGGCAGATTTCCCATTAGCTATTGAAATAGCTTTGGTCTAGCTCTGTTGCATTGAACGCAACCTTGAACGATTGAGCGGGCAAGAGATTTTACTTTGATTGGTCAGAAACGTTGTCTTACGATGGATATAAGTATTTGGGGACCCGCATGAAGATGTTCCTTATGCAGCTCTTCTAATAATTGTTTCGTAATTGGAAATCGACTCCGGATATGACAAAAGGTCCTGCTGGTTGCACCCTATCTGCTTGCAGATTTCCCATTAGCTGTTGAAATAGCTTTGGTCTAGCTCTGTTGCATTGAACGCAACCTTGAACGATTGAGCGGGCAAGAGATTTTACTTTGATTGGCCAGAAACGTTGTCTTACGATGGATATAAGTATTTGGGGACCCGCATGAAGATGTTCCTTATGCTGCTCTTCTAATAATTGTTTCGTAATTGGGTTGCGATACGGCATAAGTATCGCGTGTTTAATGTGGAAGCGTTTAATCGTCCTCTTACTCTCAAGATTCCTTTTTCGTCGATAAAAGGAGTCAAGCTACTAATCGAACTGTTGTTTTTTACGCAAGAATGGCGTGCTATTTGGTCCCGTTCATCAGCAAAATCTTGAAGCTGCATGCTCCTTATGATGTAAATTAAGGCGTTCTCCATTTCGTCTGCCTTTATTATTGTTGACTCGTTTCGTTTTGTAGTGGGACTGCGAGAATGTTTTATAAATCGAAGTACATATGAAACGACCCTCTGCAGACGACGGAAAGAGTTCTTGTGATTGATGGTCTCAAATATGGCTGTTGTCATTGTAGCTTGTGTCGCAGTTGCTGACACTATCTTCTGTCTGAGTTCCGAAAAGTTCTTCTCAAGCGGTGGTTGCAACCGCCATGATGTTATTGGTCCATGTAGAAATGTTGGACCATAAAACCTAAAGTTGCTGTTTATTAGTTTGTCTGGTGTCAGGCCTCTTGATATGAGATCTGCCGGATTATCTTCAGATCTAACGTGTCGCCATTGCTGCGATGATGATATTTGTTGAATAGCAGATATTCGGTTGGCTACGAAGGTATGATAGTGAGAGGATTCCTCGTTGATCCAACCAAGAACTGCCGTGGAGTCAGACCAGAAAAATACGGACGTACCCTTGAAGATGTGGGTTTCCTGAAGTTTTTGCAAAACCTATACTGCTAATTTAGCGGCACACAATTCAAGTCTGGTCAGAGTTATTTGTTTTACTGGTGCCACTCTTGATTTTGCGCACAGAAAACGTACAATAATGATGTTGTGAACATCTACTGTTCGGACATACGCTACTGCTCCGTAAGCCTTTTCTGATGCATCGGCAAATATGTTCATCTGAGGGGCCTTCGACGTGGCGTTTCCAAAGACGTGACATGGAATGTTTATGTTTGGCAACAGTTGAAGATCATGTCTGAAATTGAGCCAGGTGTCGTGAAGATCTTGTGGTAGTGCAGCGTCCCAGTCGAGCTTTAGCTTCCACAATTCCTGTAGGAATATTTTAGCAGTTACTGTTTCGGGGGCGATGAAACCGAGTGGATCAAACAAGCGAGAAATATCAGCCGAAGCTGTTTTGTTATCTTTTTGTCTATGACTTCTTCGACCCAGATTGTAAATTTGTCCCTTTTTGGGTGCCAGATGAGGCCCATTGTTTTAATATGTTCCTTTTCTGGGCTATAGAAGTTTGCTGATAGTTCCTGATCTGCAGTAGGAATGTTTTGAAGTAAACGTTGATGATTGGCACCCCACTTTCGAAGCTTGAATCCTGCTGAACCCAACATTATTCGCAGCTGCTCTTGAATTGCCAGTGCAGTGGAGAGTTGGTCTGAGCCGCTCAGGACATCGTCTACATAGAAATTAGTTTTGGCAACTTCTGCTGCTAGTGGATATCTCTGAGTGTACTCTTCAGCAATGGCTTGAAGGGAACGCGTTGCCAAGTAAGGAGCTGATGTTGTCCCATACGATACAGTTGACAGTTGCAGACATCTCAAGGGTTTCGACGGCTCTTCCCTCCACCAAATAAGTTGGTATTTTCGATCATCCTTGTCCATCCATATCTGTCAGTACATTTTTTCTATATCGGCAGTGAACGCATAACGAGGAAGGCGGAAGCGAATGAGTGTGGTGAATACGTCATTTAGTGGGTCTAGTAGCCAATATGTCATTTAGTGACAGGTTTGTTGATATTTTGGCGTAGGCTTCAAAGACCACCCTTAATTTCGTTGTTGTGCTGTCGGGTTAGAAAACTGCATGATGTGGAAGGAAGTAGTGCGGACCTTCAATGGTATTTAGGGAAACCTCCTCTAAGTGGCCGAGTTGTTCGTATTCACGCATGAAGTTCACGTACTGCTCTTTGATATCTGGATTCTTTAGGAGCTTCCGTTCCATGGCGTAAAATCTCTGAAGAGCTACGTCCTTGGAGGTTCCTAGACCCAGCGGATGTTGTTCGAATGGTAGTCGCACTACAAAATGCCCATCGGTATGTCGCTGAGTATTTTGCATGAACATATTTTCACAACGTTTTTCAGCAGCAGTGAAATCGTTTTGTCGTGTCTCACATTCTTTCAAGCGCCAGAATTTATCCAGAGTTTTGGATAGAGTATCGTCCTCGGTGCTGACTCCACATGTTAGTGGTGTAAGAATGTTGTTCTGATCACTGTATTCGCCACCTACTATCCATCCAAAAAGCGTGTTTTGCAGTGTTGGTAATCCATGTCCCAATGTTATTTGCCCAGTACAAAGTGATGAGTAGAAAAGGCCAGCTCCAATTAAAATGTCGATGCTTCGAGATTCGTGGAAATTGGGGTCAGCCAACTGTAAATTTGTTGGAATATTCCAGTTGCTCGTGTTGATGTTACTTGCCGGCTGGCTGGAGACGATTTTTGGTATGATTGCTGAAACCTGTTACACTTGATACTACTTGCAGATTGATTCTTGCGGATATACGATTTTGGCTTTTGTCCAATTCCCTCGATTCCAATGGCACATGGAGAATTTTGTAGTCCAAGTTTTCCTGCCAGTGACTTTGTTATAAAATTAGCCTGTGATCCGTTGTCCAAGAGTGCGCGGCAATGAATTTGTCTTCCCCATTTATCAGTTGCGGTAACACACACAGTGCTAAGTAGTGTAATCGATGACTGACTTCGTAAGACAGCAAGCGATGCGGGTTTCTCAGAGAATTTTTTGTGAATTTTGCGCATCTGGAGTATCAGAGAGGTGAGGGTTTGATGTAGCGCTCATCACTGCCGTTGATTTTTCCAATTTATTAGACACAGGTTTCTCTCGGTTGTTCAGGTGAAGAAGGGTATTATGCCTTTGTCGCACTTGTTGCAAGTACCTAATGTACATGCCTTTGCGTTGTGGCCATCTTTAAGACAGTTGACACAGTGGTTGGCCTGCTGAATGCAGTTCAAGCGCTGATTTGGTGTCATCTCATGAAAAGTCTGACACATGAAGAGAGCATGGTTGTGTTTGCATACAATGCAATTTGTTCTGGATGAAAATGCAGCGCGATATGATCCATGCTTTCCTTGTTCCATGGTGCCCTTGGTTGCCTTTGGTCCAAGTGCTTCGAGAGATTGAAATCGTAAATTGAGGAATTTCAAAAACTCTTCCAGTGTCGGCAACTGCTTCGGCTCAGTAAGTGATTGTTCCCATAATGAATTTTTACTTGTTGTTGTATAGCAACCTACTACTATGCCTGGTTGAAGAATTTCCTCAAAGTCCCAGCAAGCAAGTAGCATGGCAAATGCATTTTTACATTGTGTGTGCTCTGATACACACACAACAATTCACTTGCCAGAAAATACAAAAACAACATATGTTTATTTAGTAAAAAATTCAGATTTTTATTGAGCTTTTCATAATTTATGTATTAATTATGGGTTTAAGCTCATTTTCCAAAAAACTAATTTTGGAAAAGGGAGTACAACAACTAAGCAAAAACTCAGTCTGGCAGAGTGTACAGCTGTTTCGGATCCAGCCACGGATCCTCGTCAGCACTCTTTATGCATTCTATTTTATCCAACCGACGCTATAAGTAAGTATTGGTATGACGCACAAGAGAATTACTTCTCCTTTGCATCACACGCCAACTCACTGAAGCAGCGAATGGTAAAATGCAGCAAACTGAATTTTTACTTGTTGTTGTATAGCAACCTACTACTATGCCTGGTTGAAGAATTTCCTCAAAGTCCCAGCAAGCAAGTTGCATGGCAAATGAATTTTTACATTGTGTGTGCTCTGATACTCCCTTTTCCAAAATAAGTAAAACCCATAATTAAAACATAAATTATGAAAAGCTCAATAAAAATCTAAATTTTTTACTAAATTTGTGTTATTATTTATTCTTCCCTTTAATCAAAGGTAATTTTTTATAATCAAAATTCACAAAATTAAACATTTGACGAAAAATTCCAAAGACAGCAAACTAGTTCCGAAAAATGGTTGAATGCTTTAAGTATAAAATGAACATCAATTTATTAGGTCACGCGTGAAATGAAAACTGATGTTTTCCGATTGAGATACGAATACATTTTTGACCCCCAAAATATTTTCGAAAAATTCCGTCTATTTCGTGAATAATCGCGGTTTGAATATTTACATATTTACTTTTTAATTAATTTATATCTCGGAAACGAATAGAGATAATTAGGAAATTATCTGTTATTGATTCTTTCGATGCAGAAAGTATTTTGCATATTAATTGGTTTTTAAGAGGTTACTACATTTTTTGAGTGAGAATAAGCGCATTTACTAGGTAAATTTTGTCTTCAAACGAGACCTAGAACGTGGTCAAATTCGCTATTGTTTTCAAAAATTGCTTAAATCTTGACCTCACAAAATTTTTTGAAAACAGCCGAATCAGTTTACCCAACAAGTCTAATCTGTTACTGTCATTTAAAAAAAAAGTTCCTAACTAAAAGAAAAAAAATTTTTTTATTTTTTACGTTTTGCTCTTGTTTTTGTGCCTGAATATTCCTCTATGATTCCCTCAACAATTCATGCACGAAAACGCCACCATCTTTCGCTCTAGTGTTCGTGCATGAAAATTGGGACATTTGTATGAATTTTTCGTCAGTGAATTGTATGGGCAATTCAGCATGTTTCCACAAATTAAGTTTTCCTGGAATTCGAACGACGCACAGTGTAGCTAGTTCATATAAGACGTGGCAAAAAATAGTAAACGTGGTCCGATCTTAATGACATTTCGCACAGTTGGTTTGGTACCGAAAGAAACATATGTGTGAAAAATGGGCGAGGTCAAATAATTTGTTTGCCCATCTCCCATATAACCCTTATAATCAAAGCACAAGAAACAATCTGGCTCAAACAACTGTTTTTGGGCATAATATTATCACGTACTAAAAATGGGCGTGATCGCACAACTTTTACGCCCACCTCATCTAATTCTGATTTCAAAAACGTAAAAATGAGACCCAAAAATGCTCAAACATTGAAACTAAAAATATTGACATGATAAATAATAGGTAACACATTTTATTAAATTTTATTGAATAGTACATCTTCATAAACTAACAAATATGATTATACTATTCGTTTTCGTTCTCCGATTCATCATTCGATAATGATTCGCATGAACTTAAACTATCTTCCTCCATTTCCGAAATATTTTCTGCAGGTATTTCTATGTATTGAACAATATCTCGACTAATTGAGTGCTTAGCATGTTCAATTTTTCTGGAAACAGAAATAGTGTGCTCCGAAGAGAGCAACAAATTTACAAACAAGTACTTATTTGAGGATTCGCTAGAAGTTTTTCGAGTATTATTCAATTGGTTAAAAGTTAATTAAGGAAGTTAAGCTTTTAATTGTATTTTTTAGTTTTTTCATCGTTACTTTCTCCAAAATTTTTCATTACATTATTTTTTTCGTGAGTTTTGGAAATTTTTTAATTTTTGTATAAAGCATGAAAAAATGGATTTAAAAAAATATATTTCAGTTAGACAGAGAAAAATCGTGCCTATGATAGATGAGTGTGAATTTATTATTTCCAATTTCCACAGGTCGTAGGTTCAAGACTGGCCTGCGGCAATAAAACTTTTCTTTATGTTTTAATAGTTTTTTAGCAACCTCTAATTTTTAAATGTGATGGGCTTTAGGTCCGAATTAAAAATACTGTTTGTAGTATTTATAATTTATGTATTTTTATTGTCCAATATTTCGACTTAAATTTATTGTAAATTTTCTTCTTTGATCCAAAGGATGACTTTTGAAGAAGGCGAAGGCGGAATCAGTGTTACCATATTTACAGATTTATCTTTTCTTTACAGATTTTTTGAGCTCTGACAGATTTTAAGATTTTTTATAAATTTAACAAAATATACAGATTTTTACAAAATAAATTTTTCTTAAAATGTATTCATATCTCGATAAAAAATTTATTTTGGAATATCTGAAGATCTTGTAACACATAACAGAGAAGCTCAATTTTTTCACTTGAAAATCTGCCAATGTAAAATTCATTAAGGAAAAAATTCGGCTAGCGCCGATTTCTTCTGAAACCGGAAAAGAAATGTACGAGATTGTCGGTTCGGAAACTGAAAAATTAGGTTTAATCTTATTTTTGCATCTCCAATTTTTAATTCTATAAATTTAGGAGCATTTTTATAACAAAAACTACTTTTGCAAAGTTGGAATAACGCAAATTGTAGAACGGTATCCAAAGGACATTTTCAGTGGTACCCAATTTAAAATTGTTAACATTTCGGAAGCCAATAACTTGCTGTTACTGTATGTATTTAATATTTACTAATTGGTCGGAATTAAAAAACTAATTTCATACAACAGATTTTTTTGGGGAAAAAATATTTTTTCTTGGAGATTACAGTTTTTGGTGAAAAAAATATGGTAACACTGGATAGAATACGAGTACAAAGATCGCATCAGTTTACAGTTCACAGTGTTAAGTAGTGAATGGGCAGAGGGATGATTGGAAAAATCAATTTTTATTTCCGTTGCTTAAATAATATAATACCTACATATAACATTTATGCATTTACGTGAAAATATAAAATTATTGCGAGCGAAGCTGTGGGTTTAAGCTAGTTTATTATATTTCTTTTGATACTTTTTTTCCATAAATATTAGAGTTTTGTTTTGACTTTCTTTTTTTAATAAATTTTTTTATATTAAGAATATTTATTGTTTTGTTTTTTTTTAATAAGTGAATAGTTAACTTTTTAACTGAATTTTTGAAATTTTTTAATCTTATGACATTTATTGGTATTTTTATAATATTTTTAATAAAATTTGAATAAAAATACTAAAAGCAGCCTTTTTATTTATTCACTGACGTCATTACAAGAGCAAAGCAAAGTGAACTGCTCTTTGTCTTCCCTACATTTCCTACATTGAAAACATATTCAACTCTAGCTTTGACGAACAATTAAAGCAACACACGCTGTAAATCCGAAATGAGTTGAAATAATTAAAAAAAAGCAAGTACGGTAGGCAAAATTCAATTCAACTCAAGTCTGTCTAAAATGAAAAATTAATTAGGGCTTGATTTTGTAGGCACTTGCTGCAGTGCTCTGAGAGGTAGGAGAAGTAGCCTGACGTCTATGAAAGTGGGACCCAGCAAATGTCAAAATCGAAAAATAGAGTGCTGCCATATTTTCACTGAAAAATCCTTGGGAATCCTGGTAATGGTTTTTCTTTAAGTGCAGAATGCCTTTCCAAATAAAATCTATAAATAAACGTATTCAATTACAAAAAGCAAAACTAAGAATAATGGGTAACAACAAATTAATAAAAATATTACTTTAAAACATATAAAGGGAGTGCAGAAAGGTCTCATATTGGCCATAAAGTCATATTGTTATAAAACTAGAGAGTGGACTATCTTCGGCTATACCGAAGCTGAAATACCCCCACACAGTAGGAAGAAGTACCTCGAACATAAAAAAAAGTGGTCTCAAGACCCTATTTTGAGCCAATTATAGGTGGTTTCGGAGACCGGACCATGTCCAAAATCCATTTCTAAACATTTCCAATCCTTATATATGTGGCTTCGGAACCTCGGACCATGTCAAAAATACGTTTCTAAACATTTCCAATCGAATACAACAATAAAAAAGACTTGAAAAATGTTTAGCTTTTATTCGGTGTATGGGAGCCACGCCCAGTTTTTATCCGATTTGGCTGATTCTCGAACTTGATCTCAGTATTCACGAAAAAAACATGTACCCAAAGTTTCAAGTCGATATCTCCAAAACTGCGACCGCTATCGTGCGGACGGACAGACGGACAGACAGACGGACATCGCTAAATCGACTCAGGAGGTGATGCTGATCAAGAATATATATACTTTTCCATACCGGACACGCCTCCTTATGGGCGTAACAAACGTTGTGACAAAGTTAGTATACCCTGCCACAGTGAGTGTGGGGGTATAAATATACAATAGTCATAAAAATGTTGTTGCTTTTTTCCATACAAAAAACTTTACGACCAATACAATCTGCAACCCGTGTTTTTGATAGTGTTGTTCCGATACTAGTAATCACAAGTACATACTCGATACTTTTGATTTTTTCCGGGTATTTTGTCCTCGATACCTCAAACGAGTATTTTACTTGGTATCGATCAAATATTTGGAATCGATTTTTTATGCCTTCGGAAGACTAGTGAGCAAAACTTAAGTGAAGTGTGGACAAAAATTCTAAAAATGATATAAGTATTAAAATTTTACAACACTGAAATGTCATTTAATGTAACCTTCTGGCATTATTGGCATAACAAATTTTTTTAAATGTATATACGAGGGGTTTTCTTTCAAATATCCAAAATTTTGTTCACACCTAAATGTGTTTTTTTTTTAAACAATTTATTTGAATCGTGTCATTTATGTTACGATTTTAAGTGTAACTTAAGGGCAGAAGAGTGTATTAATCGATAGATTTCTGTTCTTGGTAAAGATGATGCTTCACTAATCGATGGTGCGAACAATCTTCTGCACTTAAGTTACACCTAAAATCGTAAAATATTTTAAAAAATGATTTGATACATTTGGGCGCGAAAAAAATGTAATGCTAACAAATGTCAAATTTAACGATAGAAATATCAGAAGCCACATTAAACATTTGAGTTGCCTATTCCGGAAACATATCAAGCAACCCTCGTATATAGATTTTAAAAAACTTTTTTTTATAAACATGAATTTAATTTAAAGTGTCAATTTTATTAGATGTTATCGCGCTAAAATTTATTTAAACTTTATTTAAAACTATAAAATCTAAAATCCCCACACGATAATAAAAATCCTATTTGCCCGATAGCACTGTCGCGAAGCGCGAGATTGGACCCGATAAATTAACTTTCCAAAACCTACTCTGAAACTGCCTCAATATATAGATAAGTATATATATATATATAGATATAGGTATACAAACGAAATTAACCACAAAGAAAAGGATACCGAACGCAAACGGAACTTATGTCAATATTTCTCAAAATGACCAATTACCGAACAAAAATATTTAAACACAAAAATTAGATTTTTAAAACGCACGCGATTTACGGGATTAGACCGACCTGTCTGAATCCCTCGCTCGATTCTGTATAGAATCACTTCATCGGCAGGACTTCGATAAAATCGATGTCCAGCAACCACTCGGCTCTGGATAAGGAAGAAAGGAAAAAGGAACGACCAAACAAAATTCCAGAAAACACAATTCACCAATAATAACAACTCTGACCAACTTTACTAATTTCCAAAATTTAAAAAGAACAATTTTTTTTCCACAACTAACTGGCCGACTTCCAAATATAAGCCACTCGCTGGCAGAAAATACAACCAACACCAACACTTCCTTTGAAAAATTATTCTCCAGTCAAGATCCAACGATGGTTCACCAGCTGCCACCAAAAATCACAATTCAAAATCAAAAATCCAACTATCAAAAATTAAAATCACTGGTGATGAAACCAAAACAAACTTAATTTAAAAAAAAATTAAATCAAGACAAATTAAATCGCAGGTCACAAAAACTCTTGTACTCTGTACTCTGTCGAAAAAGAACTAAAATAACTCGAATATGTAAGCGCCTATGCGCTCGTTTTCCATTTTCAGCCTTCTTCACATACAAAGAGTGCGGCCTACACAGAGACCAGTATTCGCAGTCGGGCTTTACCCACACCTCAATGTGAAAAATCTCTTCGGAATTTTTTAGAGTGTGTTTGGTAAACTTATATACCCCTCCGAACCCACCAAAATGGCGGCACCCATGCATGTAAGCGTCAATGTTTTCAAATTCCCCTCCCTCAAACAGGTTCAAAGAGCACAAAAGCTTTAGTACAGATTTTGACATTTTCCTATTGTAATGACAAGACTGGGAATACCTTTATCGGATCGCTAAGCTAACTTAACGAAAGAAAAGCAAGAGAACTTTGACAGCTCAAAAAAATTATTCAGTTGTCTTTTTCCCCGCGCCGGCCGCACCACACCCGTGAGTGGCGAATTTGTTTTGCTTTACAAATTAAGCAAAACAAATATAAAATAATCACAATTAATAAAATTGTTCAGTGCGTTCTATCGGTTGGTGCGTGTCAGAGAAGAGCGTCGGAAAACCAGTTTCAAGCTACTCGCCAAAACCCATGTGCAACTCCCAACTCGTATCCGTGTCGACGAATGCCACAAGTGTTCGGTGGTTGTGGATCCGAGTTCGTACGAGTGCACACAAGAAAACAATAAAATGCTTGTGCCATTCGGCAAAAACTCGAATGACCTGGATAGTCGGATTAACTTGGATAGCTTGCGCGTTGAAGTTGCTTGTGCGCTTGTGGGTTATTTGCACTACGGAAAATTTTCGTATTTTGAATGTAGCTTCAATTTGTCGTTGCTTGTGTGTTATTTGCACTACCGAAAATTTTCGTATTTTGTATGTAGCATTCAAGTCGTCAATTATTTCTTGTGATATAGCTGATTGATTTTATTAAAATATAAACACTTTCATCATTTTTTAATAACAAACAAATGAGTAAGTTTCAGTCGGGCAAGTCGACTTATGTATACCCTACACCTACTGGGAATATTGTATCCGCCATCTGGAATTTTGAAAATGTGACATCAAATTAGAAATCAGCGACCCCAAAAACCCCCCTATACAAAATTTCATACTGTTTTGATGAAATCTTAAAAGTTCCGCCATCTTGAATTTTTAAATTCTGAAATCAAATTTGAAATCAGCGACCCCGAAAACCGCATTGTACAAAATTTCATACTGCTTTGATGAAATCATAAAATATCGGTAAAAACTCCTTCTAGGGCCTTCTAGGGCCTAAAAAGGATAAATCCAAAATATGGGATCCTTAGCTTTTTTCTAGCTCCTGCAATCGTGTTTACAAGAAAAGAGGACGGACAGACAGGGAGGAAGGCGTGGCAGTAGACCGATTCCGCCCATTTTCAATACCAACTCCTTCTAGGGCCTAAGAAGGATAAATACAAAATTTGGGATCCCTAGCTTTCTTCTAGCTCCTGCAATCGTGTTTACAAGAAAAGAGGACGGACAGACGGATAGGGCTAAATCAACTCAGGAGGTGACGCTGATCAAGAATATATATACTTTTCCATACCGGACACTTCTCTTTCTTGGTGTTACAAACATCAGAACAAAGTGAATATACCCATACCTCATAGGGTATAAAAAGGAATAGTTTTGTTTAAAAATCTTACTTGTAGCAAAAAAAAAAAATAGGAAATTAATAAAGAAAAACCTAAAAAGCAAATAAAAAGGACATAAAAAATTAGCTGCTTTTGCATATTTTTTTCACAATTGCAGCAATTTTTACCGAGGCGACAAGTGGAACCATAAATTTAGGATTTTCATAAATCCAAAATTCGCGATTTTAAAAGTGGTAACAAGCTGATCATAAAATATTTTGCACAGCCGTTTCTTTGTACAACAAACAACAATGAGACAGCGACACCAAACCGCAACATAACAAAAAAAAATTCTCACGCAGCTCGACACATTTGACATTTGCCTACCGCAAGCAGCGCTGTGAATAGGACATTGCCAAAGGAGTTCGTCGCAACTAAGGCATTCAATCCCGGGATCCCGAATCCCGAAATCCCGGGATCCCGGAAGTTTTCTCAATCCCGGAAACCCGGGATTTTGAGTCCGGAATCCCGGGATTCAAAAATGCATTTTTTATGCATTGTTTAAGATATTTTTGACGTTTTTCCACAAAAATACTTTCGTGCATTTACTTTCAATACACGCAGAGAAAAAACATGGTTGACCTGATCATATTTTAAGGGGACCATATTATGATTGGCGAAATGATTGCACCAACCATGCCATGATTGCATACTAAACATTTACATGATTGCAGCTAACCATTTACATGATTGAAAATAAACATGTAATGATTGTAGCCAAAAATTTGCATGATGGTTACAATCATGTTAACCAATTTTTATTAAACTTTCAATTGAATTTCAACATCTACTTTTCAATTATTTTAAATTATATTATTATTATTTCAATGTAATATTAGCTGATTGTTATATTATATTTAAGAAATAATAGTTCATATACATTTTTCTTTACTTACTTACGTTTGGCCGTGCCGAGATTTGAACCTGGGATACTTGGGTTGCTGTCGAAGCGCGTTAGCACGTTTAGCTACTACTGCCTTGCATTTCTTTTGTTCTAAATGCATACATATACTAATCATATCGATACCTTAAAGCGTAACCATCCTATGTCCATTTTTCCCAAACTGTAGAAAATGCAAAACAAGTTTTGAAATAAATTTTTCGTTATTATTGCAGTTCTGTTTTCTGGGTCCAATATTTTTCTTATGTAGCTTAATCCATCTTTGGAGTGTTGAAAAAAAGTTTGAATGAAAACTCGTCATGGTTTTAAATTAAATGGAATTCTTCTGTGACATCCAAATTTGTTTTCATACAAAATTTCATTATTTTGAGTTCTAAGAGGCCCAACTATACTATGTCCAATACAATTTTCGGGACATAGTATAACTGCGCTCTTTGATATTGAATTTGTTTATTTATCAAAAACACAAACCAAAAATAATTTATTGCTTGAAACACTAGATGGAGCTGGTGTATTTTCATATCAAACAATCAAATTTCACGGTTTGAAAATAAAAATGAATGAATTTTCATGTGTCAAAAATCTAATACAAAAACCTTTTTTTATATTTTTATGGAATAAGCAAAGACAACAACTCAAAATTCGGACATTGCACATTTGGGCTCTTATTAATATTAAATATCCAATCATATACATTATTGCCTCTAGCATGTTTTTGGCATGGTTGGAATCTAATCATAATATGTTCTCTGAAATCATAATATGGTCTCTATAATCATTTAAATATAATTTACATGATAACCCCAACCAACTATGGTCTTTATAATCATAGTATTATTGTAGCAAGTATATATGATCGCTGCAATCATGCTCCAACCATATTTTTTCTCTGCGTGTATAATTGGTACATTTAAAAAACCCACTTTTGTAGATTTAGTGCTACAAACACACAAAAATTTACAAGATTTTTGTCAATAACAGTTAACAAACAATTTTTTAGAGCCCGACCGATTAATCGGCTTCGGCATCGGCTTCGGCCGTTATCGGCCAAAAATTTACATTCGGCTTCGGCTTCGGTTTTTGTGAAAAATGGCCGAAGTTTTGGCCGAAGCTTTTCAATTTTTTTCTTTATTTTTGCGACACCGAAAACCAAAACTAATTTTTTACGATACGATTTTCTAGCCCACATCACATCTAAACGGTCTTACTGATTTTCTTGAGACTTGAATGTAAAATTGTGTAATTGATGGAATTTCCAATGGGACATAAGAGGCCCACAAAACAAAAAATATGATTAAAGTTTAAATTAGTAATCATCGAATATTGAGTGAATCTCGCCTCAAATTGCGTGGCACGAGGTTAAAACTGCCACAAAGCACATCCTTGGACATTTTCTGGGTGGATTACTGAATTTTAAATATAGATTTAGAAGCTACTACTTGCCCTGATGTCTATGTTAAAAGGAGTCCTGGTAAACTGTATGAAATTTCAAATATAGGGGTAGGAGGCTCACGGAAGGATTCTACCTTTTAGAAATGTAGCCCAAATTGCTGCGCCAACATATATGAAAAGGTGCTGAAATCCGGGACCGTTTTTGGTAAAATTTTACATTTAAAGTTCAAAGCTTCACAGGTGGTTTTTACCATCAACTAGAACATCCTTTGCCCATCACCTGACGGATTTGGGGAGTCCTGAAAAAACAGCTACTTAGATGGATTTATTCTTTGAAAAATTCTCTACCATTTCTTCTAAATTCCCATTATTTTAAGCTTTACTCCAAATTTTTAAAAGTGATTTTAAAAAAATCCAATTGTTTTTACACGTTATATATGGGATAATTTGAGGCTATTGTTAGTTTTGACCTAGGATTTGTTTGTGAATTCTTTTGGTTACTTTTATTATTTGTTTAAATACATTTTTAGTTCCTTAAAAAACTAAATGTGTATTTATATACTCGAATTCGAATGAAAATACACAAAAAAACAAGTTTTTAAAGGGTTTTTATTTAAGTATCGGCTTCGGCTTCGGTATAGGCCTTCGGCGTCGGCCGAAGTAATAGGCTGCTAATTGACCTTCGGCATCGGCTTCGGCTTCGGCCTGAAAATGCTTATCGGTCGAGCTCTACAATTTTTATCGATCTAAATAAAATTTTTTCAATTTAAAAAATTTTTTTTTTTTAAAAAAGATATATGTTAAAATTATTTTGTTGACCGTATTGAAAACTTTACTTTAGTTTTGTGTGTGCTTTACTTTTGAATAGACACCAATTTAAACAACAATTGCTGTATCCGTTCCCGCTATAATACTAAAACTACTGAAAGTAAGTTTTTCGTGTTTAGCTTGAAATGGAGCTGGCAGAATTTTATGATTATATTCGGATTCAGCGTGCCAAAAAAAATAATTTGTTCGATCAATCTAATTTAAAAAGAATTACTTTTTGTTTGACTATATTTATTTAAATATTATTTGTTTTGTTTAATGTAATATTTATTAAATATGTTTTCTTTGTCGAATTAAACTAAAAATATTGTTGCAACAATTTTTTCTTTAATTTTATATTACCTATTGTATTTAATTGGAAAATCCCGAAAATCCCGAACAAATCCCGGGATCCCGGGATTATGATTTCAAATCCCGGGATTTTCAAACACACTTCGGGATTGAATGCCTTAGTCGCAACTCGACATTTCTCGCTCATAACAGCGAAGGAAACAAAGCGTAAAAAGTGTAGGAGCCAGCGGTCGGACAATTTACTGATCACATTTTTTTGGTGCGACTTGTCGCGTTGGTAAAGAGTGTAGTATTTTCATGTCTTGAATTTGGGGGAAAAATGCAAAAGCAGCTAATTTAAAAATTGCAATTAGAACATCGATTATTTGCACAGTGAATGAACCACAAAATATTACTAGTGGAATTTATAAAATACATGGACACATTCTACATTATGGTAGATAGCATATTGTTTCTTTACTGAATTTACTGAATACTCAAAGAATTTTCATACAAATAACAATATTTTTTATTATTAAATAGAATAATTTTTTTCTTTATGGGCAAATTTTCATGCGTACGAAAAAACTGAAATTTTGTCTAAAAGTAGCTGCATTAATTTAACAAATTTTTTTCTCAGTTGAAAAATTTGCATGTGTCCAATAAATCTAAAATTTGTTGCACAGAGCAACAATATTATTAAAAACATTTTTTCTATGTGGAAAAATTGTATGTGTACAAAAAAATTAAAATTTTTGCACGGTGTAATAGAAAGTAATTTTTTTTACCATTTCGAAATGAATTCAATATTCTAAAATTTTCCTAAATGTCGCACGAAACTTAACAATACAAAATACGAACATTTTCCGTACTGCGCAGTGCGCACTGCTCATTCAACACAACTTGAGCACACAAGCTATCCACGTGCTTCCATCTATCCAGGTCATTCGAGATTTTGACGGATGATGCAAGTGTGCGAGAGTGGCAAGTGGAAGTGGATACGCTACTTGCTAAAACAGCGGTTAGCTAGCCGGTAGCTTGTGGGCTAAGCTACTCGGCGCTATTCTCTGGTGCGTGTGTAATTTCCTCCGATTTTGTTCGCCCGTCGCACAGTGATTTGTCCCATAGACAAAATTCAGAAAGTTTGATGTCATCAATTATATAAAATATGGTATTTTTGGAAAGGTAATACATTGACTAAAAAGAATATGAACTTTTTTATTTGATTAAAATTTTTTGACGTCCGTGGATTATTGTCAAATTAGGGAAATTTGATAACAAATGCTGGAACAAAAAAATTTATTTTTGATAGCTTGGCTAAAAAAATTGCCAAAAAGGCATTTTTATTAAAAAATGAAAAATAAAAAAGCAAAAAAAAGTTTTTCAAGTAAAAAAAAAAAAAACCCAAAAATTATGGATTGTAAAAAAAAAGTGTGAACATTTTTTTTTTAAAAGTCAATGTGTTTTCTTTTAGAAAAAAAAGAAATTCACCATTTTTTACCAACTTTTTGAAAAAAATGTTATTTTATAAATGCCTAAAATTACGATTTTTTATCAAAAAAACTTTTCAAAAAGTTCATAATGTAAATAAAATGAGGTGATGAATGTACTTTTATTATTATATTGATATTAATGTATGTATAGTAACTAAAAGCTCAATTGAAATATTGTTGATCCAATGTGATTTAATTTTTCTCTATTTTACTCTTCTCTCTTCTTCCTATTCCCGGGTTCTCCAGATTTTTCAGTATTTCTTGGAGTTTGTTACTTTACCAAGCAATGCACATGTTAAACAAATAAAAAAATAAGAAATGTGCCAGAATTATTAAATTTGAGAATACAGGTAAAATTTATGGTAACAGTGAATACGTCACTTCGACAAAAGTACACTATCAAGTACACCAATCCATGAATACCCCCAATAGTAGAATATACATAATATAATATAGTATAATATACATTTTTCTTTACAAAGTATTCAAGATTATAAAAATGTATTGATCTTTTCAATAGTTATAATATTAAATTTATTAAAAAGATTTGTTAATGTTTTAGCATTAATGTACCTGGTAAACTACAACTGCTAGCCAAAAACGGTTACCAAATTTGAAATCAGCTAATCAAGAACCACTAGAATCCGTTATTAAAGCTAAGAAACCCTTTTTGAAATATAATTGTAGAGTTTTATTATATGCAGAATAATTAAATAAGAAAATCAAGCATACAATTCTGGATCTATTCAAGGGTTACAGAAAAACCGATTACATTTTTGAAATCAGCGAGCCAAAATACATTTAGGAACTTAGTTTCCATTAATTCAGAATACTCCTCCAAGCTCATATGGAGACAAATCACTGTGCGTCGCCCAGAACAAAAGGGAAATATAAAAGCAAGAACAAACAAACAATAAAAACAACAACAATTGTGTCGCGATTTTATGCCGCGACATAGTTTTAATGTTTTATACTTTTATAATAAATGTTTTGTGAAAAAATGGGGTTTTCTCAACTGTAACTATAAAAAAGAAGTTGTTTTAAGAAATTTTTCTGTCACTACATCTTTTTCCCACATCACTCGCAATTTTAATTTCGTTAAACATAAAATTCATTTGAAAGGGCGGGTACACCCCTTTCAAATACAAGTTGTCTTAGACATAATTTCAAATATCTAATTTCAAATATTTTAAATTAAAATCGCTGGCAACAGCACACGTTTAAGTTGCAATTGTATTCGAATCCTAGCCAGAATTGCTCGAATCCTAGCAAGAATTGTCTTAGACATAATTTCAAATCTCTAATTTCAAATATTTGAAATTAAAATCACTGGCCACAGCACACACTTAAGTTGCAATTGTATTCGAATCCTAGCAAGAATTGCTTGGCTAATACAGTGCAGCTAGTACAACAAACAAATTGTATGCCAGTGAAAAATGGTCGATATTCACATTGGTTGTCACACAAATATGTACACACCATAGTTCTGAGGGTTCGAATTGTTGTAATAATAATAATAATAAAGGGGGATTTGCACTGCGACCGTTGGTCTTTTGTGCCCCCACTACGAGTCCGTGTTGGGTGACGATGCCCCAGGTATCACGAACCATACCTCTGCCAGCCTTTAGAGGACCTCCACCAACCCCAAATCCGTTAGGAATTTCAAGATCAGCAGAGGATCCAGATTCGGCCAATCATGCTCTGGTACTTTCCCAGTACGCGCCTTCTTGTGTGGATGATTGCTCCACAGGACTCCAGTAAATGACCCGGACTTTCTTCTTCCTCATTGCAGAATCTGCAAGAGTCGTCGTTTAGAATGGTGGGGGTGATAGTTAAGCTTGGTTTTTGGGTAATTCATCCCAACAAGACGCGTACGTGTAATGTCACTTGTGACTTTACGCGGACGTGTAACAACATTTCTGTGACTTTCAGAAAAAAAGTTCATATTAGAGTTGTGACATTTGTATGGGCGATGAGGGAAATGTCACAAGCTTTCCTATCCGTATGATCTTGCATCTCTTTCTTACACACATTGTGTTAGTATTTTTTATAATTGTGTTGAAGCTTCTGTGACACCCGTCTCGCTGGGATGTCATTTGGGATTAGAGCAACTCCTAGGTGCGTCATTGGAACTTTTTTGTGTGATTCATGTCACTTGGGATTAGAGCAACTCCTAGGTGCGTCATTGGAACTTTTTTGTGTGATTCATGTCACTTGGGATTAGAGCAACTCCTAGGTGCGTCATTGGAACTTTTTTGGGTGATTCATGTAGAGAATTTTATTATCTACAAGATTGGTAATACATCTGGTCAACGTGCATCCCACCGTTTTCAAGATATTACACAAAAATCTGATTTACACAACTTTGACAAGTTATATAATACAAGATATCGTTTCTCCTTATGGCAGCTGAAGCACAACCTCTAGAGTCCCGCCATTTTGGAATTAAGCTTAGGACATGTCCCTGAATGAGTACAGCAAAAAAAATTTTTGTGAAAAAAATGATAGAATGACTGGACTACAATAAGACATTGATTCTTTTATAGTACATGTAGGAAGAAAGTGTATATTAACAACAGACCTTTAGACAATGTAAATACAATTAAATTGGAAATTATAGTTTTTTTTTTTTTATCGTGTGTGCAGAATTAACTACATAAAATTTATTTATTGAATCTTCTAAAATAAAAAATTAGAACTAACAATAACTTTGAACAAAATAATTAGACATTACATAACAGATTTAACATAGTACTAGTTGACCTTATCCACTGATTTGGACAACTTAATGTATGTATCAAGGCGATGTAGGCGTTGACTGGATGTCGGCATCTACAGGATGTCGGCATAGACGAACGGCTGCATCGACGAGGGTGTCCCTGAACTATCTATTCAAAGGCAATAGAATAATTTTGTTTTAGACGTAAGGGTCGGGTGGGTTTTATTAAGGTTCGAGCTAGAATATTAGGGTGCAATTTTAGCTTATCTGCATACTTTGTATTACGTTTCGGTATCTCATCAGATATTTTCGATATTTGTAAATCTCTGTGGATGTGTTCATTTTTTATAAACCATTGCGCTCCAAGTATTTGTCGCAGAATTTTTGACTGCATCCTTTGCAGTTTCTCAACATTTGATGGAGATGCTGTTCCCCAGAGCTCGA
The DNA here is from genome assembly GCA_951394025.1 of Heteromyza rotundicornis. Lineage (NCBI taxonomy): Eukaryota > Metazoa > Arthropoda > Insecta > Diptera > Heleomyzidae > Heteromyza > Heteromyza rotundicornis. The sequence goes on from OX596012.1 coordinate 32,852,033, forward strand.
TCCCATATGACCATATGGGTTTAATTATACTTTTGTATAACAGGATTTTATATGTGGTGTTGAGTTTTGATTGCTTCGAGAGGAGCCAATTTAATTCGAGTTTTTTTAATTTTATTTGTGTAATTTTAGCTGCGATGTGCTTTTTCCATGTGAGTCTGCGATCGAGATGCATACCAAGATATTGTAAGCATGGAGCAAGTGTCTTTCCTTAGGGTGAAGGTTATATGTGCACTCTTAGACTCGTTGACTCTAATTCTCCACTTTGATAGCCAATTCTGTAAAGTGTTCAAATGTTGTTGCACGTGTTGTGATGCCATTTTAGCGTCTGAGTGTGAGCACAATATTGCGGTGTCGTCGGCAAATGTTGCGATGAGGGTCTGATCATAAATGGACATATAAGCTGTATAGAGTATATACAGGAGGGGTCCGAGGACGCTGCCTTGGGGTACACCGGCAAGAATATCAAATCTACTAGAAACGAAACTTTTATGTTTAACTACAAATTTTCTGTGGGTCAAGTAGTTGTCAAGCAAAACGTGCATACTTGCGGGTAATAGTTTCTGTAGTTTGGATATCAATCCTCTATGCCATACCTTATCAAAGGCTTGGGTGATGTCGAGGAATACTGCTGAGCAGTATTGCTTTTTCTCGAACGTTTTTTTGATCAATTCAACAATGCGATGAACCTGTTCAATTGTGCCATGCTTTTCTCTAAATCCGAATTGGTGATTGGGTATTTCACCTTTAGCGAGTATTGTGGGTAACATAATTTTTATCAGAATTTTCTCAAAAAGTTTTGATAGGGTAGAGAGTAAGCTTATTGAGCGATATGAACTCACGTTTGTAGGGTCTTTTCCCGGTTTTGGGATCATCGTGATCTGCGACAGCTTCCAGTCAGTTGGGTAGTGACCTATTCTTAATATAGCATTATATATATGCAATAAGTGACTAACAGCAATTGATGGCAGCTCTTTCACCATTTTAGCCGTTATTAAGTCATGTCCTGGAGCTTTTTTTGGGTTCAACTTGGCAATATCGTCCATAAGTGCTTTTCTTCTGATGAGTAGTGGGTTATAGTTTGGCCTGGTTGCGAGCTGTGGTAACGGGTAATTTGCATTTGGGGGGTTGGGAGTAAATACATTTTGTAGGTGACTTGCAAAAGCAGTACCTTTTTCGGCATCACTTCTCGCCCAGTCTCCGTTGGGTAAACGAATTGGCGATTCTGCAATAATGGGTCGTTTTAAATTTTTTGTGGCACGCCAAAGTGAGTAATTTGTTGAGCTCGTCGGCGTAAGCTTTTCCATGAATTGATGCAGATCATTCTCGTTTTTCGCCCTCAGTTCATTTTGTAGTTTTCGTGTATTGAGGGTCAGCTTTTTTTTCAAATAGGGTGATCTGAACTTTTGCCAATCACGCCTTATTGACCTCTTTTCTGTTAAGAGCGCAGCTATATTTTGTGGCACAAATTCCTTTTTTTTGGTAGTGTTATTGATTTTTGGGGTCGCTGCCAGTGCGGCGTTTGTAATCAGAAGGGTAAAGTTACGCACTGCCACATTCAGTTGCTCCACAGTTTTCAGTGACACATGTAGGGTAATGTGTGAACTTATATATTTTCTGAATTTAAGCCAATTCGTATGGATACTGGTGAGTTTGTCGGGTGGGTTATCTTCTGAATTTGGCTCATATTTTACTGTGATAATAGTGGGTGTGTGATCAGACGAGAGTTCCACTGAAGACTCAATGGTTAGTTGAGTTCGTTTAAGGGTCTTGATTACTGCAAAATCAATAACATCTGGAATTTTGCGTCTGTCCGATGGCCAGTATGTTGGCGTGCCTGACGAAACCACACCAAGGCCGAGTTTGCTGGTAGTATTCCATAGTAGTCTTCCTTTGGGTGAAATCAGACGAGAGCCCCAATAAGTGTGTTTGGCATTAAAATCTCCAGCTACGAGAAATTTTGGGCCAAGGGTTGCAAAAAATGTCTGAAATTGCTGTTCAGTTATTTTGGAGCTGGGTGGACAGTATATTGCAGATATTGTCAATCCTTTTATATACTCATCAAGACAAGTACTGGTGGCTTGCAAGTACTCGGTGCAAAATTCCTGTAAAACATAGTGTTTGATTCTGTCCTTAATTAGAATCGCTGATCCACCTCGTGCTTTACCACCTGGGTGTTTAGTGTCATACAACTTGTATCCGGGTATGTTAAAAAGGTGTTTTTGGGTCAAATGAGTCTCTGAAATTAGCATTATATCTATACAGAATGAATTGAGGAATTGAATGAGTTCCAATTTATGTTGGCATAAGCCGTTCGCGTTCCAGAAGGATATTTTTATCGCATTCATGGCTTATTTTTTAAAAGGGTCTGGATTAGCAGGTTTTGATTGTGTATCATTTCCTGCATCATAGTTTGCATGCCGTTCATAAACTGCGACATGTTTTGCATAAACATATGTAGTGTTTGTTCAAGGCCAATGTTCTGTTGGGCCGGTTGAATAACTGGAGGGTCTTGGGTATATCCTTTGAGTACATTTGCGTATGAAAATTGTTATTGTTGTGATACGGCGTTAGCACCATTTCCTTGGGGTGGTGGGTATGATTTCATCTGCGCAAAATTGGCTGGAGTAGGGTTTGACCTCTTTGTAGCTGTTGCGCTTAAGGGCTTCGGTTCGGTAATAACCTTATTTTTAAGGGTTTTGTAGACTGAACACCCTCTGTAGTTGGCAGTGTGATTTCCATCGCAGTTACTACAATGTCTAACATTTACGTCTTCTCTCGATTTTGGGCACAATTGGGTCTGGTGAAGGTCACCACAAATAACACAAACACTGGGAAGTGTACAATATTTTTTCGAATGACCAAATTCTTGGCAGTTTTGGCATTGTATTGGGCCACGACGTTTATGCGGCTCCTCAACACTGACTCTACGGTGTAGTAAATATCGCAAATTGTATATAGGGTGGGTTTCACTTTTTTGCAGAGTCTTAGGGTCAAATTCCAGTTCAATGCGGAAAAGTGGTTGGGGTAATTTTTCCTTGTTTAGAATGTTAGACACAGATCTAACTTAGAATTTTAATGCAATTAATGCCTCTTTTACATCTCCCCATTCGACAAGCGAGTCTACACCTCTTAGAACAACCGATAGACCTTTGCTACTTTTGAGCTGGTATGTGTAATAGCTCTTTTTACACTTATCGAAATGATCCACAATTTTGCGAAAATCTGCCTCATTATAAATTTGTATTTTTGTTTCATGGATGGCGCCCTTGAGAATAGCCATCACATGAAATCTATTGGCACCTACAATTTGTGTTATCAGAGTCACAAGGGAATTCGAGTTTTTTTCTCTGAGATAAATTGGTGGCGGCTTTGACGTCTTGGGTTTAGGGTCTGAATTATCCTCTTCATATAATAGGGAGTACCTATTTTGCCCAAGATTTATGGGCTGTATTCTCGGCTTTGTCTTTAAAACCTTAGGCGTATTCGTATTTTTGGGAGGGGTCGTTTTGCGCTTTTGCAATGTAGGGTCTGGCTTTTGCAGGTAGCGGTGCATGCCAGTCTGCACTGCCGCACGTGGAGTTAAAAAAATAAATAAAAAGATAAAGAAAAATTACAGCAATATAACAATAAAAAGGAGAAGAAAAAAAATAAAAAGACAGGAAAGGAAAGAAAAGATGCTTGGTCTTAGCTAAGTAAAATTATATGGAAGAATAATAAAGAATTATGGAATGCTTAAAGTTATTTGGCTTATCAATCATTTGTATACTTGTTGGTAAAGAATTACAAAGTTTAATGGCGTTGACAAAGAAAAATCTTGTAGAATTAAGATATTTGAATTTCGGTATAATAAGGTTCAAAAAGTAATCGCAAGTGTCAGACAGAATAAATACGTCGAGGAGGCTTGGTGACACATTTGGGGCGAAACGAGTGGGTGACATTCAATTAATAATGGTCATACCAGCTGAACTAACTTGGTCACAAAAATTATCAGAGACAGTGTCAACAGAAAGCCAATTCACATTAAAATCATCACAGATAGAAAAGGAATCAAAATCAGTAACAAGTTTACAAAGTTCATCGAAAAACGGTTCAAGACTGTAGGTTCTATTTGGATTGTAAACGCAAGACAGACACTTCAACATTCAGGTACTCTACAGGAACTTTAGACTCATATGATTTACTAACAAGTCTGGTGTTTAGATAATTTTTGCAATAGATTGCAACTCCACCACCCTTTTTACCAAGTCTATAAATTCTGAATAACTTGTAATTGGCAATATCAAAATAAGAGTTCGCGATGTCATTATTAAGCCAGGTTTCAGTGATACAAATTATGTACATCCACATTGGAATTTTCAAAAAGATATTTAACATAATCGAGCTCAGAAGTATTTAAACTTCTACACACAAAAAAATAATCGCTTGGCGCGAGGTTGTGGTAACAAATATTCGTCTGCAGCTCTAGTTTTCGCTTGAGAGAGACCCAAATTCGCTTGCAATACCAAAAGAAACTCTAAAATGTTCAACTCGGATATAACAACAGAATAGTATATTAAAGCAGCCACTTTTTTTCAGCTGACAGAACATTTCAAATAAAAAAGCTACCACAACCGAATCCACACTCGCGTGTAGCAATTGAATTCGCTTGTGAACCGTGACAACTATCAGTGATGCCATGTAGGATGCAAAAGACCAGTGTTGCAAATCAATTTTTATTTTAACTTTTGTGTTTTTATTTATTGATTTCTTCCTTTTAATTTTAGTTTCTTTTATCAAAATTTACAAAAAAACATTTGACCAGCCATTAGACGGCAAACCATAAGACGGCAAAATAATTCAGAGCAAGTGAGTAAGTTAAAGTCGGGCAAGCCGACTTATATATACCCTACACCTACTGGGCCATATTGGATCCGCCATCTTGAATTTTGAAAATGCGACATCAAATTCGACCCCAAAAACCCCCCTATACAAAATTTCATACTGTTTTGATGAAATCTTTAAATTTCGGTAAAAATACGATTTTCACTTATATGGGAGGTAGGCGTGGCAGTCGACCGATTCCCACCATTTTCAATACCAACTCCTTCTAGGGCCTAAAAAGGATAAATACGAAATTTGGGTTCCCTAGCTTTCTTCTAGCTCCTACAATCGTGTTTACAAGGAAAGAGGACGGATAGACGGACAGACAGGGTGGTAGGCGTGGCAGTCGACCGATTTCGCCCATTTGCAATACCAACTCCTTCTAGGGTCTAAAAAGGATAAATCCAAAATTTGGGATCCCTAGCTTTCATCTAGCTCCTGTAATCGTATTTACAAGAAAAGAGGACGGATAGACGGATAGGGCTAAATCAACTCAGGAGGTGACGCTGATCAAGAATATATATACTTCTTGGTGTTACCAACATCAGACCAAAGTGAATATACCCATACCTCATGAGGTCTAGGGTATACAAATAGTTGAAGGCTTAAGCCCATGCCACACAGGCGTCCTTTGACCCCTATTTATTTGAATTTTTACTCTATTTTAATTTTTGATGCGTGCCACACGCAAAAATATTTGACACCAGGTCAATCTGACACCTTTTATCTTTATGTCACAAATGGGTTGCTATAAGTGGTCTAAACTTACGTATGCGAGAATTCGCTTATGTAGATGGGGGTAATGGAATTTTTTTTTAGACAATTTCGGGGCCGTAGAGATTATTTTAATCAATATGTACAAACATTTTCTTTTTTTCTTAAATTGATTCATAAAATATTTCATTAAAACATTCATTTGTAATAGCGTCCTTTTATTACATTACGTATTTCTTTAACAAATTTAGCAATTAAAATAACACTCTTTTGAAAAAATATTCTCTCGCTCTTTCAATTAGTGTTCATTTTTAATTTTTCCAAACCACAAAAATTTTAATTTGGCAAGCAACAAAAATTTGTCAGCACCTGGCGTCAATTGACGCCGGTGTGGCATCCCCTTTAGTATATCACCCAGCACTATTATGTATCAAATTTTGTCCATCACTATTATGTATCCATCTTGTTTGTCTTTTACGCATCTAGAAAATATTTTTAAAACATTATTATAATTAAACTATAATGAATTGCAAACAAAAAGAAGTGTTTTATGCTTCGAAAAATTGTGCGGAATAACTTCTGAAAAACACGCATTTCAACATTTAAAATTTTTTGCGAATTGAATGAAATAATTAAATATTGCGTTTTATGAAAGCCCGTTAATTTTGGATATAAAACACCATATGTATTTGCAGTAAAAAGTATGTTGCCCATCAAATTCGTTCAAGAATTGAGAATTATTTCGCATTAAAAGTCTTGTGTTTATATATGAAATTAAATTAAAAAATTATTTCTCTAGTTTAACAAGACAACATCAAACACATTTGCTTTCTTTTTCTTACATTCTTTTTCGTAATACTTTTTTATGTATATTTTTTTTATTTGCACAATTTAAGTAAATTGTTGTCTCGCTCTTACACGTTAGCATTATTATTGGAATTCTTTTTGCAGTATCAGAGAGATGTTGCTGCGTCAGACAGTAGATGTTGGGACAACAGACAGTAGATGCTGCAACATCTGAAAGTAGATGTTGTGACAGCCGCTAGCATTCGGTTGGCCGAAAATTCTGCTGCCCCAACAGTTTTTGTTTTCTGGGTGTAGCATTGAAATGTACAATAGAAAACCTATCATATTGAATACACAAGACATCTATCTTAACCTTTTGATTTTTACCAACGCCACCTAACGGAATAGAATTCATTTTACTAGAGAGTCTGACAAAAAACAAAAAGCATTGCAGAGATCGTGATAAAATATTATCAACAAAAACCAAATTAAAAGGACATAGATACCAAGCATCCTTATAAACCAAGAAGGAGAAAAATTTATATGAAATAGAAATGATAAAGATAAAATAAGATAAAAGAATTTTAAACATACAGGAGAATAAATAAAATGTTTGAATAGGAGAAATATTATGAAGTATTTATGGCATAAGCCGTTAGCACACAAATAACCCAATTTGAACACACTCATTTTTTTTGGCAATATAGTCATCATTTACTGCATTGAGCTCATAAATTGAGTCATGACTTGAGTGAGGTTGGTTAAAGATTGTTCTCATGTGCTATTATTGGTATGCTTATATTATTTTTATGTACATTGGCATACACCGAACGAAAAAAAATGCAAAAAATATCATCAAATCTTCAATTTTCGTTGACATAATATGGCCGATAGTATCAAATTTAAGGTTGTTGCTTTATCATTTTGATATTTTTTTTTATAATGTACATTTATTTATTTGAATCACCTAATATTAACTTAGGTCTAACAATAAGTATTCAATAATTTTAGTTAATTCTAAAAAAAAAAAATGCAGCTTAAACTATGCTGTGAGATGTAAAAATTGCCCTACATCCATTGATTTAGGCAATGTGGAGTTAGCGTATCTAATATATGAGATATATATTAGCTTCGTTTAAGACGTGAGGGATTCAGAGGTCTCAGTAAATTTCTAGCTAGAATGTTTGGATGAAACATGAGCTTCTGCTTGTACTTCGAGGTAAGTTTCGGAATTTCGTCTTTTACTGCAGGTATATTCAGGTCTCTGTGGATGTTAGTACTTTTTATATACTAAGGGGCTCTGGCAATTTGTCTCAGGATTTAGAATGGGATCTCTGGAGTTTTTCCACGTTCGAGGGAGAGGCTGTACCCCAGAGTTCAATTCCTGCTTGACAACTACTTGACCCACAAAAAATTAAACATAAAAGTTAAACATAAAAGTTTCGTTTTTCGTAGATTTGATATTCTTGCCGGTGCGTCCTCGGACCCCTACTGTATATACTCTATACAGCTGATATGCCCATTTATGATCAGACCCTCATCTCAACATTTGCCGACGACACTGCAATATTGTGCTCACACTCAGACCCCAAAATGGCATCACAACACGTGCAACAGCATTTAAACACATTACAAAATTGGTTATCACAGTGGAGAATTAAAGTCAATGAGTCTAAAAGCGCACATATAACCTTCACCCTAAGGAAAGACACTTGCCCCACGCTTAAAATAAATGATAGTGTTATACCACAATGTACCGAAACTAAATATCTTGGTATGCATCTCGATCGCAGACTCACCTGGAAAAAACTGGAAAAAACAGTCTAAAATTACACAAATCAAACTAAAAAAGCTCGAACTCAATTGGCTACTCTCGAAGCATTCGAGACTCAACACCACATATAAAATCCTTTTATACAAAAGTGTAATCAAACCCATATGGGCATATGGGATTGGACTCTGGGGTACCGTCAAATGTTGAGAAACTGCAACGAACGCAGTCGAAAATTCTGCGACAAATCGTGGGAGCACCATGGTACATAAAAAATTCACTCATACATAGAGATTTGCAAATACCGAAAGTATCCGAAGAGATCCCTAAACGTACAACAAAGTATGCAGATAAGCTTAAATTGCATCCAAATATTCTAGCTAGAAATTTGGTAAGACCCACCCGACCACTACGCCTACAGCGTAACTATTCTGTTGCATTTGATAGATAGCCCCGGAACCCTCGTCGCTTCCGACTTCCCGATTATGTTGGCATACAGTCGATGTCAACATCCTACGATGTCAACATCACCTTGATGCCGCCATAACCATCGAGTACTGCATAACGTTGTCCAAATCGATGAATTAGGGCAACAAGCATTTGTTTAAATTGTTAAATGTTAATTAAATTGTTAAATTGCATCGTTAAAAATTATTGTTAGTTCTAAGTATTTAAAAAAATCCAATAAATATATGTTAAGTTAAAAAAAAAATTCCATATGTCCATATGGGTTTTATTATACTTTTGTATATTTGCACTTTATATGTGTGATTGAGCTTTGATGCCCTTGCGATTAGCCAATTTAGCTCCAACTGTTTTAACTTAATCTGAGTGATTTTAGATTGGATGTGCTTGTGCCATGTGAGACGGCGATCGAGATGCATTCCAAGGTACTTGGTTTCGGTACTTTCGGGGACAACTTGGCCGTTTACCTTCAGAGCGGGACACGTGCCCCTTCTTATGGTAAAGGTTAAGTGACAGCTTTTGGATTCGTTGACTTTGATTATTCATCGTGATAGCCAATTGCTTAGAGTGTCCAAATGTTTTTGCACGTAAAGATTTGCCATGTCTGGGTTTGAGTGAGAGCACAGGATAGCAGAGTCGTCAGCAAAAGTCCTTATAAGAGTTCTATCGCTTTTGGGCGAGGACACTGCCTTGTGGTACTCCGACCAGTATTTCGTACTTTCGGGAGACAAAGCTTTTATATTTTACCACAAATTTTCAATTCGTGAGATAGTTCTTGAGAAGGCAGTGCATATTAGCGGGAAGAATATGCTGTAATTTGTAAATAAGTCCATCGTGCCATACTTTATCGAAGGCCTGGGTAATATCGAGAAAAACAGCGGAACAGTACTGTTTCTTTTCGATAGTGCACTTGCTCGATAGTGCCATGCTTTTCGCGGAAGCCAAACTGGTGATCGGGAATCACTTGTTTTTCTGTAACTTTGAGGTGAAACCAGTTTTATTAGAAGTTTTTCGAAGAGTTTCGATAACATGAAGAGTAAACTTATAGGGCGGTATGAAGTTACATTGTTGGGATTTTTTCCAGGTTTGGGAATCATTGTAACTTGAGAAAGTTTCCAATCATCTGGGTAGTGACATGTTCTAAGGATTGCGTTAAATATGTGCAATAAATGCAACTGATGGCAGTGCTTTTATCATTGTGGGCGTTATCAAGTCCGGTCCTGGTGCTTTTTATTTTGGGTCCAGGCATTTATTTATTGCCTCCATTAGTTCATTTTTTTTCATCGCGACTGTACGGGTGTTTTTGAGTGGGATTAATGTTGTAATGGGATATTACCAATTGTTTCGTTCGGGGTGAATACGATTTTTAGGTGGTTGGCAAAAGCAGCACCCTTTTCTGAATCGCTTCTGGCCCAGTTTCCGTTTGGCAGCCGAATGGTAGGATCTGCTAGTACCGGTTTTTTCATATTTTGAGCAGCTCGCCAGAGAGAATAATTTGTTGATTTTGTGGGTACGAGATGTTCAACGAGTTGTTGAAAGTCTTTTTCAGATTTCCACTTAAGCTGTTTTTGTAGATTTTGAGTGATATCTTTTAACTGTGTTTTCTGTGGGCGATCTGTGATTTTGCCATTCACGACATATTTTTCTTTTATTTTTTAGAAGCTGCTCTATATGTTTTGGAGTACATTTTGTATAGCTGCGAATTGAGCTATTTTGGATTTGTTGGGGAGTGGCCGCTGCAGCTGCTTGGGAAAGCAAAAGTGTGAATTCACTAACAGCTGTGTTTATTTCGTTTTTCGTTTTTAGTGACACATTAGGGTTAATGTGAGTGCTTATATACTTCCGATATTTGAGCCAGTTTGTGAGTTTACTAGTCAATTTATCTGGTGGGTTGACCTCAGAGCTTGGGGTGTACTTTATTGTGATAATAGTAGGCGTATGGTCTGATGAGAGATCTAGAGAAGATTCTATAGTCAATTGGCTCCTTTTTACAGTTTTAAATACTGCAAAGTCAATTTTTTCGACTGTCAGTTGGCCAATAAGTTGGAGTGCCAGAGGAGACAACGTCTAGGCCGTTCAACAGGAGCCTGCCCTTTGGTGATATTAGGCGAGAGCCCCAATATGTGTGTTTGGCTTTGAAGTCGCCGGCAACAAGAAACTTTGGTCCAAGAGAATGGAAAAAAGTCTGGAATTGTTGCTCAGTTATTTTGTGTCTGGGCGGGCAGTATATAGCTGTTAATGTTAGGCCTTTTAAGTATTCATCGAGAGAAATACTTGTCGCTTGAATAGATTCTGTGCAATAATTCTGAAGGGCATAATGCTTTATTCGACTTTTAATGAGAATGCCGGATCCACCTCTAGCGTTTCCGCTTGGATGCTTTGTGTCATAGAGTCTATATCCAGGTAGATTGAAAAAGTTTTTTTCAGTGAAGTGAGTTTCAGAAATTAGCATAACGTCTTTGCTGGACTCTTTCAAGAACTCGAGAAGTTCTAGTTTGTGAAGACACAGGCCGTTTGCATTCCAAAATGATATTTTTAAACCATTCATGGTTTAGACATGAGATGTTGTAGTAGAAGACTTTGATTTTTAATCATTTCTTGCATTATATTTTGCATACCAGACATAACATTTACTCCCAGTTTCGAAGCAGAATTAAAAAATGGCTTTCTTCGACATTTTGCCGATATCTACAAATATAATGAATTTTTAAGCTGTGTTGTCAAAGCCATTAAGAAAAACCGACAACGGAAGAGTAAGACTGCATCGTTTGTCACAAACAAGAAGGCTGACAAGAAAATTTGATTTTCCAAACATTGGTTCTGATAAAAAAAAAGAATTTTTAAATGATTTTTGTGGGAATTTCAGTACGAATATACTGGCAACAATGCTTTAATAATAAAGTTTGAGTCCCGTTACTTCCTGATATTCAGTAAAAAAAATTGAAATCATTTCGGGGGGGCTTCAGCCCCTCAAGCACCCCCCCTGGCTACGTGCCTGGTGGGATTACAGATGCCATACAGTGTGCCTTTGGATATTTTTTTCTGTGATTCATGCACTGAAATAAAAAAATCATGTAAAATTGAAATTGCCTGCCTTTCAATTTTAATTTCATGTCAAAATTTGTTAATTTGATGAGAATTGTATCATTCCATTCGTTTTTCACATCATATCAAACTTGCAGCACTACTTATCAATTAATATCCTATCAATACTACTTAACTCCCGTAATTTTATAGAAAAAAAGATCAGAATGCACATACTTCCACATGCGACCGCAGCCGGCTCAGCTGTGCCACCATAAAAAACGGGCGTTGAATAATTTTAGACGGCTTAGAACTCTGCCAATTATTCTGTGCCAAAACAATTATACAAATACAGCAAATGTGAAAAAAACATTTCGTAATGAAAACCGTGCGTTTATGGATGGAAATATATGATCACTAAGATATATTATGCATGTGAAAGTTATTATTTAGTTTTTCGATGCTCAATTTCATCAAATTCTAGTGTAGTGACGTAGTTACAGTGAATTCAAGCTCTGTAAATTCTATTCAATTTCCAAAATTATTGAAGCATCAATTTTACAAGGGGTAGATTGAAATATTAGCCGGTGAAATGCAATTCGCACCTTTTTTTATAACCCTTATATTACCGTGCTTTGGGTGGACTATATATATATATATATAATATAGTTTGCTTCGAAAGTGGCGGTAAGTAAACAAATTTACTTACCGCCGTCAGCGAAAGCTATTTCTTCAAATAGTTTGATTAATTTTCTTTTTTCGCTTATTTTAGGCATTTTAGACTTTAAACAAACAACTGTCAACAAAACTGCGCTAGTCACCAACAGCACAACTTCCACTTTTAAATGAATACCCTTAATGTTAATGTTTATGTTAGATGGGATTACAGCTACCACCTGACATGAATCACTAAGTGCCAGGACATTTTTTGAGTGAATCACGTCACTTGGGATTAGACCAACTCACAAGTGACGTGCCACATCCAAAAAATGTCCAAGAACGCACTTGGTGGCTGCTGTAATCCCAAATTACACGAAACAAGAAAAAAGTCCGAGGACGCAGTCTGGAGATGCTATAATTCCACCTAACATTAATCACACAAGAAAAGTTTAAGGACGCAGTGGATGCTAACTGAATCCCACCTGACACACCGAACCAAAAATGTGCTAAAAATACCATCAAATCTTCAAATGTCGTTGAGAAAATATGGCCGATAGTATCAAATTTGATACTACATCTTTATCATTTATATGGAAGAGTGGAGAATTGATGGGATACCAACTTAATTTTGATAAGGATCCAACGTAAATTTACATGAGAAAATTCGCTCCAAGAAATAATTACGAAAATGGAGAAAAAGAAAATAAGAAATGTATTCGTTTTAGAAACGACAAAAAACGAACACATAAAAATTAAAGATGTTTCATTTTCAATTGATATGACATGTGATGCTTATTAAGATGCCTGAAAATGTCGCAAAAGAAAGAATAAAAAAGAGTAAAAAACAAGTTTTTAAAAATATAACCCTTTAACCGACTAAAAAGCAGAAAATAAATTTCCTTTAAATTAATTTCAGCAATTTCGATTTAAAATTAAGGGTTTTTGGCGACTTCAAAATCTGCAAAGATATTAGGAGGAAAGTACCCAAAAACCCTTAATTTTAAATCGAAATTGCAGAAATTAATTTAAAGGGAATTTATTTTCTGCTTTTTAGTCGGATAAAGGGTTTTATTTTAAAAAACTTGTTTTTTACTCTTTTTTATTAACACTGCTGTCTTCAATTAGTTTTGGGCCCAGTGTGGTCGATAGAAAAAGACACGCGATCGGTACGAAAGTAAAAAAAAAAGTAAACTCGAAATCACGTTTTTTGAAAAAAAAATTTTTCTTTTCCGCTTAACCCATTCATGACGAGCGTGCCCATATGGTAACGCTGATAGCGCTCTACGGTATGTGCAATTAAAAAAATATTTGAACGAATATCACTAATCCGTTTTTTGATGTTTATAAAGCATACTTTGATCTTTCTTTTGATATATAACTCTAAGCAATCGCTCGTCAGTAGCGATCGTGGCGGATAATTGAAAAGTAGTGTTTTTAAAAAGTGGCCAAAAACAGCGAAAAGTCACGACCTTTCCAGTAAGAATATTTTTCATTCCCATAAAAAGTTATATATTTTGAATATTTTTTTTTTAACATTTGGGTAGAATATCAAAGTATTAGAAAACATATAAAATTATTTATAACTTCTGTGTTACCTTTTTATCATTCTGAATTTCGCTGTTACCATATGGGCACGCTCGTCACAACCCTGGCAAATTTAAATTTTCTTACTGAAAATGTTTGTATGAGCTTTTTTTATGTAAAATGTAATATATTTTATTTGTATATTGATTTAAAAGTGTGTTTGTATACTTAATATAATTATTAAAAATTTTTTTTTTTAATATTCAGATTTAAAATAATTTTTTGTACGTGTTTATATACATATTTGCGTACATATTCGAGTATTTTTTGTATAATTAAGTAAATTTTATCTATGTGTTGGTTTGAAATATATTTTTTTTAGCTTCTTTCATATAAAGTTAAATATATTTTATCAATAAATTGTCTTTAAAGTGTGGTTATGTACTTGGTATGCTTATGCAAAATTAGCAGCACCTCTTAGGTTGATTTAGCCATATCCGTATGTATGTCCGTTATTTTGATTGGTATGGGCTATTGAAGGAGCTAAATGAAAGCTAGGCGGTCCAAACATTGAATTTATCCTTTGGTGGTCCTAGAAAGAGTTGGTAATGCAAATGGGCGAAATCGATCAACTGCCACGCCTACCTTCCATACAAGTGAAAGTCGAGTTTTGTAACAAATGTGGTAGGAAAATTCTCCGTAAGATATATTTTCCGCGTTGCGTCGATGGTGAGTGTCGCAAAAGCTATATGAGCAATACCCCGATCATGACATGACATCATGACGCTTACAAAATCCACGTCTAAGATGGCTAGGTCATGCCGAGCTGATGAAAGTAAAAAAGTACTACTAAATGGAGCACTTATGAGTACCGTCGGTGGAATGAGCGGAAGATGGCCACCAGGTCTCAGATGGAAGGGTGCATGGTATATATAGGTTTACTTCGACCGGCTGAAACTTACGCAATTGGTTTTTAACAAATTTACATTACGATGAAGACATTTAGGCGAGCATAATTTTATGCGGATGGACAAGATTATTAGGAGGAAGATGAAGGAGGTACTTCCCATGGTCTTCATCGTACACCTCTTTTACAGCATGTGTATGTCAAATGATGACGAGGACCTTTCCAATTTCAGTTCATATGGAGATATTTCTTATGCTATTGAAAACCTAATCAGTATTTTGGTGTAGGTGGAGATACATATTATATACAGTGGCGGACAGATAATTAGGTCAGCCTTTTGTAGTAATTTTGAACGACTACCAAAATTTTAAGAATATCAACTTGATTACTATTGAAAAGGTCTATTGGACCCCATTCTATGATGACTACCAGGACACTTATCAAGAAAATCCTAGTTGAAAACCGACCTACTTTTCTAACTTTTTTCCTGGGGGCCTATACAAATTTTTTAAAAACAAATTACTTTGCTGAAGAAACTTTTGTGATCAGAAATGCTCCTGAATTTATAGAATTTTTTTTAACAACATTTTTTTTTTTAAAAACTTTTAGATTTAAAAAAATTGGTCGATAAAAATTTTTTTTACAAAATAAATCTTAAAACATTGCCAAACTTTCAAGAATTTAAAAAAAATGTAGTTATAAACAATAATATCTTAAATTAGGTAATTTTGCTAGGGTTGTGACGAGTGTTACCATATGGTAACGGCCAGGGCTGGGCAAACGGTAAGCGGTCCAAAAAAAAAAAAGTTAGAAATTCGTTTCTTAGGCCATTTCTAGGTATTTCTGAAAAAATCTTGAAAAAATTCCGAAAATTTCGCTCTCGTCATTAATGGGTTAATAAAATTGCTCGCAACCATTTATTATTAAAAAAATCATGAGCACGAAAATAAAAATTACCAAGTTACAGGAGGCTAAGGACTGGACGCTGTGGAAATTGCAGACGCGGGTTGTTTTGAAGTCCCTGGATGTGTTCAAGGTGGTAGATGGGGAAACGTGCCCCATACAGAAGGAAAACGCCAGTCCAGAAGAAATGGGTGTATATAATACACTATTTGAAGCATGGGAAAAGAAGGATGTGAAGGCACAGAGCGTAATCCTCACCAGCGTAGGTGCTCAAGCTTCGCTCCATGTAGTAAGCCGCAATACGGCTCGTGAAATGTGGTTTACACAGTGTATTTGAACAAAAGTCGGAGACTGGTATCCATTTTCTTCAGCGGAAATTCTTTGGCTTTGGCAAAGAACCAGAAGACGATATGGCTAGTTTCATTTCCAAGCTGGAGGAAGTTGTTTAACAATTGTCTGACTTAGGCGAGAAAATTCAGCAGGGTATGGTTGTGACAAAAATTTGGATGGCTTTACCTCCCGAGTTAATTCATTTTCACAGTGCGTGGGAGTCAACTAATGACGAAAAGAAAACTCTATATGAGCTAGGAAATCGGTTGATGATCGAGGAAAGGCGAATGGCATCATGGTCACAAAATGAAACGGGAGCTTTTTTTGCTAAAAATTCAGGGAAGTCGAAACAAACGGGCAAAGAAAGTGTGCGCAAATGCTATAAATGCGGTGGTACTGCACATTTTAAAAGGGATTGTCCTAATCGAAACAAATGGAGGGAAGATTCAGAAGCATTATGTTGTGATGCGTTGATTGGTGTAAGCGATGCTGACTCTTGGTTTTTGAACTCAGGCGCGACTGAGCACATGTCAAATCGTCGTGAACTATTCTATGATTATGAAGAGTTTGCAGTTTCGCATCCAGTGAAAATCGGCAATGGCGAAATTCTAGGCGGAGTTGGTGTTGGCAAAAAAATTGTCAAGGTGGCGACAAATGGGTCGATAAACATTTGTCAAAAGTGATGCATGTTCCCGCATTACAAATGAAGTTCGCAAGGTCGGTGTTTTGATAAAGGCTACATGCTGGTGTCAAATTCGTCAAAGTGTGAGTTTCGAGATGACAAGCAATGGGTGTCCGTCAAACGGCATTATATAAAATGCTGATCAAAGCCAAAACTCCAATAAGTGCAGCAGTGACTGCGGTGAAGGGGGAATATCTTCTTGTATGGCATACACGATTTGCACATCAAAACATAATGCACGTTAAACGGTTTCTATGAAGAAATGAAATTGACTTTGTTGATGATCCAAATTTTCAATGCGAAGCGTGTGTAATAGGCAAGCAACATAGGTTACCATTCCAAGGACACAATCAAACAACAACAAAGGGAGGTGAGTTATTTCACGCTGATGTATGTGGCCCAGTGCAAGTCAACTCGACTGGTGGAACACGCTACTTGTTGCTGCTAAAAGATGATTATTCGCATATGAGATTCGCATATTTCTTAAAGGCAATATCTGAAGTGGCAACGAAAATTAAACATTTTGTGGAATTTGTTAAAAATCAAATGGAGCTTAACGTCAAAGCTCCCTTATTTCTAATGTGCGGAAGTGAAAAATTGAACTCCATACTATTTACGAAAATTGAAGTGATTAAACCACTAGAAAAATTTGTGCTTGAACCGTGAGCAGAAAAAGCTCAAAACAATCTCGCATTAGTCTTGGCACTGACTGTAAAAGGCCAAATTAATAATAATAAACAAATAAACAAAAATTAAAAAGTGATCAATATGCTGAGAACGCTGCCACTTGATTCAATCTCAGAAACCGGTTTGTCGGAAAAAACCAACATTGCTGAAGCACCCGCGAAAGCGTCGCAGTTAAAATTCTCTGTACTCGCTGAGAATGCGAAGCGAAAAAAATCAAATTCTCTTGTCAATCTGAAAACACAGCTTGCTGGTGCCAACAGATTTCATGTGATGCCCATTCTCAAGGGCGCTATCCATGAAACTAAAATTCAAATTTTAATGAGGTAGATTTTCGAAAAATTATTGATAATTATCAATAAGTACCTACCAGCTCAAAAGCTTTGCTGCTTTTGGTTGCAATAAGAGGAATAGACTCTTTTATTGAATGCGGTGAACTAAAAGCCGCATTAACAGAGCAAAAATTTCAGGTTAGATCCGTTAGGCATTGTAGTAGCTATGGTAAAAATCACAATGCAACTGCCCAGATGAAATCATAACCACCACCCCAAGGGAATGGAGCTATGGCTGCACCACAACAACAACTATTTCCATACCCAAATGCACTCAAAGGCAATACTCAAGACCCTCCAGTTATTCAACCTGCTCAACAGAACATTGGCCTTGAACAAACACTCCAGATGTTTATGCAAAACATGTCGCAGTTTATGAATGGCATGCAAACTATGATGCAGGAGATGTTACGCAATCAAAAAATGTTAATCCAGACCCTTATAAATAACAAACCATGAATACCTTCTGGAACGCGAACGGCTTATGCCAACATAAATTGGAACTTATTCAATTCCTCAACTCACACTGCATATATGTAATGCTAATTTCAGAGACCCATATGACCCAAAATCACTTTTTTAAAATACCCGGAAACAAGTTGTACGACACTAAACACCCAGGTGGTAAAGCACGAGGCGGATCAGCGGTTCTAATAAAGGACAGACTCAAACACTATGTTTTACAGGAGTTTTGCCCTCATGTTGTTGTTGTAGCCGCTGAATTGTACAGCTTGGTCCTGGCATGGAGTTTGTTATTTTTTTGTGATATTAAGTCCCAGAAATTGAGCTGCCTCTGTTGGGCGTCTCCAGAGCGCATCTGTGTTGTTGGTTTTGCAACGCAGCCAAACAGGTGGTTGGTGTCGTGAGGGCTTGTGTTGCAGTCCGGGAAATTGTCGGTTATGGTCGGATCGATGCGGGACATGTAACAATTTAGCAAACTGTATCTCCCTGATCGTAGTTGAGCAAGGGTGGCTCTCGTGTGGCGGGGAAGTCTGCGTTCCCCGTCGGACATCTTCGGTGGTAGCCTGCGAAAGACGATATTTGGTGCTTGTGAGGAAATCGAAGTGGTGACTGCGTTCGTGGCCGGTAACTTGGCTAGGTACAGGTTGAAGAGAGTGGGGGAAAGAACCCCTCCTTGTGGTACGCCCTGCTTCATTTTCCTGTAGCCTGAGCGGGCGGATTTGAGAGGTGGTGGTGTTCAGCGCAGTAGTGGTGCTGTGTAGTTTCCGGAAACCGTGCTGGTGTTTCGCTAGAGGAATATGTTTGGATAGCTCAGGTAGAGGAGCGTTTCCAATGTTTTCGCCACCGGTGAGAGTAGCGATATCGGGCGGTGGGAGGCACCTTGGTCGGCGGGTTTACCTGGTTTGAGCAGGGGTACGACCCTTCCGGTTTTCCAATTGCCTGGAATGGTGAGCGTGCGGAGCGACAGGTTCTCGACAGCTTCTTGGGGTGTTCTCGTTAAGAACGCCGAAGTTGGATCTGTCAACTTGGTCTGCTATGGCTGCGCCGCGCTGATCGCTATCCACGGCTGAGTGCCAAGTTGCGTGGTGAGCGTTGAAATCACCCAACACAAGTCGTTCATTTCCATTCAGAAGAGAGTGAATAGAGGCCTGGAATCTTGATGAACAACTGCTGGCCGGTGGAATATAAACATTTATTATGTCGATGTAGGTTGTGCCTGACTTGATGGCAATACCCTGCAGCTCCGTGAAAGAGTCATTGGGTGGATTCGGTATCGTCAAAGGTTTATATTTGACTGCTCCATTGATGATAAAGGCCAGGCCTCCTCCGCCACTTCTGGTCCTGTCCTGTCTGTGTACAGTATAGTTGCCAGTGTGTCGGATTTTTGAGGAGGATGTTAATTTTGTTTCTTGCAACGCCGCTATGAGGATGTTGTGACGGGTCATGTAGTCAATTACCTCTGTGATTTTTCAGGTGGAGGATTTTGAGCGCAGTGCGTGGTGTCTGGTGCTGTTGGCCTGGTGGTTGTTTCGTTCGGTGTTTTCTTTTATGTCGGTGAGGTGGTTGTTGATGTCGTTGTCGTTGTTATCGCCGTTGTTGTTGTGGATGTTGTTGGTGTAGTTGTTGTTTTTGGTGTTGTTGTAGCTGGTGTTGTTGTTGTTGTTGATGGTGTTGTTGCTGCAGTTGTTGTTGATTTTGTTGCTGTTGATTTTGTTGTAGTAGCGATTGTTGTTGTTGTTGTTGTGGTTGTGTCGGTAGTGTTGTGGGTGTTGTGGCTGAGAGACGATGTGAATATGCAGTTGCGCGGCAGCATGTGCACTCAAAGGTCTCGTTCCACTCTTTGTGGCTGCGAAGTCTTGAGCAGCGTAAGTGGCACCATTCCAGGCAGGCATAGCATTTGACGGATGTTGTGTTGCGACGAATGAGCTTGCCACATATTATGCAAAGCCAGATGTTGGGGCCTGGGTTGGTTTCGATACCGGCGCATTGGAGAAGAGTTTGGAGCAGGCCGGCCGGTGTTCGCTGCTCCTCTGGGTAAAAAACGTGATCCATGCAAGGGGATTTTGTACAATAAACGGATGTGACAGTCTTTGGTCGGGCAGAGTAATGTCTGGTGTCTGGGAGTGTCGATCTGGTGCGTAGAACCAACTGTCGTGAGATCGGTCAAAAACTAGTTTTTTAAAATATAACTTTTTAACCGACTAAAAAGCAGAAAATAAATTTCCTTTAAATTATTTTAGCAATTTCGATTTAAAATTAAGGGTTTTTGGGTACTTTCCTCCTAATATCTTTGCAGATTTTGAAGTCGCCAAAAACCCTTAATTTTAAATCGAAATTCCTGAAATTAATTTAAAGGGAATTTTTTTTCTGCTTTTTAGTCGGTTAAAGGGTTATATTTTAAAAAACTTGTTTTTTACTCTTTTTTTTCAAATTATTTAAAGTTCTAAATTCCGTATTTTTTAAGCTACAGGGCTGAAATTTTTTACTTAGGTTAGCATTGGGGAAAAAGAGTAAAAAAGGGAAAAAAAGGGAAAAAAAAATATTTTTTTTACAAAATTAGTAAAAAGAGTTATTTACTCTTTTTTATTCTTTCTTTTGCGACATTTTCAGGCATCATAATAAGCATCACATGTCATATCAATTGAAAATGAAACATCTTTAATTTTTATGTGTTCGTTTTTTGTCGTTTCTAAAATGAATACATTTCTTATTTTCTTTTTCTCCATTTTCGTATTTATTTTTTTGGATCGAATTTTCTCATGTAAATTTACGTTGGATCCTTATCAAAATTAAGTTGGTATCCCATCAATTCCCCACTCTTCCATATAAATTATAAAGATGTAGTATCAAATTTGATACTATCGGCCATATTTTGTCAACGAAATTTGAAGATTTGATGGTATTTTTAGCATTTTTTTGGTTCGGTGTGTCAGGTGGGATTCAGTTAGCATCCACAGCGTCCTTCAACTTTTCTTGGGTGATTAATGTTAGGTGGGATTATAGCAGCTCCAGACTGCGTCCTCGGACTTTTTTCTCGTTTCGTGTAATTTGGGATTACAGCAGCCACCAAGTGCGTTCTTGGGCATTTTTTGGGTGTGGCACGTCACTTGTGAGTTGGTCTAATCCCAACTGACGTGATCCACTCAAAAAATGTCCTGGCACTTAGTGATTCATGTCAGGTGGTAGCTGTAATCCCATCTAACATGAATCACCCAAACAAAATTTGCAAAAAAAATTGTTGGTATGAATCGACTTACGGAATTAAACAGTTTATTTGCACAAACGAGCGCTTCCGAGGGTTTCAGACATTAAGGGTATTCATTTAAAAGTGGAAGTTGTGCAGTTGGTGACTAGCGCATTTTTGTTGACAGTTGTTTGTTTAAAGTCTAAAATGCCTAAAATAAGCGAAAAAAGAAAATTAATCAAACTATTTGAAGAAATAGCTTTCGCTGACGGCGGTAAGTAAATTTGTTTACTTACCGCCACTTTCGAAGCAAACTATATTATATATATATATATATATAGTCCACCCAAAGCAAGGTAATATAAGGGTTATAAAAAAAGGTGCGAATTGCATTTCACCGGCTAATATTTCAATCTACCCCTTGTAAAATTGATGCTTCAATAATTTTGGAAATTGAATAGAATTTACAGAGCTTGAATTCACTGTAACTACGTCACTACACTAGAATTTGATGAAATTGAGCATCGAAAAACTAAATAATAACTTTCACATGCATAATATATCTTAGTGATCATATATTTCCATCCATAAACGCATGGTTTTCATTACGAAATGTTTTTTTCACATTTGCTGTATTTGTATAATTGTTTTGGCACAGAATAATTGGCAGAGTTCTAAGCCGTCTAAAATTATTCAACGCCCGTTTTTTATGGTGGCACAGCTGAGCCGGCTGCGGTCGCATGTGGAAGTATGTGCATTCTGATCTTTTTTTCTATAAAATTGCGGGAGTTAAGTAGTATTGATAGGATATTAATTGATAAGTAGTGCTGCAAGTTTGATATGATGTGAAAAACGAATGGAATGATACAATTCTCATCAAATTAACAAATTTTGACATGAAATTAAAATTGAGAGGCAGGCAATTTCAATTTTACATGATTTTTTTATTTCAGTGCATGAATCACAGAAAAAAATATCCAAAGGCACACTGTATGGCATCTGTAATCCCACCAGGCACGTAGCCAGGGGGGGTTGCTTGAGGGGCTGAAGCCCCCCCGAAATGATTTCAATTTTTTTTACTGAATATCAGGAAGTAATGGGACTCAAACTTTATTATTAAAGCATTGTTGCCAGTATATTCGTACTGAAATTCACACAAAAAGCATTTAAAAATCCTTTTTTTTTATCAGAACCAATGTTTGGAAAATCAAATTTTCTTGTCAGCTTTCTTGTTTGTGACAAACGATGCAGTCTTACTCTTCCGATGTCGGTTTTTCTTAATGGCTTTGACAACACAGCTTAAAAATTCATTATATGTGTGGATACCCTACAAAAGTATCGGCAAAATGCCGAAGAAAGTAATTTTTTAATTCTGCTTCGAAACTGGGCGTAAATGTTTTCCAAACGGACCTACAGCTTCCAAAGCTTCCTAAGCAGACATTGTTGTGTCCTATCTTTTCTTTCCTTAAAATAAAGGACACAATTCTTTAATTTTTAATTATATCATTTATTTATCACACTGGAGGGTCCAGTAGGAATCGCAGTGGATATTTTTATATTAATTCCAGAACGGTGCTGACCGTTCTGTGTTTAAATTACAACTGAACTTTTTAAAATACTTATTTCTATTAGCCGTTCCAGACACAAATCATATTTGCTTACGCTGCATTTGGTCACACCAATACATTGTTGGCTGACCAAATTCTTGCAGCAAAACGTTATCGTGTTACACATCAGTGCCATACCTGCGTCCAGCTTTGGCTGTTTATATATATACAAAGAAAACAACGATTGTGCACGTTTCAAATCGTGGGACATAATTTGTGCCTAGATGGCATTTTTTGGATCAGTGAATGTGGCGAAAATCGTGGGACTCGATTTTAACTCACAACATTCCCTAACCCTTAAGGAAAGAAAAAATTAGTATAGACAAATTTTCAATTTGTCAATACCAATTTTTTTCTATTATCTATTTTCATAGTATTTCTCTTTAAACTATTTTAGTAGTGTTTTGCTTTTATACTATTTTGGTAGTGTTTTTCTTTATAATACTTTTAACAAAGTTTGTCCTTCAAATATTTTTATTTATATATATATTTTTTTTTTTATTATTATTTTTTTATAAACATTGTAAATTAGTAAATCTGCTTTCCGAGAAATAAATTTTTTTAA
This sequence comes from Heteromyza rotundicornis, assembly GCA_951394025.1. NCBI lineage: Eukaryota > Metazoa > Arthropoda > Insecta > Diptera > Heleomyzidae > Heteromyza > Heteromyza rotundicornis. The sequence goes on from OX596012.1 coordinate 32,875,493, forward strand.
GCTTTGATTTCCCTTTTTACAATTTCTTGAGTGACTTCTAAGAAAGGTGTTCATTTTGTAGTATTTTTTTTCGGGAATTTTAATTTATAAATGATTCACATTTTTATTTGTTTTTATGAAATTTCTCACCTTAAACAAATATATTTTCGCATTTGCAAGAACCATTTTTTAGTAAGTTTCGCTGCGGCTGCGGTACTTCGCGTTGATGTGTGCGGACCTTAATGTTGTACTGGGAATATATGCAGTGTATAGGAAAGTGTAATATGAAAGTGTAATATGAAAATCTAATACACCACCGTAATAGGTGAAAATAGTGTTAGGTGGCAACGGTAGTCTTGTGGCAGTGTTATTTTCTTAAAGGTGGCAGCTTTAGGTCGAAGCTATATTTGTTTATATGTGAAATGATTTTTTGTGTGTGTATATACATGAAAGCGTTTTGCATACAGCTTGTCGAAGATAATCGATATTAGGAAAAGGTATTGTATGAGCATTAGTGACTCTGGTGAGAAGGCGCTTAGTTCGCTACTTCATCTTACTTACAATCGCTGCGTTGTGGGTTCGATACCTCACCAGGGCGGCTAACATTTATAAGAAAAAAATATATGTGTGAATAAATTTGTAAGTGGTTCTGGGTTCTTCTCACGACCGCAGCGTCGTGTGGACAAACCACCAGAATGGCTAACATTAAAAAAAAAAGAAGGCTTACAACTTAAAAAATTTTTTAAGTGAAGTTGTAAATTTTGAATTGGTTAGCGTTCCGGACAGACAGACAGAAAGACAGACAGACAGAAAGACAGACAGACAGACCTGGACAAATATAAACATTGTAAATGTTTAATTTTTTTATTTTTTTTGTTTGTTACATGGAAGTAGGACTACAATTAAATTTTAATTACCAAAATTATAACATTAATTTTAAAGTAAACTTTACAAGATCTGTGAAATTATTAAAACATTGCTATGTACCAATTTGTAATTTTGAAAAATTAGTACTTACTAATTAATTATTTGATGATTATACAATATTACTGAATTAAAATTAAAATAATATTTTCCGTTGGTTTCTTTTTCATCATTTTTTTACTTTCATATTTTTTGAAACCAACTGGATTTTAGGAATAAAATATTGAATAATTGAATTATAAAAAATATACTCTTTCATACTATCGTGCAGATTTGGTGGCTGTTTGGCGTTTCCGCTGATCCCTGTGGTTTCTTCTTCACTGTTGCTCTTCACTGCTGTTCTTCACGGTTGCTGCTCCCGGTTGTTAAAATGACGACAGTGGCATGTTATGTTTTGGGCATTGTTTCATCCTGTGTACATTTTCTTCGTGCAGATTTAATGGTATATTTCATTCTGAATGCTGTGCGACCCCCTTAGACATTAATGTATTGCTGGCGTTATAAACTGTTGAGCCCAGTAGTAGTCCACTTCGCTTTTATTTTCATTATACCTTAATAGGCCATATTTGATGGTTCCACCGACCCGTGGTGTTTCGATAGTTGGACTGGCTCTAGTAGTTGATACTATGCACATTGTATGATTTAGTGACATAGTCTGAACTGGACAAGGTGATCAATGTACTCTTGCCGTTGCCATTTATGCTTGGTCTTGTTGGGGTCAGCAATTTTCAGTGGCCATTGTATCCGTGGGACCATCCCAGTGGTAGGCCCTTGCCGGTAACAACGGTTGATGCCCTTTATTATGGTTGATACTCAGTGTTGCCTTGCCGATGTTCGTCTGGTCGATGTTCGCCTTGCCGATACTCTCCCAAATCATTTCAACACACAATCTTCGCATGAGAGTACCAAACATAATAATAATAACAAATTATATAATTTATGGATTTATTATTGACTAAAAATATACTGGTATATCTTAAGATGTAATAGTAAAAAAATGTTGTCCCATAGATGTGACATCAAGTTGCCGGAACTTAGGTAGAATTACCGTAACTGCCCTTGAATTGCATCTTTTACCATGCTTTTCAGTTTAGCATGTTACTTCCAACTAAAAACCGTGTTGGGTTTGGTGAATATAAGATTCTTATTCAAACTTTGAAGAAGTTTGTTTGTCACACATAATATTACAGCGATGTAATCGTGACATTAAAGAATTATGAACTGCTACTTGGGTCTATCTGTAACGAAAAAGATAATTAATCTTTCATCCTGCAGATATTAACAGAAGACTGTGTGGATAATTCCACTCAAACTGTCCAATCGAGAGTACTATGGAAATGTTCGACAAATACTATAAATATTGAGCGAAAATTTCATGTGAACTCGATTGTCCAGGGAATATTTCTCATAGAGTAATCTGGAAAAATTCCGAAAGATTCTAGACTCTTTCCGTAATACTGTTTACCTAGCGGCTACATACTATATCCTGGATACCAAATAGTTTGGTTACCCCTGATATGTTACGGTCGACTGGAACAGATATTCAGAATTTTTTAACCTGACAATCTCAGAAACCGGTTTGTCGGAAAAAACCAACATTGCTGAAGCACCCGCGAAAGCGTCGCAGTTAAAATCCTCTGTACTCTCTGAGAATGCAGCGCAACTTACTCTAGTATTTCCTGCTAACAATGCTATTCTAGCTGAAAATACTATTTTGAAGAGCCGCTCCGCAGAGGCGCTCTTCATAAGTTCTCTCGCATCACCATCTGTTCCTTGGCGAGAACAATGCAAAACCCCTACACCCTACACCCAGCGGCTGCTGCCAAGCCGCAGCATCAAACCTTACGCCAGACCCTATCAATACATTTACAGAGAACCAAAAGTCTGTTCATAAGCCCCAGTCAGCGAAAAAAGGCAATAAAATGAATTCTCTCGAGCAGACTGCTACAGGTACGGCTACAATGTAAAAACGTCAAGCGACCCCTCCAGAAAATACCAACACGCCTAAGATTTTTAAATCCAAATCGAATATCCAGCCCGTAAATCTTGGCCAAAATAGAAATTCTTTACTGTATGAAGAAGAAAATTCAGACCCTAAACCCAAAATGTCGAAGCAGCCGCCAATTTATCTCAGAGAAAAAAATCAAATTCTCTTGTCAATCTGAAAACACAGCTTGCTGGTGCCAACAGATTTCATGTGATGCCCATTCTCAAGGGCGCTATCCATGAAACTAAAATTCAAATTTTAATGAGGTAGATTTTCGAAAAATTATTGATAATTATCAATAAGTACCTACCAGCTCAAAAGCTTTGCTGCTTTTGGTTGTAATAAGAGGAATAGACTCTTTTATTGAATGCGGTGAACTAAAAGCCGCATTAACAGAGCAAAAATTTCAGGTTAGATCCGTTAGGCATTGTAGTAGCTATGGTAAAAATCACAATGCAACTGCCCAGATGAAATCATAACCACCACCCCAAGGGAATGGAGCTATGGCTGCACCACAACAACAACTATTTCCATACGCAAATGCACTCAAAGGCAATACTCAAGACCCTCCAGTTATTCAACCTGCTCAACAGAACATTGGCCTTGAACAAACACTCCAGATGTTTATGCAAAACATGTCGCAGTTTATGAATGGCATGCAAACTATGATGCAGGAGATGTTACGCAATCAAAAAATGGTAATCCAGACCCTTATAAATAACAAACCATGAATACGATCAAAAATGTCCTTCTGGAACGCGAACGGCTTATGCGAACATAAATTGGAACTTATTCAATTCCTCAACTCACACTGCATATATGTAATGCTAATTTCAGAGACCCATATGACCCAAAATCACTTTTTTAAAATACCCGGAAACAAGTTGTACGACACTAAACACCCAGGTGGTAAAGCACGAGGCGGATCAGCGGTTCTAATAAAGGACAGACTCAAACACTATGTTTTACAGGAGTTTTGCCCTCATGTTGTTGTTGTAGCCGCTGAATTGTACAGCTTGGTCCTGGCATGGAGTTTGTTATTTTTTTGTGATATTAAGTCCCAGAAATTGAGCTGCCTCTGTTGGGCGTCTCCAGAGCACATCTGTGTTGTTGGTTTTGCAACGCAGCCAAACAGGTGGTTGGTGTCGTGAGGGCTTGTGTTGCAGTCCGGGAAATTGTCGGTTATGGTCGGATCGATGCGGGACATGTAACAATTTAGCAAACTGTATCTCCCTGATCGTAGTTGAGCAAGGGTGGCTCTCGTGTGGCGGGGAAGTCTGCGTTCCCCGTCGGACATCTTCGGTGGTAGCCTGCGAAAGACGATATTTGGTGCTTGTGAGGAAATCGAAGTGGTGACTGCGTTCGTGGCCGGTAACTTGGCTAGGTACAGGTTGAAGAGAGTGGGGGAAAGAACCCCTCCTTGTGGTACGCCCTGCTTCATTTTCCTGTAGCCTGAGCGGGCGGATTTGAGAGGTGGTGGTGTTCAGCGCAGTAGTGGTGCTGTGTAGTTTCCGGAAACCGTGCTGGTGTTTCGCTAGAGGAATATGTTTGGATAGCTCAGGTAGAGGAGCGTTTCCAATGTTTTCGCCACCGGTGAGAGTAGCGATATCGGGCGGTGGGAGGCACCTTGGTCGGCGGGTTTACCTGGTTTGAGCAGGGGTACGACCCTTCCGGTTTTCCAATTGCCTGGAATGGTGAGCGTGCGGAGCGACAGGTTCTCGACAGCTTCTTGGGGTGTTCTCGTTAAGAACGCCGAAGTTGGATCTGTCAACTTGGCCTGCTATGGCTGCGCCGCGCTGATCGCTATCCACGGCTGAGTGCCAAGTTGCGTGGTGCGCGTTGAAATCACCCAACACAAGTCGTTCATTTCCATCCAGAAGAGAGTGAATAGAGGCCTGGAATCTTGATGAACAACTGCTGGCCGGTGGAATATAAACATTTATTATGTCGATGTAGGTTGTGCCTGACTTGATGGCAATACCCTGCAGCTCCGTGAAAGAGTCATTGGGTGGATTCGGTATCGTCAAAGGTTTATATTTGACTGCTCCATTGATGATAAAGGCCAGGCCTCCTCCGCCACTTCTGGTCCTGTCCTGTCTGTGTACAGTATAGTTGCCAGTGTGTCGGATTTTTGAGGAGGATGTTAATTTTGTTTCTTGCAACGCCGCTATGAGGATGTTGTGACGGGTCATGTAGTCAATTACCTCTGTGATTTTTCAGGTGGAGGATTTTGAGCGCAGTGCGTGGTGTCTGGTGCTGTTGGCCTGGTGGTTGTTTCGTTCGGTGTTTTCTTTTATGTCGGTGAGGTGGTTGTTGATGTCGTTGTCGTTGTTATCGCCGTTGTTGTTGTGGATGTTGTTGGTGTAGTTGTTGTTTTTGGTGTTGTTGTAGCTGGTGTTGTTGTTGTTGTTGATGGTGTTGTTGCTGCAGTTGTTGTTGATTTTGTTGCTGTTTATTTTGTTGTAGTAGCGATTGTTGTTGTTGTTGTTGTGGTTGTGTCGGTAGTGTTGTGGGTGTTGTGGCTGAGAGACGATGTGAATATGCAGTTGCGCGGCAGCATGTGCACTCAAAGGTCTCGTTCCACTCTTTGTGGCTGCGAAGTCTTGAGCAGCGTAAGTGGCACCATTCCAGGCAGGCATTGCATTTGACGGATGTTGTGTTGCGACGAATGAGCTTGCCACATATTATGCAAAGCCAGATGTTGGGGCCTGGGTTGGTTTCGATACCGGCGCATTGGAGAAGAGTTTGGAGCAGGCCGGCCGGTGTTCGCTGCTCCTCTGGGTAAAAAACGTGATCCATGCAAGGGGATTTTGTACAATAAACGGATGTGACAGTCTTTGGTCGGGCAGAGTAATGTCTGGTGTCTGGGAGTGTCGATCTGGTGCGTAGAACCAACTGTCGTGAGATCGGTCAAAAACTAGTTTTTTAAAATATAACTTTTTAACCGACTAAAAAGCAGAAAATAAATTTCCTTTAAATTATTTTAGCAATTTCGATTTAAAATTAAGGGTTTTTGGGTACTTTCCTCCTAATATCTTTTCAGATTTTGAAGTCGCCAAAAACCCTTAATTTCAAATCGAAATTGCTGAAATTAATTTAAAGGGAATTTTTTTTCTGCTTTTTAGTCGGTTAAAGGGTTATATTTTAAAAAACTTGTTTTTTACTCTTTTTTTTCAAATTATTTAAAGTTCTAAATTCCGTATTTTTTAAGCTACAGGGCTGAAATTTTTTACTTAGGTTAGCATTGGGGAAAAAGAGTAAAAAAGGGAAAAAAAGGGAAAAAAAAATATTTTTTTTACAAAATTAGTAAAAAGAGTTATTTACTCTTTTTTATTCTTTCTTTTGCGACATTTTCAGGCATCATAATAAGCATCACATGTCATATCAATTGAAAATGAAACATCTTTAATTTTTATGTGTTCGTTTTTTGTCGTTTCTAAAATGAATACATTTCTTATTTTCTTTTTCTCCATTTTCGTATTTATTTTTTTGGATCGAATTTTCTCATGTAAATTTACGTTGGATCCTTATCAAAATTAAGTTGGTATCCCATCAATTCCCCACTCTTCCATATAAATTATAAAGATGTAGTATCAAATTTGATACTATCGGCCATATTTTGTCAACGAAATTTGAAGATTTGATGGTATTTTTAGCATTTTTTTGGTTCGGTGTGTCAGGTGGGATTCAGTTAGCATCCACAGCGTCCTTCAACTTTTCTTGGGTGATTAATGTTAGGTGGGATTATAGCAGCTCCAGACTGCGTCCTCGGACTTTTTTCTCGTTTCGTGTAATTTGGGATTACAGCAGCCACCAAGTGCGTTCTTGGGCATTTTTTGGGTGTGGCACGTCACTTGTGAGTTGGTCTAATCCCAACTGACGTGATTCACTCAAAAAATGTCCTGGCACTTAGTGATTCATGTCAGGTGGTAGCTGTAATCCCATCTAACATGAATCACCCAAACAAAATTTGCAAAAAAAATTGTTGGTATGAATCGACTTACGGAATTAAACAGTTTATTTGCACAAACGAGCGCTTCCGAGGGTTTCAGACATTAAGGGTATTCATTTAAAAGTGGAAGTTGTGCAGTTGGTGACTAGCGCATTTTTGTTGACAGTTGTTTGTTTAAAGTCTAAAATGCCTAAAATAAGCGAAAAAAGAAAATTAATCAAACTATTTGAAGAAATAGCTTTCGCTGACGGCGGTAAGTAAATTTGTTTACTTACCGCCACTTTCGAAGCAAACTATATTATATATATATATATATAGTCCACCCAAAGCAAGGTAATATAAGGGTTATAAAAAAAGGTGCGAATTGCATTTCACCGGCTAATATTTCAATCTACCCCTTGTAAAATTGATGCTTCAATAATTTTGGAAATTGAATAGAATTTACAGAGCTTGAATTCACTGTAACTACGTCACTACACTAGAATTTGATGAAATTGAGCATCGAAAAACTAAATAATAACTTTCACATGCATAATATATCTTAGTGATCATATATTTCCATCCATAAACGCATGGTTTTCATTACGAAATGTTTTTTTCACATTTGCTGTATTTGTATAATTGTTTTGGCACAGAATAATTGGCAGAGTTCTAAGCCGTCTAAAATTATTCAACGCCCGTTTTTTATGGTGGCACAGCTGAGCCGGCTGCGGTCGCATGTGGAAGTATGTGCATTCTGATCTTTTTTTCTATAAAATTGCGGGAGTTAAGTAGTATTGATAGGATATTAATTGATAAGTAGTGCTGCAAGTTTGATATGATGTGAAAAACGAATGGAATGATACAATTCTCATCAAATTAACAAATTTTGACATGAAATTAAAATTGAGAGGCAGGCAATTTCCATTTTACATGATTTTTTTATTTCAGTGCATGAATCACAGAAAAAATATCCAAAGGCACACTGTATGGCATCTGTAATCCCACCAGGCACGTAGCCAGGGGGGGTTGCTTGAGGGGCTGAAGCCCCCCCGAAATGATTTCAATTTTTTTTACTGAATATCAGGAAGTAATGGGACTCAAACTTTATTATTAAAGCATTGTTGCCAGTATATTCGTACTGAAATTCACACAAAAAGCATTTAAAAATTCTTTTTTTTTATCAGAACCAATGTTTGGAAAATCAAATTTTCTTGTCAGCTTTCTTGTTTGTGACAAACGATGCAGTCTTACTCTTCCGATGTCGGTTTTTCTTAATGGCTTTGACAACACAGCTTAAAAATTCATTTTATGTGTGGATACCCTACAAAAGTATCGGCAAAATGCCGAAGAAAGTAATTTTTTAATTCTGCTTCGAAACTGGGCGTAAATGTTTTCCAAACGGACCTACAGCTTCCAAAGCTTCCTAAGCAGACATTGTTGTGTCCTATCTTTTCTTTCCTTAAAATAAAGGACACAATTCTTTAATTTTTAATTATATCATTTATTTATCACACTGGAGGGTCCCGTAGGAATCGCAGTGGATATTTTTATATTAATTCCAGAACGGTGCTGACCGTTCTGTGTTTAAATTACAACTGAACTTTTTAAAATACTTATTTCTATTAGCCGTTCCAGACACAAATCATATTTGCTTACGCTGCATTTGGTCACACCAATACATTGTTGGCTGACCAAATTCTTGCAGCAAAACGTTATCGTGTTACACATCAGTGCCATACCTGCGTCCAGCTTTGGCTGTTTATATATATACAAAGAAAACAACGATTGTGCACGTTTCAAATCGTGGGACATAATTTGTGCCTAGATGGCATTTTTTGGATCAGTGAATGTGGCGAAAATCGTGGGACTCGATTTTAACTCACAACATTCCCTAACCCTTAAGGAAAGAAAAAATTAGTATAGACAAATTTTCAATTTGTCAATACCAATTTTTTTCTATTATCTATTTTCATAGTATTTCTCTTTAAACTATTTTAGTAGTGTTTTGCTTTTATACTATTTTGGTAGTGTTTTTCTTTATAATACTTTTAACAAAGTTTGTCCTTCAAATATTTTTATTTATATATATATTTTTTTTTTTATTATTATTTTTTTATAAACATTGTAAATTAGTAAATCTGCTTTCCGAGAAATAAATTTTTTTAAGTTTTGATTTCCCTTTTTACAATTTCTTGAGTGACTTCTAAGAAAGGTGTTCATTTTGTAGTATTTTTTTTCCGGAATTTTAATTTATAAATGATTCACATTTTTATTTGTTTTTATGAAATTTCTCACCTTAAACAAATATATTTTCGCATTTGCAAGAACCATTTTTTAGTAAGTTTCGCTGCGGCTGCGGTACTTCGCGTTGATGTGTGCGGACCTTAATGTTGTACTGGGAATATATGCAGTGTATAGGAAAGTGTAATATGAAAGTGTAATATGAAAATCTAATACACCACCGTAATAGGTGAAAATAGTGTTAGGTGGCAACGGTAGTCTTGTGGCAGTGTTATTTTCTTAAAGGTGGCAGTGTTATTTTCTTAAAGGTGGCAGCTTTAGGTCGAAGCTATATTTGTTTATATGTGAAACTAGTAAATTTGCCCGTGCCATGCACGGGAAAAAAACACACTAATTTTAAAAAATTAAATGTTTACTAAATATATTTTAGATGCAAAAATATTTTCTATGTTTTCAAAATTTAAATGTAATTTTTTTTTATAGAAATTTGTGAAATATGTAATTTTTTATTAAATTTTGTAAAGAATAGAAATAAATTTTGTTTGATGATGTAATTGTGTAAAGTTGAACTGTTCCATTAAAAAAGAATTAAAAAAAAAGATTAAAAAAAAAAAAAAGAATATCAAGCAATGGATTCAAAAAAAAAATACGACCGGTGACGGGCTTGAACCCAAGACTGCCGCAGACAAAGCGGAAGCTCTACCCAACTGACCACAGCCAGCTATAAAATAAATTGAGCTAATGGCGATGTAGTTCATCAAGCTGTATGGTGAATGTGTATATACACACAAAAATATAGCTTTGATTTACCATTGCCACCTTTAAGGAAATAATATTACCAAAAGGCTAGCGTTGCCACCTAACAATGTTTTCACCTGTTACGGCTAAACATTATTTCCGATTGTCGATCATTTTTATTGCAAAGTGTTTTATTCATTGGATTTTTTCAATTTTTATTTTCGTATTATGTATTTTGACGTACTAAAACCGAATCTGAATCTTTTATTGTAGCAAAAATCAGCTTTCCAAGAAATAAATTTTTTTAAGTTTTGATTTCCCCTTTTACAATTTCTTTAGAGACTTCTAAGAAAGGTGTTCATTTTGTAGTATTTTTTTTCGGGAATTTTAATTTATAAATGATTCACATTTTTATTTGTTTTTATGAAATTTCTCACCATAAGCAAATATATTTTCGCATTTGCAAGAAACATTTTTGAGTAAGTTTCGCTGCGGTTGCGGTACTTCGCGTTGATGTGTGCGGACCTTAATGTTGTACTGGGAATATATGCAGTGTATAGGAAAGTGTATTATGAAAGTGTAATATGAAAATCTAATACACCACCGTAATAGGTGAAAATAGTGATAGGTGGCAAGAATAGTCTTGTGGCAGTGTTATTTTCTTAAAGGTGGCAGCTTTAGGTCGAAGCTATTTTTTTATATGTGAAATGATTTTTTTGTGTGTGTATATACATGAAAGCGTTTTGCATGCGGCTTGATGAAGTTAATCGATATTAGGTAAAGGCATTGTATGAGCATTAGTGGCTCTGGTGAGAAGGCGCTTAGTTCGCTACTTCATCTTACTTACAATCGCAGCGTTGTGGGTTCGATACTTCACCAGGGCGGCTAACATTTATAAGAAAAAATATATGTGTGGATATATTTGTAAGTGGCTCTGGTTGGTTCCTTCTCACGACCGCAGCGTCGTGTGGACAAACCACCAGAATAGCTAACATTAAAAAAAAAAAAGGTTAACAACTTAAAAAAATTTTTTAAGTGGAGTTGTAAATTTTGAATCGGTTAGCGTTAGGGACAGACAGACAGACAGAAAGACAGACAGACAGACAGACCTGGACAAATATATATATTAATGATTTTTTGTGTGTGTATATACATGAAAGCGTTTTGCATACAGCTTGTCGAAGATAATCGATATTAGGAAAAGGTATTGTATGAGCATTAGTGACTCTGGTGAGAAGGCGCTTAGTTCGCTACTTCATCTTACTTACAATCGCTGCGTTGTGGGTTCGATACCTCACCAGGGCGGCTAACATTTATAAGAAAAAATATATGTGTGAATAAATTTGTAAGTGGTTCTGGGTTCTTCTCACGACCGCAGCGTCGTGTGGACAAACCACCAGAATGGCTAACATTAAAAAAAAAATAAGGCTTACAACTTAAAAAATTTTTTAAGTGAAGTTGTAAATTTTGAATTGGTTAGCGTTCCGGACAGACAGACAGAAAGACAGACAGACAGAAAGACAGACAGACCTGGACAAATATAAACATTGTAAATGTTTAATTTTTTTATTTTTTTTGTTTGTTACATGGAAGTAGGACTACAATTAAATTTTAATTACCAAAATTATAACATTAATTTTAAAGTAAACTTTACAAGATCTGTGAAATTATTAAAACATTGCTATGTACCAATTTGTAATTTTGAAAAATTAGTACTTACTAATTAATTATTTGATGATTATACAATATTACTGAATTAAAATTAAAATAATATTTTCCGTTGGTTTCTTTTTCATCATTTTTTTACTTTCATATTTTTTGAAACCAACTGGATTTTAGGAATAAAATATTGAATAATTGAATTATAAAAAATATACTCTTTCATACTATCGTGCAGATTTGGTGGCTGTTTGGCGTTTCCGCTGATCCCTGTGGTTTCTTCTTCACTGTTGCTCTTCACTGCTGTTCTTCACGGTTGCTGCTCCCGGTTGTTAAAATGACGACAGTGGCATGTTATGTTTTGGGCATTGTTTCATCCTGTGTACATTTTCTTCGTGCAGATTTAATGGTATATTTCATTCTGAATGCTGTGCGACCCCCTTAGACATTAATGTATTGCTGGCGTTATAAACTGTTGAGCCCAGTAGTAGTCCACTTCGCTTTTATTTTCATTATACCTTAATAGGCCATATTTCCACCGACCCGTGGTGTTTCGATAGTTGGACTGGCTCTAGTAGTTGATACTATGCACATTGTATGATTTAGTGACATAGTCTGAACTGGACAAGGTGATCAATGTACTCTTGCCGTTGCCATTTATGCTTGGTCTTGTTGGGGTCAGCAATTTTCAGTGGCCATTGTATCCGTGGGACCATCCCAGTGGTAGGGCCTTGCCGGTAACAACGGTTGATGCCCTTTATTATGGTTGATACTCAGTGTTGCCTTGCCGATGTTCGTCTGGTCGATGTTCGCCTTGCCGATACTCTCCCAAATCATTTCAACACACAATCTTCGCATGAGAGTACCAAACATAATAATAATAACAAATTATATAATTTATGGATTTATTATTGACTAAAAATATACTGATATATCTTAAGATGTAATAGTAAAAAAATGTTGTCCCATAGATGTGACATCAAGTTGCCGGAACTTAGGTAGAATTACCGTAACTGCCCTTGAATTGCATCTTTTACCATGCTTTTCAGTTTAGCATGTTACTTCCAACTAAAAACCGTGTTGGGTTTGGTGAATATAAGATTCTTATTCAAACTTTGAAGAAGTTTGTTTGTCACACAAAATATTACAGCGATGTAATCGTGACATTAAAGAATTATGAACTGCTACTTGGGTCTATCTGTAACGAAAAAGATAATTAATCTTTCATCCTGCAGATATTAACAGAAGACTGTGAGGATAATTCCACTCAAACTGTCCAATCGAGAGTTCTATGGAAATGTTCGACAAATACTATAAATATTGAGCGAAAATTTCATGTGAACTCGATTGTCCAGGGAATATTTCTCATAGAGTAATCTGGAAAAATTCCGAAAGATTCTAGACTCTTTCCGTAATACTGTTTACCTAGCGGCTACATACTATATCCTGGATACCAAATAGTTTGGTTACCCCTGATATGTTACGGTCGACTGGAACAGATATTCAGAATTTTTTAACCTGACAATCTCAGAAACCGGTTTGTCGGAAAAAACCAACATTGCTGAAGCACCCGCGAAAGCGTCGCAGTTAAAATCCTCTGTACTCTCTGAGAATGCAGCGCAACTTACTCTAGTATTTCCTGCTAACAATGCTATTCTAGCTGAAAATACTATTTTGAAGAGCCGCTCCGCAGAGGCGCTCTTCATAAGTTCTCTCGCATCACCATCTGTTCCTTGGCGAGAACAATGCAAAACCCCTACACCCTACACCCAGCGGCTGCTGCCAAGCCGCAGCATCAAACCTTACGCCAGACCCTATCAATACATTTACAGAGAACCAAAAGTCTGTTCATAAGCCCCAGTCAGCGAAAAAAGGCAATAAAATGAATTCTCTCGAGCAGACTGCTACAGGTACGGCTACAATGTAAAAACGTCAAGCGACCCCTCCAGAAAATACCAACACGCCTAAGATTTTTAAATCCAAATCGAATATCCAGCCCGTAAATCTTGGCCAAAATAGATATTCTTTACTGTATGAAGAAGAAAATTCAGACCCTAAACCCAAAATGTCGAAGCAGCCGCCAATTTATCTCAGAGAAAAAAATCAAATTCTCTTGTCAATCTGAAAACACAGCTTGCTGGTGCCAACAGATTTCATGGGATGCCCATTCTCAAGGGCGCTATCCATGAAACTAAAATTCAAATTTTAATGAGGTAGATTTTCGAAAAATTATTGATAATTATCAATAAGTACCTACCAGCTCAAAAGCTTTGCTGCTTTTGGTTGTAATAAGAGGAATAGACTCTTTTATTGAATGCGGTGAACTAAAAGCCGCATTAACAGAGCAAAAATTTCAGGTTAGATCCGTTAGGCATTGTAGTAGCTATGGTAAAAATCACAATGCAACTGCCCAGATGAAATCATAACCACCACCCCAAGGGAATGGAGCTATGGCTGCACCACAACAACAACTATTTCCATACGCAAATGCACTCAAAGGCAATACTCAAGACCCTCCAGTTATTCAACCTGCTCAACAGAACATTGGCCTTGAACAAACACTCCAGATGTTTATGCAAAACATGTCGCAGTTTATGAATGGCATGCAAACTATGATGCAGGAGATGTTACGCAATCAAAAAATGGTAATCCAGACCCTTATAAATAACAAACCATGAATACGATCAAAAATGTCCGTCTGGAACGCGAACGGCTTATGCCAACATAAATTGGAACTTATTCAATTCCTCAACTCACACTGCATATATGTAATGCTAATTTCAGAGACCCATATGACCCAAAATCACTTTTTTAAAATACCCGGAAACAAGTTGTACGACACTAAACACCCAGGTGGTAAAGCACGAGGCGGATCAGCGGTTCTAATAAAGGACAGACTCAAACACTATGTTTTACAGGAGTTTTGCCCTCATGTTGTTGTTGTAGCCGCTGAATTGTACAGCTTGGTCCTGGCATGGAGTTTGTTATTTTTTTGTGATATTAAGTCCCAGAAATTGAGCTGCCTCTGTTGGGCGTCTCCAGAGCACATCTGTGTTGTTGGTTTTGCAACGCAGCCAAACAGGTGGTTGGTGTCGTGAGGGCTTGTGTTGCAGTCCGGGAAATTGTCGGTTATGGTCGGATCGATGCGGGACATGTAACAATTTAGCAAACTGTATCTCCCTGATCGTAATTGAGCAAGGGTGGCTCTCGTGTGGCGGGGAAGTCTGCGTTCCCCGTCGGACATCTTCGGTGGTAGCCTGCGAAAGACGATATTTGGTGCTTGTGAGGAAATCGAAGTGGTGACTGCGTTCGTGGCCGGTAACTTGGCTAGGTACAGGTTGAAGAGAGTGGGGGAAAGAACCCCTCCTTGTGGTACGCCCTGCTTCATTTTCCTGTAGCCTGAGCGGGCGGATTTGAGAGGTGGTGGTGTTCAGCGCAGTAGTGGTGCTGTGTAGTTTCCGGAAACCGTGCTGGTGTTTCGCTAGAGGAATATGTTTGGATAGCTCAGGTAGAGGAGCGTTTCCAATGTTTTCGCCACCGGTGAGAGTAGCGATATCGGGCGGTGGGAGGCACCTTGGTCGGCGGGTTTACCTGGTTTGAGCAGGGGTACGACCCTTCCGGTTTTCCAATTGCCTGGAATGGTGAGCGTGCGGAGCGACAGGTTCTCGACAGCTTCTTGGGGTGTTCTCGTTAAGAACGCCGAAGTTGGATCTGTCAACTTGGCCTGCTATGGCTGCGCCGCGCTGATCGCTATCCACGGCTGAGTGCCAAGTTGCGTGGTGCGCGTTGAAATCACCCAACACAAGTCGTTCATTTCCATCCAGAAGAGAGTGAATAGAGGCCTGGAATCTTGATGAACAACTGCTGGCCGGTGGAATATAAACATTTATTATGTCGATGTAGGTTGTGCCTGACTTGATGGCAATACCCTGCAGCTCCGTGAAAGAGTCATTGGGTGGATTCGGTATCGTCAAAGGTTTATATTTGACTGCTCCATTGATGATAAAGGCCAGGCCTCCTCCGCCACTTCTGGTCCTGTCCTGTCTGTGTACAGTATAGTTGCCAGTGTGTCGGATTTTTGAGGAGGATGTTAATTTTGTTTCTTGCAACGCCGCTATGAGGATGTTGTGACGGGTCATGTAGTCAATTACCTCTGTGATTTTTCAGGTGGAGGATTTTGAGCGCAGTGCGTGGTGTCTGGTGCTGTTGGCCTGGTGGTTGTTTCGTTCGGTGTTTTCTTTTATGTCGGTGAGGTGGTTGTTGATGTCGTTGTCGTTGTTATCGCCGTTGTTGTTGTGGATGTTGTTGGTGTAGTTGTTGTTTTTGGTGTTGTTGTAGCTGGTGTTGTTGTTGTTGTTGATGGTGTTGTTGCTGCAGTTGTTGTTGATTTTGTTGCTGTTGATTTGGTTGTAGTAGCGATTGTTGTTGTTGTTGTTGTGGTTGTGTCGGTAGTGTTGTGGGTGTTGTGGCTGAGAGACGATGTGAATATGCAGTTGCGCGGCAGCATGTGCACTCAAAGGTCTCGTTCCACTCTTTGTGGCTGCGAAGTCTTGAGCAGCGTAAGTGGCACCATTCCAGGCAGGCATTGCATTTGACGGATGTTGTGTTGCGACGAATGAGCTTGCCACATATTATGCAAAGCCAGATGTTGGGGCCTGGGTTGGTTTCGATACCGGCGCATTGGAGAAGAGTTTGGAGCAGGCCGGCCGGTGTTCGCTGCTCCTCTGGGTAAAAAACGTGATCCATGCAAGGGGATTTTGTACAATAAACGGATGTGACAGTCTTTGGTCGGGCAGAGTAATGTCTGGTGTCTGGGAGTGTCGATCTGGTGCGTAGAACCAACTGTCGTGAGATCGGTCAAAAACTAGTTTTTTAAAATATAACTTTTTAACCGACTAAAAAGCAGAAAATAAATTTCCTTTCAATTATTTTAGCAATTTCGATTTAAAATTAAGGGTTTTTGGGTACTTTCCTCCTAATATCTTTGCAGATTTTGAAGTCGCCAAAAACCCTTAATTTTAAATCGAGATTGGGTAAAAAACGTGATCCATGCAAGGGGATTTTGTACAATAAACGGATGTGACAGTCTTTGGTCGGGCAGAGTAATGTCTGGTGTCTGGGAGTGTCGATCTGGTGCGTAGAACCAACTGTCGTGAGATCGGTCAAAAACTAGTTTTTTAAAATATAACTTTTTAACCGACTAAAAAGCAGAAAATAAATTTCCTTTAAATTATTTTAGCAATTTCGATTTAAAATTAAGGGTTTTTGGGTACTTTCCTCCTAATATCTTTGCAGATTTTGAAGTCGCCAAAAACCCTTAATTTTAAATCGAAATTGCTGAAATTAATTTAAAGGGAATTTTTTTTCTGCTTTTTAGTCGGTTAAAGGGTTATATTTTAAAAAACTTGTTTTTTACTCTTTTTTTTCAAATTTTTTTTCTCTGGGGATGAAGCCAATTTAAAGTTCTAAATTCCGTATTTTTTAAGCTACAGGGCTGAAATTTTTTACTTAGGTTAGCATTGGGGAAAAAGAGTAAAAAAGGGAAAAAAAGGGAAAAAAAAATTTTTTTTTAAAAAATGAGTAAAAAGAGTTATTTACTCTTTTTTATTCTTTTTTTTGCGACATTTTCAGGCATCTTAATAAGCATCACATGTCATATCAATTGAAAATGAAACATCTTTAATTTTTATGTGTTCGTTTTTTGTCGTTTCTAAAATGAATACATTTCTTATTTTCTTTTTCTCCATTTTCGTAATTATTTTTTTGGATCGAATTTTCTCATGTAAATTTACGTTGGATCCTTATCAAAATTAAGTTGGTATCCCATCAATTCCCCACTCTTGCAAACCGCGAGCATTGCAATATCGTAAAATAAAATAAGGAATTAAAATTAAGTAAAATAATGTTGCATACTTTTGCACTTTTGCATACACGATCAGGGATGGAAAATTTTTTTCACACATTTTTTTTCACACATTGGGTACAATTGTAACTTTTCCCGACTTTTTTGAAGTGAACGGTACAGTAGGTACACTTAATGGATTCCAGGTACATTTTGACAAATTTCCTACAATAACCAATTAAAAACGATGAAAAGAAAAAATGTTTAGGTACCTTGCCCTCCATCTAGGTACATTTTATTTGTTAAACTAGGCACATTCGGAAATTTTAAAATTCCATCCTTGGTGTGCATTATGCTGTGTTAAACAAAATATGTATAATTGTTCCTGATATGTTACATATACGATTTTTACATTGAATTATTTAAGAAGAACTGAATAAATGCAGTTGGTAAATCTTTTAATTTTTAAATTACATACATGATTTTTTCATTACAAAAAATGGATTCCGCAGTTGTGACACTGCGTAATCCTTACAATGATACTCGGATATTATTATATATTATTAAAATTTACCGAAGCAATAAAGGTTTAACGGATTTTAAAAACATTGTTAAAAATTCTTTAATTTTTAATTATATTATTTATTTATCACACTGGAGGGTCCCGTAGGAATCGATATTTTTATATTAATTCCAGAACGGTGCTGACCGTTCTGTGTACAAATTACAACTGAACTTTTTTAAAATACTTATATCTATTAGCCGTTCCAGACACAAATCATATTTGCTTACGCTGCATTTGGTCACACCAATACATTGTTGGCTGACCAAATTCTTGCAGCAAAACGTTATCGTGTTACACATCAATGCCATACCTGCGTCCAGCTTTGGCTGTTGATGTATATACAAAGAAAACAACGATTGTGCACGTTTCAAATCGTGGGACATAATTTGTGCCTAGATGGCATTTTTTGGATCAGTGAATGTGGCGAAAATCGTGGGACTCGATTTTAACTCACAACAACATCACGTTCACATCCTGGCACTTCATCCGTTGAAGAATATTTTATATCTTGCATTGAGGTTTAATTCAAAATATATCTGTAACGGTGTTTTCTGGGGGCCGGGGTGAAGCCGTCGGCGTCCAGAATTCGTTGCAAAAATTTGTAAATTTTGGAACCGTGTGTGCAAATTTAAAGATTTTTAGTTTATTATTTTAAATTTAAATTTCATTTATTTTGTTGAAATTTTCCATGTGTACACTTTGCTTAACTTATATTATCTATATTGTGTGGCGGAAGGCCGACCGCTGGGGCACTAGCAATTTCCAGCCAATTCCATGGGCAGATGTCCGTCTGAGGCGCGTTGGATTTTGGTACATGAGGTCGGGCTTCGTGGCAACGGAGGATTATGGGACGATACGCTGTTATCTACGGTGAGTCTTAGCGAGAGCTCTAAATTCTACGTCAGAGAGTCTATACATAGCACGAATTGCCAGCGAAAGCCTACTTCAGATCGGGCAACGGGGAAAAGAGTCTACACACAGATTTAGAGCAAAGGGGTACTATAGAGAGAGGGGGTTATTTAGCATGGATTTTCGGGGACAGTAGGGTCTTCATTTTACGCGGATACTGGCGAATTTCTAACGGGAGAATTTACGGGGATTTGAGGTAAGCGGAACCGTTGCACCCGACGAATTCGCTGGCGAAAATTCCGAATCAGGGGCGGTTGAGGTAGAGATTTTTGCGGGAGAGTACAGGGACACGGAACAGAGCTCACCACATGGATCTTTGGCGAAAGTTCTAAATAAAGAGAGTTTTCTAGAGAGAAAACGTGGTTTGGGCTGAATTCTCTGGTATTTTGCTGGGAGAACGAGCGAAACTATTGTCACCACACGAATTCCTGGCGAGTTTTCGAGGGCTTATGCTAAGGGCAAGGGAAAACGATGAGGGGTGAGATTTTACCAAAGGAGCGGAATTAGCTTACCACGCGAGTTGCTGGCGAAAATTCCGAATAAATTTCTACAGGGAGAGAGACTGGGTGAGGGGAAAACTACGAGTGAGATTTGGCGAAATTCCGAATTTATTTCTACGAGAAGAGAGACTGGGCGATGGGGAAAACTACGAGTAAAATTCTATTCAAGGAGCTGAATTACGATCACCACGCGCGTTGCTGGCGAAGATTCCGAAATTAACTACTCGAATCAACTACTCTCGCTAGACTACCGAAATCTAATTTATCTACTTATTTCTTACCCTCTGTCCGTTGTGTTGTTGCTGGAACGATTTTTTTTCCTTTTTTCAAAAACATAACTAAATTAGTATAACTTTTCATTTATGTAGCCTATTAAAATTTTGTTTCTAACTAACAAAATTGATTTATTCTATTTTTTTTAAAATTTAATATTAATACGAAGTATTTAATAAGAATTTCTATAAAAATAAAATTATGGTATGTTTGCACTAAAATTTTGACACCCTGTGTTCAAACGAGTACTACTCATTGAATGCACTTGCGGTATCTAGAGTAATTCGTTACTACCAAATAAGAAGAAAATCTTCTCCTTGACGAATACTTCCGTCTCCTAATTCTTTCTGATTACCGCATCGCAAGAGAGAGCCAGCCTAAGTCGCTAAGTCGAGAATTAATCGAATTATATTTCGACGATCCTTAAATTATTTGAATTTGTTTGAACGAATTAAAAATTAATAATCTCGATTGCGTTACTGCTGGTTTAATAGCACGAACTTGAATATTCCGAAAACGTGGGCGAACCCAGACTGGGAGGTATACACAAAATTGACAAATTTTCTGAATAAAACCCCGGAAGGTTAGTTCAAGTCGTTCTTGGAAAACGTAAACTTTAAGTTAAAATAAACTATCTCTAAATTATCCAGGGGTTTTTACCCGACCGCATGGTCACCTTTCATGGAAAACACCGCATGGCTTGGAGCGCCGCTATCATCATTGCTCACCATTGATCACCCTATACGTATTCAGCTTAGTCAACGAAGGTAACCGTACCTCGTGAACCTCTTCTCGTCTCCAGTTGGTGTCGGTCGCGAATCATATCGGTCTAGGAATTTGCCCAATGCGTTAAATTACGTAAAATCAAAATAGAATCAAAAGAAAAGTGCGTTCATACGTAAAGTAATGGTTAATAAAATTGGAAATAAGGTCTAAATATCCATTAGATGGTAAAAAGCATGCTAGAAAGTGAAAAGAAAAAAAAATTAAAGAAAATTGTACTAATTACGCAAAAGTTAAAATTTATTAAAATTTATTTAAAGTCTAATTAAAAATAAGGCAAGAAAACTAAGTTCATAAGAAAAAAAATATATATATATAAAATTGCATTTTAATATGCTAGTGGTAATTCAGTGTTGGTCGAACGTAATATAATGATGTTTCCAATTTAGCATGTAAAATTATACAGCAACAAAATGGAGAATGCAGCAGGCAGGTCGCAGAATCAAAATGTAAGTTTTTGTTAATTATATTGTGTTTGAACCTTTGATTGTCATATATTCTTTACTTCTATACGTAATTACAAATACATACATACAATATACTTAGAGTTACTTTTCTTGCGCAATTTTTTTTGAATAAAAGAATTGAATATTGAAAGAGGATACATGCTGCAGATTAAAACTTAAATTTCTTAATACATCTAGAATGCCTAAAGCTAAAATTTAAAATGATAACCTATAAATTTAAAATTGTTTTTTTAAAACTATTTCTACTTATTGTTAAAATAATTAAATGCGACATAAAAAAAATTACTAATGTTATTTTCGACACCGTTTAAAATTTCTATGCATACCCCTTAATATAATTTGTTGGTTACTACAACAACCACCATATATGCCTACTGCATCATACTGATTAGTACTCTCTTACGATCCGTTATATTGTTAGTTTGTTTATTCTTTTGTGTTGCCTATAAACTCTGCGTAAGTGATCATTAACGAAATAGATCTTTCGCTATAAAAGTGATTAAAGTTGCCACTTTGGTGAAATTATAAAATATTGCTAATGGTAGTATTATTGAATCAAACTAAAATGAATTTTCTGAAATCTAATAAAATGGGAATTTAAAACATGAAATAAAAATGAATTTTGAGTACAATTTTTAATATGACCTAGGGCGAACTGATCTGAATTGTAGTAGGGGTTCTTAAATAAATTAACTTGGATAAGTTTAAGAACCAAGGTAGGGAATAGGGCTAATTAAGGGTTATTACATCGAACCCAGTGTTGCGTCTGACTAATTGATATTTGGAGTTTTTTTATAATTTAGGTTCTGGTTTCTCGTTTAAAGTCTTTCCGTTTAACCGTTTGCACAATTCAAGTTTAACTTTATTTAGTTTCCGAGTAAGCACGAAGTTTTTTTGTTGTATGGAGATTCAGAGAGGCATAGTCAAAGACCCCCCCCATCCGACGAGCTTTAGCCACTGCCAGTACGTGCTGCCGACTATACCCTCCTGTAAACACATTGAAGAAGCCCAAAAGAAATTCCAATGTCCATTCTACCATTACAGAAATGGCGCCCAACGTGGGGCTATGATGATAGGAATCCATCGACAGATACCGATAGGCGATATATCGAATTCAGTATTCATTAAATACCTCCGGTTCTGTTTGTGTTTTTTTTGTTATTTAGGTCCAAATATTTTGGCAGTTTAAATTTTTCATTAGTCATTTGATATTGGTTTTGAGTTTTAATGTTCTTAGCTGGAATTGCAGGATTAATTGTGGACTTAGTGCAGTTTAATACTTGACGCGTTTTGACTTTATTTCTCAGACTGATATGTACACTTCAAGTGGTTTGAAGTAAAATTTGTATTCATGTATAAATTTTAGTTGTTTGCTTGTAGTTGTTTACTTAGCATGATGGAATTACGAGGATTTTGTTTTCAAACTGGTTCATTCGTCCTATTGTTAGTTTTCAGCAGATATACAGCAAATATTGACCGAAAATTATAACAATTGAAATGTTATGCATACTTTTAGTTAGTTTCAAATATGGATTAGTTCAGATACTCATCATTATAATGTCAGTTGTTCCGTGCTAGGTCAAATCAATAACCATCTTCGGTAAAAAAATTCTATTTACAAGAAATATATATTATATCAAAATATATATATAAATCTACGTAAACCCAAATACAAATTTGTTATCAGAAACAACATTTTTAGAATATTATGGCAGTAAGACATAGTGGCGATAACTTATCTCAATCGAATATGTCTGATTTTAATATTTGTGCCATTTGTGGCCAAACATTCGAACCATCCAAAAGTATAGTATCGACTAGGTGTCAACATATATTTCATCAAGATTGTATAGTACAGTGGTTAGAACAGAATACAAACTGTCCGACATGTCAGCGTGCTATTAGTAAGAATTCTTTAATGAACTATGAGCTATCATTTGATAGAGACGTACAATCGCAGCCATTAGCTTCAACAGGGGCTATACCCAAAAATACGAATGGTAACCCAATTTTGTCGAAAAATCAGAAACGTAAACAAACACATAATAGAAATTTATCTCTTCAACCTGATGAACTATCACAAAATAGTATCCTACCGGTGAATACTGATGAGTTAGAAAGACGAATTTTCGCGACAATGGAACGCCAATTTAATATAAGACTTGTAGAAATGCAAGAAGTTATTTCGAAGTTAACTCAACAGCTTAGCCAGATGAATGTTAATAAAGAGCCGGAATGGCCTCGGGATCAATTTCCTTCGCTTCAACCAAATAGGAATCAACAAAATAGTAATCGTAATCAAAGCTTAAGTTTTAACTCTAATTTTCCAGTGAATAACATTGCGGATTCAAATCCGAATTTTAATAATGACATTAGAGAAAGTAGAGAGCGTTTGTCAACAAATTCGATTGTTTTAACCAACAGCAGTAAAGTAGGTAACCTTATAAGTAATTGGAATGTTCATTTTAATGGATCAATTAATTCTGTTCCGGTAGATAAGTTCATCTATATGGTAACTGCGCTTACTAAAGATAGCTTGGGAAGCGATTTCCATTTACTATGCGATCATAGTCATACTTTGTTTACCGATAAAGCCAAAGAATGGTACTGGCGTTATAGGAAAAATGTTAATAGAATCGAATGGAATGAGTCGTGCAACGCATTAAAAGCTCACTTCAACGACCATCTTTCCGATACAGATGTGCGAGAGATGATCCGAGATCGCAAACAAATGCCGCAGGAGCATTTTAATGAATTCTATAACGCTATCTTACAGCTGTGTGACCGAATTATTATGACTTTCAGTATAATGGCGAGGAATTATGTGAATTTCGTAAGCGTGATTTAGAGGAAGAATCGTTTAAATTGATTTGTTGGAACTGCAGAAAAGAGAGCCATAGATTCACTGAATGTTTGGAAGATAGGAGCATTTTTTGTTACGGTTGTGGAACGGTCGATGTCTACAAACCCAATTGTGAAAAATGTCAAACTTCGGGAAACGGTCAGGCGAGCTGCAACAACAACAACCGTCACCGCTCGAACAAGTAAAAGAAAGCCCATCTACCTCTGTTCAGGTGGCAACTCAAACTAATGCACTTTTACCAAGTTCAAATAAAACCCCCATTGAACCGTTATTATACCCAATTAAACCTTATCATCAAAGGGTGTTAGATTATGAAAAAGCTCGTGCGAGAATTTTTTGCGATTCATTAAATACAATTTCTAATAAATTAATAATTTGTAAACCAACTAAGCGGAATACGAGGCGTTTGAGAAATTTTTGGAATAAAATTAAAGTCAACAGGAAAATGTTTAGAAAAAGTTTAAATGCAATTGATTTCTGTGAAATAGATATAAGACCTTTCGTTAATATTGATGTTTTCGGAATGCAGTTATTCGCTTTGTTTCGGGAGCGTCATTGTTTTGTATTTCTGGAAATGCGGCAACGGAGTTGCGGCAACGGAGAAATGAAACAAAGGTAATTAAGATGTATTTAATTCCCGAATTAAAACAGGACTGTTATCTTGGAATCGATTTTTGGTTTGCGTTTAGTTTACTAGATAATCTTATGGGAAAATTTGGAAATAATTTTGGTATTAATGAAATACAACAAGAACGATTAGAAAGTGGTTTATCTGAGATTCAGAGGCAGAAATTGAATAGAGTCAAAGAGTTGTTTCCGTCATTTGAGCGTGAGGGGTTAGGTAAAACAACTTACTTAGAACATTCAAATGAAATTGAAAAGGACGCCCGATCAATTAAACAACGATATTTTTCTGTGTCACCAGCAGTGGAAAAGAAAATTCATGAAGAGGTGGACAGAATGCTCGAAATGGGAATCATTGAACCAGCACCTCCTAATTGTTCATGGAGTAGTTCAGTGGCAGTAGTGCAGAAAGAAGGAAAGTTTAGGTTGTGTCTCGACTCAAGAAAATTAAATTCTGTGACAATAAAAGACGCTTATCCTCAGCCTAAAATCAATGGCATTATAAGTCGACTGCCAAAGACCGAATTTGTTACGTCATTAGATTTGAAGCACGCATTTTGGCAAGTGGGTTTAGCACCAGATTCTCGAGACAAGACCGCCTTTACAATTCCTAATCGACCTTTATATCGTTTTAAGGTGATGCCGTTCGGTCTAACCAACGCTCCTCAAACGATGTGAAGACTTATGGACATAATTGTGCCGAAAAAGTTAGAGAGTAGAGTGTTTGTTTATCTAGACGATTTGCTTCTTTTGTCTGACAGTTTTGATGAACATTTATTGTTATTGAGTGAAGTTGCGCAATTGCTTCGAAAAGCGGGTTTGACTTTAAATATCGACAAATGCAAATGGTGTTTGAAAGAGGTTAGGTATCTCTGATACATTACCGGAAACGGGTGTATAAAACCTGATTCTGATAAGGTATCGGCGATCCGTGATCTCTCAGCCCCTAAATCCGTTCGGGAAGTCCGTAGTTTCTTGGGATTAGCGGCTCCGTCACAGCTCCGTTAACTGAAAGGCTAACAATTTCGTATGGACACCGGAAGCGCAAGTAGCGTTTGAAAAGGTTTATCGACTGCACCAGTTTTGGTAACCGCTGATTTTGAACGTCCGTTTGTGATTCAATGTGACGCTTCAAAGATTGGAGTAGGTGGTGTGTTAGCGCAAGAGGATGAGGCAGGAGTTGAAAGACCTATAGCTTACTTTTCTCACAAACTTAATCGCGCTCAACAAAATTATTCTATCACGGAACTAGAGTGTTTGGCGGCTGTGATGAGCATAGCTAAGTTTAGGGAATACGTTGAGGGACAGGAGTTTAAGGTGATTACGGATCACGCTAGCCTTAAATGGCTAATGCGGCAACCGGATCTCAATGGTAGATTAGCGCGGTGGTCACTTAAGCTTCAGGACTTTAAATTTTCCATTGAACATCGGAAAGGAAGCTTAAATATTGTGTCGGACGCTTTGTCGCGTTTGTCTTCTTTCGAGATTTGTGCTTTGGATGTGTGTCCTGAAATTTGTCCTGAAAAATATCGAAGAAAATCAAAACAAGTTGCCTGATATTCGAATCATTGATGAATACATATACAAAAGAACCAATTTTTCAGGAGGAGATGAAATTTCTGAATTGTCTTCTTGGAAATTATGGGTACCGCAAATGTTAACGCAAGTAGTTATCGAAAAAGCACACAGTCCACCAACTTCCGCTCATGGGGGCATTGGAAAAACTCTAGAAAAATTAAGAAGAAATTTCTTTTGGCCAAAAATGGCTACTCAAGTAATCCGGTACATTGCTAGTTGTGACATTTGTCGTCAATCGAAAGCGCCGAATACTGTTTTACGTCCTCCTATGGGTGCTCAATCGAGATCTGATCGACCATTTCAGCGGATGTACATAGATCTTTTAGGTCCATACCCACGGCCCAAATCTGGCAATGTCGGTATTTTCATTGTGTTAGATCACTTGATGAAATTTTGTTTTTTGAAACCAGTTCGAAAATTCACATCGTCTGTTCTGGTTGAATATTTGGAAACCAGTATTTTTTCTATTTTTGGTATTCCTGAATATGTGATTACAGATAACGGATCACAGTTTAAATCAGCTTTGTTTGAAAGTTTCTTGTCGAAAAATGGTAGTAAACATATTCTCACCGCTATATATTCTCCACAATCCAACTCATCTGAAAGGGTAAATCGTTCAATTATAGCAGCGATTCGTTCCTATTCCTACTAATTACGCAAAAGTTAAAATTTATTAAAATTTATTTAAAGTCTAATTAAAAATAAGGCAAGAAAACTAAGTTCAAAAGAAAAAAAAATATATATATAAAATTGCATTTTAATATGCTAGTGGTAATTCAGTGTTGGTCGAACGTAATATAATGATTTAGCATGTAAAATTATACAGCAACAAAATGGAGAATGCAGCAGGCCTGTAGCAGAATCAAAATGTAAGTTTTTGTTAATTATATTGTGTTTGAACCTTTGATTGTCATATATTCTTTACTTCTATACCTAATTACAAATACATACATACAATTTACTTAGAGTTACTTTTCTTGCGCTATTTTTTTTTTGAATAAAAGAAATGAATATTGAAAGAGGA